>CM059563.1:24218567-24857671 GCA_030386875.1 Morinoia aosen
TTTTTAAGTCATGGTCAAAATTTCCGGGAACATATATTTCCCCGCCCACTTTTAATGTCCATTTAAGGCCGGCTAATCCTATAAAAAATTTTTATTATAAGAATTTTATTGCTAATTTTAATACTACTGTTTTGTTTTTCGAATTGTATCATAAATACCATTCATGGTGTAAAAACATGGCATTCAATCACTGTTCTTTACAAGCCAAAAAATATTGTGGCCATAAAAATTGAATACATTGTTCAAGAAAATGTAACGTATCGCGAGGAAAATGATATAGCACAATTTTTCAAAAACTTCTTGCTTACAATGACAAATGATAATACAGAGTTGTTGTTTTCTTGGTTGGTGCGTGTGTCTGTAACGCTCACAAGGACGCTTATATGACCGTATCTGTGATACGAGTTTCACCAGCACACAAGTACAAGAATATTTTAATGGCGGGTACTATTGGGATGGATATATTTGTTTGGCATTCACATCTGCAAGATTTATTCAAGGAAAATATCGAATCCCTACATTTTGATGGGATTCAAGTTAGGCTTCTTTTCTTGCATCTATGATGTTAGTCGTCAGTACAACACAAAAGTTGAGACTGCAATCTACCTCTGACAGCATTTGAATTACTTCAGTTTTTAGATCAGAAGACGCTGTTATTATCCGCGATATCTAGGATTCCCATTCAGCTTATATTTTGAAAAATAAGTGAAAATTTTTTGCAATTGGTGGGTTTTTGGAGAAATGTCACGCGCAAGATGACCAAAAATACCACACTTGAAATGTACATTTTTTTTATATCTTTCGAGGTTTCACAAAATTGTCCCATTTGGAAGTATGAAATTAATTACCGTGGAGATAAGATTATCTCGTCACTGAAGATATAATTTTCAAATTCCAAAAAGTTTGTGCTTAATTCTGTTCATTTTAAGACTTTTTACATTTTTTCCTTGATGTGTAACGGATCATTTTAGCTTTTACATTTCACATGACAATGCCAAACCTCACCCGACGATGAACTTAAAACTGAAGATAATAGAAAAAGAAGAGATGTAAGAGATTACAAAATACTTAAAACTCTAACGAGCAGCTATATGGTGTGACATGACAGGAAAGCAAATCTATTGCAAAAAAAGAAAAAAAAAACGAACTTAGTAAAAGCGAAAACGAAAAGGTTTAATTCAAGTTTTGTCTGTCATGCATGACGGTTTTTTGTTCAAATTTTGGTTTTTCGAACAAAATGATCTCTGTTAATGTTACAATATTACACCACACAGAAATATTCAACATTACAATATGTAATGTTCACCTGATAACCAGTTCACCGACACAGATGATATTTTTGAACATTTCTTGCCCACAAGCTTGAAGCCTTGAACGTCATTACAAGAAAGCTACAAAAGAAAACTCAATATTTCACAATGCACAATATTCATCACAATAACAGATCATAAGCCCTGCTGTAAAGCACGGCAGTTTACAAAGTGCTATTACACTGATCACTGAAATTAACTTAGCATATAACACAAATAGGTAATAATAAAATTATACTCGAAAAACTAACTTAGCACATAAGACATATGGGGTAATATTTAATAACTATTGTGCACGACCTGTCAAAAAATGATGGGATTCGGGATTCGATATTTTCTTTAGACAAATCTTGCAGATGTGGATGCCAACAAATATATCCATCCCAACAGTACCCGCCATTAAAATATTCTTGTGCTTGTGCACTGGTGAAACTCGTATCACAGATACGGTCATTGAGCGTCCTTGTGAGCGTCACAGACACACGGAAGAAGCATAGACCAAACCAATATATTGACACACCAAGGGTATTATTAGGTAAGATTTGCGCAAATACATTTGACATATGAGAGAATTGGGCTAAAATTGAATTAATTCCTCAAATTAACTTAGCATATAATACAAATGGGTTAATATTGAACTATTTACCCAAATTAACTTAGAATATAAGAAAGATGGATTAAAATTAAATTATTTGCTCAAATTAACTTAGCGTATGAGACAAATAGGCTAATATTTAAATTATCATCATTAAAGTAAGTAGAGCGGTGAACATCGTTAAATAAATATTAAGTTGAGCATACCAGCCGCATTGCTCATCATGTATGGAATGTATGAATGGAACACTTCCATACATCATGTATGGAGGTCATACATCATCACGTGCGCTCCCATACATCACGTTTGGAGGTCATACATCATCATGTGCGCTCCCATACATCATGTATGGAGGTCATACATTATCATGTGCGCTCCCATACATCATGTATGGAATACATGATATACGAAGTACTCCTATACGCTAGCAGATGAAAGAAAGTTCGTACGTGTGCGTTGTGAGGATGTAGCTCATGACACCAGCGACGTACATCGTGTATGACACTCCCAACGAACACGGTGTGTGCGTACACAGCTTCTCATCAGTCCCCACTCTTACATCCGCGATGAACGCACATGTAAGCTGCAAGTGCACACGCACACTGTACGTCACGGAACTTTAACTCCTACACACGGAGGGATGCTCTGAACGTCGATAATAACGTACGTATCTTTGAAAATATAACTCATTGAAATAACCGCGTACGTCTCATTGGAAATATAACTCATTGAAATAACCACGTACGTCTCATTGGAAATATAACTCATTGAAATAACCGCGTACGTCTCATTGGAAATATAACTCATTGAAATAACCGCGTAGGTTTCATTGGAAATATAACTCATTGAAATAACCGCGTACGTCTCATTGGAAATAACTCATTGAAATAACCACGTACGTCTCATTGGAAATATAACTCATTGAAATAACCGCGTACGTCTCATTGGAAATATAACTCATTGAAATAACCGCGTACGTCTCATTGGAAATATAACTCATTGAAATAACCGCGTACGTCTCATTGGAAATATAACTCATTGAAATAACCGCGTACGTCTCATTGGAAATAACTCATTGAAATAACCGCGTACGTCTCATTGGAAATAACTCATTGAAATAACCGCGTACGTCTCATTGGAAATATAACTCATTGAAATAACCGCGTACGTCTCATTGGAAATATAACTCATTGAAATAACCGCGTACGTCTCATTAGAAATAACTCATTGAAATAACCGCGTACGTCTCATTGGAAATAACTCATTGAAATAACCGCGTACGTCTCATTGGAAATAACTCATTGAAATAACCGCGTACGTCTCATTGGAAATATAACTCATTGAAATAACCGCGTACGTCTCATTGGAAATAACTCATTGAAATAACCGCGTACGTCTCATTGGAAATAACTCATTGAAATAACCGCGTACGTCTCATTGGAAATAACTCATTGAAATAACCGCGTACGTCTCATTGGAAATATAACTCATTGAAATAACCGCGTACGTCTCATTGGGAATATAACTCATTGAAATAACCGCGTACGTCTCATTGGAAATAACTCATTGAAATAACCGCGTACGTCTCATTGGAAATATAACTCATTGAAATAACCGCGTACGTCTCATTGGAAATAACTCATTGAAATAACCGCGTACGTCTCATTGGAAATAACTCATTGAAATAACCGCGTACGTCTCATTGGAAATAACTCATTGAAATAACCGCGTACGTCTCATTGGAAATATAACTCATTGAAATAACCGCGTACGTCTCATTGGAAATATAACTCATTGAAATAACCGCGTACGTCTCATTGGAAATATAACTCATTGAAATAACCGCGTACGTCTCATTGGAAATATAACTCATTGAAATAACCGCGTACGTCTCATTGGAAATAACTCATTGAAATAACCGCGTACGTCTCATTGGAAATAACTCATTGAAATAGCCACGTACGTCTCATTGGAAATAACTCATTGAAATAACCGCGTACGTCTCATTGGAAATATAACTCATTGAAATAACCGCGTACGTCTCATTGGAAATAACTCATTGAAATAACCGCGTACGTCTCATTGGAAATATTACTCATTGAAATAACCGCGTACGTCTCATTGGAAATATAACTCATTGAAATAACCACGTACGTCTCATTGGAAATATAACTCATTGAAATAACCGCGTACGTCTCATTGGAAATAACTCATTGAAATAACCGCGTACGTCTCATTGGAAATAACTCATTGAAATAACCGCGTACGTCTTATTGGAAATATAACTCATTGAAATAACCGCGTACGTCTTATTGGAAATATAACTCATTGAAATAACCGCGTACGTCTCATTGGAAATATAACTCATTGAAATAACCGCGTACGTCTTATTGGAAATATAACTCATTGAAATAACCACGTACGTCTTATTGGAAATATAACTCATTGAAATAACCGCGTACGTCTTATTGGAAATATAACTCATTGAAATAACCGCGTACGTCTCATTGGAAATAACTCATTGAAATAGCCACGTACGTCTCATTGGAAATATAACTCATTGAAATAACCGCGTACGTCTCATTGGAAATATAACTCATTGAAATAACCGCGTACGTCTCATTGGAAATATAACTCATTGAAATAACCGCGTACGTCTCATTGGAAATATAACTCATTGAAATAACCACGTACGTCTCATTGGAAATATAACTCATTGAAATAACCACGTACGTCTCATTGGAAATATAACTCATTGAAATAACCACGTACGTCTCATTGGAAATATAACTCATTGAAATAACCGCGTACGTCTCATTGGAAATATAACGCATTGAAATAACCGCGTACGTCTCATTGGAAATATAACTCATTGAAATAACCACGTACGTCTCATTGGAAATATAACGCATTGAAATAACCGCGTACGTCTCATTGGAAATATAACTCATTGAAATAACCACGTACGACTCATTGGAAATATAACTCATTGAAATAACCGCGTACGTCTCATTGGAAATATAACTCATTGAAATAACCGCGTACGTCTCATTGGAAATATAACTCATTGAAATAACCGCGTACGTCTCATTGGAAATAACTCATTGAAATAACCACGTACGTCTCATTGGAAATATAACTCATTGAAATAACCACGTACGTCTCATTGGAAATATAACTCATTGAAATAACCGCGTACGTCCCATTGGAAATAACTCATTGAAATAACCACGTACGTCTCATTGGAAATAACTCATTGAAATAACCACGTACGTCTCATTGGAAATATAACTCATTGAATTAACCACGTACGTCTCATTGGAAATGTAACTCATTGAAATCACCACGTACGTCTCATTGGAAATATAACTCATTGAAATAACCACGTACGTCTCATTGGAAATATAACTCATTGAAATAACCACGTACGTCTCATTGGAAATATAACTCATTGAAATAACCGCGTACGTCTCATTGGAAATATAACGCATTGAAATAACCGCGTACGTCTCATTGGAAATATAACTCATTGAAATAACCACGTACGTCTCATTGGAAATATAACGCATTGAAATAACCGCGTACGTCTCATTGGAAATATTACTCATTGAAATAACCACGTACGTCTCATTGGAAATATAACTCATTGAAATAACCACGTACGTCTCATTGGAAATATAACTCATTGAAATAACCACGTACGTCTCATTGGAAATATAACTCATTGAAATAACCACGTACGTCTCATTGGAAATATAACTCATTGAAATAACCACGTACGTCTCATTGGAAATATAACTCATTGAAATAACCACGTACGTATCATTGGAAATATAACTCATTGAAATAACCGCGTACGTCTCATTGGAAATATAACGCATTGAAATAACCGCGTACGTCTAATTGGAAATATAACCCATTGAAATAACCGCGTACGTCTCATTGGAAATATAACTCATTGAAATAACCGCGTACGTCTCATTGGAAATATAACTCATTGAAATAACCGCGTACGTCTCATTGGAAATATTACTCATTGAAATAACCGCGTACGTCTCATTGGAAATATAACTCATTGAAATAACCGCGTACGTCTCATTGGAAATAACTCATTGAAATAACCACGTACGTCTCATTGGAAATATAACTCATTGAAATAACCGCGTACGTCTCATTGGAAATATAACTCATTGAAATAACCACGTACGTCTCATTGGAAATATAACTCATTGAAATAACCGCGTACGTCTCATTGGAAATATAACTCATTGAAATAACCACGTACGTCTCATTGGAAATATAACTCATTGAAATAACCACGTACGTCTCATTGGAAATATAACTCATTGAAATAACCACGTACGTCTCATTGGAAATATAACTCATCGAAATAACTGCGTACGTCTCATTGGATATATAACTCATTGAAATAACCGCGTACGTCTCATTGGAAATATGACTCATTGAAATAACCGCGTACGTCTCATTAGAAATATAACTCATTGAAATAACCACTTACGTCTCATTGGAAATATAACTCATTGAAATAACCACGTACGTCTCATTGGAAATATAACTCATTGAAATAACCACGTACGTCTCATTGGAAATATAACTCATTGAAATAGCCACGTACGTCTCATTGGAAATATAACTCATTGAAATAACCACGTACGTCTCATTGGAAATAACTCATTGAAATAACCACGTACGTCTCATTGGAAATATAACTCATTGAAATAACCACGTACGTCTCATTGGAAATATAACTCATTGAAATAACCACGTACGTCTCATTGGAAATATAACTCATTGAAATAACAACGTACGTCTCATTGGAAATATAACTCATTGAAATAACCACGTACGTCTCATTGGAAATATAACTCATTGAAATAACCACGTACGTCTCATTGGAAATATAACTTATTGAAATAACCACGTACGTCTCATTGGAAATATAACTCATTGAAATAACCGCGTACGTCTCATTGGAAATATAACTCATTGAAATAGCCACGTACGTCTCATTGGAAATATAACTCATCGAAATAACCACGTACGTCTCATTGGAAATATAACTCATTGAAATAACCACGTACAACTCATTGGAAATATAACTCATTGAAATAACGGCGTACGTCTCATTGGAAATATAACTCATTGAAATAACCACGTACGTCTCATTGGAAATATAACTCATTGAAATAACCGCGTACGTCTCATTGGAAATATAACTCATTGAAATAACCGCGTACGTCTCATTGGAAATATAACTCATTGAAATAACCACGTACGTCTCATTGTAAATATAACTCATTGAAATAACCACGTACGTCTCATTGGAAATATAACTCATTGAAATAACCGCGTACGTCTCATTGGAAATATAACTCATTGAAATAACCACGTACGTCTCATTGGAAATATAACTCATTGAAATAACCACGTACGTCTCAGTGGAAATATAACTCATTGAAATAACCACGTACGTCTCATTGGAAATATAACTCATTGAAATAACCACGTACGTCTCATTGGAAATATAACTCATTGAAATATCCGCGTACGTCTCATTGGAAATATAACTCATTGAAATAACCGCGTACGTCTCATTGGAAATATAACTCATTGAAATAACCACGTACGTCTCATTGGAAATATAACTCATTGAAATAACCACGTACGTCTCATTGGAAATATAACTCATTGAAATAACCACGTACGTCTCATTGGAAATATAACTCATTGAAATAACCACGTACGTCTCACCGAAAATGACGCATAATACGTAAGGTTTGTTGCTCAGCTTGTGTGGAGGGCTGTATAAGTTGCTTCGTCTTGAACTCATAACACAGCCGTGGAAATTAACAAGTTTTGATATAAACGGAAAAAATAACATAATAATAACATAATAATGACGTAATACAATACGGTAAAAAATAACTCTGGAAAAAACATGTTTTGATGAATTCGTGCGAAAATAGCAATGGAGAATGACTCTGGATGGAGATCTTCCTAGAAAAAAATGTTCTCATCAGATAACCCATGTCATATAAATAACCTATTGTAAATAACTTGTAAAGAACCTAGTGTATATACTTTCGATATTAACCTACTGTAAAAACCAATCGTAAAGAATTTATTGCATATATCCTTTTGTGAATAACCTACTGAAAATAACCATTCTTTGTAAGTACCACATTGTAATTATACTATTGTAAATACCATATTGTAATGAATCTATTGTAAATACCACATTGTAATGAATCTATTGTAAATTCCATATTGTAAATATTGTAATGAATCTACTGTAAATACCACATTGTAATGAATCAATTGTAAATACCACATTGTAATGAATCTATTGTAAATTCCATATTGTAAATATTGTAATGAATCTACTGTAAATACCACATTGTAATGAATCTACTGTAAATACCACATTGTAATGAATCTATTGTAAATACCACATTGTAATGAATCTATTGTAAATACCACATTGTAATGAATCTATTGTAAATTCCATATTGTAAATATTGTAATGAATCTACTGTAAATACCACATTGTAATGAATCTATTGTAAATACCACATTGTAATGAATCTATTGTAAATTCCATATTGTAAATATTGTAATGAATCTACTGTAAATACCACATTGTAATGAATCTATTGTAAATACCACATTGTAATGATACTATTGTAAATACCACATTGTAAAGAATCTATTGTAAATACCACGCTGTAAAAGACATACTGGAAATAACCAACTGCAAATAACCTATTGAAAATGACCTAATAAGATACTATCCTGAAAAACACGCACTTTTATTTTGGAGTGATCATTCAGACTCACAGAGATTATTCTGTATTTTCCAATGCTCATGCGTATAATTGTATCTTCTGTGATCATAATTTCAGATGTAAGAGTACTCCTTAAAATATGTAGTAATTAGGGTAAGAAAACAGTACACGTCGTCACACGCACACACACACACACATATCTACACACACAAACTCCCAACACGCACATTTCCCCACAGTACATTCGCGCCACCAGTACTGTATATTAAATTCCTCTTACCGCTGGGATCATACATGTGCGTCACAACTGCGCTCATACGCACATCAGGAGCGTGTACGTCCAACATACGCACGCACACGGCCGCAACAAGCACACACACTCGCATACTTTGAGCGTGAGTCGCAGACCGTGGGAGAGACCTTGTGTGTTGTTGGTGTGGGAGGTCAACACACTGGTATGAGGGGGGTGTGGTGTGGGTGGTATGTGATGTGGGTAGTGTGGGGGGTGTGAGGGGTATGTGGTGTGGGTGGTGTGAGGGGTGTGTGGTGTGTGTGGTGTGGGTAGTGTGGGTGGTGTGAGGGGTGTGTGGTGTGAGGGGTGTGTGGTGTGTGGTGTAGGTGGTGTGTGTGTGGTGTGGGTGGGATGTGATGTGGGTAGTGTGGGTGGTGTGAGGGGTATGCGGTGGGGGTGGTGTGAGGGGTGTGTGGTGTGGGTGGTGTGTGGTGTGGGTGGTGTGAGGGGTGTGTGGTGTGTGTGGTGTGGGTAGTGTGGGTGGTGTGAGGGGTGTGTGGTGTGAGGGGTGTGTGGTGTGTGGTGTGGGTGGTGTGTGTGTGGTGTGGGTGGTATGTGATGTGGGTAGTGTGGGTGGTGTGAGGGGTATGTGGTGTGGGTGGTGTGAGGGGTGTGTGGTGTGGGTGGTATGTGGTGTGGGTGGTGTGAGGGGTGTGTGGTGTGTGTGGTGTGGGTAGTGTGGGTGGTGTGAGGGGTGTGTGGTGTGAGGGGTGTGTGGTGTGTGGTGTGGGTGGTGTGTGTGTGGTGTGGGTGGTATGTGATGTGGGTAGTGTGGGTGGTGTGAGGGGTATGTGGTGTGGGTGGTGTGAGGGGTGTGTGGTGTGGGTGGTGTGTGGTGTGTGGTATAAGGGGTGTGTGGTGTGGGTGGTGTGGGTAGTGTGGGTGGTGTGGGTAGTGTGGGTAGTGTGAGGGGTGTGTGGTGTGGTGTGAGTGGTGTGTGGTGTGGTGTGAGTGGTGTGGGTGGTGGGGGTGGTGCGGGAGGTATGAGAAGTAAAGTCTTTCTAAATTCCCTGCTCCGAAGTTGACCGCTCCCAAAAGAGCCAAAGCAGATTACAGTAAAACTAATACAAATAATATAAAAAATTTCAATAACACAGAAGACAGGGAAGTCTTTCAGAGAGCGAAGTGTGTCCGTAAATATGTGCGTTATGATATTGGTCAGTCTGTGTGTCGCTCTCAACACATGCAACGGCCGCTTTGAAGGCTTACATCTCTGCCCTCCCTTAAATAAGTCTGTAAACAATGTAGCGGTCGTCATACAACGTCCTCGCAGTGCGTTGACCCGTGAGGTTTTTTCGTTTTTCAGTAGCTAGCCTCTGCTTTGCACCGTAAAACTGTCAGAGCGCTTTGATCCGTAAGGGTTTTTCATTTTCAGCAGACTGCGTTTTGCACTGTAAGGGCTTTCCGTTTTTCAGCAGACTGCGTTTTGCACTGTAAGGGTTTTCCTTTTTTCAGCAGACTGCGCTTTGCACTGTAAGGGCTTTCCGTTTTTCAGCATACTGCGTTTTGCACTGTAAGGGTTTTTCGTTTTTCAGCAGACTGCGTTTTGCACTGTAAGGGTTTTTCGTTTTTCAGCAAACTGCGTTTTGCACTGTGAGGGTTTTCCTTTTTTCAGCATACTGCGCTTTGCACTGTAAGGGTTTTTCGTTTTTCAGCAAACTGCGTTTTGCACTGTGAGGGTTTTCCTTTTTTCAGCATACTGCGCTTTGCACTGTAAGGGTTTTTCGTTTTTCAGCAAACTGCGTTTTGCACTGTAAGGGTTTTTCGTTTTTCAGCAAACTGCGTTTTGCACTGTAAGGGTTTTTCGTTTTTCAGTAGCCTTCGCTTTGCACTGTAAGGGTTTTCCTTTTTTCAGCAAACTGCGTTTTGCACTGTAAGGGTTTTTCGTTTTTCAGCAAACTGCGCTTTGCACTGTAAGGGTTTTTCGTTTTTCAGCAAACTGCGCTTTGCACTGTAAGGGTTTTCCTTTTTTCAGCAAACTGCGTTTTGCACTGTAAGGGTTTTTCGTTTTTCAGCAAACTGCGCTTTGCACTGTAAGGGTTTTTCGTTTTTCAGTAGCCTTCGCTTTGCACTGTAAGGGTTTTTCGTTTTTCAGTAGCCTTCGCTTTGCACTGTAAGGGTTTTTCGTTTTTCAGTAGCCTTCGCTTTGCACCGTAAGAGACGCTTTCCATTCTGTTTCGCCCTCATGTCTCCGTTGTTTGTGTGGTTCAGAAAACGCCGTAGACAAGCAGGAGCAGCGCATGGTGTGAAAAACTGAAGAGACGAAGAATAAGGGAAAGGGTATGAAATTACGGGTCGTAAAATGTGGCTGTGTGGTTATAACACCAATAATGAGGCAGGATGAGGCTTGATTTGATCAGTTCATGGTAATAAACTTATATTTTTAAAACATATTAAATCATGTATAATGACATAAAATCAAGTAAAGGAATATGAAATCCTATATAACCGTATAAAATCATATGAAACCATATAAAATCATATAAAAATAATTCAAAATCATTTTAAATTTTAAAATCAAATAAAATCATATAAAATCATTCAATTCATATTTGATATAGACAAGGAAATAAATAATTGCCCTTAGCAAGTAGAACTTACTCACATCCAAGAAAGACATACACCGACATTTCAGCGTTCATTTTGAACACAGAGACGCGCACAAAGATCCGAATGCTTCTAACACCTCACAAATTTTGCTAACCTAGTAATTACGAAAGCCTTGAAATTCATCACCGGACTCAGGCTCAAGAAATTAAGCAGGACTTAGGAGCTGGATATGTTTTAAATTATTCTCGATAGCGAAGATGTTTCAGAGACCACTATGGAAGCAGCAGCAATAGCAGCATAGACAACAACTGTGACAGCAGCAATAATAGCAGCAGTAACAGCAGCAGCAGCAATAGCAGCAGAAACAACAACTGTAACAGCAGCAATAATAGCAGCAGTAACAGCAGCAGCAGCAATAGCAGCAGAAACAACAACTGTAACAGCAGCAATAATAGCAGCAGTAACAGCAGCAGCAGCAATAGCAGCAGAAACAACAACTGTGACAGCAGCAATAATAGCAGCAGTAACAGCAGCAGCAGCAATAGCAGCAGAAACAACAACTGTAACAGCAGCAATAATAGCAGCAGTAACAGCAGCAGCAGAAAATAGCAGCAGAAACAACAACTGTAACAGCAGCAATAATAGCAGCAGTAACAGCAGCAGCAGCAATAGCAGCAGAAACAACAACTGTAACAGCAGCAATAATAGCAGCAGTAACAGCAACAGCAGCAGCATCAATAGCAGCAGAAACAACAACTGTAACAGCAGCAATAATAGCAGCAGTAACAGCAGCAGCAGGAGCAGCAATAGCAGCAGAAACAACAACTGTAACAGCAGCAATAATAGCAGCAGTAACAGCAACAGCAGCAGCATCAATAGCAGCAGAAACAACAACTGTAACAGCAGCAATAATAGCAGCAGTAACAGCAGCAGCAGGAGCAGCAATAGCAGCAGAAACAACAACTGAAACAGCAGCAATAATAGCAGCAGTAACAGCAGCAGCAGGAGCAGCAATAGCAGCAGAAACAACAACTGTAACAGAAGCAATAATAGCAGCAGTAACAGCAGCAGCAGGAGCAGCAATAGCAGCAGAATCAACAACTATAACAGCATCAATAATCGCAGCAGCAACAACAGTAGAAACAACAACTGGAGCATCAGCAATAGCAGGAGTAACAGTTGCAGTAGAAACAGCCCTAGCAGCAACATTAGCAGCAGTAACAGCCCCAGCACCAACAACAGCACCAACAACAGCACCAACAACAACAGCACCAACAACAGCAGCAAAAAAAACAGCACCACCAACAACAGCACCAACAACAACAGCACCAATAACAACAACAGAACCAGCACCAACAACAGCACCAACAACATCACCAACAACAGCACCAACAACAGCAGCAACAACAGCAGCACCAACACCACCACAAACCCCACCCATCACAGACCAGCTGCCCCACGGCGCAACCGACCAACCCGCAGCAGCAAAGCGCCGATGCGCACGCAATTTAGGAGACTATTATTTACAAACCGTTCTGCTGGAGTGACTCCTGGCACAACTTCTGCGCTCGGCGATTCCGTGTGCCACGGTGCCCTATAAATTCTTTTATTTAAAGCATCACAAAGCCCGCAGTATCGTCATCGGTTCATAAACTGCGGCGATGCGCTTAGGCTTAACCGCTGCAGCCAGCGTTTGATGGCAATTTTTGGGTGTTGCGCTCACAAAACGAGGTCTGCAGAATTAGGCTGGTTCGCAGAACGGATTTAGGGTCGGAATTAAATGCTCTAAGTGGATTGTTGTTAATTTTAAGGTCGAAGTTAAATGCTCCAAGCGGGGTTTGGTCTTGTGTGGTTAGTTGTTGTTAATTTTAGGGCCAAAGTTAAATGCTCCAAGCGGGGTTTGGTCTTGTGTGGTTAGTTGTTGTTAATTTTAGGGCCAAAGTTAAATGCTCCAAGCGGGGTTTGGTCGTGTGTAGTGAGTTGTTGTTAATTTTAGGACCAAAGTTAAATGCTCCAAGCGGGGTTTGGTCTTGTGTAGTTAGTTGTTGTTAATTTTAGGGCCAAAGTTAAATGCTCTAAGCGAGTTGTAGTTAACTTTAAGGTCAAATTTAAATGTTCTAAACGGGGTTTGGTCTTATGGAATTTTAGGGAGTTAGTTGATGTTAATTTTAGGCTAAAATTAAATGCTTTAAGCAGGATTTGACTTCAAGTTTATTTCGGGAGTTAGTTGGTGTTAATTTCAGGGACAAAATTAAATGTTCTAAGCGGGTTTTGGCCTTAAATCGTTTCCGGCGGCTGGTTGATGCTAATTTTTACGTTATGTGGGCTCGAAACGACCGCAGTATTTTGCAGTTATTCATTTTTGACGAAACTGAGCGCGTTCAAATAGATGCTGGTATTTTAAGTCTTAAATCAAAAGATACAGATAAATATGATTTAAGTGATGCAGAAAAAACAAACTAAGAACTACGACGATCCTTAATTTGGTACTCCTGACAATCCCCAAATTAAGTGTCACAGACAATCCCTCAATTTAGTTCTACAGACAAGCCCTAAATTAAATGCTTCAGAGAAGCCCTAAGTTAAGTGCTACAGACCAGCCCCAAATTAAATGCTTCAGACAAGCCCTAAGTTAAGTGCTACAAACCAGCCCCAAATTAAAAATGCTTCAGACAATCCCCAAATTTAGTGCTTCAAATAATCCCTAAGTTAAGCTCTTCAGACAAACCCTAAGCCAAGAGTTACAACATCCACATACATTTGCACTTCATTAAACAGTTAATGAGTTATTCTTCACAATTCGAATTGAGGTTCAAAATTGAAGACACAGACGAATATTTTTCTTGGAAAAATGGCATGGCTCAAAATGAAGTAATTCGACTAATACCACCACATTTTTTTCCTGAATACACGCTCTGGTCTGCTTATATATCCGTTATTGGTTCACTATTCGGCAGAGTATTCACTATTCAGAATAACAACACGCAACATTTACGGTAGAGTATCGGAGCATCGCGGTAGAGTATCGGAGCATCGCGGTATACTATCGGAGCATCGCGGTAGACTATCGGAGTATCGCGGTAGTGTATCGGAGCATCGCGGTAGACTATCGAAGCATTGCGGTAGACTATCGGAGTATCGCGGTAGTGTATCGCAACATCGCGGTAGAGTATCGAAGTAATGCGAAAGGAACTTTCATACCGGAAGTATATTAGGGCCACCTTCTCATTCTGTTGTTCGTGTTCACGCTGAAATTTGCACAGTTATTACTTCTGACAATGATGCGATGGTGTTGACAGCGTAGTATTTCAACAAGATCTTGTAATTTTTGAATCATCGACTCATTTTTAGAAAAACGCGAGTTCTGAATGATTCAAGAAGCTTTATTCGCATAACTTGTTCTCAAATTGAAATTCAATCTGAAATTTAGGCTGTTTTCAAACTGAAATTTAGGCTGTTTCCAAACTGAAATTTAGGCTGTATTTCAACTAGAATTTAGGCGGATATTTAGGCTGTATTCAAACCGAAATATACGGCGAAATTTAGGCGCGTTTTCCTGGCATATTTTCACGCGTACTTTCCTCCTTGGAAGCGCTGTGTGCGTGCGAGCTCATACGGTGATACAGGAAGTCTGGATGTGCGTATGAGTGATATTGGGGAGTGTCTGACTCTAATTCTGCTATGAAGCACGGCTTCAGGCTTGAAGCTCATTTTCAGAGCTACAAGGTATAACTAGAAAATGAATTTTGTTTCGTTTTATGTGGTTTTATTCTTGAAGATATAACGTATACCTGCATAGCTTCATACACGATCACACACACTGAACAATGGACTAACGTGTGTTGGTGACGAGCATTTAACTCATTCATTTCGGTGTGACTCACCGGTGGGTCACGTTGGACTCAACACATTCATGGTGGTGTGACCCACCGGTGGGTCACGTCGCATTTAACCCATTCATTGCGGTGTGACTGAAATGGGGTGAATGTCGCACTTAACTCATTCATTGCGGTGTGACTCACCGGTGGGTCACGTCGCACTTAACACATTCATTGCGGTGTGACTCACCGGTGGGTCACGTCGCACTTAACACATTCATTGCGGTGTGACCCACCGGTGGGTCTGCTTAAGTTTTTCCAGCTGCACACGACCCCCCGGTGGGTCGTTTGGAAACTTTTCAACAATGTTTTTATATTGAAGGTATTTATTTTACTCGGTCAATGTTTGCTATTTATAACATTTTTGAAAACATTTGACTTTAGGGTTGAGTTGGATATTGAACTTTAGTTTAACCCATGGCAGTCAATGTGTTAAACAGTCAGCTTTGGTCCTGCATGTACATATGTGTGTTTGTGTGTTCGTACCTATGTATGCCACATCGTCTTGAAATTACTGGCCGAGTAAAATGAAATATGACAAAAGAAGTTATTTCTCATGTAAAATCACTGACTTTACAACGTCATTCAACAAGTTATTAATTCCCATCTGAATGAAACGCTTAAGATGTTGATGAAAGTGAATGTACACCTTTTGAAATAAGATCATAAAAATTAAGATCACTTAAATTAAGATCATATAAATTAAGATCATGTAAATTAAGATCACATATATTAAGATCACATAAATTAAGATCATATGAATTAAGATCATATAAATTAAGATCATATAAATTAAATCATATAAATAAGATCATATAAATTATGATCATATAAATTAAGATCATATAGACATAAAACCGGAAGTCGGTCAGAACAATTTGCTCAGATTGTACCAGGCTCAGCTGGATTATATACCGATTGATATATAGGTATTTATGAGAACCAACGTTAAAATATAAATCAAAGTGTTAGTTCTACTTATTCATCGCACCCTTGTCATCTCACCGAACTCACCACACCCCTCTCACCACACCCCATTCACCACACTTCACTCGCCCCACTCCACTCACCACACCCCACTCACCACACTTCCCTCACCACACTCCACTCACCACACACCACCAATACCACTCACCACCACTCATCACACACCAGCACTACCACACACCACTCACCACCACTCATCACACACCACCACTACCACTCAACACCACCACCAATTATCACCACACACCACGCACCCCCACTCACCACACACCACCACCCCCAAAAGACGGCTGCAGCACCAGATAGGCCTACCAATATAGGCCCATATCACGGCCCGGTCCCCAATGACGAACTGATCCTCCAGTTACAAGTTTGCAGCCACTCCCGGCGCGGAGTTCGAGCCCAAGTTTAAAAACCTCGTGATAACGGAGCCCACTTCGTAATTAACTGACCTGGTGATTCCAAACGTCCCCGAAATCGAGCAGTCTCAAAATTCTGAGAAGTTCGAAATGTTTGGCGGTCGAGACAAAATGAGCGGACGTTTGGTGCTCGAAATGTTTGGCGGTCGAGATTGCTCCAGCGAACGACAGCCCTGCCCTGATTATTATTTTTTTCTATTTTGGTGCCGTCTGTGGTTGTTATCCCAGGAATTGTTGATTTTATAGCTTTGTTCCTGGGATATGTATTTGATATTAGGGTTCGAGTGCTGTTTTTGGGGATATTGGAAGATCGTGTTCAGAGTTAGCTGATGTTTTCAGGTATCTGTTTTTTTCATTTTTACATAGTTTGGCTAATTTTAAATTTTGAATTTTGCACTTTTGCATAATTTATAAGGACTTCTACTTGACCCTCGCCAAGTACAATTTTTCGTGCAATCATAAATGCTCAAAAATAGCACTTTTTCTCTGTGAGATATTCAGTCCCTTTCATTCTTCATGATGTTTTGCGGAATTTTTCTAAGCCAAACATGGTTTACAATACCTCGAACGTAATAAATTATTGCTGTAAAAATGCTACCATCATCATTGAACACGAATCTTTCTGAGCCAAACATGAATTACAATACTTCGCATGCAATATGTTATCGTCGTTAAAAATGCTACCGTCATCATTGGTCTTCATATCGTTACATCATTCGTTCAGGTACTTCTATTTTAAGCGTATTGTACAGTATGTCTCACAAAAACCCGAACCGAGTATTTATTTTCCCGTATCAGCAATACCATCATAAGAATACCATTAGCATTTAATTTCCAGCAAAATTATGTGGTATTACTGATTATTACTGATACGGGAAATAATTATGGGTATTACTGATACGAAAAAATAATTACTATGTTCATGTTTGTGTGGGACATACTGTATATAGTTTACTTTTTCTTTCTTCATGTCGTCATGTGATGTCATCAGATCACTGTTCTAATGTTTTTTTTCAGCTTGATGCCATATGTTTCCTATACAAAAAAAGACACAAACAAAATTTCGAATTAGAAATTAAGGAACTATTGCTCGGACAAACGAAATCACACATCAGAATATTTAGGTATCAATTTTATTCCATTTAAATTTCAACATTCCGATGTCGGTGATGTCAGGGACATTTTGATGATGGTGATGTTGATAATGGGAATATGAGTACAAAAAATGATGACGGTAAGTCTCATCAGCGAACGCTGAAGACCTCCTCATGAAAAAATTCGTAGCGATTTTGTCGTAATTAAGAAATTTTTTATGCAACATCATTAAAAGATTTTTTGATAGTATGTTTGATGACACAAACAACTTTTTTTTCCACATCGTTAAAATCGTTGAAAAATTTGATGGTATGTTTGATGACACAGAACATTTTTTTATGCGGCATCGTTAAATAAATGTTTTGATAGCATGTTTGGTGTCACAAAGCATTTTTTATGCCACATCGTTATATAAATGTTTTGATTGTATGTTTGGTGTCACAAAGCATTTTTTATGCCACATCGTTGTATAAATGTTTTGATTGTATGTTTAGTGCCACAAAACATTTTTTATGCCACATCGCTATATAAATGTTTTGATTGTATGTTTGATGATTCAGAACATGGGCGTTATACTATGTTGAATGAAGTTTTCTTAAATAGTTTAACGGGTAATTCCCGTCCAACGTTCGTCCCCTCTTAATAGTTCATAGCAATTTTGTTGCTATAATGGCATTTTTTTATCCCCATCATTCAAAAAATATTTAAATTGCATGCTTGATGCCACAATACAGAGTAGTTATACTATGGTGAAATTTTCTTTTCTAATTTAATGTAAGGGAATAATTGGAGGGCAAATATGCAGTGTGTCCTAACCGACAAATCAGAGGTCATCACTGGAGAGTGGATTAAGTGATAATTTCACCTCACAGAGGCGTAGATGTCTTTCAGGCAGAGTGGCCTAGTTCCTAGTTCAGTTCCTAGTTAGTAACTTAGCTAGGAAAAGCCAGTTTGGCAACCCTGCGATGAACACCTCGCCTCTAACTTGAGTGTCCTAAAATTCTGTGTTTTGTGGGTTAGGACGCTGCATATTTGCCCTCCAATTGCACTCCAACGTTCGTCCCCTCTAAATTCTGCCCTCATATCCCGCTCTGAAACTCCCTCTCACCGCACGCGCGCGAACTTTTTTTGACGCATTTTTCTTGGTTCGAAATGCGTTATGAATTCCGACTCGCATGACGCCGCGGAGAAACCACGCAGTTTTTTACGCTCATTTGAATACCGTTAATTTTTGAGCCGTGAATGGCCGCGTATGAACTGTAATTTGAGTGACAAATGGTGACGGCCAGCTTTTGGGCGGACGGAAGCCCGGAATAACTTATGATTTTTCGAGACATGCTTCAAAAACCCCGAGGGGCTTTTTCCATGTGCCTTCAGCGCGAGGGTTCAAATGCAAGAAGCCCTTTGTGTTCACGCAAAAATTGTCGTCATGGTTCTGACGCGCTTTTTGCTTTTGGAGTGAGTGAACGGTCGACCCTCTTGGCCGTAGTGTTCATGCCGCTCGATCTAATAATTTCAATTTTAGTTTAATTTTGCACACAGTGTGTCCCACAAAAACCCGAACCGAGTATTTATTTTCCCGTATCAGTAATACCATCATAAGAATACCCCAAGAATTTAATTTCTAGCAAAGTTATCCTTCAAAATTAACCTAGCGAATAGGTATTACTGATTATGATGGTATTAATGATACGGGAAAATAAATACTCGGTTAGGGTTTTTGTGGGACATACTGTATGGTAGAAAGTTGTTGTATTTCTGTCTTTTTTTTTTAATGAACGGTCGACCCCCTTGGCCGTAGGGTTGATGCCATTCAATCTAATAATTTAAATTGAATTTAAATTTTCGTGCAATACAAAAACTTTCGTTATTTTCTAGACTTTTTTTATTCTATTTTCTAAGTAACGAATGTAGTGATAATACATCTCAAATTAATAACTTGTACTCGGTTATAGTCACGTCTTTTTATTTCTTTTTACTGCCTTTCATACCAAGTAAAAATGATACGGTACGATCAGGTCAGATTACAAGTTAGTACGTTTAAGCCTCTCCAATCACAGCAAAGGTGTTCCAAAGCGAGGGAAGGAAAGCTGATATCAAATAGCATTTTGCATTTTGGAAAATGAGTGAAAAGTACTTGTTGCGTGTGTATTCATTGGTATATAACAGTATTTTTAACTTCGGGTTGATTTTTTGAGTGTCATAATCAGAACCTAAGCAATTACTATAAATATGTAATTGATGTGATTCTTAGCACATCTGCAACTTAGTACATCTGCATCTTAGCACATCTGCATCTTAGCACATCTGCATCTAAGCACATCTGCATTTTAGCACATCTGCATCTTAGCACGTCTGCATCTTAGCACATATGCATCTAAGCACATCTGCATTTTAGCACATCTGCATCTTAGCACATCTGCATCTAAGCACATCAACAACTCTGACCCCAGAGATATACAGCATCTTGTGTGACTTGTCATAAAAACACAATTTTACAAATATAGAGAAAAAACCTATCATCAATTAGTTTACAAATATAAAAAACTTTTTGTTCGTTGAAATTTTTAAAGCCAACGATCTATTTTTAAATTGTTTCTTCTATTTCCTCAATGCACGGTTTTTTGTTTAAAATTGGTTTTCGTTTGTACACAAAAATACACAAAACTGTCTTATTTCATGTGCATTCTTCTCCACGAATATGATACTTAATTCATTTTATTTCTGTACTATTATCGTCTTTATTAAATATCTGATTCAATGTGTGTCGTTGCTGTGATATTATTATACTTCTAATGCATTTTATGGTATTATTATCATTATTTCCATTTAAGTTCCTAGTTAAATCTAGTTCATAATTGTATTCCAAATTCATTCCATCTCATTATCATAATCATTATTTCATAAAAAATTTCATCGTAGAATTATTATCATATTCCTGGCAAATTTTATTTCACAATTTTATTGCGGTTTGCCAGTTCATTGTTTTCAAAAATCAATCAATTTCATTTAGGTTATTTAGGTACCCACTCCACCGACACCTGGTGGGGAATTGTGGCTGAGTTCTCCCTTTTCCCAACGGGGAGAATCGCCGGGCGGCGCGGGGATTCGAACTGCCGACGCCTCGGAAGGGCGCGTTTTTAACCACTCGGCCACGGCGACCAACCGTGGCCGAGTAAAATAACAGTGAGTAAAATAACCGTGAGCAAAAATTACCTTGTACAAGAAAAAATATACCCGTGTAAACACGCAGCGTTCAAACACTCTTATCTTGGATAGCGTGACTTTCACGCATCCCTAATTGCAGTTAGACGAAACCGGCGTTCACGAAACCGAACATCGCATTCATCATCGTTTTTTAGAAAAATTTGCGCGCAACCGCAACACTGTCACTTTGTGAACGATATGCGTTCATTACAGAAAATTAATACCGGGTTTGACGATAATCCGGAGTTGAATTTAGAGTGGGAGAGTCGCGGGAAGCGGCGATCGGTTGCTTTAATGGGCATTTAAAATTTTCTGAAATCACGCGACTTAAAGATTACTGGAATTAATGGTTTGTAAATGACGTACGTACTTTTCGACAGCGTTTTGCGGGGTAAATTTGTGGGAAAGATTTTCCTGAGCTCAATTTCAATAGATTTATATGGGAACCATTACCAAGTGACGGCTGTGGGAATGCTGATTGAAAAGCGTCGTTTTAATGCACGCGGCTTTTTCTTTTTTCATTATTTTAGTTTTGTGCTATCGCTGGGTCGCTCGAGTCTTTGCTAGAGAAAAGCAAAACATTGGCAGGCAAAAATAACGAGATTAAATAAAAATAACAGGATTACATAATAATAATGAGACTCCATTAAAAAATAACGAGATTTTACATAACAACTAACGACATTACATAAAAGATAATGAAATTCAAATAAAAATAACATTTTACATTAAAAAAATGAGATTACACCAGAAATAATGAGACTCTATTAAAAATAACGATACTAACACCAAAAAGAGCAAGATTACATCAAAAAACAACGAGAGCGTGAGGAAGAATGACAAAATGCTCGTTATTGAAGAGCAATTAAGTTAGTTACTGAAAATTATATTAATTATAATTGGTTGTTAGCATGTTCATTAATTACTCAGACGCAGGGCGTCGGTGTGCTCAGCTGAAAATTTTGAGTGAGCCGGCTTATATCCCTCGGACCAGAGACTTTGTCACCCTCGGACCAGAGACTTTGTCACCCTCGGACCAGAGATTTTGTCACCCTCGGACCAGAGACTTTGTCACCCTCGGACCAGAGACTTTGTCACCCTCGGACCAGAGACTTTGTCACCCTCGGACCAGAGACTTTGTCACCCTCGGACCAGAGACTTTGTTACCCTCGGACCAGAGACTTTGTCACCCTCGGACCAGAGACTTTGTCACCCTCGGACCAGAGACTTTGTCGGAATGCTTCGTGGAATAAGAAATAATTGGGAAATATACAATAAAGGTCAAGAAGGGATTGCTGGGAAATAGGGGGTTGGGATGAAATGAGAAATTGATGGGAAATAGATGTTATGTAAAATAATTGATTGTTCGGAAATAGGTGGCTGCAGATTTCATCAAAATTAACAGATTTTCCTTACCGTTGGAGATTTTAAAATCCATTAGAGATTTTTTACCAGCCGTTAAGGATTTTACTAACTGTCAGAGATTTAATAACCGTTAGAAATTTCAATAACAGTTGAAAGTTTTACTAACCATTAGAGATTTTACTAACCGTTAAGGATTTTACTAACTGTTAGAGATTTCAATAACCGTTAGAGGTTTTACTAACCATTATAAATTTTACAAACCGTTAAAGATTTTGTTAACCGTTGAAGACTTTACGAACCGTTAAAGGTTTTACTAACAGTTCGACATTTAACGAACAGTGAAAGATTTTACTAACCGTAAAAGATTTTACTAACCGTAACAAATAACAAACGTTGAGCAACACTCACAAGTTCTCTGTCACTAACCGTACTTGTGTTACCACTTTGACGGCGACGGGCACCACCGGTGGTACACGGAGGGAATTTTCATATTGCTGCTGACCGACCAGCAGTCGCAAACTCAATTTCCATATATAGTCAATCAAAAATGAATAAAGGCACGATCAAGATCGTGTTGGCGTTTTTAAAATTACCTACTGCAATTGTCTTTAAATTTGAGTTCAATGTTGAACTTTAGTAAGCGCGTTAGAAAATATCGCTTCTCATAAAGCAGGAGAACAAATGCGGTGAACTTGGGAATGTCAAACATAGAAAGTGAAAATAAATAAAAAATGGGATGTTGAAATTGCGGAGAGAATGTTTTTATGTAGCATTAAATTATCTTTAGCAGCTGACCACTAGGTGTACATTGACTGGCCACTAGGTGTACATTGACTGATCACTAGGTGTACATTGACTGGCCACTAGGTGTACATTGACTGGCCACTAGGTGTACATTGACTGATCATTAGGTGTACATTGGCTGGCCACTAGGTGTACATTGACTGGCCACTAGGTGTACATTGACTGGGCACTAGGTGTACATTGACTGATCACTAGGTGTACATTGACTGGGCACTAGGTGTACATTGACTGACCACTAGGTGTACATTGACTGGGCACTAGGTGTACATTGACTGATCACTAGGTGTACATTGACTGGGCACTAGGTGTACATTGACTGACCACTAGGTGTACATTGACTGGCCACTAGGTGTACATTGACTGGGCACTAGGTGTACATTGACTGATCACTAGGTGTACATTGACTGGCCACTAGGTGTACATTGACTGGGCACTAGGTGTACATTGACTGACCACTAGGTGTACATTGACTGGCCACTAGGTGTACATTGACTGGCCACTAGGTGTACATTGACTGATCATTAGGTGTACATTGGCTGGCCACTAGGTGTACATTGACTGATCACTAGGTGTACATTGACTGGCCACTAGGTGTACATTGACTGGCCACTAGGTGTACATTGGCTGGCCACTAGGTGTACATTGACTGATCACTAGGTGTACATTGACTGGCCACTAGGTGTACATTGACTGGCCACTAGGTGTACATTGACTGATCATTAGGTGTACATTGGCTGGCCACTAGGTGTACATTGACTGATCACTAGGTGTACATTGACTGGCCACTAGGTGTACATTGACTGGGCACTAGGTGTACATTGACTGATCACTAGGTGTACATTGACTGACCACTAGGTGTACATTGACTGGCCACTAGGTGTACATTGACTGGGCACTAGGTGTACATTGACTGATCACTAGGTGTACATTGACTGGGCACTAGGTGTACATTGACTGACCACTAGGTGTACATTGACTGGGCACTAGGTGTACATTGACTGATCACTAGGTGTACATTGACTGGGCACTAGGTGTACATTGACTGACCACTAGGTGTACATTGACTGGCCACTAGGTGTACATTGACTGGGCACTAGGTGTACATTGACTGATCACTAGGTGTACATTGACTGGCCACTAGGTGTACATTGACTGGGCACTAGGTGTACATTGACTGACCACTAGGTGTACATTGACTGGCCACTAGGTGTACATTGACTGGCCACTAGGTGTACATTGACTGACCACTAGGTGTACATTGACTGACCACTAGGTGTACATTGACTGACCACTAGGTGTACATTGACTGACTACTAGGTGTACATTGACTGATCACTAAGTGTACATTGACTGACCACTAGGTGTACATTGACTGGCCACTAGGTGTACATTGACTGACCACTAGGTGTACATTGACTGACCACTAGGTGTACAGTGACTAAACACTAGTTACTCAATCACTGAACGCTATATGTCACCTATAGTGACCAGTGAATGCAAGGTAACGCCAACAGCTGATCACTAACTTTTGAATTCTTGAATGCTAAGCGGTCGATTTTTGAACGCCAAGTGCTCAGGTGTCGAACAGTAGGTGTTCAATATTCAACCATTACGCAAGTGCTCAGCAGTTGAACACTGGGTGTTCAGCAGTTGAACACTGGATGTTCAGCAGTTGAACACTGGGTGTTCAGCAGTTGAACACTGGATGTTCAGCAGTTGAACACTGGGTGTTCAGCAGTTGAACACTGGGTGTTCAGCAGTTGAACACTGGGTGTTCAGCAGTTGAACACTGGATGTTCAGCAGTTGAACACTGGGTGTTCAGCAGTTGAACACTGGGTGTTCAGCAGTTGAACACTGGGTGTTCAGCAGTTGAACACTGGGTGTTCAGCAGTTGAACACTGGGTGTTCAGCAGTTGAACACTGGATGTTCAGCAGTTGAACACTGGGTGTTCAGCAGTTGAACACTGGATGTTCAGCAGTTGAACACTGGGTGTTCAGCAGTTGAACACTGGGTGTTCAGCAGTTGAACACTGGGTGTTCAGCAGTTGAACACTGGGTGTTCAGCAGTTGAACACTGGATGTTCAGCAGTTGAACACTGGGTGTTCAGCAGTTGAACACTGGGTGTTCAGCAGTTGAACACTGGGTGTTCAGCAGTTGAACACTGGGTGTTCAGCAGTTGAACACTGGATGTTCAGCAGTTGAACACTGGGTATTCAGCAGTTGGACACTGGATGTTCAGCAGCTGAACACCAGGTGTTCCATTACAGAACACTAAACACTCCGGTCCAGAAGCAGCCCAGCAGAACACCAGCCTTCGCTTCAGACGCCCAGATGTGCGCTGCTGCAACAGTCACACAACAACACATGTTGTGTTCCTACAACACATGTGTTCGGGAATCGGAAAAAATTACACCAACGCAAGACATTTACACAATTTAGAACTATTATTGTACCTAAATAATCAATTATTGAATATTAAGCTACAATTTATTTCACCTAAGCGATATATTTGTAGAATCACTGCGTAGGCCTATATTACATAGGCCTATATCAAGTAGGCTTAAATTACGTAGGCCTATATTGTGTAGGCCTATACCAAGTACGCCTAAATTACGTAGGCTATATTCCGTATTCCTATCTCACATAGGCCTATTTTACACTGAGCGGTTGGGGTGCTCTGCAATGGGGCTAGTCATGTTTTGCAAATTAAATTCGCGCATTTTATGCCTGCACCCTGGGACCTGATGTAAGAGAGCAAACAATATGCACGTACGTACACAGCAACTACACATGTACGTACACAACCACTTCACATGTACGTACACAACCACTACACATGTACGTACACAACCACTACACATGTACGTACACAACCACTACACGTGTACGTACACAACCACTACACATGTACGTACACA
The DNA here is from genome assembly GCA_030386875.1 of Morinoia aosen. Classification (NCBI taxonomy): domain Eukaryota; kingdom Metazoa; phylum Arthropoda; class Malacostraca; order Amphipoda; family Talitridae; genus Morinoia; species Morinoia aosen. Next base: position 24,244,796 of record CM059563.1, read on the forward strand.
ACCACTACACATGTACGTACACAACCACTACACGTGTACGTACACAACAATTACACATGTACGTACACAACCACTTCACATGTACGTACACAACCACTACACATGTACGTACACAACCACTACACATGTACGTACACAACCACTACACGTGTACGTACACAACCACTACACATGTACGTACACAACCACTACACATGTACGTAAACAACCACTACACATGTACGTACACAACCACTACACGTGTACGTACACAACAATTACACATGTACGTACACAACCACTTCACATGTACGTACACAACCACTACACATGTACGTACACAACCACTACACATGTACGTACACAACCACTACACATGTACGTACACAACCACTACACATGTACGTACACAACCACTACACATGTACGTACACAACCACTACACGTGTACGTACACAATTAATACACATGTACGTACACAACAACTACATATGTACGTGTGTGCACACACAGCTGTGTGTGGCTGGCGCCGAGGTTCAAACAAAGACAAGTCGATATTTGGCACCGAATAAAATTAATTAAAAATTTAAATACGCGTGTCAATGAACTCTTTAGATTATTTTTGAGTGCAAGAGTTCCTTTTTTTAGTCATGCTTCGTTGCTGTATGTGAACCGGGATTTGTACGGGCGGGCAATGGTTAATTAGTCTTGGTTAGGTTTGTGAAATTGTGGTCGTTATGTTGGGCGATATATGAGATCCAAACGGTTGTGATGCGTTTGACGCTGTGTTTAAAAAAAAATTTATTATTTTCTATTCGCAAATTTTATTGATCATTATGTTGGTTCAACAAGTGGGGATGGTTTTAAGGCACATAAATTGAAATTTTATTAAGATAAATCCACGGGAAGAAACTCTTAAACAACTTTGTATATAATTGGATTTGTTTTTTTCTTCAACAACTTCGAATATTGTAGTATTTATTTTTCCTACAGAAATTTAAACATTATGTATTTGTTTTTTCCTTAAAAACTTTAAATATTATCGCACGCGTTTTTTCTTTATAGATCAGTTGTTCTTAACTTCGTTAGGACTGTGGTTCTTAACCTTACATTCTAGAACAGTGGTTCTTAACCCTACATTCTAGAACAGTGGTTCTTAACCCTACATTCTAGAACAGTGGTTCTTAACCCTACATTCTAGAACAGTGGTTCTTAAACCTACAAATTCCATACATACATTCATCAAACCCTTCGTAATTGGAGAAAAATCTTTGTTTCGAAAAATTAAAAAAAAAATTTTATCTCTAAAAAATTATCATTTTCATTACTCAAATTTGAGACACATGTATATGACTATATACTGTATTAGTGCACAAACTATACCATGCCGAACCCCTGGGGTTTGGCGAGTTGTTATTCAACTGTACTTTATTCCTTCAGCATCAAGTCCGACACCCTCAGTTCAATGCACGCCAAAACAAAAATAAAAACTCTTTCGCAAAAGACATCAAGTTTTGCAGGTGTGAGAAGGGTTTTTAATCTTGCAGGTGTTGGGAGTTAGAGCTAACGTGTGTGTGTGTGTGTGTGTGTGTGTTGTGGAAGTGGTGTGTGTGTGTGTGTGGAGGCTGTATGTGTGTGTGTGGGCTTGTGTGTGGGTGTGTGTGTGTGTGTATGTGTGTGAGGGCTTGTCTACCAAGCGTATGTACATATGTAGTCCGTGTTTGATTCTGTTGCGTCATAAAGCACTTTAGCTGGACTGCAAGAGAGATGATATGTCTTCATATACGACCTCATGTAGCTGGATCATATAAGAGGTCCCTCATATAGCTGGAATATGTAAGAGGTATGAAGTTCCCTCATATAGCTGGATTATGTAGGAGATATGATGTTCCCTCATATAGCTGGATTATGTAGGAGGTATGATGTTCCCTCATACATGACCCATGTGGCCGGATAAATTCATTCATAAATGGGCAAATTTGTCGATGATGCACAAAGTTAATTCATAAAATTCATAATTAATTCATAAGAATCATTCACAATAAAATGGGTGATGATAGACTTAATTTAAAGGTTATATCAACATGTTAGCGATGATAAAAAGGGTGAAATTAGAAAACAGTCTTATTTTCAAAATGTTTCGTCTAATGCATAGCAGTGCTCCTTATATGATCGTAACACAAAGATCATAGTTAGTAAAATAACGGTTCTTAACCTTCTTGGAAGTAGTGAACCCCACAAGTTCTATATGGACATGCATTCATCGAGCCCTTTGTAGTTGGAAAAAGAAAATGTGTCTTTTATTTTCTTCAAATTCAAAACATATATATATATATATATAGATATATAAAATATGTATAACATATGTATATATATAATATATATTATATATGTATTATATATATAACTATATACTGTATTAGTGCAAATATGCATATTTACTGTGGTTCTTATACGATCATACCATACAGATCCATAGTTGGTAAACATGAGTCATAACAGCCCTGTTAGAAAATAAAAGCACGTGAGGAAACATGAGAATGCACTCACAGAGTCAAATTACTTTTAGTTTGAGAAAGCTCATAAGTTTGGGTAAAATATTATAAAAATGTTTAAAAACCCTTGTTTTGTTCACTTACATGTAGGCACATGAGTTTAGGTTTGTGTGGTAGCCGTAGATATTGCTGAAAGTATTATTAGGTGAATTAAATTATTCTGAACCTAAAACTAAGAAGTCGATATGTCGGTATAAGGTTGACATCTTGGAAATTTGAAACTATATTTTTATTCATCCATAAGTGCCTAGTAACAAGTTCGGAGAACACATTTATGTTATTTGCAACTTAAAGAAGGTTAGTACAACTATTAACTAGTTCGGAGAAAACATTTTTGTAATTTGTAACTTGAAGGTTAGTACACCTTGTAACTAGTTCAGAGAACACAATATGTAATTTTTAACTCAATGAAAGTTAGTGCACCTAGTAGGTTACTAATTCGGAGAACACATTTATGTTTTTTATTCCTTAAAGAAGTTCATAATGAAATATTCTCCAGAGTCAGAAACGAGAAAAGATCGTCACAACATTTTACAACAAAAATAGCACAATGAAATCACCGCTCTAATTAGAACAAGGAAGTGAGCATCTAAGTTAATGAGGCAATATCTCATCAAAGTTGTTCACTACACTTTGTTGGTATTGATTTGAAGTCTAATGCTAACTTATCCTACAGTGTATGATATATAAGTCTATGACATATATATAAATTATCATGTAGTGTATGATAAGTTATAAGTTATTATGCGCCGTCAGGCGATCTTCTGTTGTCAAGTGTGAAAATAATCTGCAATAAAATGAATGTTTATTTCACTTAATGAACCTATGATCATAATTAGAATTTATTATTCATTATGATGCATTTAATTGAAATTAATTAAAATTAAAATAAGAAAAGATTCGAGGTGGATGGTTGGAGCGTTCAAGAGAGAAAAATGGGCATTTCATGTAGAAGTCAGTAGAGCTGAATAATGAAGACTTTTGAAAGTTGATGACATGCGCGTAAATCTATACTATAATGTCCGTCCGTCGGTCTGTCCGTCCGTCCGTCCGTCCGTCCGTCCGTCTGTCTGTCCGAAGCCAGCCTGCAGTGTGTGATGAGCGTATCTGTGATACAAGCTCCAGCCCTATATATTTTGACGGGCCGTGTTCACGCGGCCTCATCAACTCTCGAGAGATTGTATTTTTTATTTCTTACGGCCTTTTTCTCATATCACCCTCTTTTTCATTTCAAATAAAGGGGGGTGGACTAGTTATTGAATATTATGAATATCAGAGATGATGATGATGATGAAGAGTTAAATTAATGAATAGCATAAGAACTTTACCATGATGAGATAATTGAATGAACGAAATATACATACTGAAAGTGAATGAAGTATAGATATTGAAAATGAATGAAATATACTTATTGAAAATGAATGAACAACATTAGCATACCGAATATGATTTAACGCACAATATAATGAATGCATTTTTGTGGCATTCAATGCATCGACCGTGCGTGTGAAGTTGCATCTGTCACACGTTCGTTCACCTCGAGCGTTTGTGTTTGTGCGTGTGCGTGTGTATGTGCGTGTGTGTTGCGCGTGTGTGCGTGTGTGCATGAGGGCGTGTGTGTTGCGTGTGTGCGTGTGTATGTGCGTGTGTGCGTGTGTGTTGCGTGTGTTGCGTGTGTTGCGTGTGTTGCGTGTGCGTGTGCGTGTGTGCGTGTGTGTACGCATGTACACGCGGAGCTGCATAGCAACACCTGCGTAGAACATCAATGGAACATCAATCCTAATACATTGATTTAATGACGCGATGCAAACAATGTATGGAGTCAACGCCCTCTACACCAGGTCTTCTTCTTCTATTTATTCTTCTTCTTCGTCTTCTTCTTCTTTTTCTTCTTCTTCACCTTCCTCTTTTTTTTCATCTTTTTCTTCTTTTATCCTTCTTCTTCTTCTTCTTTTTCTTCGTTTTCACTTCAGTGCTTATTTTAATTTTGTGCACGCTAATACCGGTTTTTCGTCTTCGGTCTTACGTGAATTTCATATGTGCCTTTTTAAAAATATATTACCTTGCAATTAATTTTAAAATATATTACCTTGCATTTAATTTTAAAATATATTACTTTGCATTTAATTTTTAAATATATTACCTTGCATTTAATTTTAAAATATATTACCTTGCATTTAATTTTAAAATATATTACCTTGCATTTAATTTTAAAATATATTACCTTGCAATTAATTTCAAAATATATTACCTTGCATTTAATTTTAAAATATATTACTTTGCATTTAATTTTAAAATGTATTACCTTGCATTTAATTTTAAAATATATTACCTTGCATTTAATTTTAAAATATATTACCTTGCATTTAATTTTAAAATATATTACCTTGCATTTAATTTTAACATATACTACCTTGCATTTAATTTCAAAATATATACCCTTGCATTTAATTTAAAAATATATTACCATGCATTTAATTTTAAAATATATTACCTTGCATTTAATTTTAAAATATATTACCTTGCATTTAATTTCAAAATATATTACCATGCATTTAATTTTAAAATATACTACCTTGCATTTAATTTCAAAATATATTACCATGCATTTAATTTTAAAATATATTACCTTGCATTTAATTTTAAAATATATTACCTTGCATTCAATTTTAACATATATTACCTTGCATTTAATTTTAACATATATTACCTTGCATTTAATTTTAACACATATTTAAATTTTTTAGAAAGAGCGAATTGTGGGAATATTCCTCGCACTCGTCCGTAAGTCTCCCAAATTTTTACTTTTGTATATTACTTTGGATTTAAAAAGGAAATCAAAGCTACTGCGATAAGCGCGTACTGAGGAAATAAACTTCACGTTTAAAAAAAACTAAATCAACGTGAAACAAACTATCAATGTCAGAATGGTTGCTAAAGCGAGCAGGTGAATATAAGTTTTAAATGATAAAAAAAAACAAGATATAAATCCAAAAAATATAAACGTGTTTCTTGCTTTTATAACAGCAACTTTAGAAAACTTTACGTCTGACTCTTCAGGATTTTTTTTTTCGGAACAAAAAATTTTTAAAATCATCTCTAATTTATTTGAAGTCTTGTAAATGTTTTAGCTACTATGAATCCCTTCAAAAAAATTCTTTATTTTCTTTTCGAAATTAAATAGAAAACAATTAAAATTTTGCGCATTTTTGGTACATCTTTGCTTTTGGGCCTCTGAAAGTGACTTTAGATTTATTTGGCGTAGGATTTTCTTTAAAAACACAATAAAAAGGCCCGCCAGCCGCAGCAATGAAGGGCCGTACAGTACTTCAAACTTATTCATTAGCATTGCCAACAAATATATTTAAACTTCTGCCATGCTGTAATTTTTGAACTGTCTATTGTTGGCTCAAGTATTCGTCTACTTGCCATTTATCCCGAGAATTTTTAATACCCTTTATGGTGATAGTTATCAGTATAGGTCAACATGCCATTCATCTCGGGAATTTTTTAGTAGTCAGTAGTAGCCGAAAACCGAGAATTTTGACCGGGTTGTCGGCTTCGGTTACGTCGGTTTGAGAATCGGTTCCCATTCCCAAGACCAATTCGCAGTTGAATGAAGCTCAGCAGCTGCAGTCGCAGCTGTAGCGGACGCTCAATTGCAGCTGTCAACCGTGCCAGTATATTGCAGCTGCCAACCATGCCAGTATATTGCAGCTGCCAACCATGCCAGTATATTGCAGCTGTCAACTGTGCCAGTATATTTCAGCTGTCAACCATGCCAGTATATTGCAGCTGTCAACCGTGCCAGTATATTGCAGCTGCCAACCATGCCAGTATATTGCAGCTGCCAACCATGCCAGTATATTGCAGCTGTCAACTAAGCCAGTATATTTCAGCTGTCAACCGTGCCAGTATATTGCAGCTGTCAACCGTGCCGGTATGTTGCAGCTGTCAACCGTGCCAATACATTGCAGCTGTCAACCGTGCCAGTATATTGCAGCTGTCAACCGTGCCAGTATATTGCAGCTGTCAACAGTGCCAGTATATTGCAGCTGTCAACCGTGCCAGTATATTGCAGCTGTCAACCGTGCCAGTATATTGCAGCTGTCAACCGTGCCAGTATATTGCAGCTGTCAACCGTGCCAGTATATTGCAGCTGTCAACCGTGCCAGTATATTGCAGCTGTCAACCGTGCCAGTATATTGCAGCTGTCAACCGTGCCAGTATATAGCAGCTGTAGTTGATGGCGTCAAAAAAAACTTACCAAGCTAAGTAAAAGATTAATTCACTGAAATCTTGAACTTGTTCAGAAAATTACGAAGTGGTCGAACAAAGGATGTTTGAATTAGATCCTGAGCTGACCCAGTCAAACCTTTTTGCCGCGTGCATGCATGTTTTTCGCCGCCCAAGTAATTAAATCGCTTGGACGGCGAAAAACATGCATGCAGGCGCGAAAAGTTAGACTGCGGAGTTATGAACGGGACTCATTTCATGTTTTCCATCTATGTGTTACATGCGAGAAATTCTTTTATAAACAAATTTACGGGAGTTATAATCATATTCAATCCAATGGCATGAATTTATAAACATATTTAAGTGGATGCGTTAAATTTATATATATGTTTACGCATACACAAGAATTTATAAACATAGTTACGTAAATGAAGGGAATTTTTAAACGTATTTAAGCTAATGCAATGAATTGATAAACATAGTTATGTAAATGCAATGAATTTGAATGCATATATACTTAAATGCTATGAATTTTTAAACATATTTGAGCTAATGCCATGATTTTACAACATATTTATGTAAGCGCAATGAATCTATAAATATAGTTACGTAAATGCAATGAGTTTATAACCATATTTACGCAGATGCAATCAATACTGATCTTATTTTCATTCCAGGCTATATAGAGCAACTTTGAGCGACCGTGTATACATCAGACCCCGTGAGTTGCACGTGTATTCCCAGTCAATATTTTTCGCCGGAACATGCATGTTTTTCGCCGCTTAAGCGATTTAATTCCTTGGGCGGCGAAAAACTTGCATGCAGGCGGCGAAAAAGTTGGAATGGGTATTTGGCAAGTGTATGTCTGGTGAACGTAATGCACATGTAGTTCAAGTTCACCCCGTGTTAAAGTAAAAAAACTCACTCAACATTTTTTTCCTGTTTCGAAAGACTGAATCGTTAAAAATTGAAACTCTCTTTTATCCTTTGAAAAACGACGTTTCGGTGTACAAAATTTTATTTAATTTATACCGATGGACAATGTTGCAATAAAGAAAAAATGTTATGTAGGTTTCTCCTTACTTTAACATCTGGTGAACTTGAACTATTTCGTAAAGTTGGAAAGTTGAAAAAGAATAAACATAACTTTGAGTACCTCAAATTACGTACATTTTTCTCTAACTTTCCATTCGCCGTAATGTTCCTATCAAAAAAATTCAATCACCATCAAATTTCTAGCCGGTAATCACAACCCGGCTTGTTATTTGGTTGATTTTTCGTGTTTTGTTTGAGCTCTCCACGCTTTTAATTCCTGGGAAAGACACACACTCATAAACTGGCAAGTGTGTCAGAAGAATGCGGCAATGTTTGAAAATCATAGAATCTTTCAGCAGCATTGTCATCATCATGTGTAACATAATTATTATAAAATAATTATTAATAATATATTATACAATTGTATAACATTTGTGTACTATACTTTTTTCAAGTATAAAACGAAGGAATTTTTTTCGACTACAAAAGGAAGGATTTTATTTCGACTATAAAATGAAAGACATTCTTTCAACCATAAATACGTTATTCTGTTTTTATGAAGAAAGAGTTAATCCTTTCAATTTGTCAATATACATCATTGCTAGGGCGCTACGTATATTTAGTGCAACAGATACGAAATATAATCTCCGTAATCCATCATTAAATACCTGCGTCATAACTACGCGCATTTAGCGTTAAAAAAACACATTCCCCATACTCCATCATTGCGTTATAACTACGCGCATTTAACGTTAAAAAACCAACACATTCCCCATATTCTATCATTGCGTTATAACTACGCGCATTTAACGTTAAAAAACCAACACATTCCCCATATTCTATCATGGCGTTATAACTACGCGCATTTAACGTTAAAAAACCAACACATTCCCCATATCCAATCATGGCGTTATAACTACGCGCATTTAACGTTAAAAAACCAACACATTCCCCATATTCTATCATTGCGTTATAACTACGCGCATTTAACGTTAAAAAACCAACACATTCCCCATATTCTATCATGGCGTTATAACTACGCGCATTTAACGTTAAAAAACCAACACATTCCCCATATTCTATCATGGCGTTATAACTACGCGCATTTAACGTTAAAAAACCAACACATTCCCCATATTCTATCATGGCGTTATAACTACGCGCATTTAGCGTTAAAAAAACACATTCCCCATACTCCATCATTGCGTTATAACTACGCGCATTTAACGTTAAAAAACCAACACATTCCCCATATCCAATCATGGCGTTATAACTACGCGCATTTAACGTTAAAAAACCAACACATTCCCCATATTCTATCATTGCGTTATAACTACGCGCATTTAACGTTAAAAAACCAACACATTCCCCATATTCTATCATGGCGTTATAACTACGCGCATTTAACGTTAAAAAACCAACACATTCCCCATATTCTATCATGGCGTTATAACTACGCGCATTTAACGTTAAAAAACCAACACATTCCCCATATTCTATCATGGCGTTATAACTACGCGCATTTAACGTTAAAAAACCAACACATTCCCCATATTCTATCATGGCGTTATAACTACGCGCATTTAACGTTAAAAAACCAACACATTCCCCATATTCTATCATGGCGTTATAACTACGCGCATTTAACGTTAAAAAACCAACACATTCCCCATATTCTATCATTGCGTTATAACTACGCGCATTTAACGTTAAAAAACCAACACATTCCCCATATTCTATCATGGCGTTATAACTACGCGCATTTAACGTTAAAAAACCAACACATTCCCCATATTCTATCATGGCGTTATAACTACGCGCATTTAACGTTAAAAAACCAACACATTCCCCATATTCGGTCATGGCGTTAACACAGAAAGCGCCACGTCGGGTATCGTTGGCAGAGCGACTTACGCAGGGACGCTGAAGACAAACACGCGTAAAAGGAAGCCTTATTTGAACAGATGCGTGAGTTCTGTTCAGTTGTACGTACGTACGTACGTACGGGCCTCTTACGTATATCTCCAGTCTGGGCAGGTGTTGCTGCTGCGCTGCCTGGCGCCAGTCGAACTGCAGCGCAAACCATTTAACTTTTTCGCCGCCTGCATGCATGTTTATAGCCAGTCTAGCTTTTCGCCACCTGCATGCTTGATTTTCGCAAATCTAGCTTTTCGTCACCTGCATGCATGTTTATCGCCAGTCTAACTTTTTCGCCGCCCACATGCATGTTTATCGCAAATGTAGCTTTTCGCCGCCTGCATGCATGTTTATCGCAAATGTAGCTTTTCGCCACCTGCATGCATGTTTTTCGCCAGTCTAACTTTTTCGCCGCCAGCATGCATGTTTTCGCCAGTCTAACTTTTTCGCCGCCCGCATGCATGCTTTTTTTTCGCCGCCTAAGTGATTTATTCGCTTAAAGCTCTTAGGCGGGGAAAAACATGCATGCATGCAGGCGGCGAAAAGTTTGACTGGGAATCTCTGCAACGCTCACAGGTGTGCGCAGGTGTGATTTGCAGGGGAGTTTTCGGTGTGGCACCTCAGGACGTCTGTTTTGTGTGCTGAGTGTGTTGTGTGTGAACATGATGGAGGGAATTGTGTTGTGTGTGTGGCGTATGTCGTATGGTATATGATATATAATGTATATATACGATTTTTATAATTATATATGATATACATATATCTATATATATATGTCCCTCATATATATATATATATATATGTATTGCATCACTCATCATATATGTATATTTATGCATGGGTCAGTTGAGAATAGGCCAGTTCTTCGTGAAAAAAGCATAGGTTGAATCTGATAAGTACAGTGATATAATTAGGTACCCAATAGAGACAGCCAAAATTGTAAGGTACCTTATACATTCGGTAAATTTAAAAGGAGCCCATTAGGTACGTTGTGAATGCCTAACATTTGAAATTAGAATGTTGCATTTACGTGATAAAAATAATACTATGTTCTCATCTAAAAGTTCGTTCACTGTAAATTAATGCGGATTTAAAACATCTACCATTACAATTACATGTTGTTCGTCAATTGTTGTAGCACTGCAATTACAATGCAAGAACTATGTGATTGTATTGTCAAGTGCTGATGAGTAGGTAAGTAACAGCTGCACACACGTACGGTCATCTTACACAGAACGAGTACACAATTAATACACACTCAGTACACACAGGGCAACTACATAGCAAACTAATCATGAATCAAATGGGTTTGAGAATTAGCATATTGTTTCAACTATGAATTACACCAAAGCTTCAAAAGTAAAATAAACTCTGAATTAAAGTAAAATTATGTAGTTGAATACTGAATTAAAGCAAAATTATGTTGTTGAATACTGAATTAAAGTAAAATTATGTAGTTAAATACTGAATTAAAGTAAAATTATGTAGTTGAATACTGAATTAAAGTAAAATTATGTAGTTGAATACGGAATTAAAGTAAAATTATGTAGTTAAATACTGAATTAAAGTAAAATTATGTAGTTGAATACTGAATTAAAGTAAAATTATGTAGTTGAATACTGAATTAAAGTAAAATTATGTTTTTGAATACTGAATTAAAGCAAAATTATGTTGTTGAATACTGAATTAAAGTAAAATTATGTAGTTAAATACTGAATTAAAGTAAAATTATGTAGTTGAATACTGAATTGAAGTAAAATTATGTAGTTGAATACTGAATTAAAGTAAAATTATGTAGTTGAATACTGAATTAAAGTAAAATTATGTAGTTGAATACTGAATTAAAGTAAATTTATGTTGTTGAATACTGAATTGAAGTAAAATTATGTTTTTGAATACTGAATTAAAGTAAATTTATGTTGTTGAATACTGAATTAAAGTAAAATTATGTTTTTGAATACTTAATTAAAGTAAATTTATGTTGTTGAATACTGAATTAAAGTAAAATTATGTTTTTGAATACTGAATTAAAGTAAAATTATGTAGTTGAATACTGAATTAAAGTAAAATTATGTTTTTGAATACTGAATTGAAGTAAATTTATGTTGTTGAATACTGAATTAAAGTAAAATTATGTAGTTGAATACTGAATTAAAGTAAATTTATGTTGTTGAATACTGAATTAAAGTAAAATTATGTTTTTGAATACTGAATTAAAGTAAATTTATGTTGTTGAATACTGAATTAAAGTAAAATTATGTTTTTGAATACTGAATTAAAGTAAAATTATGTTTTTGAATACTGAATTAAAGTAAAATTATGTAGTTGAATACTGAATTAAAGTAAAATTATGTTTTTGAATACTGAATTAAAGTAAAATTATGTAGTTGAATACTGAATTAAAGTAAAATTATGTTTTTGAATACTGAATTAAAGTAAAATTATGTTTTTGAATACTGAATTAAAGTAAAATTATGTTTTTGAATACTGAATTAAAGGAAAATTATGTAGTTGAATACTGAATTAAAGTAAATTTATGTTGTTGAATACTGAATTAAAGTAAAATTATGTTTTTGAATACTGAATTAAAATAAATTTATGTTGTTGAATACTGAATTAAAGTAAAATTATGTAGTTGAATACTGAATTAAAGTAAAATTATGTTGTTGAAAACTGAATTAAAGTAAATTTATGTTGTTGAATACTGAATTAAAGTAAAATTATGTAGTTGAATACTGAATTAAAGCAAAATTATGGTGTTGAATACTGAATTAAAGTAAAATTATGTAGTTGAATACTGAATTAAAGTAAAATTATGTAGTTGAATACTAAATTAAAGTAAAATTATGTTTTTGAATACTGAATTAAAGTAAATTTATGTTGTTGAATACTGAATTAAAGTAAAATTATGTAGTTGAATACTGAATTAAAGTAAAATTATGTTGTTGAATACTGAATTAAAGTAAAATTATATAGCTGAATACTGAATTAATTAAAATTATGTAGTTGAATACTGAATTAAAGTAAAATCATATAGCTGAATACTGAATTAAAGTGAAATTATGTAGTTGAATTCTGAATTAAAGCAAAATTATGTTGTTGAATACTGAATTAAAGTAATATTTTGTAGTTGAATACTGAATTAAAGTAAAATCATATAGCTGAATACTGAATTAAAGTAAAATTATGTAGTTGAATACTGAATTAAAGTAAAATCATATAGCTGAATACTGAATTAAAGTGAAATTATGTAGTTGAATACTGAATTAAAGCAAAATTATGTTGTTGAATACTGAATTAAAGTAATATTATGTAGTTGAATACTGAATCAAAGTCAAATTATAGCTCATAAGTAAAATTCTGTAGCTGTTGGGCAAGTAACTTTTCCAACGTACCACCTGATCTCGAATTAAATAGGTTTAAGAATTAGCATCGTGTATAATTAATTACCCCATCTTTGAATTGAATCTAGGCCTCATAAGTAAAACTTGGAGTTTGAAGTGAAGCAGTCACACATGTGTTTTCCGTGACTGTGTGGTGATGGTTGTGTGCAGGGAAACATTTTGTAAACGCACATAGCAGAACTTTGGTTAATGGACAGCAGAACACTGATGAACTTGAGAAGTGAAATCCGATTTAAAATTCATCTTGTTGATCGGAGCTCGAGTAAAATACTGTTCACGAGTGTTAAGTATTGGATCTAAAGTGAAATTGATTTCAATTATATGTGAACGTAAAAAGTTCAGTTCTTCATCGGCGCTGTATGATTTGCGCGGGTGTGTGAGGTGGAGCGTCGTCTTGCATAACCACCGCAACGGTACGCGCATGTTACACGTTCACTTAGTACTGAGGTATACATAGGTGTACCCCTAGGTAAAATGCTCATTTGCAACCATCATAAACGAATACCACTTCTTCAAATTATATTTTGGCATACGAAGTGAATGTTACCGTGCAATTATATTTTTCACTACTTTTTTCGAATTTGTTTTTGCATACGAAGTAAAATGGTATCGTGCAATTATATTTTCACACTTTTTAGAAGGGATAAAATTCGGTATTTTAGTTCTGCCACTCACAACCTAAGCGAACCAACCGCAGCAACCACACAGACGTGTCCGAAGTGTTGATCAGCCGCATGTGGGCGGGTTTGACTTATATTGTACCTGTGTGCGTGAAGACGCTTTGATTCTATTGTGTGTACATTTGATTCTATTATTTTAGTTACATTGTTTTGGTTCTATTGTTTTTGGTTCTATTGTTTTGGTTCTATTGTTTTTGGTTCTATTGTTTTGGTTCTATTGTTTTTTTGGTTCTATTGTTTTTGGTTCTATTGTTTTGGTTCTATTGTTTTAATTCTATTGTTTTTGGTTCTATTGTTTTGGTTCTATTGTTTTTGGTTCTATTGTTTTGGTTCTATTGTTTTTGGTTCTATTGTTTTGGTTCTATTGTTTTGGTTCTATTGTTTTTGGTTCTATTGTTTTGGTTCTATTGTTTTTGGTTCTATTGTTTTGGTTCTATTGTTTTTGGTTCTATTGTTTTGGTTCTATTGTTTTGGTTCTATTGTTTTTGGTTCTATTGTTTTTGGTCCTATTGTTTTGGTTCTATTGTTTTGGTTCTATTGTTTTTGGTTTCATTGTTTTGGTTCTATTGTTTTTGGTTCTATTGTTTTGGTTCTATTGTTTTTGGTTCTATTGTTTTGGTTCTATTGTTTTGATTCTATTGTTTTTGGTTTTATTGTTTTGGTTCTATTGTTTTTGGTTCTATTGTTTTGGTTCTATTGTTTTGGTTCTATTGTTTTAGTTCTATTGTTTTTGGTTCTATTGTATGCACGCTTTGGTTCTTTTGTGCGTACATTTTAGTTCTATTATTTTAGTTCTATTGTTTGTACGTTTTGGTTCTTTTGTATGTACATTTTGGTTCTATTGTTTTGGTTCTATTGTATGTACGTTTTGGTTCTTTTGTATGTACATTTTGGTTCTACTGTAGGTACGTTTTGGTTCTATTGTATGTACATTTTGGTTCTTTTGTTTTGGTTCTATTGCATGTACATTTTGGTTCTACACAAACCTACACAATTCCCCCCCTCCCGCGTACACAAACCTACCAGATTATCTATACCTATATATAGATATATATATATATATATATATATATATATACATAAATAAGATTCACGCACAGAAGTCTGTAAGAACTCACGCACGAAGACGAGTTCGAGGGCAACGTACGCTGCCATATACACTCTACATGTAAATTGCGTACAACACCTGCAGAATATTTAGAATAAGGTATGATGTGTGAGAGTCTTACGTACACACTGTGTGAGTGTCGTACGTTCACAGTGTGTGAGGTTCGTACGTACACAATGTGTGTGAGGGTCGTACGTACACAGTGTGTGAGGGTCGTACGTACACACTGTGAGGGTCGTACCTACACAGTGTGCGTGAGGGTCGTACGTACACAGTGTAAGCGTCTCGTGCTTGTCGGGCATTGAACGACTGGCATTGTGTGCGTTTACCTGTGTGTGTGTGTGTGCATGTATGTGTTGTGTGTGTGTGCGTGTATACGTCTGTGGGGCTTGTGTATGAGTGTGTATGTGTGTGTGTTGTATAGTTTTTGTGTGTACATGTATTTGTGTGTGTAGTATTCGAAACGATACCATGCGTGCGTGCTGTATGAGTCATGTGACAACACATTCAGAACACACATGTGTCATGCTGGCACATTAACATATTTAGTGCACTGCCGCACGTGTACAACAACATGCTTATGGTATGTAGTACATACGCATAAATATATATATATATATACACATATATATGTACGGCATTCACGTAGGATTACGTACGTTTACGTAGGATCACGTACAGTCACGTAGGACCACGTAGTCACGTAGGATCACGTACAGTCACGTAGGATCACGTACAGTCACGTAGGATCACGTACAGTCCCGTAGAATCACGTACAGTCACGTAGAATCACGTACTCTCCCGTAGGATCACGTACAGTCACGTAGAATCACGTACTCTCACGTAGGATCACGTACAGTCACGTAGAGTCACGTACTCTCACGTAGGATCACGTACAGTCACGTAGGATCACGTACGTTCACGTAGAATCACGTACATTCACGTAGAATCACGGACATTCACGTAGAATCACGTACAGTCACGTAGAATCACGTACATTTCGACACAACGCACCCCAGCAATACCTCACGTCGGATTCTAAAGACCGAAAATAAGTAAATTATAAATCGATGCATGAGAGAAACAATCCAAGTATTCGTCGTTTGGGGAATTACATTCCTGCTTCCCCCAAAACTTCCCCCTTTGTTTGGGTTTATTTTTACCCCCCTCCCTCCCCCTCCCCCTCCCCCATGGCCCCCCTCTCCGCCAGACCTTGACTGATCACTAAAGTTTAATCGAAAGCTTGTCACCGAAGCGCAAACCTCGCAGGCGTCTCAAAAAATTTCAATGTTTCTCGACTTGGCGGCTTTTTTTGTTGTTTTCGTTTTTTATTTTTTTTTTATTTTTTTATTTTTTGCTTGCGTTGACAAAGTTGGATAAAAGCATTCTCTGATATTAACAGAGTCCCATTTTTTGTAGTGTCTATCTTCACGATGTGACTTTGTTTATTTTTTTACTCACTGTTTTCATTTCATTTATGATTAATGCAAAACATAGAGCGAACGTATATACATGTACGTGGTAGGAACGTGCTTAGAACGAACGTACAAGGGGCCAACGTACATGTGTGTGTGTGTGTGTAAGGAAATGCACCTGGTGATTTTAAGAATGTTATTCTACGTGAACGTGAATGTATATGCGTTGAGTGTATGTGAACGTACATAAATTTATGTACGTATATATTTTCATGGATGTACGTATATACGCATGGATATACGTAAATATACGTTTCCTCATTGGTTTTTTGATGTTTTTTTCGTGCGAAAATTCTGCCTCGATAAAACCAACATTATTTCACTTCAAGGTGTTTGTAAAAGTCATTTTATAGTTAATGAATTGAGGCTGATGAATGCATAAATGTTCGAGTAGGCTGAAAATACAATAATTAAACGACACTGAAGTTTTCTTTGAAAAATAGTCGTTAATGTTTTCGTCGGTTGAAAATACCTTCATTCCTTTTTAGGCTGAAAATACTTTCATACATCTGTACGTTGAAAATACCTCGATGCTTTTTTAGGTTATAAATACCTTCATTCCTTTGTAAGCTGAAAATATCTCCATTCCTTTGAAGGCTGAAAATACTTTCACACTCTTTTAGGTTGAAAATAACTCCATTCCTCTACAGGTTAGAAATACCATCATTCTTTCGTAGGTTGAAAATACCTCCATTCTTTCGTAGGTTGCAAATATCTTCATTCCTTTGTAAGCTGAAAATACCTCCATTATTTTGTAGGTTAAATATACCTCGATTATTTTGCGTACAAAAACGATCTCGTACGTAGAAGAATCCTAATTCGACGACACGCAATAAATTGGCAGAGAATTCATAAATGTTCAAGTGAGTTCATATAGCCACATCCTACCGCACACACACACACATCCTACCGCACACACACACACATCCTACCGCACACACACACACATCCTACCGCACACACACACACATCCTACCGCACACACACACACACATCCTACCGCACACACACACACATCCTACCGCACACACACACACACATCCTACCGCACACACACACATCCTACCGCACACACACACACATCCTACCGCACACACACACACATCCTACCGCACACACACACACATCCTACCGCACACACACACACATCCTACCACACACACACACACACATCCTACCGCACACACACACACATCCTACCGCACACACACACATCCTACCGCACACACACACATCCTACCGCACACACACACACACATCCTACCGCACACACACACACACATCCTACCGCACACACACACATCCTACCGCACACACACACACACATCCTACCGCACACACACACACACATCCTACCGCACACACACACACATCCTACCGCACACACACACATCCTACCGCACACACACATCCTACCGCACACACACACACATCCTACCGCACACACACACATCCTACCGCACACACACACACACACATCCTACTGCACACACACACACACATACACACACATACTCGATTCATATATTAAAAAAATAAGAGACAAAAAGAAAGAAATACACAAGAAATAAAAGAAACGAAAATTGCGTACCTTAAAAATAGCAATCCTGACAACTGACAAAAAAACCCAAGGGGACATATAGGTGAAAAATATAGTACATAATTTTAAACATGTGACAAATAAGTGTAAAATATAATAAATATTGTTAAACATTTGACATGTACGTGTAAAATATAGTACATAATTTTAAACATGTGACAAATAAGTGTAAAATATAATAAATATTGTTAAACATTTGACATGTACGTGTAAAATATAATACATATTTTTAAACATGTGACAAATAAGTGTAAAATATAATAAATATTGTTAAACATTTGACATGTACGTGTAAAATATAGTACATAATTTTAAACATGTGACAAATAAGTGTAAAATATAATAAATATTGTTAAACATTTGACATGTACGTGTAAAATATAGTACATAATTTTAAACATGGTGTATGATGCCCAAGTTCGTGTAGGTAACGTACAAAATGCCGCAAGTGCCCCGTATGTGCCATGGAACGTGGTGCGTTAGGTACCGTGCGTGGTTAGGCGTACTAAGGTAAGGTAGGTAGGTGTACTCTGAGGTAGGTAGGTGTACTCTGAGGTAGGTAGGTGTACTCTACGGTAGGTAGGTGTACTCTACGGTAAGTAGGTGTACTCTACGGTAGGTAGGTGTACTCTACGGTAGGTAGGTGTACTCTACGGTAAGTAGGTGTACTCTACGGTAGGCAGGTGTACTCTACGGTAAGTAGGTGTACTCTACGGTAAGTAGGTGTACTCTACGGTAAGTAGGTGTACTCTACGGTAGGTAGGTGTACTCTACGGTAAGTAGGCGTACTCTACGGTAAGTAGGTGTACTCTACGGTAGGCAGGTGTACTCTACGGTAAGTAGGTGTACTCTACGGTAAGTAGGTGTACTCTACGGTAGGTAGGTGTACTCTACGGTAAGTAGGCGTACTCTACGGTAGGTAGGTGTACTCTACGGTAGGTAGGTGTACTCTACGGTAGGTAGGTGTACTCTACGGTAGGTAGGTGCACTCTACGGTAAGTAGGTGTACTCTACGGTAAGTAGGTGTACTCTACGGTAAGTAGGTGTACTCTACGGTAAGTAGGTGTACTCTACGGTAGGTAGGTGTACTCTACGGTAGGTAGGTGTACTCTACGGTAAGTAGGTGTACTCTACGGTAAGTAGGTGTACTCTACGGTAAATAGGTGTACTCTACGGTAAGTAGGTGTACTCTACGGTAGGTAGGTGTACTCTACGGTAGGTCGGTGTACTCTACGGTAGGTAGGTGTACTCTACGGTAGGTAGGTGCACTCTACGGTAAGTAGGTGTACTCTACGGTAGGTAGGTGTACTCTACGGTAGGTAGGTGTACTCTACGGTAGGTAGGTGCACTCTACGGTAGGTAGGTGTACTCTACGGTAAGTAGGTGTACTTAACGGTAGGTAGGTGTACTCTACGGCAGGTAGGTGTATTCTACGGTAGGTAGGTGTACTCTGAGGTAGGTGTACTCTACGGGGTACTTGGTACCCTCTAGTACCCCGTACCTATAGTACTCATTGTACACCGTACTGCCATGACTCACACAACAGCACACAAAACGAGGTCACTGTTGCCACCCAAATTTCAGTTTACGGAAGATTTCTATCTTTAGAACACCAGACTTTCTCTTTCCGTAGTTGCGCAACGCCTGTAAGTCGAGTTGACTTGCGGTAGTAACATGTGTGGGATAGGCATCTAAGTCAAGTTGACTTGATCTACATAGCTTGTGTGCGCAACTCGTGTAAGTCAAGTTGACATGATATAGTTCGCTTGTAAGTCAAGTTGACTTGCTATAGTAACTCATTTGGACGAATCATATAAATCAAGTTGACTTGATGTAGTTCGCTTGTGTGAGCCATGCAGATAAATCAAATTGATTTGATATAGTTCGCTTGTTACTCATGTTGATTTGATATACATAGTTAGCTTGCGTGCGAAACTCATATAAATCAAGTTGACATGATATAGCTCGCTCGTGAACTACGGCATATCATCTAAGTGCCCCAAAACCTTCATTTGACATCAGCATCATAAGTCACATAGCGAGGTATACATGTGTGCCCACGTGTTTTGAACGCACACACTGTACATGTGTGTGTGTGTGTGTGTATGTGTGTGTGTAAGTTAACAGAAACCGAAGAGAGGATTCCCAGATTCCTGCCTCGAGTCTCCTTCCCTTACAGCGTACGTTTTTTAAGCTTTAAAATAATATGAAAAATAGTGTTTTTTATTATTAACGTAACGATTTAAAAGATGTATTTTTTGTGAACAAACGCCACGATTTGAAAGATGTATTTTTTGTGAACAAACGCCACGATTTGAAAGATGTATTTTTTGTGAACAAACGCCACGATTTGGAAAATGCATTTTTTTTGTGAACCAACGCCACGATTTGGAAAATGCATTTTTTTTGTGAACCAACGCCACGATTTGAAAGATGAATTTTTTGTGAACCAACGCCACGATTTGAAAAATGCATTTTTTTTTGTGAACCAACGCCACGATTTGAAAAATGCATTTTTTTTGTGAACCAACGCCACGTTTTGAAAGATGATTTTTTGTGAACCAACGCCACGATTTGGAAAATGCATTTTTTTTGTGAACCAACGCCACGATTTGAAAAATGAATTTTTTGTGAACCAACGCCACGATTTGAAAAATGAATTTTTTGTGAACCAACGCCACGATTTGAAAAATGAATTTTTTGTGAACCAACGCCACGATTTGAAAAATGCATTTTTTTGTGAACCGACGCCACGATTTGAAAAATGAATTTTTTGTGAACCAACGCCACGATTTGAAAAATGCATTTTTTTGTGAACCAACGCCACGATTTGAAAAATGAATTTTTGTGAACCAACGCCACGATTTGAAAAATGCATTTTCCGTAACGCCACGCAACGGTTAGTGAGCGTTAGAACAGCGATATGCGTAATAAATGAATTGAAGGTTTAATAAATGTTGCATGCAAACTGAAAATAAGCGCATCTAAATTTATGAACGATGAGAGTGATGCGCTCTGATGGTGAGGGGAGGTGATTGCGTTGGAAGGCAACAACATTGCGTGGTGATGGTGATAAATGTAGAAAATGATGGATTTTGATGATGAATGGAGAAAGTGATGGGTGATGATGATGACGATAAGTGGAGATAGTGATACGTGGTGATTGTGATAGATGGAGAAAGTGATAGGTGGTGATGGTGATAGATGGAGAAAGTGATAGGTGGTGATGATGATAAATGGCGAAAATGATGGTTACATATGCGGAATGTGATGGGTGATGATCATTAAAAATGGAGAAAGTGATAGGGGGTGGTGATGATAAATGAAGAAAATGATGGGTGATGATTATGATGAATGGAAATAGTGATGGGTGGTGATGGCGATAAATGGGGAAAGTGTCGGGTGGTGAAGGAGTAATAATAACGGGCTTTGATAATGATGAGCAATTTGTGATAATGATGACGGTTGCCTTGTACAACGACAGTCACAAGTGATGATGGTGATGGTGAAACGCAGAGGCAGCCTGTTGACTGTTCCTACATGATATTTAACGAATATTTAACATTATATTTAACGAATATTTAACAATATATTCAACGATTATTCAACATTATATATAACAAATATTTTACATTATAATTAATGAATATTCAACATTATATATAACAAATATTGGACATCATATTTAACGAATATTTGACATTATATTTACCGAATATTCAACACTATATTTAAAAAATAAATATTTAACATCATATAAAACGAATATTTAACATCATATTTACCGGATATTCAACACTACATATAACGAATTCTTTAACCTTCCTTACAAATCGACGCATAAGCACCTTGAGCTGCTCCAGATATGACCACGCGTAATTTTGGGAAGCGCTATCTACACATATCCTTATCTGCCTCCTATTCTTAGCATCACTTCGCTATCTCTTCATGTTCAGGCTTATCGTGCCTCGTATGAAAACTTGTTGTGTTTCTTCTCCGATTAAAATGTAAGATAACCTTCAGAATATCACCTGCATCTTATATTAAATGAGTTAGACATATCTTATATTAAGTGCGTTGAACATATCTTATATTAAATGTGTTGAACATATCTTATATTAAATGTGTTGAACATATCTTATATTAAATGCGTTGAACATATCTTATATTAAATGCATTAAACATATCTTAAAATTAAATGCGTTGAACATATCTTATATTAAATGTGTTGAACATATCTTATATTAAATGCGTTGAACATATCTTATATTAAATGCATTAAACATATCTTAAAATTAAATGCGTTGAACATATCTTATATTAAATGTGTTGAACATATCTTATATTAAATGCGTTGAACATATCTTATATTAAATGCGTTGAACATATCTTATATTAAATGCATTAAACATATCTTAAAATTAAATGCGTTGAACATATCTTATATTAAATGCATGAAACATATCTTAAAATTAAATGCGTTGAACATATCTCATATTAAATGCGTTGAACATATCTTATATTAAATGCATTAAACATATCTTAAAATTAAATGCGTTGAACATATCTCATATTAAATGCATTAAACATATCTTAAAATTAAATGCGTTGAACATATCTCATATTAAATGCGTTGAACATATCTTATATTAAATGCATTAAACATATCTTAAAATTAAATGCGTTGAACATATCTTACATTTAATGCGTTAAACTTATCGTAAAAATTAAATGGGTTGAACATACCTTAAATTAAATGGGTTGAACTTTCCCCGCAGTTCCCGCTTGCCACTCGAGGTGCTGCAGTTAGTTAATCTTCTTATTTTGGGGACGGGTTTTCATTTATATTGACGCAAATGTCGGTTTGCATTCTTACTAATTTTAACTAAGAAAATAATAGCGAGGAATAGGGTTTTAAAACTTAGCATTTTAACAGTAAAGCTTTTAATATGAAATGCTGAGTTTCAAAGCCTTATTACTCGCTATTATTTTCTTGGTTTATTTATATTTCTTCATGAAACTGTCCAGTTTTTGTACGCTCATCTATTGTATGATATGCTGAATGAATATCACTTCTGTGTTATCTGTACATCATTTTATTTATTTTGTACTGGGGGCCCTTTTTACATGTATGTATGTATGTGTGTATGTATGTATGTGTGTGTATGTATGTATGTGTGTGTGTATGTATGTGTGTGTGTATGTATGTATGTATGTATGTATGTATGTATGTATGTATGTATGTATGTGTGTATGTATGTATGTGTGTGTGTGTGTATGTATGTATGTATGTATGTATGTATGTATGTGTGTGTTTATGTATGTATGTATGTATGTATGTATGTATGTATGTATGCATATTAAAGAAGTATGGCAAACGACCACTTTTACCTCAGTGCAGTGTACTCTGCTGTGTACATATGTACGTCACACTTTCAACAACATATACAACTACCAAGCAGAATAATTTAATTTTAAATTATTGCTTTAAAAAAGTGGCGTACTTCTCGAATAATTCACGGGTTTCTGCTTACAAACACACAATCCATAAAAACCCTCTAAATAATTTTTTACATGTATCAGCCCAACTATAATTTTTGCCAAAAGAACTAGTGATAATATTTTCTATGGCAACATGCTTGTAAGAGATACAAAAAATACATTTTTAGTCATACCTTTTGAGAGCCGTTTTGCAATAGCGATTTGTAAGCTGTTGAGTATTTTTTTGATTTACTCATTCATTTAAAACGTTTACAATGTAGCTGCGTATATGTGTACGGATCGGTAAATTCCTCATTTACGTACCAGTAACAACGACTACCATTTCACGGATTTCACTACCTCTATTTAAATTAGACTATGGCGTACAAGCTAAAATGCTATAGTGCAACTATATTTTTCGTTAGAAAAATTAATCAGAAAGGATAGGAAAGAAAGGATTTCGTTAGGAAGGATAGGAATGTGATCAAGCAGTAAAGATGGCTTTCAATTCTACTTCTCCCAGCCTCACCAAATTGACCATCCCTGAAAATCAATACTTTAATAAGAGCCGCGTCCGTCCGTCCGTCCGTCCGTCCGTCCAGCCTGCAGTGTGTGATGAGCGTATCTGTGATACAAGCTCCAGCCCTATATCTGTGATACAAGCTCCAGCCCTACATCTGTGATCCAAGCTCCAGCCCTATATCTGTGATACAAGCTCCAGCCCTATATCTGTGATCCAAGCTCCAGCCCTATATCTGTGATGCAAGCTCCAGCCCTATATCTGTGATACAAGCTCCAGCCCTATATCTGTGATACAAGCTCCAGCCCTATATCTGTGATACAAGCTCCAGCCCTACATCTGTGATCCAAGCTCCAGCCCTACATCTGTGATACAAGCTCCAGCCCTATATCTGTGATACAAGCTCCAGCCCTACATCTGTGATCCAAGCTCCAGCCCTATATCTGTGATACAAGCTCCAGCCCTATATCTGTGATACAAGCTCCAGCCCTACATCTGTGATCCAAGCTCCAGCCCTATATCTGTGATACAAGCTCCAGCCCTATAACTGTGATACAAGCTCCAGCCCTATATCTGTGATACAAGCTCCAGCCCTATATCTGTGATACAAGCTCCAGCCCTATATCTGTGATACAAGCTCCAGCCCTACATCTGTGATACAAGCTCCAGCCCTATATCTGTGATACAAGCTCCAGCCCTATATCTGTGATACAAGCTCCAGCCCTATATCTGTGATACAAGCTCCAGCCCTATATCTGTGAAACAAGCTCCAGCCCTATATCTGTGATACAAGCTCCAGCCCTATATCTGTGATACAAGCTCCAGCCCTATATCTGTGATACAAGCTCCAGCCCTATATCTGTGATACAAGCTCCAGCCCTATATCTGTGATTCAAGCTCCAGCCCTATATCTGTGATACAAGCTCCAGCCCTAAATCTGTGATACAAGCTCCAGCCCTATATCTGTGATACAAGCTCCAGCCCTATATCTGTGATACAAGCTCCAGCCCTATATCTGTGATACAAGCTCCAGCCCTATATCTGTGATACAAGCTCCAGCCCTATATCTGTGATACAAGCTCCAGCCCTATATCTGTGATACAAGCTCCAGCCCTATATCTGTGATACAAGCTCCAGCCCTATATCTGTGATACAAGCTCCAGCCCTATATCTGTGATACAAGCTCCAGCCCTATATCTGTGATACAAGCTCCAGCCCTATATCTGTGATACAAGCTCCAGCCCTATATCTGTGATACAAGCTCCAGCCCTATATCTGTGATACAAGCTCCAGCCCTATATCTGTGATACAAGCTCCAGCCCTATATCTGTGATACAAGCTCCAGCCCTATATCTGTGATACAAGCTCCAGCCCTATATCTGTGATACAAGCTCCAGCCCTATATCTGTGATACAAGCTCCAGCCCTATATCTGTGATACAAGCTCCAGCCCTAAATCTGTGATACAAGCTCCAGCCCTATATCTGTGATACAAGCTCCAGCCCTATATCTGTGATACAAGCTCTAGCCCTATATCTGTGATACAAGCTCCAGCCCTATATCTGTAATACAAGCTCCAGCCCTATATCTGTGATACAAGCTCCAGCCCTATATCTGTGATACAAGCTCCAGCCCTATATCTGTGATACAAGCTCCAGCCCTATATCTGTGATACAAGCTCCAGCCCTAAATCTGTGATACAAGCTCCAGCCCTATATCTGTGATACAATCTCCAGCCCTATATCTGTGATACAAGCTCCAGCCCTATATCTGTGATACAAGCTCCAGCCCTATATCTGTGATACAAGCTCCAGCCCTATATCTGTGATACAAGCTCCAGCCCTATATCTGTGATACAAGCTCCAGTCCTATATCTGTGATACAAGCTCCAGCCCTGTATCTGTGATACAAGCTCCAGCCCTATATCTGTGATACAAGCTCCAGCCCTGTATCTGTGATACAAGCTCCAGCCCTGTATCTGTGATACAAGCTCCAGTCCTATATCTGTGATACAAGCTCCAGCCCTATATCTGTGATACAAGCTCCAGCCCTGTATCTGTGATACAAGCTCCAGTCCTATATCTGTGATACAAGCTCCAGCCCTATATCTGTGATACAAGCTCCAGCCCTATATCTGTGATACAAGCTCCAGCCCTATATCTGTGATACAAGCTCCAGTCCTATATCTGTGATACAAGCTCCAGCCCTGTATCTGTGATACAAGCTCCAGCCCTATATCTGTGATACAAGCTCCAGCCCTATATCTGTGATACAAGCTAAAGCCCTATATCTGTGATACAAGCTCCAGCCCTATATCTGTGATACAAGCTCCAGCCCTATATCTGTGATACAAGCTCCAGCCCTATATCTGTGATACAAGCTAAAGCCCTATATCTGTGATACAAGCTCCAGCCCTATATCTGTGATACAAGCTCCAACCCTATATCTGTGATACAAGCTCCAGCCCTATATCTGTGATACAAGCTCCAGCCCTATATCTGTGATACAAGCTCCAGCCCTATATCTGTGATACAAGCTCCAGCCCTATATCTGTGATACAAGCTCCAGCCCTATATCTGTGATACAAGCTCCAGCCCTATATCTGTGATACAAGCTCCAGCCCTATATCTGTGATACAAGCTCCAGCCTAAACTCCCTACTCTCGAGAGATTGTATTTTTATATTTTTTACGGCCTTTCTCTCATTTCACCTTCTTTATTATTTCAAATAACAGGGGTGGACTAGTATTCATAAAACCATGCCTGGAAATTACGCATTCAGGTCACCACACTCACAACTGCGACTGATAAAAGTATGCGGTATGTATTCTATTAACACCTGATTTTCAACATACAACCTCCACATGTGGAAAACAGCAATTTAAATACATTTTAATTAATTTGAATTCCAATATTTAACGCACTTGTGTGTTATAGTCCGTCACATAACCTCGAATGTCTGTTTTATCTACCGGTAGACTTCATGTGTGATCTATCTACCTCATGTGTGTTCTATCTACCTGTCGACCTCATGTGTGATCTACCTACCTATAGACCTCATGTGTGATCTATCTACCTCATGTGTGTTCTATCTACCTCATGTGTGTTCTATCTACCTCATGTGTGTTCTATCTACCTCATGTGTGTTCTATTTACCTGTAGACCTCATGTGTGTCCTATCTACCTGTAGACCTCATGTCTGTCCTATCTACCTGTAGACGTCATGTGTGTCATATCTACCTGTAGACCTCATGTGTGTCCTATCTACCTGTAGACCTCATGTCTGTCCTATCTGCCTGTAGACCTCATGTCTGTTATATCTACCTGTAGACCTCATGTCTGTTATACCTACCTGTAACCTCATGTCTGTTATATATACCAGTAAACCACATGTGTGTTCTATCTACCAGTAGACCTCATGTCTGGTCTTGTGTGCGGTGTATATATTTGCATAGGTCTGTGTGGCACAAGCCACACACACAGCAATATACGAGGCTCCTACAAGGGCAATCCTCACCAAAACAACAGCAAAAAACGTAAACAAAGCCACACAAACACAAAAACAAATACCATTAAAAACGTAAACAAAGCAACACAAACACAGAAACAAACACCATTTAAAACGGAAGCAAAGTCACACAAACACAAAAACAAACACTATTTAAAACGTAAACAAAGTCACACAAACACAAAAACAAACGTAAACAAAGCCACACAAAAACACCATACAAAACGTAAACAAAGCCACACAAAAACACCATACAAAACGTAAACAAAGCCACACAAAAACACCATACAAAACGTAAACAAAGCCACACAAAAACACCATACAAAACGTAAACAAAGCCACACAAAAACACCATACAAAACGTAAACAAAGCCACACAAAACACCATACAAAACGTAAACAAAGCCACACAAAAACACCATACAAAACGTAAACAAAGCCACACAAAAACACCATACAAAACGTAAACAAAGCCACACAAAAACACCATACAAAACGTAAACAAAGCCACACAAAAACACCATACAAAACGTAAACAAAGCCACACAAAAACACCATACAAAACGTAAACAAAGCCACACAAAAACACCATACAAAACGTAAACAAAGCCACACAAAAACACCACGCACAACGTAAACAGAGCACACAAACCAGGCACGCATGCAACAAAGGCCCCACAGAACAAAGAGCGCAGTAGGCACAAAGACACAAACAAATCAGACGACCAGATAAAATAACTAGATAAGAACTGCAGAGATAGCGACCTGCGCGCCTCCCACGTTACTCGTTATGAAGCTGAGACGCATCACGTTCGCACTTGAGAATGTGATCCGCAGCGGGCAGTAGGCGGGCGCCAATGTGATGATGTCATCAATGAAGTGAGAATGAGCTTCAATGTAGTCAATGAGGGAGGATAAATGCCAGGGAATATGTATCAATGTGATCAATGAGGGGGGAATTGGCATCAATGTGATCAATAAGGATAGAATTAGCATCAATGTGATCAATGAGGATAGAATTAGCATCAATGTGATCGTTGAGGAAGGAATTAGCATCGATGTGATCAATGAGAGGGAAATTAGCATCAATGTGATCAATGGGGGGAAATTAGCATCGATGTGATCAATGAGGGGCGAATTAGCATCAATGTGATCAATGAGGGGGAAATTAGCATCAATGTGATCAATGAGGGGGAATTAGCATCAATGTGATCAATGGTGGGAACTAGCATCAATGTGATCAATGAGAGGGAAATTAGCATCAATGTGATCAATGAGGGGGAATTAGCATCAATGTACAGCATATACAATACAAATATACCGAGAGGGGAATTAGCATAATATACATATATATTTTTCATGTGTATGAATTACAATGCGCCTTCAGCTTTCAAGATATTTGCAAAAAAACTCATAAGTTTCACGAAACTTTGTTTGAAATTCATTTTTTACTTGAAATCGAAGTTTCATTTCAGTTTGCCGTCCCTTTTCAATAAATTGAAGCACACTTTTAATTTAAAGTCACTTTTGCCCACAACCAAAACAGACCTTCAGTACATATATTCCCTTTTACTTGAAACTGAAATTCAACATCATAAAAGTCCCTTGCACTCGAAACCAAAATGTACCTTTATTTTAAAGGTCCCTTTGTCTCAAAACCAAAGTACAAATTCAGTTTGAAAGTCCCCTTTCACTTGCGACCGAAACACACCTGCACATATTAAGAAATTTCTGCACTTTCCAAGGAGCATCTGCGCTTTCTAAGAAATATCTGGAGACTGAGAGAAACAACTGGAGACTGAAAGAAATATCTGGAGACTGGTAAAAATATCTGGAGACAAAGAGAAATACCTGGAGACAGAGAAAAATATCAGGAGACTCAAGACAAAATTATCTGGAGACTGAAACAAACATCTGGAGACTGAGACAAACATCTGAAGACTTAGACAAACATCTTGAGACTGAGACCAACATCTGGAGACTTTGCGAAACATCTGGAGACTTTGACAAACATCTGGAGACTTAGACAAACATCTGGAGACTGAAACAAATATCTGGAGCTTGAGACAAACATCTGGAGACTGAGACAAACATTTAGAGACTGAGAGAAATATCTAGAGACTGAAACAAACATCTGGAGACTGACACAAATATCTGGAGGCCGGCAGAAATATCTGGAGGCCAGGACCACCCTCACATCAGAAGGCCACCCACACGCGGGGCAGACGCACCTTCCCCCCCACGCTCGCCGCCGTGATAACTACCAGCGAACGTATAATTATCTACTAACACGTAGCCCTTTTATAAACTTTTCCCGGAAAGTAGGAAGTAGAAAAGTTCACGAACCCAACCAGCATATACACACTGTGGAACATTTCAGCCGCTATTTGTTAAAAAAATGTTCAACACAAAGCGGGATGTTTTATAACTTTATAGCACGCACCACATGTGAGAAATGTTTTTAATAATTTCACGTACACGCTCTATATATGTACCTCCGTGCAGTGCTGTGGTTGATCTCATAATCCTGATGGGATTTAGGATTCCTTTATTATTATTAAGTTGTTCATTTTTTGCATTATTTTTGGAATTTTTTTTTAGAGTTTTTATTATTTTTTTTTATTGGACAGCAGATGCTGGACTCTGTGCTCCAGCATCTCCAGTTGACGTGGTCTCGCGCCGTGTGCTCTGTACATGTGTGTACATGTACAGTACATTCTGTACAGTACACTTTGTACACGCGCGTACATGGTACACGCAGTACCATGTACACACAGTACCATGTACACACAGTACCATGTACACAGAGTACCATGTACACACTCTACCATGTACACACAGTACCATTTACCCACTGTACCATGTACACACTCTTCCATGTACACACAGTACCATGTACATACAGCACCATGTACACACGGTACCATGTACACACAGCACCATGTACACACAGTACCGTGTACACACAGTACCATGTACACTCGATACGTAGATCAATACACCGTCCTCAATGGACACAAAATCACGGCAGGACCATGCGCAATATTTTTTGATCAATTTAAGTGGTCGTAACAGCGCAGGTGACGGCGTAAGTTCTGAGGTGCTTCCCTTAGCGTAGCCAAGTCGACTTCCGTCTCCCCTCACACTCCTCTACTTTCTCTTTCATTTCCCCTCTTACATTCCCCTCTGTCTCTCCTCTTGCCTTCTACCCTCTTTTTTCTTTCGCTCGTCACTTCTTTCCCATCTCTCTCTCTCTCTCTCACCAGTTTTCTTCTTTCTTTGTAAGTTTATCCACATCGTCTACTCTCGAAGCCTCACATCCCCACGCGGTTCCCCTTCTTCCCTCACTCCACACCCCACCCCTCTCCCCTCAGCGTCTAGCTGCCCCATGTAAACCACCCCCACAACACCCATACCCTCACCCCCTGCACCCCTACCTTCGCGAACACTGCGACTAGTTAATTGTTTCCTCACTCACTGCCCTCACATTACCCTCACCCCCCCACTCCCCTCACTCCTCTCAATTCCATCACTCCCCTCACTCCTCTCACTCCTTTCTCTCTCCTCACTCCCCTCACTCCCCTCACTCCTCTCACTCCCATCACTCTCCCCACTACCCTCATCCCCCTCACTCCCCTCACCCACCACACTCCCTTCACTTTACCCTCACTGCCTTCACTCCCTTACACTACCCTCACTGTCCTCATTCCTCTCACATTACCCACACGGCTATCACTTCCCTCACTCTCCACATTTTACCCTCACTGCCCTCACTCCTCTCACTCTCCTCGCATTACGCTCACTGCCCTCACTACCCTCATTCCTTTCACATTACCCTCACGGCCCTCTCTCCCCTCACTCTCCTCGCATAACCCACACGCTCCTCTGATTACCCCCTACTGCCCTCACTCCCCTGATTCCCCGCACATTTCCCACACTCCCCTCACACAAGCCACACTCCCCTCAAATTACCCACACTCCCCTCATATTACCATTACCCTCACTGCCCTCACATTACCCTCTTTCCCCTCCTTAAAATTTATCATTCCATCCCTCACTCCCGCCATTTCATCCCGTCTAATTCAGCGATCCCGTCGGTCGCTTCACAACCTCCTGACGACATAGCCATAACAAACCCCCTCAACCCTCATCCCCCTCCCCCCCCCCTCATCCCCCGTGTCTAGCGGGGTCGCTGAGCTCCTGCGTTCATCTGGCGCTCGGTACGCCTACAATCCTGCGTTCACGTGACCAAAACGCTGTCACGAAAGAAACATATCTGTTCTCCTAGAGCAAACCTGCTATGTAAAGCATTTTTAAAAGCCTCAAAATGGATTTGTTTTATGCAGTCAATTAGATTTAAAGGTCGTAAACTGGGAGGATTTTGCCAGGAATTTAATATACGCAGGTAGACGCCGTAGTCTGAACGGGCTAAAGTGTAACAGACTCATATACTCGAAGTGGGAGGGGGGGGGATGGAGAGAGAGGGGGGGGAATAGGGGGTGAGTACTACCACCTTTTCCGCTCTCATCGTACTACGCGCAGCAGCTTCTTCTTGTGTTGGTACCTCTACTTTTACCGCCCGCGTTTGTGCGTTTGTTCTCATACGCATCGCATCATCACGGTGTTTGCGAAACGACTCATCGATGGATCGTTTGTAAACTTTTAACAAGCATTTAAAATTAAAGCGATTTAATGCACCCAGTTAATGTTTGGAATTTATAAATTGCTGAAAACGTTCGACAATTACAATTAAGTTGAATGTTGAACTTCAGTTTAACCCATCGCGGTCAACGTAAAAATTACGATACAAATCATCACTGTATCTTGCGTGTTATTGTGTTTGTGTTTGTTGCAGGTCAGTGAGTGTAATGTTGTGGGTGTGAAGAGTTCAACATAGCATCACCAACATACGTGAAGGATGTGGAGTAAAACTTCACGTGGAATTGAAAGTAGGAAGCTACGGTGAACAATTTTTACGTACATTTATACATCGATGAAAGGAAGCTCCTATCATCAACACCATTCTAAGGAGTATAATTATCTTTAACCTAATTCACTTGACCTAACTGCACACTAAACTAATCAATAAATTGGTTGGTTCGCTAATAATTCGATGCTTAAGTTAACAACGATCGTTAAAATGAGCCAAATGAGAAAAGAATATTTTAGAAGCGATTTAAGTTCTGTTTCATTACGTAAATTATCCACATAATAATTACCATATTAATTATAGTAAATTATCCACACCCACATTACTCCCCTCACACTTCCCTCAAGTTAAATCATAAATCAAACAAATTAAATCACATTGTTAAAAATGTTTGACTTGATTAGCTAGCGTAATTAATATTCCCATTGAAATAAGGGTTCAAGATTCGCTTTGAAAGAATCGACACAACTTTTTTCTTAATTTAAGCAGGGATCGAATTCCAAGTTTTGGTTCCTTTGAAGAGGGCACTGCGCTGTGACCGTGCTTTTGAATAAGAATTTAAGAAAATATTATTATAAATTAATAATTTGATGATTTACGAAATAAGTAATTATGAATTTAAGAAAATATTATTATACATTAATAATATGATGATTTACGGAATAAGTAATTATGAATTTAAGAAAATATTATTATAAATTAATAATTTGATGATTTACGGAATGAGTAATTATGAATTTAATAAAATATTATTATAAATTAATAATTTGATTATTTACGGAATAAGTAAACATGAATTTACTTCCAATTCGAGCTACGCGGTCGCGGTGGCAAGTTTGTGCACATGATAAATGTCTATAAATCTATAAATACTTAAAAATCATTAGGAAAAGTTGTACACTAGTACATAAACTTGAACACGAATCTAGAAAAAAATAAAAACGTTATAAGTTTATGAAACGTTTAAGTTTATAAGTTAAATAAATGGTTATGGAAAAATAAAAGTTCAGGTACAAATGTACAAAATTTTCATATGCTTAGCTTGTACAGATGCGAAAGTAGAAGTATTTTTAAAGTTTCAAATGAATTATGCAAGAAGTTATTGTATTCCAAATTTTTCCCGGTTCTAACGGTAGTTTTTTGGAGCATAAAGATCATCGTTATTATTTTTTTCTATATTCGTATTTAATTTTTTTGTCACACATACACGAGTGAAGAAACATCGCTATGTTGTTTAAAAAAACTACATTATTCGTTAAATATTCACATACCCAGAAATGGTAACGCTGCCTGGGTTTCAGCGGCCCGTAGACGATCAATTTTATTGTCGATATAATTGGCAATGATGAATATTGACAATTTAATTGATCATCTGTGGGATTGATTGACGACCGTCAATTAATTGACTTAGTGGGCAAAGAAATCTCATCAATATATTGAGTCAATTAAATTGACACTTATATTGACAATCAAATGATCGTCAATGGGTCGCTAAAGACTAGTGCCAGAAAATGTACAGAATTTTTGAGTGGTTGGCAACACCGACGAAGGAGATGCTCCTCATCCGTACCCTACGACAGACGTTCGTTGTGCTGTAGGTACATGGAAAGTCCGTCTCACCCTATATAGGTACGCAACCTACACAGCCAAGATGGAATACTCGTATAATGCACCTATATGGAGGTAGATCTCACCCTCTATAGCTTAGCGATTTAAACAATTGAAAAGAATTCAAACACTTTGTAGGACGCGAGTTTGAATTTTTTACAGTCGCAGCTTTTCATTTTGATAAGTTACACACGCTTTCTACAGGTGAGTTGTATGTACTAGGACAACACACAGGCGGCTTGTACATATGAACTTTTCAAATTTATGATGAAAGAACAGCCTACGTCTTCGTTCTACCCTTTCGTCCGCTTCGTTGAAAAGAAAAACATAGAAATAGAAAATTCATTATTTTTCTCTCTCTTGTTCCAGCACTGATGATGGAATTTTAATTCCGAAACATTTGCATTAAATGTAATGTTCGTTTTTACCCTGGTTCTTCTTTTTATTCTACGAATAAGATTCTCGGAGAATCGCCCGATTGGAAATATAAAAGAAAAACAACATAGAATTTTTTTCCAACAATCTACAAAATTCGTAAAATTGTTCCCAAGCTATCCGATGAATTTCCGCTAACAAACACAAGATTAAAAAAAGAAAGTTTTGAAAAGACTAGTCTGTATGCGTGAACGGATTTAACAAGAGTTTCACTGTTTTAAAAGCATTGTTAAAAACACCATAAAATGTCAGTTTATGGCACAATTCCCGGCATAAAAAATACTAAATTTATTTTAAGTTCTAAATAAGCGTACAAAACTTATACGCTGATGGTATGAACTTTAGTTGAAAAAACACTAAATATTATACATAAATATTTTATCCCATAATATTAAAGTAGCTACATATTTTGGAGCACGTATTTTTTCGTCAACTAAGTGAAGATGTAAATCAGAACAATTACGTGAAACATGCTAATTAATACTGAATCATATTTCTTAATTTGAGAGCAACTAAAAATTTTCGAAGAAACGAACTTAAAAATGAAAAAGAGCGTTTTTGTACAACCGTGCATGACGTAACTAATACAAATAAAATTAGGTGACATTTACGTAAAAAAGGACCTCAAAGTTGTTCACAAAATGTAGTAATAAATCAAAGACCCAATCCAACCTCATTTCCTATCAACAACTATCCCATTAATTCAAACTTTGAATTAAAGGTTTTATTGATTGTATGTTGCAAATATTGATTTTATGATTTTATTTCAACATTGATTTTGTGTTGTATAGGTAGCATTCCCAGGCCTTACCATGTGAACAGCTCGCACAAAGTTTAATTTCAAATTTGATTTTAGATTCTTCCTCAAATTTGATATCAAGTTGCCACCCGCTTAAATCCACTGCAATATTAAAATATCTATGCAGTTTATCGTCAGTACGTCAAGATTTGGAGACAATCGACGTAGTAATTCGCACAACTTTTTGCGTAAAAGTAGTCGAGTAGTCGAGATTTATGTAGTCGAGTTGTTAAATCATCTATAACCACAACATTATAATTATTATTATTATTATTATTATTATTATTATTATTATTATTATTATTATTATTATTATTATTATTATTATTATTATTATTATTGTTATTATATAACATGTTTCACCACCTATAAACACAACACGAACAAGTTTCTGGGATTCTAACACACACACAACAATTCTTTCGTTGTGATTTCTAACTCAACTGCGGACGAAACACTTGAATGCACAGCCGCATTATTCCCAAGAAAATCCTTGGGATTTGGCTGTGGCGACACAGGTTATAGAGGCGCCAGCTAGGTCGGACCCACCACAAGTCGATTACAACAACATTACTGACTACTACGCACGCGACTGATAGTCACATCACTGAGATATAGGGACAATATTGGCTCCAACCGTAATCTGAGCGAGCTTATAAACATGGTTCTACGTATTCATCAAGGCCAGGAGATGTGATAAGCGTTTTGAACTCTTTGGGCAGGTTCATGCGAGGTATGTGTCATAAACATGACCTTTAACTGACTATTTTTGGGAAAACTCTATTTTCTCAAACTGCCGATTTACAGGAAACTGATTATTTTTGGTTTTTACTTGCCTATTCTATCATGAGTTGCTTATTTTCTTTGACTGCCTATTTTCCAAGAAACTGTTTTTTACTTTTCATTTTGTAGGGAGTTGCTATTTTTTCAATTGCCTATTTCGAAGGAAACTGCCTATTTTCTTCAACAGCCTATTTTGAAGGAGACTGTTTTTTAAACTGCTTATTTTTACAGAATACAACCTCACGTTTTGCCCTCCCTCTTATTTTTGTTTTTTATTTAGAAACGTCACCTGTAATACAAAAAAACGCAATTCATAGCAGGCACTATACGAAAGGAATTTTTTAAATATAACCTCAATTTTGGGGATCATTGTAACATCTGTTGATTATTTTACACTGTTTGAAATTTTTTGACGACTAGCGCTGACATAGAACAGAGAAGAAAATCTGCTGATATAATGAAGTACTCCAAGAGTTTCAGCAATAAGTACGGATTTATTTGGATGATTGTGGCAAATTGGGAAAATTTTATTCATACTAAGTTTAGCCAACTTTACAAGGATACATTGCAACATCGTAAGCACCGAACTTAATTCATTCTTAACGGTTGATTTAAATTGAAAAATGTGACGCAAGACGAACCAAAGTGAGATACGTATTCACCAAAGTGAGATACGTATTCACCAAAGTGAGATACGTATTCACCAAAGTGAGATACGTATTCACCAAAGGGAGATACGTATTCACCAAAGTGAGATACGTATTCACCAAAGTGAGATACGTATTCAGCAAAGAGAGATACGCATTTATTCACTCAATAGCAAAATCTTTTATAGCTAAAACACACTCAATTTTCGTACCACTGGGAATATCCAACACAGAAGACTTTTATGAAAGCATTTTTTCACGTCTGAATCTCCAATTATGGCGTCGCGGGAAAAAAGAAAACTTTGTTCTTCTGAATTCAGAGAAACGAAGAAAGTTCCGAGATTTAATTCCTCTGCAGCAACAAAAAAAGAAGATTTTTTGTCCTTCTGTGGAAATGTCGAGATCAGGAGAATGATAACGTTTAAAACCTCACCAGACCACAATGATGAAGTGTAAGACCTCACCAGACCACAATGATGAAGTGTAAGACCTCACCAGACCACAATGATGAAGTGTAAGACCTCACCAGACCACAATGATGAAGTGTAAGACCTCACCAGACCACAATGATGAAGTGTAAGACCTCACCAGACCACAATGATGAAGTGTAAGACCTCACCAGACCACAATGATAACGTTTAAGACCTCACTAGACCACATTGATAACGTTTAAGACCTCACTAGACCTCATTGATAACGTTTAAGACCTCACTAGACCACAATGATAACGTTTAAAACCTCACAAGACCACAATGATGACGTTTAAGACCTCACCAGACCACATTGATAACGTTTAAGACCTCACTAAACCACACTGATAACGTTTAAGACCTCACTAGACCACATTGATAACGTTAAAGACCTCACTAAACCACAATGATAACGTTTAAGACCTCACTAGACCACAATGATAACGTTTAAAACCTCACCAGACCACATTAACAACGTTAAGACCTCACCAGACCACAATGATAACGTTTAATACCTCACCAGACCACATTAACAACGTTAAGACCTCACCAGACCACAATGATAACGTTTAATACCTCACCAGACCACAATGATAACGTTTAAGACCTCACTAGACCACATTGATAACGTTTAAGACCTCACTAGACCACAATGATAACGTTTAAGACCTCACTAGACCACATTGATAACGTTTAAGACCTCACTAGACCACATTGGTAACGTTTAAGACCTCACTAGACCACAATGATAACGTTTAAAACCTCACTAGACCACATTGATAACGTTTAAGACCTCACTAGACCACAAAGATAACGTTTAAAACCTAACTAGACCACATTGATGCCGTTTAAGACCTCACCAGACCACAATGATAACGTTTAAGACCTCACCAGACCACATTGGTAACGTTTAAGACCTCACCAGACCACAATGATACCTTTAAGACCTCACCAGACCACAATGATAACGTTTAAGACCTCACCAGACTACAATCATAACGTTTAAGACCTCACCAGACCACATTGGTAACGTTTAAGACCTCACCAGACCACAATGATACCTTTAAGACCTCACCAGACCACAATGATACCTTTAAGACCTCACCAGACCACAATGATAACGTTTAAGACCTCACCAGACCACAATGATAACGTTTAAGACCTCACCAGACCACAATGATACCTTTAAGACCTCACCAGACCACAATGATACCTTTAAGACCTCACCAGACCACAATGATAACGTTTAAGACCTCACCAGACCACATTGGTAACGTTTAAGACCTCACCAGACCACAATGATACCTTTAAGACCTCACCAGACCACAATGATACCTTTAAGACCTCACCAGACCACAATGATAACGTTTAAGACCTCACCAGACCACAATGATAACGTTTAAGACCTCACCAGACCACAATGATAACGTTTAAGATCTATTTATATTATTGCTGGTCTCAATGATAGATTTCGAAATAAGATTTTCTACTTCACAAGGGCTGTAGCTAACTGATGTCATTTTGTAATAATTTTATTGCGAAAAACAAGCACCGATCACGAAGAATCTTGAATGTTAACACTTTGACTGCGACGTGACCCACTGGTGGCCACGGAGGGGATTTTCAGAATGCTGCTGACCGACCAGTAGTCACAAACTCAATTTTCACGATTACTCAATCAAAGCGAACTCAACGCACGACCCAGTTTTTTTTTTGCTATCTTCAACATTGCTTACTATAATTAACTTCCACATTGCTTATAAACATTGCTTCAACATTGCTTATAACAATTAATCCAGTTGATTTATTGCTATCTTCAACATTGCTTGCTACAATTAACTTTAAACTTGAATCGAATATATTAAACTTCACCTGCTGTAGTCAAAATGTTGATACTCGAAAAAGCCTACAAAACCGTCGAATTTCATTCGACGACAGCATTCGAATTTCTCGAGGCTCGAGGCCTTGATGATGCTTCAACAAAGTGACGTTTATTACATTGACTTCAAGGTTAATCACGAGGAGTTTGCATTATTCGCGCGGCGCAATTTGAAACAGATTTTGATCTCTTTTGCTTCAGGGACGATCGAGCGATGCGGTCAGGAGTCTGCAAAGCGTTCTGATGATCGTTTGAAGAAATTAGCGCTAAATCAAATGCAATAAATAATACTAATTAATTTGTTCATATTTTAATGAATTAATAAATACTGTTAATCAATAGTAATAATAAATATTTTTTGTTAAGTAAGCTATAAGCTTATTCTGTTAAATGAGTATATAAGCTATATTAAGTAACGGCAAGGTTTAAATATCCACAATGATCGTTTCTCATATAAAATAATTAAGCACATTAACTTCCTCATATTATTATAAGAAATTTTTTCCAATCAAAGTAATTGCATGAAAAATACTATGCACGTGCAATTAAAATTAATTCATATATTTAGCAAATAAATTAAATAAATGACAATTTTTGTTTCTTAGCTCCTCATTTTTGTTCAATGCTTCGTTAATCCGTGACTTGTTAACACTACCGAACCTAAGACAGAGAAGGTAATTTTCTAACAGGCAGTGCATAAACACGAGTTTTAAGAAGAAATCTGACAGACAGGAGTAATTAATGGTAATCTGACAGACAGGGGTAATTAATGGTAACCTGACAGACAAGGGTAATTAATGGTAATTTGACAGACAGGGGTAATTAATGGTAATCTGACAGACAGGGGTAATTAATGGTAATCTGACAGACAGGGGTAATTAATGGTAATCAGACAGACAGGGGGTAATTAAGGGTAAGCAGATAAACAGGAGTACTTAGGGATAATTAGACATAAAGGTAACTCGAACATCAAAACTTAGCCCCACCTCAAACTACGACCCCACACCTTACGCAACTGCAATCCTGCTTTGAAAAGCGCCGGTAATTTCAACCCACGGTGAGTTGACACACAGGAAATCTGCGTCTGCTCTTTTCTACAGTCTTTTGTCATCTACGAGCCGCATTGTGTTCATTGTAGTGCAATGAATGTAGAGGAAGCCGAGAGAAGGGCAACGCTCTGTACTTGAGTGAATGAGTCGCGCCGGCATGTATGGAGGGAAGACTCCTATAGACGCGCCAACCGTGCGCGTTGTTGTGCGTCTCGAAGGAGTTTTTTTTCGTGACAAGCGTTTTGTCAGACCGTTTTTGTAAGTCGTTTGGTGGTGTCATCGTAGAGCTCCGTGTAGGGTTATTTTTGAAGAACAGGTCTGCTCTCATATTGGTTTAAAGCAGGGGTCGGTGTAATCTGAAGAACAGTAACCAAAAATCATGCATAATAACCAAACAATCATGAATAATAACAAAGCAATCATAAATAATAACTAAACAATCATGAATAATAACAAACAATCATAAATAATAACTAAACAATCATGAATAATAACCAAACAATCATAAATAATAACTAAACAATCATGAATTACCAAACAATCACGAATAATAACCAAACCCTCATACAGCAGCTAGACGTACGTTAACAGGCGCACAAGACACCAATAACGCAACAATAAATAACGTCAATAACAGCTGCGGCGGCACAGCTGTGCAGGAGTCAACGACACCGGCCACCGGCAGCGACGTGTGTGTACCATGATGGTTGTTGTCGTTGTTGTTGTACTGTTGTCATTTTCCATGTTGTCGTTGTTGTTGTTGTACTGTTGATATTTCCCAAGTTGTCATTGTTGTTGTTGTTGTTGTACTGTTGTCATTTTCCATGTTGTCGTTGTTGTTGTTGTACTGTTGATATTTCCCAAGTTGTCATTGTTGTTGTTGTTGTTGTACTGTTGTCATTTTCCATGTTGTCATTGTTGTTGTTGTACTGTTGTCATTTTCCATGTTGTTGTTGTTGTTGTACTGTTGTCATTTTCTATGTTGTCCTAGTTGTTGTTGTGCTGTTGTCCTTTTCTTTGTTGTCGTTGTTGTTGTACTGTTTTCATTTTCCATGCTGTCGTTGTTGTTGTTGTACTGTTGATATTTCCCAAGTTGTCATTGTTGTTGTTGTTGTTGTACTGTTGTCATTTTCCATGTTGTGATTGTTGTTGTTGTTGTTGTACAGTTGTCATTTTCCATGTTGTCGTTGTTGTTGTACTGTTGTCATTTTCTATGTTGTCCTTGTTGTTGTTGTGCTGTTGTCCTTTTCCTTGTTGTCGTTGAGTGGTTCTTGTTGTTTTCGTTGTTGTTGTTGTACTGTTGTCTCTTCTGTCGTTGCCTTTGCCGTCGTCATTGAGCTGCTGTGCGTTATTTGCATGTGAAATTTTTCAGGAACAATAAGAAAATGTAATGTTATTTGTTAGGCAGTTATTTTCCAGACAGTTACTGTTTATTTTCATTTTATATCACTGTCACTATGGACGTGCTGTTTTCATATTTTATTCATACTTATAATTAGCTAAATAGTTCTAGTAAAATATTTTGTTCAAAGTCACGATCAAATATACTCGTATGTCATAACCAATATTAGAACACTAATATCTCTTCACAAGAGCATGACATTATTCCTTTCGTTATTATTTCAAATGTTTACGAATATCACAGCACTAAAACCCACCAAGATAAACATGTGCTCCAAAATTAGTATTCAAATGCCGCTTTTCAAATCTAAACTTAATACCAAACAATGAGCTACACCACCTGCCGCAGCTGGTGTTTCCACTCACCACCTGCCGCAGCTGGTGTTGCCACTCACTACCTGCCGCAGCTGGTGTTTCCACTCACCACCTGCCGCAGCTGGTGTTTCCACTCACCACCTGCCGCAGCTGGTGTTGCCACTCACCACCTGCCGCAGCTGGTGTTTCCACTCACCACCTGCCGCAGCTGGTGTTTCCACTCACCACCTGCCGCAGCTGGTGTTGCCACTCACCACCTGCCGCAGCTGGTGTTTCCACTCACCACCTGCCGCAGCTGGTGTTTCCACTCACCACCTGCCGCAGCTGGTGTTTCCACTCACCACCTGCCGCAGCTGGTGTTGCCACTCATCACCTGCCGCAGCTGGTGTTTCCACTCACCACCTGCCGCAGCTGGTGTTTCCACTCACTACCTGCCGCAGCTGGTGTTTCCACTCACCACCTGCCGCAGCTGGTGTTGCCACTCATCACCTGCCGTCCGCAAAAAAGGCCACGGTGAGCCGACGTCTGAGTGCGCTGTGTGTGTGTGTGCGTGTGCGTGGCGGCCAGCTGTGTTGTATGTCATGTTCGTACACACACGTGCAGCAAATGTGTGATTGTGTGTATCTGTGAGTTTATGTGTGCAAGTGTTTATGGGTGTTTTATGGGTGTGTACGCGTGAGTGAGTAAATAGTGACCGTGTGTGGGTCTGTGTGCAAGTGTGATTGGGATTGTGTGT
Organism: Morinoia aosen; assembly: GCA_030386875.1. NCBI lineage: Eukaryota > Metazoa > Arthropoda > Malacostraca > Amphipoda > Talitridae > Morinoia > Morinoia aosen. The sequence goes on from CM059563.1 coordinate 24,287,344, forward strand.
GTGTGTGTGTGTGTGTGTGCACACGTGCTAAAGCCAGGATAGATATATACTGCCTGTCACATTAATCAAATCTGACTACAAGAGTCTGTGTGGATGTGTGAAGCAACACCATCTCTCAGTGTTCACACAACACAAAGCACAATCACCGTACCTGTCACAACATGTGTGTCCGACTTCAAGAAACAAAGAGGCAGCGGCAAAAAAATAATTGAGGACCGAACAAATTAATTGATTAGGCTAAATCTTATCGAGCGCTGCATGCTAATTGGGTATCAGAAATTGCCCCACCAATTATTCAATCAAGCCCATTTGATGATACTAAGTCGTAATTAGATGTCACATTTTCGTGACATCTGCATGTCACTGTTGTCGTAAATGTACAACGGTAGAGGAAACAAGGTAGGGTCAAACCAGTCTTTTTTTCGCCGACTGTGTGGATTTACTGACGTCACTGCAACGAACCAATAGCAGCGCTCATATGGTATCTAGTAGCACAGCTAGCCCAAATCCGTCACCACTATTGGCCTAACGGCATGGCGTTTTGGTGACGTTACAAGGTTTGTTTGAAATAAAGCCGTTCTATTGGCTACCTGAACAAGAGGAGGTGTAGTTTCCCCCATAAAAATGACCCTACCTTGTTTCCTTACCGTACTGTGTACAGTGTGACCGTAACGTAAACTTGTCTGGATTCACAATACGCATTCATTAATAAAATTAGTAACCTGGATACCCCCCAACGTATGAATGGACTTGGGTATTGGAAGTATTTGCTGGCAACAGGACTTTTGGGCAGGAATTCACTGAAAAATAACGTTTAAATTTGAATTTCATATTAGATTTTAAGGCAATCTATTTTTCTTATGCGCTACCATTGCGGATTTTTGTGATTTACTAATTTGCGTTGCCTGATTTCTAATGCGTTACAATTAAATAATTTGCGTTGCCTGATTTCTTATGCGTTACAATTAAATAATTTGCGGTATTTCTTATGCGTTACGATCTACCACTTGGCGCTGCCAGATTGTGAAGTATTCAGCCGATTCCAGCTCAATGAAATTGATTCCCGGAATCAATCAACAAACCGGGCAGTTACCTTGGCATGACCATCACAGTTCGGTCGCCCTACTGTACAGTTCCTATCCGAACTGCGCATGTCCGCACTGCGCAGCGTACGCAAAGTTTTTGTTTACGCAGTTTTGTCGAACTGCGGTCATATATATATTGACAAACACAGTTCAGCGTGAGACTGCATGTTCACCTGGGCAGGTGTGTTTTATTGTTCATATAGCGTCTTAAGCATAATTTTTCTTCGTTATTTTCTGCAGTTCAACTTTGTTCATGTAGCGTCATGCACGTAATTTTTTTCGTTATTTTCTGCAGTTTAATTTTGTTCAAAGAGCGTCTTACGCATACTTTTTCTTTGTTATTTTCTGCAGTTCAATTTTGTTCATGTAGCGTCTTGCACGTAATTTTTTTCGTTATTTTCTGCATGTTCACCTGGTGTAGGGAACATGCGGTTTGATTTTGTACAAAAAGCGTTTTCGCACTTACTATTTCGTCGTTGTTTGCTGACTGAAAAGTTTTTACCTCAAGGATGAGCGAAAGCGCGGACCAGACCTCCAACAAGACAACGCTCCAAGTTACAACTCAATAACCACCCAACACAATCATTTCTTCGTTGAGCAAAAATGTTGCGGCTCGACTACTGATTATTAAAGAATCTTGAAGCCACGAATTAATTTTTCGTCTTTCTTCTCAGATTTTTAACAGGTGTGAGGGTAAAATGAAACGACCATTTATCGGCCATCCAACACAGCTTCCCGACGTCGACTATATACAGTGTGTCCCACAATATACAGTGTGTCCCACAATATACAGTGTGTCCCACAATATACAGTGTGTCCCACAATATACAGTGTGTCCCACAATATACAGTGTGTCCCACAAAAACCCGAACCGAGTGTTTATTTTCCCGTGTCAGTAATACCATCAAAAGAGTACCATAAGCATTCCCGTTCAAAATTTTTCACCGAAGCATGCATTTTTTCCGCCGCCTAATAACTGGGGCGGTGAAAAACATGAATGCAGGTGGCGAATACATTAGACTGGGTTTAATTTCTAGCAAAACTATCCTTCAAAATTAACCTATAGAAAAGGTTTTACTGATTATGATGGTATTACTGATACGGGAAAACAAAAACTCGGTTACGGTTTTTGTGGAACATGCTGCATATTGTGGGACATGCTGTATATTGTGGGACATGCTGCATATTGTGGTACATGCTGTATGTTGTGGGACATGATGTATATTGTGGGACATGCTGCATATTGTGGGACATGCTGTATATTGTGGGACATGCTGCATATTGTGATACATGCTGTATGTTGTGGGACATGATGTATATTGTGGGACATGCTGCATATTGTGGGACATGCTGTATATTGTGGGACATGCTGAATATTGTGGGACATGCTGTATATTGTGGGACATGCTGTATATTGTGGGACATGCTGTATATAGTGGGACATGCTGTATATTGTGGGACATGCTGCATATTGTGGGACATGCTGCATATTGTGGGACATGCTGTATATTGTGGGACATGCTGTATATTGTGGGACATGCTGCATATTGTGGGACATGCTGCATATTGTGGGACATGCTGTATATTGTGGGACATGCTGTATATTGTGGGACATGCTGCATATTGTGGGACATGCTGCATATTGTGGGACATACGCTACATGCAGTCACCATACCGGACACCTGAGGATGAAGCGCTATATTAAAATGCGATCGATCACTTCTCTTTCAGATGAGACACCTCGCAAAAAGCACAAATCAGCAGCAACAACACATCAACAACAACAACACACAGGACAGCTCGCTGCAACATGTCACATTCCTGCTGAATCACGCAGTGCGCATGTGAGGAGCGTCCAGGAAGCTTCCATCATTGCCACCTATTTAACACGAGCTTATTGTCAAACGAAAATGAATGGTTAGCACCGTGCAATTTGCAGCTCGTGAGCTTTGTTTCTGAATGAATAGAACACACGTCCCCCATTCCAGAAAGGCTTTTTTCATTCGTTAATTAATTTTGTATGAAACAAGGCAAATATTTCAAAGAAGCTTCTTGCTGTGTTAACGAACTCCTGATTTTACTACGATTAGTCCACCCCCTTTATTTGAAATAAGAAAGTAAGCGAAATGAAAGAAAAGCCTTAAGAAATAAAATAATTCAATCTATCGCGAGTTGATGAGGCCGCGTGCACACGGCCCGTCAAAAATGTACAATAATGTTCGACAAATCACATGACACACGTTCCTATTTCCTAACAATTCACGCGATATTCGTTCCTACTCGAATGTGATGGATTAATGCACTGGAAATTGTGGAGTTGATGAAGCTCGTATCACAGATACGCTCATCTCACACCGCAGGCTGGCTTCGGACAGACGGACAGACGGACAGACAGACGGACAGACAGATAACCCTCTTATTGTAGAATAGATTGCTGAAAGAAAGAGAGTGCCTGTAGTTGGATAAAAATTTTTCAGCTGTAAAGTCGAACTTAGTCAAAGATTTAATTTTTGCATCAAAGCTTTCCCAAGATTTGTAGAGGCACGCGTTGGGACTCAATTCTGAATGACCGTACCATGTGTAATTGTATGAACCGCTAATGAATGAAAGTGCACAGCTTTATCAAGTGATGTTAAAATGTTTCGAGCTTAATGAGTATAGCCTCCATACATATACTACGTTAAAATGTTTCCGTACTACATTAAAATGGTTCCAAACAACATCAAAATGTTTGTTGAGTAGAGTGGTCATACAGACACACACTTCACGATGAATGAAACAGCGCACGGAAGAGCAAAACACCCAGCGCACATAAATGTAGCACACGACGTTCGTGTTATCTCTTAACCTCTACAAGAGCAACATAAAGATCAGCAGCAGCAGCAACAGCAGCAGCAGCAAGCTTTGCTGCTGCTCTCCAATTGCCATGACCGCGTCTGCGTCTGGCTGCCGCCAAAAATAAACCTACCTCCTAAATCGCCGCCCGCCCAGCGAGCACTGAAAGTACAACACATCGCAGCGGGTAACACTTTTAAACACTTTAAGTGCTTCCCTTGGCATCCGTCCGTGACTCACGAGCCTGTAGTTTGTTGTGTTGCTGAATGAGAGACGAGGTGAGTTGCGTGAGTTGAAGGGAAAGATGGCTGCAAGTGTGGTGATTATAAGTGCTGGTGAATATTCATTTGTTGAAAGAGAATGAAAGTTTTCGGGAAAGGAAAGAATCGATTCTGGAAACGCCGTGAGTGAGAACTGGGTTACACTCGCTTTTAAAAGGCGAGTGTCGGAGACAAGAGCGTTCGAAACACGGTTTAAATACCCCTCTATTCCCGCTGTTGCATGCACTGCAACGACGAACTGCGTCGTACTTCGACCCTCGTCCAGCATTTCTGTAAAATCTTGTGTCGTTGCACTGTTGTTGATGGCCCGACGTCTTGCTCTCGCGAACGTCTTGCTCATCTATCACTCATTGATTATCCATTGAGAGTTCCAGACGAAAATCCTGCACCGGAAACTGTCGCCCATAACATACAATCGAGAAGGTTTTGGCGGGAGTGAGTGTGTCGGTGTGTTCGTTAAAACGCTAACCCCCGAATGTTTTCCCCCCTCGTAGTAAGAGGGTGTGATGGGGGAGTGCGCCAGACACACACAAGTCAGGCCTCCTATTGGACCGGAGCTCAAGTTCTGCAACCAATAATAAAGCTGCTACACCAGCGCCAGAGTTGCCACTCATTCAGCAGGAAATGCCATATGTTTTGCTAAATATTAGGCAAGAAACCTCGATACTTCAGTTGGAGTGCTACATATAATGAAGTTAAGTTTTTATCGATTACATATCAACCATTTTTTGCCATATGTGTGCTTCTCATTTTCTTCAGAAATCAAAAACAAAGTAGGGGTTGGCAGCCTTGGTTGAATGTATTGAATTCTTGTCGTAGGCGATATATATATAGTGACGTCACGGACCGCAGCGCAGCTCAGTTTGGCCAGACTAAATATTGCGCGCTGTAAGCTAGATAGAAGTCTCGTTGTTATACTCTAGTTTTAAGTCAACTTGTAAACTATGTAAACCAGATGTTCATATTTTAAAGATACTTTAGCGCATTTTTATAGCTGTGATGTCAAGCATAGAGCATTGAAACAAATGATGGTCTCGATGTGTTTGGATTCGTAGTGCGCAGGAATACGAGCAGTATGTTCGTAGATATGGGCGCTCTCCAGATCACGGGAAGTTCAGTTACGTCTTGCACTCCTGGTTGCATGGTTCCGTGCCGCTCTGTTCCGTGTGCCCATGGATTACAGTGCTCATGACTTGATGACAAGTGCCTAAATACGAGAATTGTTTGTTAAACTGAAGTCCACTATATTTTTAAAAGTGGCTGTGTGTGTTGACCACTTCTCAATGGTGCAGAATATGGCTCCACAGTCGAGCACCTTGCCGCCTGCACCACAAGAAATGTTTTTGCCGACTTCGTCCCTTCAGAAAAGAGCTCCAAGCAAAGCTGCGCCCTCTGCGCAAAAGCCACCTTTCCACAACAGATCGAGAGGTCAGTGCTTATGCTTACTGTATCACAAAACAATAGTAAAACCTCGCTAATTCAATAGTTATTTTTAAATAAAATAAGAGTAATCTTTTGAAATTACCCAAAGGAATATTTTACTCTTTTCGATATTATTTCATTTTTTAGTGTCATGTTTACCCTCACATAACAATTATAAACGTATGGAGTGTATGTCTACGACCTATTTTTTGCGCTGAAACTGCGGATTGCATATTACGTACGGTAAGAAAATTCATTCTAAAATTGTGAATTGTTATGTCAAGTTGAATAAATAATTAAATAAATATTTGTATTTGCTCCAGATGTTCCTCACTAGTTCGATCGGAAATTGTCATCCCGATCTGATCGTAATTTAAATTCCATTCATGGCATGATCATAGTAAGCGTACTACGTAGTAGAGTAGCAGTAGTAGTGGTGGTGCAGCTCGTTTACGCTAAGGGTAACACTTTTCTGAAAATTTGGAAATGCTGCAGTCTCGTTAACTGATTACAGATTTTGGTCAGAGGCAATAATTTTTCTGAGAAATAAAGCCTTGAATTCATTTACTTATCTGAAACTTGCTCTTCGGTAACAAACTTGAGCGTTTATAATTCAAATTATTTATTTAATAATGCGTTCATTTTAACGATGGTTAAATTGATCGTCTAAGTTTTAGTTTAATAAATTATTGTGAAGAAGCTAATTTGGGCGATGATTTTCCTGAGAGTTAATTTCAAATAATTTTTACAAATACGTATATTTTTCTCTCATGCATTATTTCACACATGATTTGTGTAATAATTTTCCTAAAAAAGATATGCAACAATTTTTGCTGAGAATACGTTATTGTCAAATGTGATAATAGATTCAGTTACATAATTTACATATTTTTTCAGCGAAGTGAAAGTTATCAAGGTCTTATTTACAAGCCACGAAGATCGTCATGACGCTACGCGCGTGCGCAGCAGGTTCGTGCCAGGCTGATGAAATGAACACAGTTTTCTGGCATCATCAATTCCCTTCACACGCTCCTCCAGCTGGAATGACTCTTCCTTTTTTCTGTGATGAACGAAACAGATTGATTACGCCGTGAGATGTACAGATGAAGAGTTAATTGCTAAATTAAATATATGGAAATGAGCAATATCCCCTTATTTTCGATGATAATGAAGTGAGTGTAAGGATGTATGTGTTCAAAAGCTCTTGATAGAAATGAGGTCACTTGCGTGAGAAAAGATTATGTTCTGCTTCTGCATAAAATGTTGCAACAAAGTTTTTCTACGTGGGATATCACGAGGTCACGCAAGTTTTATTTTTTCACGAACTACATGTTAAAATCTTACGCGTCATTTCATAGCGTTGATGGAATATTTCCCTCAGATGCATTTTATTATGGGAAAATTAGATCGTGAAGAATGTTAAGTTGTTGTTATTCGTTGATGTATCTTTCAACAAAACTAAGCGGAAGCAGCGTCAAGCATTTGGTCTCAGAATTAACGACTGGATATAAATGAGACGATGATTTGTTTGCACGGAGCGAAAATGATTTGGCGCTCAGGGTAGTAAAACATTGCGCGGTGTGCAACGTACACAAAAATTTGTGTGGCATACGACGTCGTAAAAATATGTGATACACGACATCGTGCACACTTGTGTCGCGTACGTCGTAGTAAAAATTTGTGTGATATACGACGTCGTAAAAATTTGTGTGATGTACGACGTCGTAAAAATTTGTGTGATATACGACATCGTAAAAATTTCTGTGATATACGACGTCGTAAAAATTTGTGTGATGTACGACGTCGTAAAAATTTGCGTACGACGCTGTCAAATTTTATGCGGTGTACGAGCTGTAAAAATTTGTTTTGTACGATGCCACAAATTTTCAGACGAGACACTAAAATTAGCGTCATGATCGACGTGTCGCTGAGAAAGCATTCGGTGCTCAGAGATGAGCGAAGTTACTTCTAATTTAGCGAGGGGAAGTTACTGCACTACATCGAAGAGAAACGACCGCTACGGGCTCGCTTTTATGGGGCACTAAGTTCGCAGTTGTTGCTGTACTGCTGACCTGCAACTCGAGTACTGCTGAGAAATTTTTTTTTAAGTTTAAACGTGTGAAAAAATTAATTTTAGCGTATTAATAGCGAGATGAATGGATAATTTCAGCGTATTAGTGAATAGCGAGATGAATGGATAATTTCAGCGTATTAGTGAATAGCGAGATGAATGGATAATTTCAGCGTATTAGTGGATAGCGAGATGAATGGATAATTTCAGCGTATTAGTGAATAGCGAGATGAATGGATAATTTCAGCGTATTAGTGAATAGCGAGATGAATGGATAATTTCAACGTATTAGTGAATAGCGAGATGAATGGATAATATCAGCGTATTAATGAATAGCGAGATGAATGGATAATTTCAGCGTATTAATGAATAGCGAGATGAAGTGAAATTGCGTCACTGATGCAAAACTCGTTGCATGTTTGAATACAAGTAGGAATATCCGCTCCGTTTTCTTAACTTGTGTGATTTTGCCATGGGGATTTAAAATTCACTGCTAGAAATTTGTCGTTAGTTGCATGGTTTAAAGCACGAAGCGTTGTGTACGTTTCAGCTCCTTGATATTGGTGACAACTTGTTCGTTACAAAGTAGGCGTTACGTTAAGTCGCATTGTCGATGTTATATCTCAATAATAGTCAGTGACTTAATCAATATTAGTCAGTAAATAGTCGTAATCAGTGACTTTTTTTAAATAAAAGTCAGGCTGCATGCAGCTGAGTATAAGCCTTCATGACGTGTTCTCATTTTGAAACATTTTTGGTGAAGCGATCATGAATTGAAGCGAAATCGATTGGTTAGATTGTCGCAACTGAAATCGCTGCTTGTTATGGAACTGACTAATTTTACCTCAAACTTCCTTGTACACTAGAAAAAAATTCTAATAAATCTTATGCTGCGCAAGAAGTGAAATCTAATGCAGGTCAACGAACTTGATTAATTTCATCATGCTTTTGGAAACGCCATATGTGAAGGATTTATAATCAAGCATTATGTCGCTTTTTATTTAATTCGTTTTAAATGGGAACATTCGTTTAGGATAAATCACTTTCCATCCGTTCTGCGGAACAAAAAAACCCTCATTTATACCCTGAAGCTGAGTCGTAGGGTGCAACAACCAGCATCACATCTATTTCTTCATCAAGGTGCAAAACAGACGCATTTGCAGAGGATGGAACGACCGAGTGGATGCTGCTATAGCGTGATGTCTAGCGCCATATATCGCCTACCCAGGTGCAGTTTGAGATGTACAGATGAAGAGTTAATTGCTAAATTAAATGTGTGGAAATGAGTAATACCCATTAGTAACTTAACCTCACGCTATAGTACTAGCTAGAGGTAGATCTCACGCTATAGTGTGGTAGCTCTCACGCTATAGTACTAGCTAGAGGTAGACCTCACGCTATGTAAACTGTGGTAGCTCTCACGCTATAGTACTAGCTAGAGGTAGACCTCACGCTATGTAGAGTGTGGCAGCCCTCACGCCATAGCAGCACCGACCGTGTGGCGGGCCAGAGGAAGGCGGGCTGGGAGCTGCAGCCGAGTCTAGGATAGACACCTATCGATCTGTCTACTCAGTTGCTGCCTCTGATGTTGGGGCTCCTTCCTCCCCTCTCCCTCCCCCCCTGTTGTCCTCTCCACCTTTCCTCCCCCGAGTGCTGCCCCGTGCATGCCCACTCACTCCCTGCCATGTTGGGGAAGGTTTCTACGTTTTGGCGAGAGGTTGCGGGGACGGAGAGTACCCAACTCTATTTCTCGTCCCTCCGTTAAGCCTTGAACGTCAGCATTTTTGTACCCATTTTACGGTTATAATAACCAATTGGACTTATGTACTCCGGCATCACTCAGTGACCGATATTAGAATGAAGAAGGATCTGACACTTGGCAGTGAACGCCAAAGAACACACTAGGGAGCACATTTCATAAGGAATAAAATGTGTGTATTGGAGCTGTTTATGAAAGTGGATTTTGAAATCTTCTTTGATGGTAAGCGGTTTGCGTTTATGGAACACTGATGTTCTCTTATGATTGTGCTGAAATAAACTGAGTTTTTGGTTGCGCTGTCGCGATGTTGGTGAGGGCTTGCCACCTATGTTATTGCTGTATCACATCGCATCCACGCACAAAATATTGATGACTGCCACAGCCCGCATGGGCGTCATAGCAACATCTGTATGCTGTCACACTCATGCCATCTGTATGCTGTCACCCTCATACCATCTGTATGCTGTCACCCTCTTACCATCTGTATGCTGTCACTCTCATGCCATGAGTATGCTGTCACCCTCATGCCATGAGTATGCTGTCACCCTCATACCATCTGTATGCTGTCACCCTCTTACCATCTGTATGCTGTCACTCTCATGCCATGAGTATGCTGTCACCCTCATGCCATGAGTATGCTGTCACCCTCATACCATCTGTATGCTGTCACCCTCTTACCATCTGTATGCTGTCACTCTCATGCCATGAGTATGCTGTCACCCTCATGCCATGAGTATGCTGTCACCCTCATGCCATGAGTATGCTGTCACCCTCATGCCATGAGTATGCTGTCACCCTCATGCCATGAGTATGCTGTCACCCTCATGCCATGAGTATGCTGTCACCCTCATGCCATGAGTATGCTGTCACCCTCATGCCATGAGTATGCTGTCACCCTCATGCCATGAGTATGCTGTCACCCTCATGCCATGAGTATGTTGTCACCCTCATGCCATGAGTATGCTGTCACCCTCATGCCATGAGTATGCTGTTACCTCAATGCCTCTGCTGGCACGTCCAGTCATGAATGCTATTTTCTGATACTTTCCGTCATGCAAGGCGGAAGTAATCACGTACAGCGCTGCTTTTAGAACTTAGCGTTTGTGGCTGTGTTTTGTCAATATTCTTGATACGCAATTTGCGCTTCAGGAAAATTTCGTTTTTTATTTGTGTTTTGAATGTTGAAAAACTCTGCGACGAGAGACTTTTTTCAATAAATTCCATTTCGAACTTAGTTTTTATTGTTTTTTTTAATATCATACATACACTCTGATATGTATTTTATATCGCTCGCGGTATTTCATGCACCGTGCATGATAAGTAATTGTTAAACTGGTTTTGCGAGTCATTTTTTTTTTGGCTTAAAGGACTTTCCCATCACCTCGCGCTGTGGCCTTGAAGATGAAATTATTCCTAATGCGGCGTACAAACGTCGCACTCTCTGCCTCATGTGACCCACGCTGGTGAACATGACTCACGAGCGGTATTCATGCTACGCATTTTCGTGAATGAGCGCTCTCATACACAGAGTGCTGTGTACGCGGGCGTACGTACGAGATAAAGCTGTCAGTCACCACTTGAATGAACTTCCTGCATGCCCTGCTTATCGTAACTCATTGAGTGACTCCTGCTGCGATACCGTCCCATGGCTCACGTACGCTTATGGCTCGTACTCTAATTTCCTTGGGTTAGTAACAACATCTACACTTCTGTCTCAAAGTTGGAAGCGTTTGGTGCTCCGTTAGCGGGTACTGAGGTAGAACTGTAATTATAATTCACTATTCACCTTGTTATTGGCGCTTCTCGGGTAGGAATTTATTCAGTGTTGTGACGCATGGGAGGAAGTTGCTGCAGTTCCATTGAGTGATCAAATTCGGCGCTGGGTTTGGAAAGAAGTGTGATGTAGTTGACTCCATTGTGACTTAGACGTCAGCTTTAAGAGGGAGGACCTTTAATGTGTGGGCTGTTTGTATGCATTTTTTCTTTGAGTGAAATAGGCTTGCAAATGTCATTTTTTATCGTTTGTTGACTATTTTGTTATTGCTTGCACGCTTCACCTGTTATCGGATCAGTGTGATGGTTTATTCAGTAACGTTGAACAATTGTAAAACGGCAGCAAAGTTGAGCAGTATACTGGGCACACGTTCATGAAATAACTGAACAGTTTTCGCATGAGGCTAGCTTGAAACTTTTAAGAGGCGTGTACGTGTCGCGTCAGATTCCAAAATTGGGGTGAAGGTTACAAAAATTGGTGACTGAAAATTACGAAATTTCGGATTACGAAATTGAGGCGTTGTATCAGATTACATGATTGAGGTGTTTTATCAGATCACAGAATTAGGTTGAAAATTGGGGTGTTGTATCAGATTACAAAATTGGGGTGTCGTATTATGAGATTAAAAAATTAGGGTGCCATATTATCAGATTACAAAATTGGGGTGTCGTATTATCAGATTAAAAAATTAGGGTGTCGTATTATGAGATTACAAAATTGGGGTATCGTATGAGATGACAAAATAGAGCTGAACACTGCCTGGAGTTCAATAGGCGGCCAAACACAGCTCGGAGTGCCGCCGTAGCGACGCGCTCTCTTTGCTCTCTGCCTGAATGGAGTCTGCCCCTTTAAAGTTGTAACGGTCAGACGGGCGGAGGTCGGCCGTACACTTCGGCCAGCTCTACTCTCTCTCAACAGACGAAAATTTACTTCCCCATCCGGCGAAAATTCGGTCCCGATCAGCCGAAAATTCGCTACAGGCGAAAATTTGCTTCCTGATCACGGCGATCGGGATTCTGGTCATTAATAACAATACATTTTCCTGCAGTTAGTTTCTTTTAACCATCTCATCCGCTTACTATTATTACTTTGAGTATGCCTGGAAACATTGTAGGGACAAGCCTTCGAGTCCACAGCGAAAGCAGCGATATATTCAGCTTGAAATTCTCAAAACACAGCGCAAGTAAATGGTGACGAGCACGCAACGCGAGTAATTAGCATACCGCTATGTGTGTCACTCGGTGCAAGTCATACACGATTTCTAGAGCTGAAGGATGCGTCACACTCTGTTGCTCCCTCACAGCTACATCGAGACTAGGAAATTCTTGTACGTGTTGCGCGTATTATTCTGCACGGCCTTTCAAAAAGTACGAGACTCGATATTTGGCTTGAATAAATCTTCCAGATGTGGATGACACAAACAAATATATCCATCCTGATAGTACCGCCATTAAAATATTCTTGTACTTGTGCACTGGTGAAACTCGTATCACAGATACGGTCATCGAGCGTCCTTCAAGTCAAGTCGGAGAAGCTGTTTCATAAGAAGCGGATATCAAACAAATATATCAATAAATGAACACACCAAGGGTATTATTGGGTAAGATTACAGTGCGTGCATTACTGCTACGTTCTGTTCGCTTAGTTTTCTTGCATCGATTGTATGAAGTACAAATACTTAATATTGTTAACGAAGCACTTCTCACGCTGAGATTGCTTTTTAATTCAGTTGGGCTATTTTCTTTCTTCTTCTTTAAGTACGTCACTGTGACGAAACTTAACACTCTCATATTTTCTTGCAGCATATTAATTTTAACTTCCTCATCAATACACCACACCTTGAGGTGACACTATCATGTTATCTTGCAGCACATTAATTTTAACATCCTCAACAATACACCACACCTTGAGGTGACACTATCATGTTATCTTGCAGCACATTAATTTTAACTTCCTCATCAATACACCACACCTTGAGGTGACACTATCATGTTATCTTGCAGCACATTAATTTTAACTTCCTCATCAATACACCACACCTTGAGGTGACACTATCATGTTATCTTGCAGCACTTTAATTTTAACTTCCTCATCAATACACCACACCTTGAGGTGACACTATCATGTTATCTTGCAGCACTTTAATTTTAACATCCTCATCAATACACCACACCTTGAGGTGACACTATCATGTTATCTTGCAGCACTTTAATTTTAACTTCCTCATCAATACACCACACCTTGAGGTGACACTATCATGTTATCTTGCAGCACATTAATTTTAACTTCCTCATCAATACACCACACCTTGAGGTGACACTATCATGTTATCTTGCAGCACTTTAATTTTAACTTCCTCATCAATACACCACACCTTGAGGTGACACTATCATGTTATCTTGCAGCACATTAATTTTAACATCCTCATCAATACACCACACCTTGAGGTGACACTATCATGTTATCTTGCAGCACATTAATTTTAACATCCTCATCAATACACCACACCTTGAGGTGACACTATCATGTTATCTTGCAGCACATTAATTTTAACTTCCTCATCAATACACCACACCTTGAGGTGACACTATCATGTTATCTTGCAGCACATTAATTTTAACATCCTCATCAATACACCACACCTTGAGGTGACACTATCATGTTATCTTGCAGCACATTAATTTTAACATCCTCATCAATACACCACACCTTGAGGTGACACTATCATGTTATCTTGCAGCACTTTAATTTTAACTTCCTCATCAATACACCACACCTTGAGGTGACACTATCATGTTATCTTGCAGCACTTTAATTTTAACTTCCTCATCAATACACCACACCTTGAGGTGACACTATCATGTTATCTTGCAGCACATTAATTTTAACTTCCTCATCAATACACCACACCTTGAGGTGACACTATCATGTTATCTTGCAGCACTTTAATTTTAACTTCCTCATCAATACACCACACCTTGAGGTGACACTATCATGTTATCTTGCAGCACATTAATTTTAACATCCTCATCAATACACCACACCTTGAGGTGACACTATCATGTTATCTTGCAGCACATTAATTTTAACATCCTCAATAATACACCACACCTTGAGGTGACACTATCATGTTATCTTGCAGTACATTAATTTTAACATCCTCAATAATACACCACACCTTGAGGTGACACTATCATGTTATCTTGCAGCACATTAATTTTAACATCCTCAATAATACACCACACCTTGAGGTGACACTCATTTAATTTCTTACAGCAGATCAATTTCAACATTCTCAATAATACACCACACCTTGAGGTCATGCTACTTACCTCAATATTGTTCACTCGCTTCTCTCGTACGTGGGCTGTAGTCAATAAATCGAGCGGTAGATTCTTAAGGCCGGCGTGCATGTGTGCGACCAGATGCTGCTCAATAAGTCATGCTTCATGAGACGATGCTGCGGCCATGGTGACCGGGTCAAGAGGGACGAGCATAAGTTTGCGCCACAATACCAGCTAGAATGCGGTCCCGATTGGTGTATTTGATGCACTTTGATCCCGTCACAAATGACGGGAGTAGATATTTTCCTCGAATCAATCTGCTACATGTGGATGACACGAAAAAATATATGCATCCTAACAGTACCCGCCATTAAAATATTCTTGTACTTGTGCACTGGTGAAACTCGTATCACAGATACGGTCATTGAGCGTCCTTATGAGCGTCACAGACACACACACCAACCAATTTGATGTGTTCAGTGAGATGCTCATTGCAGTAACATAAGAGGAATTACGTACAAAAAATATTTAAATTTATTTGTTAATTATTTATAAGTTTAAGGAGACACTTTGCGTTTTATTATATATATATATATATATATATATATATATATATATATATATATATATATATATATATGTATGTATGATTATTTAGGAAGTAGTTATTAGGGGACATTTATCGTGTGATCACCTCCATTACCGTATCTGTTCTCGGACCTGCCTATTTGTATACATTAAACTGAGTGTTATCGACTTGTCGTACACTACTACTTGTTCAGAAACCTTTCCTAGCTTCACTTTTTGTGTGTGTGCGTGTCTTGTGTTCAGAAAGCGGCTCAATATCGTTCTCGGTGAATAGAGCAATCTTCAAAAGGTGCAATCACGTCTATTGAGTCTCGCTGATCAATAAAATACTCTTTGTGCGCCCTGGAGTTCACGCAGTACGCGGTCTTCAATAAACAAAATTGAAAGCCTGCAACTTTAACTGCTACCTGCGTTCACGTAGACGACACGTCTCAATCCCCGATGTTACCGAGGTCTTTTTTTTAATGATGGGATAATTGGAAGGGTGGCTTTGTTCCAATGTGATCCAACGTGGTCCACGCCCCATTGAGGAAGGCTGGCATGGGTGTGTTCTCTTACTCGACGTCACATTCGTTAGCGTTCAGATCGCAGCAACGGGCGTGCGCTGTGGGCGTCTGCCTACAGACGGGGCACGGCCCCTGCTCTGCATCCTTCGCTCCGTGTTGGTGCTCTCCTGCGCGTCATGTTCGCCTGTCGTTTCGCCCTCGCGGTCTTTTTGGTGCTTTCCGCGCATTTCTTCCGTGTTTTGCGTGCATTTCTTTCGATGAATTCATGGTTTGTTTGTGTTATCTGTTGTTTTTGGTGCTTTCCGCGCATTTCTTCCGTGTTTTGCGTGCATTTCTTTCGAGGAATTTATGGTTTGTTTGTGTTATCTGTTGTTTTTGGTGCTTTCCGCGCATTTCTTCCGTGTTTTGCGTGCATTTCTTTCGATGAATTCATGGTTTGTTTGTGTTATCTGTTGTTTTTGGTGCTTTCCGCGCATTTCTTCCGTGTTTTGCGTGCATTTCTTTCGAGGAATTCATGGTTTGTTTGTGTTATCTGTTTTTCGTGTTTTCCGTGCATTCCTTTCGAGAAATTCGTGTTTGAGTCGAATAATTCGTGGCTTGTTCATGTTTTTTGTTGTTTTTCGTGTTTTCCGTGCATTTCTTTCGAGGAATTCGTGTTTGAGTCTAGGAATTCGTGGCTTGTTCATGTTTTCTGTTGTTTTTCGTGTTTTCCGTGCATTTTTTTCATGTTTTGCGTGCATTTCTTTTGAGGAATTCGTGTTTGAGTCGAGGAATTCGTGGTTCGTTCATGTTTTCTGTTGTTTTTCGTGTTTTCCGTGCATTTCTTTCGAGTAATTCGTGGTTGTGCGTGTATTTTATTGGTTATTTTTTGGTTTGCACCGGTTTTTGCTACCTTGCTCTGGGTATAAATTTATTTATGAAGGGAATGGTGATCGTTAGTATTCTAATAGTTTCTCAGAGGCTGCGTGGTGCCCTTTATTTTCCGGTCTTATTTTTTCTGTCAGCGGTGAAACCACTCTTGCTTCAGTGTGACGTTGAACATCAGTTCTGGTGAATTTGAATATGGAATCATCTCCTTCCAATGCCCCTCCTCTCACCCGTGCTTTTATGAAAAACTTTTTCACTGTTAAATTCATGCGAATAACTTTGCATTGGAAAAAATAAACTCACGCAAATTTAGTTTTTTCAATAATAAAATGATAAATAGCCTTTCAAAAGCTCATGAATAAACCAAACATCCATCCCAAAAATTACTTCATATTCCGAGCACGATTTTACTTTTAATTTTTGTCCTGAAAGCATTTCAAGGCCACGTATATAATTGTGGTGTGGTGAACACACGTGCTGTTTTCTAAGCGCGTGTAAGTGTGACAGATGTGTAATGTGTGTGTAGTGTGTTTGTGTGTGTGCATGTTTTAACTAGCAAGCTAATTCATTTGTCTTACGGGGTAATTTTTTCAGCAGCTAAAGTGTGTGTCCAAGGAACATGAATGGCGAGGCTTACACACACACACAGTGTGATTAATTCATTCAAAGAAATATGAATGGGTACTGAGACTGCCGATACCCATTCAATATGAATGGGTTATACCTGACATAAATTGAGCAAATATGACGACTGCCTTTTGGTTCCTTCTTCTTTAAGCGTTTTCTTTTCTCTTCGATTCCCCTCAGGGGGATACAAGTATTGTATCTATGGGAATTAGCGCTCCTAGGGTGACTATGTAAGGGCCTGAGCTAAAGGTTAGGTAGGCTTTATTTTTGTTAAAATAGAATAGGCTTTTATTTTTTTATGGACCATCTTTCTTCGGTTCACTGCTGTCCTGTTTTTCAGCTCCTTATACTACTTTCTTCTTCAACTTTGATCTTGTTTCATGAACTTCTTTCTCATCTTACTGTTTCTGTGCCCTTTCTGCATAGATTCCCCGTTCCCTTAACTCCATACTAAATGGTGCCTTCTTCTTTCCTCTCTTTGGATCGCCTTTGTTGCGGATAGGGAGGCTTAAACTAACTAATAATCTAATCTTTCTCTTCGGTTTATGATTGAGATTTGGGAGATCCATAACGTTCGTCTAGATGTTGATATGTTGTATGCATCAGTGAGATTTCCCAAAATGCTTGGCGCTAAATAATTTTATTATTTGACGTTAGATTTGAGGGCGTTTTTTTTAAAATTAAAGTGCTTTTACTCGCATCATTTTCTGCAAAAAATTTTTTTAAGTGGACATAAATCTCGCCACCCATGTTATTAATGAATAAATTATTCATGTTGTAAATGAATAATATTAATAAATAAGTCACGCGATAATGTTTCCCGCCACACATTTTATTAAAGATTTTAATAGATCATAAATCACGCGATAATGTTTCCTGCCACACATGTTATTAAAGATTTTAATAGATCATAAATCACGCGATAATGTTTCCTGCCACACATGTTATTAAAGATTTTAATAAATCATAAATCACGCCTGCCACACATGTTATTAAATTGCACGCGCAAGAAAATTCCATCCCCTCATGCACTGGGTACGGACAAGTGTGCGAGAATATTATGTGCATAAGTAGGTTTGCTAAAAATGTACTCTCTAGAACTATTTGTTCGTGTCGAGTGCAGGTGCTTTCTCTGATTGATCAAGGGCCTACGTCACTGCTGCGGCGCCGGTGTGGGTTCATCGTAAGTGAGTGAAATAAATGAAAGGACGAACAAGTGTTCTCAATGAACGTCTATAATATTCAATGAGGTTGCCGAATTTTCATGAATCATAACTGGGATATAACTATTAGTATTTATTATTATTATTATTACTATTATTATTATTATTATTATTATTATCATTATTATTATTATAATTATTATTATATTATATTTCATTATTATTATTATTATTATTATTATTATTATTATTATTATTACTAATATGAGGTTGTCCAATTTTTTTATAAATCATAACTCGAATCGCAATCCTTTTCTGCAGTTTCCTGCGGAATTTCTAAGTTAACTCATCTTATTTCGGAGAAAAAATTTCTTTTGCATCATAATCCTTGACTCGAGCTTCTGTGGTTGCTTTATTTGTGAAAATTCAGGTATTTTTATAGCGTTTTCTCGTATTTTTGGTATGATATTTTCCTTGCCTTCTGAGATGGGTTTATTGTAGTTCACGATTTGGTTCTCGGAGTTACCAACTACGTAAATGGGTACAAATTTTCCAAGTTGAAAACACTTGATCTCTTTGTAAACACCACTTTTTGATAACAATATGGTGGCGCTTTCATTTCGGAATTTAGTTCTCTATTTCCAAGTTCTCATCTACCATGAAGTTCTCATGGAGTTGATTACTCATCTACCATGAAGAGGTTCAATGATACAAGCGCTCGCTCTCAGTCCCGTCGAGCCAAAAACGATAAACTGACTCTGTACGTATTTCCTAGAGACGGCATTCGTTTGAGTCCGTGTGAGTGGAAATGAGGAGGTGACCTCACTTCTTCTGTTGCACAAAACACTCCTTATAAGGCCAGCTCTGTTATGGGTGTAGTCTCTTTTTGCGGGTGGGCGTGGGCAAGTATTTTTTTAGGGCAGTCTTTGGCCGGGCCTTCGCAGGCACTGCCCGTCTCAAAGAGAGCGGCGCAATGTGCTGGCCAAATGATGGCTTTTCGTTACAATCTTCAATAGGTTTCTTCTTAGGTCAATTTCGGGTCATTCGGAACAACCTTTGCATCCTTTGAAGCGTTTGAATCCAGCTTCGAAACAGCACTGGATTGGATCCTTACAAATCCGTACATGGTTCAAGCATCGATGGGTTTAACCTTACTTTCACTCATTGAGGATTAGAACACTGAATATAATTTTTTCCACGTATCTTCCACGACTTTAATTCCCAGAAACTTCATGTCCTTATTTAGAAAACATTCTTTGATTTTTTGCTGATGATTCAAGCCTTGCTTGCTTCGCAGAAGACATCGACAGTCGTTCTTATGTTTATTGTTTTCTGCTCAGGTGATCTCAACCCTTCGGTATTCGTAGTTCTGCTACCTGCCCGCGTGTTGAGTGGCGGAACACTTTGACTGCGACGTAACCCACCGGTGGTACACGGAGGCAATTTTCATAATGCTGCTTACCGACCTGTTGCCAAAAACTCAATTTCCATAAATTCTTCATCAAAACTGAATCACGGCATGATCCAGTTAATTAATGCTTGCTATTTTCAACATTATTACGACAATTGACTTTGAATTTGAGTTGAATATTGAACTTCATTTGTATCTGCCGCAGTCAAAGTGTTATTATCGTGAGGTCGTGTTGTGCTCTTCCTTTTATAGGACCGAGGCAAAGGCAACGAAAGACGAACGCGGCCGATAAATTCGAAGCATTCCTGGAAGCAAATGTTATGTTATAGTGCCTCTGGAACGCTCTAAGCTGTCGAGAGTTCCACTTCGTTCGAGCAGGCCACTGCCCAGTTCTTTTAATTTGAAACATGGTGATGTTGAAGGAAGTTGATTTGAAAACGAAGCTTTCCTGGACGTTGATTTGAAAACGTGGTGATGTTGAAGGAAGTTGATTTGAAAACGAAGCTTTCCTGGACGTTGATTTGAAAACGCGGTGATGTTGAAGGAAGTTAATTTGAAAACGAAGCTTTCCTGGAAGTAGATTTAAAAACGTGGTGATGTTGAAGGAAGTTGATTTCGAAACGAAGCTTTCCTGGAAGTTGATTTAAAAACGTGGTGATGTTGAAGGAAGTTGATTTGAAAACGAAGGTTTCCTAGAAGTTGATTTAAAAACGTGGTGATGTTGAAGGAAGTTAATTTGAAAGCGGAGGTTTCCTGGACGTTGATTTAAAAACGTGGTGATGTTGAAGGAAGTTGATTTAAAAACGTGGTGATGTTGAAGGAAGTTGATTTGAAAACGAAGCTTTCCTGGAAGTTGATTTAAAAACGTGGTGATGTTGAAGGAAGTTGATTTCAAAACGAAGCTTTCCTGGAAGTTGATTTAAAAACGTGGTGATGTTGAAGGAAGTTGATTTGAAAACGAAGGTTTCCTGGAAGTTGATTTAAAAACGTGGTGATGTTGAAGGAAGTTGATTTCAAAACGAAGCTTTCCTGGAAGTTGATTTAAAAACGTGGTGATGTTGAAGGAAGTTGATTTCAAAACGAAGCTTTCCTGGAAGTTGATTTAAAAACGTGGTGATGTTGAAGGAAGTTGATTTGAAAACGAAGCTTTCCTGGATGTTGATTTAAAAACGTGGTGATGTTGAAGGAAGTTGATTTGAAAACGAAGCTTTCCTAGAAGTAGATTTAAAAACGTGGTGATGTTGAAGACAGTTTATGTGATGACGAAGCATTCCTGGGCGTGGACTTGAAGACACGGGCCGCTGAAAATTCATGCCTCCTTTTTTCATCGCCCTCGGCACGTCGTGGTTGTGAGCGGATGAAGATATAGCGGAAATGCGCTGCATTCCTCCGGATTCCCTCGTGGCACTCGTTTGTATTCTTGTGTGTGGCCGTTTCTTGACTTTAGATTCATCACGTCTCTGCCACATGCGCTTCGAATTATTGAATTTCTGCGGGCACACACAACCCGGTTTGACGTTGTACATATTATAAACACGAAATTGCGTAGGTGTGAAGATTCATTTAATTCCCTTGAGCTCAGTCGTAACTGGTGACCTCACGGCGTAAGTTTAGACCTGTGCTCACTACTGCACTCTACTTACTTCGCTCGTGACCATGTAAGGGCGTTGGAAACGCGCTTCTGCTGTGGCAGGCGAGGCCGGACGACAGCGTCCGTCCATATTCGAAAGCGAGCCTTGTTCGTCGCCTGTCCTTATACAGTACCGTCTGCTCACCTGTTAAGGCCGTCCCGACTTCCTTAAACGGACAAAACCCGCTCACCCGATCCGCTCTCGCTCTACTCTCGCGCCCACGTGCGCGTTCACAAAGACTTACGTGTTCCGAGTTGCGCGGCGCGCCTCCGAGCGCGCGTTGGCGTGCGCGTACTTTTGGACTCCCACTCGTGTCGGTGCTCCAGCTCGCCCTTGTGGCCGTGTGCGGCCAGCGCTCAGTTCTGTCATCTAACTTAGTTAATCTTAATTAACTAACTAACTTAAGAACTCGTGAGTTGTCTCATCCTGAGATAGAACTCCTCAGTTTTGACATCCCGAGATGAAACTCTTAAGATTGACATCCCGAGATAGGGCTCCTCAGTTGGGATATCCCGAGATAGAACTCAGTTTTGGCATCCCGAATATGGCATCCCGAGATAGAACTCTTCAGTTCCGGTTATCTCATTCTAGCCCTCGTTATTGCAATGCATTCATGGCATAAATTGCGTCACTCATTAATCGTCGATGCTATCTGCACCAGCTCTACCAGACTCCTTTGCTTCTCATGTTTTGCGTACATGTTCTTCCAGCCTCGTTTCTGGGCCAGAGAGAGTTGTTTAGGTATTTATAACGGTCTAGACTAACGGTGTTATTGACGCAAATTGAAGGCCATGAAAAAATCATATTTTTCGCTGTAGCCTTCAAGTGTCCGTTTACTTTTCCAAATGATTCTTAATATTATTAAATTTTCTCCTGGCCAAAGTGTCGCGTGTTCTCAACGATCATCCACATCACGAAGGTGAGAACGAGTTACTAAAAAACATAAGCACATTCTGCTTTAAAAACATTCTTCATAAAAACATTGTTCGTGTATCAGCTTGGAATTCGATGCTTGACTGCTTTAGTTAAAAATATGTCAATCAAACCTCGAAGATTCATAAAATTAAAACCAACATCACAATTTTAATTAAAACTTAAACGGAACTGAATTTTAAGTAGCGATTGAAAACCAGCTTTCTAAAAAGTATAGTATTCAGGACCACGCTAAAAAAAAGACTATTCATATTTACTTTTTAAAGTCATGCATCGCCTTTGCCACGTTCCATTTCATTTCTTTAGCATCTTAGAAGTTATGCATCGTCTTTGCCACGTTCCATCTCATTTCTTTAGCATCTTAGAAGTCATGCATCGCCTTTGCCACGTTCCATCTCATTTCTTTAGCATCTTAGAAGTCATGCATCGCCTTTGCCACGTTCCATCTCATTTCTTTAGCATCTTAGAAGTTATGCATCGTCTTTGTCACGTTCGCATTTCTTCAGCGAAGTTGGAGCGTCTGCGTGTTCAATTTGGCGGTAAGTGTGACTCAATCGCAGCCATGTGCGCTCAATTGGCAGGATTGCTGCCATGAGTGGGTGAATGCGCGTCGCGTAACTGGCAGGCGTGTGGGTGGCTCCGGTGACGTCACCACGACGTCTGGCGGGCCCGGGGTCGGGTCGAGTTTGTTCTTGTGCTCTCCTGGACTTGCTGCGCTATTCTGGCAGGATTAATACGTGCTCTTTTGATGGGATTTATACGTTGTTTTGAAGTTGACTTGCTGCGTTCTTCTGGCAGGATTAATACGTGCTCTTTTGATGGGATTTATACGTTGTTTTGAAGTTGACTTGCTGCGTTCTTATAAGAGGGTTAATACGTTGTTGTAAAGGCGACTTGTGACAAGATTAATACGTTGGTGTATAGGTGTCTTAATACGCTCTTTTGACGAGATTAATACGGTGTTGTGACGGAGACCTAATACTTCGGTGTAAAGGTGAGTTAATACGCTTTTAAGAAGGTGACCTAATACGTTGCCTTATAGGTGAGTTAATACGCTTTAAAGAAGGTGACCTGATACGTTGCTTTATAGGTGAGTTAATACGCTTTTAAGAAGGTGACCTAATACGTTGCTTTATAGGTGAGTTAACACGCTCCGAGGAAGATGACCTAATACGCTGCTATAAAGGTGACGTAATACTCTGTTAGAATGATGATTTAACACGCTGTTCGCAAGGGGATTTAATACGTCACTGTAAATGTGATGCAATACACTATTAGGAATGTAATTTATTATGTTGTTTGGAAGGGGATTTATAAAGTTTTTAGAAAGGGGATTTATTAGGTTTTCGGAAAGGGATTTATTAGGTTTTTAGGGGAGTGATTTATTAGGTTTTTAGGAAGGGGATTTATTAGGTTTTAAGAAAGTGATGTATTAGGTTTTTAGGAAAGGGATTTATTAGGTTTTTAGGGAAGTGATTTATTAGGTTTTTAGGAAGGGAATTTATTAGGTTTTTAGGAAGGGGATTCACCTCACCGAGCCCTGATGTAGTCACAAAGATATAACGTCACAGCAGTGAAGTGTTATATTTTCCTGGAACTGTACGCCTGCAAACTAGACTAGAAAATTAAATCTCAATATCGTTAGCATCAATGCAATGAATAATTTTTTAGGGACAAACCAAACTAGAAAATTACATCCCTGATCTGGTAACGTTAGCATCAATGCAATCAAATAGGTTCGCAGAGACGCACCAGACAGGCAGAGCAGGCGTGACTGTGAAGGCCGGGTGACGTGATGCGGTAAGCAGGCAACATTCCTGCCGCCATCGTGCGTCCTGCTTTGCTGGCTGTCCTGCATGGCAACATGGCCGCCTTGCTGGCTACCCTGCATGGCAACACAGCCTTCTGTTCTCTTTACGACCTCAATTCATCAATGGAAAACCAATAAACCAGTTGCCTTCCATATGTAGTTAGAAGTTGACCAGTTTTTCACCGTAAAATAATCAAATTCTCATCGTAAAACTACCAGTTTTCAACGCAAAACAACCAGTTTTCACCGCAAAACAACCAGCTTTCACCGTAAAAAAATCGACATTTCTTCCCCGCTCGCAAATTCCGTCGCGAACATTAGCGGCCTCTCAAATCCTCAGAGTGCTGACAAAACGCGCGAATCTGAGCCAGCGCGCACGGTTCTGTCGCTGTTGCTTGCGCCCTCAATTGTCATCGGTGGCTTGTTTTTACGCGGCGCACACCTGCTCTAAAAGACCGATTTTCAGCTGCTGCAAAAGCGGTCCAAACGGCGACCGCTGTCTATAGCGCGCCGTCCGAGCATCAAAGCGCTCGTTTTAGCGGACAAAAATAGCGTGATTTTTTTTTTTCGCGGTGCCATGGGAAGTTAATCCTTCACTATCGACGTGGATTTCAAAATCCTTTTTCATGAACAACTGTAATATATGTATATTTTATGCCTTGTGAAATGTGTTCAACTTTTTGGAGGGCAGCTCCTTCCTTCCAATGAGTGGTAGCTCCTTCCTCATTCCAATGTCGGTCACTACCTGATACCGGAGAACATAAGTTCAATGATAGTGGTTATAATAACCGCGATATGAGTAGGAATATGGTGGTTATGATAACGGTAATATGAGAAGTAGTATGCTACGTTAGAGGGTTAATTAAGGTAAGGCGTGCCAGTGTCGAGCGTCTCAACAATGGTTCCATTTCAATACGGAAGGATCAGTTGACTTTTAAGGAATTGCGTTGGCTAAGTACAAGAAAACTATACGGTTTGGTGGGTTTTTGTTCCTTGGGTGTACGTGAAACTTCATGAATAACTTTCAATTACGTGAAACTTCACGAATTATTTTCAAGCACGTAAATATTTTATGTATAATTTTCAAGTACGTGTTTCTTTTGTCACTTACCCTCGAGTTGGGTTGGCATGCGACTGTTGCTGCTGACTCGTAGTGCTCTGAGGGAAAGCGGGGCAGCTGCTCTGTGCTGCTCCAGCGCGCAGGCTGCCTTGTGTGTGTGTGTGTGGGGATGAGGGTATGTGCGGAAAGTGAGGGTACACACGCGTAATGCGAGGGTAAACGCGTAGTATGAGGGTAGGCATGTGGCTTTACAGTGCCTCAGCACTGTGAGGGGTTGCAGGTGATGTCCCCTCAGGGGGATACAACTATTGTATCTATGGGAATTGGCGCTCCCAGGGGGACTATGTGAGGGCCTGAGCTAAAGGTTAGGTAGGCTTCCTTTTTGTTGTAATAAAATAGGTTTTTGTTATGTTACGGACCATCTTTTTTCGGTTCACTGCTGTCCTGTTTTTCAGCACCTACTACTTTCTTCTTCAACTTTTTTCTTGTTTCATGAACTTCTTTCCTAGCTTACTGTTTCTGTGCACCTTGTGCATAGATTCCGCGTTCCCTCAAGTCCATACTAAATGGTGCCTTCCTCTTTCCTCTCTTGGAACATCTTTGTCGTGGTTAAGGGAGGCTAAAACTTTCTTATATAATAATAATAATAATAATAATAATAAGTTGCAGGTGATGTGAGGGTACGCACGTTACCCTATGAAAGTAACGAGGGATTTTATGAGGGTACGCACGTTACCCTATGAGGGTAATGAAGGATTTTATGAGGGTGCGCATGCAGTTTGACGGTGCCTTTTGAGCATGACTGTGTAAGGGTACGCACTAGCGTGAGTGTGCCCTCATCGTGTGAGGGTACGCACGTGAATTGAGGGTACGCACTAACGTGAGGGTGCTCGCTCGACCGTGTGCGCGGTGGGCGTGTGGGCGCACTTAGGCCTACGGACAGCGGCCACCTGGCGCCCTATGCCCTCACAAACGATTATTTTGTTTGGCTTTGCCTTCAAACGAGCAGATCTTGAAGCTGTTCTTCAGAAGTGGCGGCTGGTGCGCGTGTGTGTGTAAATTTACACTTTAACGCGTTGACGGCAATGGGTTAGACTGAAGTTCAGAATTCACTTTGAATTTAAATTCAAAAGTCGTTAGAAATTTTGTAAATACCGAACATTTACTGGCCCCATTGAATACCATTAGTTTTAAAAATTGTTGAAACGTTTTCAAACGACCCACCGA
Organism: Morinoia aosen; assembly: GCA_030386875.1. Classification (NCBI taxonomy): domain Eukaryota; kingdom Metazoa; phylum Arthropoda; class Malacostraca; order Amphipoda; family Talitridae; genus Morinoia; species Morinoia aosen. Next base: position 24,313,678 of record CM059563.1, read on the forward strand.
TGGGTCGTTTGAACACTAACAACACTAACTGGATAGTGCCTTCAATTAGCTTTGATTTAGTGCTTACAGAAATTGAGTTTGTGACTACTTGTTGGTGAGCAGAATATGAATATCCCCTCCGTGTACCACCGGTGGCTCAAATGGCGGTTAACGTGTCAACTTAAAAGATGCCGTGAGATTAAAATGCAAAAAGACAAAATGAAGTCTACAGAAGACTGTTGAAGAGTGATACATGTTTTAAAGCTCCCAATATAGAATCAGATATTCAGAGTGTCTTCTATTTTAAGAACCCTATCAGCTACCTAATGCGATTTCCATGCATGATAGCTTTCCTGATCTGCCCTTAACTCGCTTTTGTTTTTTATAGCTTCCCCTCATATACCTGACTCAGATTATTGATGTTAATACTAGCGTGACCGTAGTTGCCTTGATAAAGTAATTTCTCAATTATTATTAAAAAGTTCCTCAATTAATAATTCCTATCGCTGTGCAGTTCGAGCTCGTGCTACTGAGGAAAATGATTGGGGTCATTGTCGTCAATAAAGTATATCCAATACCCTCGATGTGATCTAGAGCTGATACTCGCGCTTGCAGATAGGGCTAAACCACTGACCGATCGCTTGCATAATCTATCTCGCCCTCCACTTATTGTACCTTGAAAGTAGTTTGTACGACACAACATATCACCCGTCCGTGTCTCTTCTTTTTTTTTTAATCAATGATGAGCTGTTTTTATCATCTGTATTGGAAATGAACTGCCTTTCTTGTCTTTCTTCTCTTTTCTTCTGTAACTTACGAACGAACCTACGGCTGCATTTATGTTCTCGTGTAAAGAATCAGGCGTCTTTTTTCCACTGATTAGATGGAAGAGATACGGTGATTCTACAACGGGTCATTGACTCATTTTTCTGTCATTGTTGAACGCGATATTTTTCTGTTTGTCATCGTTGAACGTGACTTTTTTTGTTTTTCTATCATCGTTGAACGAGATATTTTTCTTTTTTTTCTGTCATCATTGAACTTGATATTTTTCTGTTTTTTTTTGTCATCGTTCAACGAGATATTTTGTGTTGTTTGGGTACGACGAACAAGAAGCTTACATTGAGGAGTCCGTCCCTTGTGAGTGCGTTGGTGTGCGTGACATGCGTGCGTGACCCCGGCATCATTTGTGCACGGCATTCTGCAAATAAATGTGCTACAGTCACCCGAGGTTATTTCTCCACAATGGAGATTTTGTGTGTGCATGCTGCGCACAATTAGTCCGCAGAATGCCGCTCAGCGTTGCTTTTGTTCATGGATTACTGAGCGATTTTTTTTTCTTCTTTAAATGCGTGTATCTGATTTTATTTAGCGAGATCGCTCACGAAAATGAAGGGTGGAAGCCTAGAGAGATATTTGTTTCATAGCAACGCAGTAGCTACCTTGAGTGAATGAACGTGTGAGGGAAAGTTCCATGAGAACCAGTAAGTAAGGAAAATCTGGTCAAGCACATATTTAAATCAGCGAGTAAAGTTTCATGAGACCCAGTAATTAAGGAAAATCTAGTCAAGCACATATTTAAATCAGCGAGTGAAGTTCCATGAGAGCCAGTAATTGAATAAAATCTCGTCGAGCGCAAATGTAGTGAAAAGCTATCTTCGGATTTTACGAAGCGAGAGATTCTACCGCACAAGGACTGTGCGCACATGGGCGTACGCTAATGAGCCTTACGCACGGCATGCGTACACATACACACGTGCTGTGTGTGAGTTGTGGACCGCAATTACACCACGGCGAGCAAACACGCGTCGGTTTTGTTTATGCTGTTCACGGCGGCCTATGTGTGATCTGCTCCGCTGGGGAGGCTGGCAGCTCTGCGCCGCACTTGTGCCTCTGCCGCCGAATGTTCACGCCTCGCACCTCTATGTTCAAAAGGAGAGTTGAAATGTTCAAAAGGAGAGTTGAAATGTTCAACTCTCGTGCCGCCAAATGTCCTCGTGCACTCGTGTCCAGTAGTTCAACTATAGTTTGGCGCCTGGATAGACGCAGCACTAGACACCTTATGCATACGTGGAGTAGACAATATTTCTTTAATCACTGGCTACTAATTCATTTCTCATTCAATTTCATTTCATTTTCTTTATTTGCCAAATTTTTAATTTTTTTTGTGAGAGCATGTGAGACTTCGTTCTGTGGCCGAGACTGGGCACTCCTTAATCAGAATATTGGCTCCAATAAAAAAGAATCCTTGAGAGCGAACCTTACTTGTATTCGCTTCCGACTTCCGGCCATGTCTGTCAGATGGTCAACCGTTACTCCCCAGTGTAACTTTTTCGCCGCCTGCATGCATTTTTTTCGCCGCCTAAGCGATTTAATCACTTGAATCGCTAAGGCGGCGAAAAACATGCACGTAGGTGGTGAAAAAGTTGGACTGGGTACCCTCTTTCTCTCTCTCTCTCTTGTTTGATGGTTTTTTGCGCACATCAAGGCTAGTCTGTAGTGAACGTACAGTTGTCCTTCCATGTCAGTCACTCCGTTGTTGTCTCCTCTTGCGGGATGGACTTTTTGTTCGTTTTTGGTCAGGAAGCTCAGGTGAGACTGAGGCAAGTATTGTCGTACAGCTCGACTGTGTGACTGGAGTTCTTGTGTTTGCGTCATACGCTCAGGTGTAGGAATGAATGGGAATTGTGGAATGTGTAAGCATGAATGTTCATTGGGTGTGATTTAACTTCAATTTTTTCACTGATTTGACTTTTAAATCTTACGTGTTGAACTTTAATTTGATCTTTTAAAACTTACTCTGTCCTGCAGAAATAGATAGGAATTGTAGAATACGTAAACATAAATGTTCATTGGGTGGGATTTAATGTTAAGTTGCCCACTGATTTGATCTTTTAAACCTTACTCTGCGCTACAAAAATGGATGGAAATTGTAGATTTTTAGGCATGTTCGATTGCTCATTGGTTGTGATTTAACGTTAAGTTGTCCACTTATTTGACTTTTTAAGTCTACGCTGCGCTACAAAAATGGATGAGAATTGTAAATTCACTAAGCAAGATTGTTCATAGGTTGTAAATCACTGTAAAATTACCCAGCAATTGAAGTTCTATATTATGCGCAATTTACTTCGCTGTGGTATGCTGTTATTGAGTGTTTTGTGAGTGCATAGCTATTGAGCGCCCTATAGAGGTGTTCCAAGTATAGTGGCCTCGCAACCAACCGTGCTATTTACTTTACAATGAACGGATAATTCGTGTCCGTAGCGGTTGTCAGTGCAACTACGCACGTGATTTTGTAAGACAATTACAATAACAATGACAATGTGTAAGACAATCACAGTAATGCTGCCCTGAGCAGGCTGTTCCCTACCTCGCGTTCAGTTGAAATGACCATGTCATTGTTCGTGTGTCGATTTTTCGCCGCCTGCGTGTGCTCCTACATGTGTAGGAGTACGTGTATGAACGATACTGTGTGTATGTGTGAGGAGTGTTCGTGTGTCTACACACATGCTCGGCTGTCTACATCGCATGAATGTCAAGTGCAGAAAACTGTGTGCTAATTGTTCGGGTGTAGGAGCACGTGTATGAACGCTGCTGTGTGCATGTGTGAAAAGGGTTAATGTGTTCAGGTGTCTATACATAAATTCCAAACATCGCATGAATGTCAGGTGTAGACAACTGTGTGCCACCAAGTCGTTGCTCCCTCCCTCTCTCCCTCTCTCCCTCTTTCTCTCTCTCCCTCTTGCACTGCATATGTCAATTCTGCAACACACGTGGGAAAGTGTTCAGAGAACACTTTAGTCAATTCAGAACACACGTGTCTGTCTGAACACATGTGTTTGCGGGCACCAGCCTGTCACGCCACCTGTCTGCCGTGTCACCTGTCTGCCATGTCACCTGTTTGCCATGTCACCTGTGTGCCATATCACCTGTCTGCCATGTCACCTGTCTGCCATGCCCTGTCCGCTAAATTCTGCAACAAAGCCTAGGTTTGCTCCGACGCGAGTGGCAGCGCATTCAGGGATCTCTGGTAGCTTTTGGAAGCGCAAAAAATTTTGATGAATTCGGAATGCCGCTAAGAAATTTTGGCGAATACGGAATGCCGTTAAAGAAAAGGAAAATATACAGGATTGTGTTGAAAACTGAAGTATGTTTTGATTTCGTTTGAAAACAGATCTGCGCGTTCGAAGCTCTTTTTACGGTTTTTATAGGTCTATATCCTCATTCGACCTTCATTTTACTCTCTTCAGAGGTTCATACCCTCATACGACCCTCTTTTTACTGTCTTCAGTGGTTCATACCCTCATTCGCCCCTCTTTTTACTCTCTTCAGTGGTTCATACCCTCATTCGCCCCTCTTTTTACTGTCTTCAGTGGTTCATACCCTCATACGACCCTCTTTTTACTCTCTTCAGTGGTTCATACCCTCATACGACCCTCTTTTTACTCTCTTCAGTGGTTCATACCCTCATTCGCCCCTCTTTTTACTCTCTTCAGAGGTTCATACCCTCATTCGCCCCTCTTTTTACTCTCTTCAGTGGTTCATACCCTCATTCGCCCCTCTTTTTACTCTCTTCAGAGGTTCATACCCTCATACGACCCTCTTTTTACTCTCTTCAGTGGTTCATACCCTCATTCGCCCCTCTTTTTACTCTCTTCAAAGTCTCACACTCGCATTCGACTCTCTCTTCACTCTCTAAGGTTCATACCTTGATGCCGAGCAGAGGTTGGTGCACTCGGCCACTCATCAGTATTCCGGACAGCAAACTCGGCACTGCGGCAGGAGTTATCCTTTATTTTGAAGGATAGCGCCACATTTACGAGCATTATTTTGGTCCGTCCAAAGCGCGCCAGTCCGTCCTTGTTTTCTCGGGCATCATCGCCCGCTGTCGCATGGGTTCTTTTTAGCATCGTTCCTTTGCTGATTTCTTGTTGCCATGCGCCTTTAGTTCGCTGATTCCTTGTTGCTATGTGCCTTTAGTTCGCTGATTCCTTGTTGCCATGCGCCTTTAGTTCACTGATTTCTGGTTGCCATGCGCCTATAGTTCACTGATTTCTGGTTGCCATGCGCCTTTAGTTCTCTGATTTCTTGTTGCCATGCGCCTTTAGTTCACTGATTTCTGGTTGCCATGCGCCTTTAGTTCTCTGATTTATTGTTGCCATGCGCCTTTAGTTCTCTGATTTCTCGTTGCCATGCGCCTTTAGTTCACTGATTTCTGGTTGCCATGCGCCTTTAGTTCTCTGATTTCTTGTTGCCATGCGCCTTTAGTTCTCTGATTTCTCGTTGCCATGCGCCTTTAGTTCTCTGATTTCTTGTTGCCATGCGCCTTTAGTTCTCTGATTTCTTGTTGCCATGCGCCTTTAGTTCTCTGATTTCTCGTTGCCATGCGCCTTTAGTTCTCTGATTTCTTGTTGCCATGCGCCTTTATTTCTCTGATTTCTTGTTGCCATGTGCCTTTAGTTCTCTGATTTCTCGTTGCCATGCGCCTTTAGTTCACTGATTTCTGGTTGCCATGCGCCTTTAGTTCTCTGATTTCTTGTTGCCATGCGCCTTTAGTTCTCTGATTTCTAGTTGCCATGCGCCTTTAGTTCTCTGATTTCTTGTTGCCATGCGCCTTTAGTTCTCTGATTTCTCGTTGCCATTCCTCTCTGTACAGTTAATAGTTTTCACGTTGCAATTCTCCTACATTAGTATGTAGTTGACTGATTTCTCGTTGCCATGCACCTTGAAAGCGGACTGTTTACAAGCCACAGCTCAAGTCGACTACAACGTGAAGCGTGTAGTGATGATGAGGCCATTGGCCGTAATTCTGAGTGTGTGTCCAATATTCCTGATGGTTTGTTATCGTCGTATCCGTGATACGCTGCCGATGCGGGTATGCGTTGTTTTCTAAACGTAATTAATTGATTTATTAATTAATTGCGGTGTCAGTGCTGGTGGAGATCCACGTGGCATCGTTTCGATTCGATTTTTTGTTATAATAGCTTGCCTTGCATATTGTATTAGGTGACCTTTTCATGCAGTCTCGCGTGCGCTAAGGTTACTTACTACCCTTTACTTGCCTGCCTTACTCGACCTCCTTCACTCGGCCAATATTTTATGCATGGTTTTAATATTTTGTGCATTATTTTAATATTTTATGCATTATTTTAATATTTTATGCATTGTTTTAATATTTTATGCATTGTTTTAATATTTTATGCATTGTTTTAATATTTTATGCATTGGCTTAATATTTTATGCATTATTTTAATATTTTATGTATTATTTTAATATTTTGTACATTGGCTTAATATTTTGTGCATTGTTTTAATATCCACGCGTAATGTGGACTGAGGGAATGTTGCGTGTGAAATTTAGATTTTTGAACTAGCATGAACTTTTGCTATTTTGTGCGTAAACGCTAACTTGCAGAAAATATATCGGTAGTCCTTGTGATGTTCAAGTTCTTTTGCGAAAGAATGTCTCTAAAGTGCTTATCTCAAACGTCATCAAATAAAATAAGATCAATATTTTTGTTTTTCCCTATTCACTTGATTTAGTGATAAAATAAAATAAGAGCTTTTTCTCCCTATTCACTTGATTTAACAAGTAAAGCTATGGAAAACAACATTGTGATTCCGATGCCATGATTTTTGCGTGTGCTTTAAATACGTACTGAAAATTACGCTTGCAAGTGCGCAATTTTTTCTGGAAGACTTCAGATATGTTTTTGAAGCGCGCCGCTTTGCATTCAAAGCTTCTTTCAGCGTACAGGATCATTAGTCATCATTACCCGTATCAGTAATACAATAATACCATCATAAGAATACCCGTATCAGTAACACCATCATAAGAATACCCATATCACTAATACCATCATAAGAATACCCGTATCAGTAATACCATCATAAGAATATCCGTATCAGCAATACCATCATAAGAATACCCGTATCAGTAATACCATCATAAGAATACCCGTATCAGTAATACCATCATACGAATACCCGTATCAGCAATACCGTCATAAGAATACCCGTATCAGCAATACCATCATAAGAATACCCGTATCAGCAATACCATCATAAGAATACCCGTATCAGCAATACCATCATAAGAATACCCGTATCAGTAATACCATCATAAGAATACCCGTATCAGCAATACCATCATAAGAATACCCGTATCAGTAATACCATCATAAGAATTCCCGTATCAGTAATACCATCATAATTTGGCTTGCAATTAAGTGCATATAGTATTCTCATGATTACGGAAAAATAAATACTCTGTTCAGAATTTGTGCGACATACGGTATTTGTTGGTTCTCCCGTCCCTCACTGCTGTGTTGATCCGTAACTCGCCCGGAAGTCATGTAGCACTTAGCATCAGTTTACAGTTTGCTTGCCTTTTGCTTCTTTCTGGATCACGCAAATCATTTCTTTCGGAGTTTTCTCGACGCGCTTCCTGGCTAGCTTCCGTGGCGCTACCGTTCTTCGTGCTGTGTTGGCCAATACCGGCCCGAGCCGATAATTTTGTACAATTAATTGAATTAAATTTTGAATAATTTTATGATCGTTTTCTAAAAATGTTTTTGTACAACTAAAAATAAAGACTAATTTTATACATCGGTTTTTAAAAAAAATCTCGAAAATTTTCTATTTCCCATAATGATATCGGCCGCTGCTAGCGAATGACATCGACCACCGGAAAATTTTAAGAACTTTTTATATTATAATTCGAGAGAACTGCTGTTGCATGTTGGTTTGAACCTGTGAGGTGCGCATGTGCGACGGTGTCTTGTTGCAGTGCAGGTCAAGGTGTGTGAGGTGTGTGGGGTGTGTGGGGTATGTGGGATGTATGTTGTGTGTGGGGTGTGTGGGGTGTGTGGGGTATGTGGGATGTATGTTGTGTGTGGGGTGTGTGAGGTGTGTGAGGTGTGTGGGGTGTGTGGGATGTGTGAGGTGTGTGGGGTGTGTGAGGTGTGGTGCGTGTGAAGTGGTTCACTAACTCCACAGCACACATCCCGCATACCTGAACTCTGTGCATGCACTGACGTGTGGGCGAGTTCTTACAAGTTCTCTTTAACACTTTGACTACAATTGGTAAAAATGAAGATCGATTTTCAGCTCTCGGCCAGCGCCATTATGAAAATCCCCTCCGTGGCCACCGGTGGTGCACGTTGCGGTCAAAGTGTTAAGTTCAGACGACAACGCTATGTAGGTGACCAAACTTCCGTTGTCCAAACGAGATTTACGAGTTCTCTTACGCACAGACGACAGCGCTATGTAGGTGACCGTACTTCCGTCTGGGTCCGACCGTCCAGCCGTCACTCGGCCTCGACAAGGTCTCACTTTCTCAAGGAGACACCAGCACGAATACCAATACGTGTCTGGCCGCTTTTTCTACGGTCTGTTCGTTCGTGCGTTTGTAGTTCGCTGCGCAGGAGATGCTGCGCGGAGTGAGTAGGCCTCTTTAGAGTGGCATATTCCGTCACTAACTGATGGAAACTGCCCTATGTTGTTGTCGTCTGCAGCGAATGGGAGATCAGGGCTGGTTCTTGGTTCACACTTTCTGTGATGTCGCAATTGACTGGAAAGAAAATGGTCCGCTTGTTTACGTGCTTTCTCTATTTTTCATGTCGTTAAAGCTTCCGGATCTAGAATTTGTTTAGGTGATCGAAGGTATATAATATTAAGGCGGCTTCAAATTTTCTTTTGAGTACGGCAAAGACCAACTGATCGTAAGTATAACTTGGATCGTAAGTACATCTTTAATCGTAAGTGCAACTTGGATCGTAAGTACAACTTGGACCGTAAGTGCAACTTGAATCGTAAGTAAATCTTTGATCGTAAGTGCAACTTTGATCGTGAATACAACTTTGATCGTAAGTACAACTTGGACCGTAAGTGCAACTTGAATCGTAAGTAAATCTTTGATCGTAAGTGCAACTTGGATCGTAAGTGCAACCTGAAAATATTAGGAAAACTAACTAGACTGTCTCAGTGTTTAATTCGCTTATTCCGATTGAATTTTGCAAGGTACTCGTGCGTTTCAATCGATCATAAATGATTCTGCATTATGCCAGAGACGATTCATGTACCATTCGCTGTGTGGTGTACTTCTGCGTTTTTGCTAACCATAAATGACATTGCAAGAGGCTTTCAACAATAGAAATACCATTCACTCTATTTTTTTGCGTCATTCATGTCCAAAGTACGCATTGCGTCATGAATGCGGATGAAGAAACCCAACATCATCCCGTTGCAATTAACGTGTTCGTCTAAAAATCTCTTGCCCAAGTTCTGCTCATCATTCTTCTTGTTTGTAGCAGCTAAAGCTAAAAACCCCGTGCCTCTACTACCGAAAAATCGGCTTATTTTTCCTCTAATAACTTTCGGATGTTTTCGAGAGCCGAGTATAGCTCATCAGAGCCAGTTACTGGTCTGCTTTCTGTGAGCTACGCGCCCAATGTTGCGCGATGTCGGAATGAACTCGGAAATTGCTGATGGAGTCTTCTGGTGTGCGCTGATGGTGCATCTAATTACTGCACTGCAATCTGTGTTGTGATGGGAGTACGCCGTGAGGTACAGCCCGAACTTTTGCGCATCTCATGCCTCGGAATGTGTCATGAGGACTTGACTGTACACATCACATGCCTCATGAGGGCTTGACTGTACACATCACATGCCTCATGAGGGCTTGACTGTACACATCACATGCCTCATGAGGGCTTGACTGTACACATCACATGCCTCATGAGGGCTTGACTGTACGCACCTCATGCCTCATGAGGGCTTGACTGTACGCACCTCATGCCTCATGAGGGCCTGACTACGCATCACATGCCTCATGAGGGCTTGACTGTGCACATCACATGCCTCATGAGGGCTTGACTGTACGCACCTCATGCCTCATGAGGGCTTGACTGTACGCATCTCATGCATCATGAGGGCCTGACTACGCATCTCATGCCCCGGACTTTGGCCAGAAGATAAGCTCGCCTTCTCTGGGTTTTCTGATGTACGCAGTCGCGTAAATACCAGCATCGCTAATTAGCTCTGCGCGCGTACTCTCAGTGTTGCTTGTTTGTGTGACTTTTCTGGCCCACGTCTTGAAATTTGGCATCATTGCCACAATTTATTCGTACAGAGTGATACTTGAGAATTTAAACACTTTGACTGCGACGTGCGCCACCGGTGGTACACGGAGGTAATTTTTACAATGCTGCTGCCCGACCAGTAGTCGCAAACTCAATTTTCGTAAATGCGGAATCAAAGCTAAATGAAGGGACGATCCAGTTCATGTTTGCTATTTTCAAAATAGCTTACTACTATTGACTTTAAACATGAGTTTGGTGTTGACTTAATATTTTGTTGCCGCATTCAAAGTGTTAACGATAAAAAGTGTAACGTGATTATTAAGTTTGCGTTTTGCAAGATGCTATGTGCGTTGACGGGAGGTGTACGTGAGACCTCCAGCACACACGTGTGTGTGTACGTGTTTGTTGGACACACATGTTTGTGTCGAAGAATGTTGAATATGAAGTGACCTAAATACGAAGCGACATAATTGCATCGCGTGGTAATTTTATGGAAAATACTGGGAAACTTACCATCATGATGTCAAATTTTGTCCCAAGACACGTATTTTCATGAAGTTATAACGAGTTTCGTACCTCGTCAGTGTTTGTACGAGGAAAAACCACGCGCAAAAACTAAACGCGTCTTTACAAGACAGCGCTAACCAAACATCCAATTTGTCTCTCAACCACGTTTAGGTTTGCTTGAATTTATCGCGTTCTAAGACTTAGTAATTTGTACAGCTTTTAACCACGTTTAGATTTGCTTGGATTTATCGCGTTCTAAGACTTTGTAATTTGTACAGCTTTTAACCACGTTTAGGTTTGCTTGGATTTATCGCGTTCTAAGACTTAGTAATTTGTACAGCTTTTAACCACGTTTAGATTTGCTTGGATTTATCGCGTTCTAAGACTTAGTAATTTGTACAGCTTTTAACCACGTTTAGATTTGCTTGGATTTATCGCGTTCTAAGACTTAGTAATTTGTACAGCTTTTAACCACGTTTAGATTTGCTTGGATTTATCGCGTTCTAAGACTTAGTAATTTGTACAGCTTTTAACCACGTTTAGATTTGCTTGGATTTATCGCGTTCCATGACTTAGTAATGTCAGAATGTGTAGAAACAAATGAGAAATTGCTACCTTCTTATCCTAAAAAGTAATTTTCTTTTCAAACGGGTATTTTCTTCGCTCGAACATTCCTGAAAGTATATGAGAATGGTAGTAACGGTAGTAATCCTGATACAAAACAAAATGCACACATGCAGACGAGCACCATTTCGGGCGTTTTCAACACATTTCTTCCATCGGCTCAAACGCGTGCGATCGACGAACACCCAGAACCCAGTCCAGCTTTTTTGCCGCCTGCATGCATGTTTTTTGTCACCCAAGTCATTAAACCGCTTGGGCGGCGAAAAACATTCATGCTGCGGCGAAGAAGTTAGACTGGGGAAGTAGTGAGAAGGTGCCGACCTAAAGCGGGCAAAAATTACGGCTTTTCTCGAAGAAGAACTTTAGAGAAGAGGCAGCAGGTGGAGTGTGCCGTTGCTGCTGTCCCAAAGGAGCCTCCATTTGCTGGCCTTTGCCTCCTGTTTCCTTTCTAGAAACAACAACACCCAAGATACTGAGTGAGTCTTCCTCCGTCTCTGGTTCCGAGCTGAGCGTTAGGTAGGCCTTCTTTTTGTTGAAATAGAATGTTTTTTCTTGTTATCGAAAGGTCCAACTTTTTTCGGTTCACTGCTGTCCTGTTTTTTTTTCAATCCCTACCACTTTCTTCTTCAACTTTTATAGTGGTTCATAAACTTATTTCTCAACTCATCTTTCTATGCACCTTCTGCGTAGATTCCGCGTTCCTTTTTCTCCATACTAAATGGCGCCTTCCTCCTTCCTATATTCGGAACGCTTTTTTAGCGTTAAGGGAGGCTTTAACTAACATCTAATTTAATAATTCTCCGTCTCTGGTTCCGATGCTCCTCGCTGTAGCGCTCGAAGAATCGGACCATTTTTTCGGTTCAAGGGTTGTTCTTTAGAAGTGCTGCTCTTAACAAAAGGTGGAAAAGCCCTTCAAAAACCTCTCGGATGTCTTTTTGGTGCAGCATTCATCTTATTTCAACGCGAAATTTGAGCTATGATGTATATTTCCTTGCGTGCGTGGATTTCCTTTCACAAAATGAGTTCGAAAGAATCAACGGTGACTTGATTTTTCACTTTCTGCATTCTACACTTCACAGTTTCTGTTTTTATTATGTGTACGCCTATAGACTTTATTCTAGCCTCAAAATCATTTTGATTTCTCACTTTCTCTATTCTACACTTTACAATTTCTGTTTTTATTATGTGTACGCCTATAGACTTTATTCTAACCTCAAAATCATTTTGACTTCTCACTTTCTCTATTCTACACTTTACAATTTCTGTTTTTATTATGTGTACGCCTATAGACTTTATTCTAACCTCAAAATCATTTTGATTTCTCACTTTCTCTATTCTACACTTTACAATTTCTGTTTTTATTATGTGTACGCCTATAGCCTTTATTGTAACCTTAAAATCATTTTGATTTCTCACTTTCTCTATTCTACACTTCACAATTTCTATTTTTATTATGTGTACGCCTATAGACTTTATTCTAACCTCAAAATCATTTTGATTTCTCACTTTCTCTATTCTACACTTTACAATTTCTGTTTTTATTATGTGTACGCCTATAGACTTTATTCTAACCTCAAAATCATTTTGATTTCTCACTTTCTCTATTCTACACTTCACAATTTCTATTTTTATTACGTGTACGCCTATAGCCTTTATTGTAACCTTAAAATCATGAGCCTCCAAGGGAATTAATCTTCTGTGAGCGTGCGCTTGAGAACGTACATGCGATTACTCGCGAGCTGCGTTCACTAGAAAGCAGATTTGTGCTTGCGTGTCTACGAGCCTCCGTTCTTGTTTATCTCTCTGGGATTCCCAGCGTACAGCGGCCTGCTGCTGCGTTGTAGGAAACGTCTCGTACGAAAAGAAGAACCTGAGATACCTATATATTTTGACTTGGTGTAGCTGTCGTCTATTTTGATTTCATTTGACGGCTACTTTTGCAATTAGGGGCAAATCCTACCTATCCCGCCACTGCCCCCTACATTACACCAGGCCGCGCGTGTGTGTGTCCTTAGTACAAATCCTACCTATCCCGCCACTGCACCCTACATTACACCAGGCCGCGAGTGTGTGTGTCCTTAGTACAAATCCTACCTATCCCGCCGCTGCACCCTACATTACACCAGGCAACGGGTGCGTGCCCTTAGTACAAATCCTTCTCATCCCACCACTGCACCCTACATTACACCAGACCATGGGTGTGTACCCTTAGTACAAATCCTACTCATCCCACCACTGCACCCTACATTACACCAGACCACGGGTGTGTACCCTTAGTACAAATCCTACTCATCCCACCACTGCACCCTACATTACACCAGACCATGGGTGTATACCCTTAGTACAAATCCTACTCATCCCACCACTGCACCCTACATTACACCAGACCACGCTGTCAGAGAACAACCGCATCCAGTCCGTGGGAAAGCCCTCCTTATTTCTTTCTCATCGACAGCCCAGAAGTTTTCTTCCTTTTGAAGGCGGCCGCCGCTGCTGCGCCGAGCTTTTGTGACTCGAATTCTCGCTGTTTAGTTCGAGCAAATGACTCAATGAGCGAGTGAGTGAATGAAAGAGTGAGTGCGTAATGATGGCGCTCGATCTTAGTAGCGGCCGTGACGTGAGCGCTCTCTCTCATGCGGGTAGTCGTCTTGTCGTGGCCTGTGGAATGTTGTGGCTTGATTTTGCACTTTACTCGCGTGAGTTGCATGCCCGTGAGACGAGACAGAGGTTGTGTGTATTAAAACATGTTCTCTTCACGAAATGAAAATGCTTTCAGTTGAGTTTGATGCCCGTGAGACAGAGGTTGCATCTGGTAAAACATGACCTCTTCCCAGAATGAAAATGGTTTAGTATCAAATGGTCGTTAATGCAAGTACGAACCCATTCATTGGGATCACATTCATTCTACGCACTGAAACTATGTACGTACTTAGTAGAACATTATCTCCCGGAAAATTAGGTTATTTTTCAAGCATTGTTCAAGTGTGTATTGATGATAGCGGTAAACCCTCGCTATCGGACTCGCATGTCGACCACCGCTCTTACAGCTGTTTATTGGGCTGGCTACGTCTGTGTACACTGCTGACCTTTCTTCATGTACGTACGAACGTACGTACATACGTGCCTAAAGTAAGTGCTATATGGGAGAGAAATTACAGAGTAATTAAATTCATTACCTTCTAAAGTGATTCCATTCTCCCCGGTCCCCTGAGAGCGCCCCAATATGGTGCTCAATCGCCACCAGCGGTCCCAGGGAAAAATAAGCTATTGGGCGTGCAGAGGTCGCTGCAAATGTGGTGCTGTGTGCGCTTGTTTATGTTGTGCGCCATGTGAATCACAACAGCACATTGTACCATTGTACCAATGTGCACAAGAGCACATTGTACCAATGGGCACTTGTTGATATGTTGTGCGCCATGTGAATCACAACAGCACATTGTACCATTGTACCAATGTGCACAAGAGCACATTGTACCAATGGGCACTTGTTAATGTTTTGTGCCTGCGAATCACAACAGCACATTGTACCAATGTGCACAAGAGCACATTGTACCAATGGGCACTTGTTAATATGTTGTGTGTCATGTGAAGCACGACAGCACATCGTACCAATGTGCACATTCTACCATTGTAACAATGTGCCAATGGGCACTTGTTAATGATGTGTATGAATCCAAAGCCAAAGCCGTGATTGTGACTGTAGGGGTTATGGAAATTGCGCGTTATTATTGGAAGTAATGGTGGTGTGCACCTGTTGATGTTGTGTGTGACTCTAAAACTGAAGCCCTAATTGTGACTGTAGGGATTATTGAAATTACGCGTTATCATTGTAATTTGTGGCTTCCATAGGTGCTTATCGAAAAGCTGTAGGCAATGTTATTTACTATCACATAAGAGTGCGTTACTGCGAGAAGGGATTTGATTCATTTATTGGGATTTGAGACGTTAGAATTAAAGTATTTTATTGCCATAATCTTGCGTTATCTTTCAAAACGCGTCTCAGTAGCTGAACATCTGGACATTTTCGTTCCATCATCCGATCCTTTTTGGCTTCATCCTCTTTCGTTCCTTCATTGGATCCGTTTTCATTTTATCACTGGATCTTTTCCTCGCCTTCACTAGATCCGTTTTCGTTCTTTTTCGTTTTATCGTCAGTTTTTTTTCGTCATTACAGTTCTTACTAAATTCTCCCTCTGATTTCGAGCGTTATCGAAAATCTTAATTTATTCTGCATGTGCGAGATGCGAGTGCTGCCGATTTCTTTAACTTTTGAGCAATTAAACGTGCACAAAAGTGCTCTAGCTATGAAGCCAACACGCAACTGTTCTGGTAGGTCGCGGGTCTGCCGTTGAATTTTTTAGCATCTTGCAAGGTTTTCCATGTTCGCTATTTATGACGGGTCTTACGACTTTAAAAACTTGCTTACGCTGAGAAAATGATTGCTGAATTGGCATTTGTTTGACAGCGAACGATCGATTGAAATTTTTTTCATCTTTGATACGTAGTCTAACGTTTTCGCCGCCTGCATGCATGCTTTTCGCCGCCTCAGTTGTTAAATCGCTGAGGCAGCGAAAAACTTGCATGCTCCGGCGAAAAGTTTGACTGGGGTAGCTGACTTAGTTTTGCGTCATTACGATACTCATGTTAATTGATTTTACATCGCGTTATTTCTGTAGCGATTTTAATTTACCCAATATGCGTTATTTATCCTGCGCACCCTACATTTACAACAGCGTGGGTGTTTTGCCTTCTGCGAGACTTGGGCACCATGGCTTCAGTCCGTCATATTAAATGAAACAAATGAATGTATGAATAAATAACTTTAAGGGTTCCGTCATGTTAAAGGACGTATATAATAACTTTTAGGGTTCCGTCATGTGAAAGGAAGGATATAAATAATTTTTAGGGCCCCTCCCGCCATGTTAAAAGAAAGAAATAAATAATTTTTAGGGTTCCGTCATGATAAAGGAAGGATATAAATAATTTTTAGGGTCCCATCATGTTAAAGGAAATAAATAAATAATTTTTAGGGTTCTGTCATGTGAAGAGAAGGATATAAATAATTTTTAGGGGTCCGTCATGTTAAAGGAAGAACCAGCTCACGAATGCGAGATGTGTTGCTGTATTCTTCATGCACTTCAGTATCTGGGTCTTCAAATAATGTTTAGGATTCGTAGCATCAAGTATCGCGTCTTTGTGCCGTGAGAAATATTAAGAATTCATAATTTGAGCATTTATGGAAAAAGAAGTTAGTTAAATATGTAAGATTCTTCCCACAAATGCACAGAGAATATATTTCAATTAATGAAACTTGTTTTAAGTGCAGATAATTTAGGCATATGAGCAGCACCTGCTGAGATACATGTCCATGTGGCGCAAAATTTCGCACGGTGACATTACATTCTTTTTTCATCGGGAAACTCTTTTAGTTTCACTTTTCCTCGAGCTCGACTTTAATGAGAAAATCCTAATCTTCAGATTTGTCACATTCAGCTCTTAATTAGCGCGGGCTTTGTTATCCGATGTCATTTTATTGCTGCACCTGGCTTCTCATTATGCACGCGTATTTAAAAAAAATGATTTTGGCGAAATTTTCCAGCTTCTTTCAAATATGTAAAAGATATTTCCCGCGATAAAATCGGTGTCAATCTCGCATGCCTTTCATAAAATCATTCTCCGATAAAAAAATTATACCTGCCGTCACATTCTCTCATTTGTGAGCATTTTTTTCTTTTTGCGGGTGCAGCTTTGCCGTTCAAAAAACTTTTTTCATTTAAAGCCGGTTTCGTTGTGCATTTTTCTTGTGATTCTTTTTGAGATATTTTTCAACGGAGAGTTAGAGAATATTTTTAACTTCCATGAAATAGTCATACTCTCTCATGCGGGCAAAGTGATAATTTTTTTAGACGTAGTCATACTGTTATTACTCCTCTGAAGGCCGGCATGGCGTCACTAGAATTTCTCTGCGATTCGACCGAAAATAATCACATGCAAAGGCACGGACTAAGAACGCTTTGACAGAACCTGACTACGAAAACCAAAAACAATGTCTAGCTTGCACGGACTCGGGACGTTTTGAGAGACGAAAAAAAACAAAACAATGCTTACCTTCCATTGTTGTCGTGTCTCGGTCTGTTCTAGTGTATCCACTTGCATATCCATTTCCTTCACTTTTATCACGGCCTATGCGGTTTGTATAGGCCTACTCTGCATCCCGCGCTCTGAACCTTGAAACCAAGTCAAATTTTTCCCGCCTCTTGCTGCGACTTTTGTTACTTGCCTGTGAGGTCCCGAACTTGCCTGTGAGGTCCCGAACTTGCCTGTGAGGTCCCGAACTTGCCTGTGAGGTCCCGAACTTGCCTGTGAGGTCCCGAACTGAGAGTTAGGCAGGCCTTTTTTTAAATAAAATGTTTTGTTATGTTAAGGACCACCTTTTTTCGGTTCATTGCTGTCCTGTTTTTCAGCACCTACTACTTTCTTCTTCAACTTTTATCTTGTTTCATGAACTTCTTTCTCAACTTACTGTTTCTATGCCCCTTCTGCATAGATCCCGCGTTCCTTTATCTCTGTAATAAATGGTGCCTTCCTCTCTTCGGAACCTTTTTTTTTTGGCGGTTAGGGAGGCTTAAACTATCAACTATCAAATCTAAATGATTACTTTCCTACCGCGTGTCGTGCTCTGTTCACAATATTCTTAAGAAATTATACAACTTCACATTCGACCTCGTTCTATGCTCAATATAATGCAAACCTGTCGTGAGACGGAGTCGTAACTAAACAAAATGTTTATATTTGTACGTGCAAAATGTTTATTTTTTGGATCGTATGGATGTGGACAGCGTCAAGTTGTAACGAAATGGTCCCGTATTCCGCCATCTGATCCTGCTGTTGAATTTTCGGATTTTGCATGTACACAAAACAAATCTCTAGCATAAGTGAAGGCGTTTTCTCGCATGTGTGCTCGAAAAAAAATATTGCTTCCAAAATCACATTGTCGAGGAGAGTTGAAAGTGACATTTTCCGCATGCTTTTTTTAGTAACGGTGGCTCGCTCAAGGCATATATATACATTTATATTTATATATATATATAAATATAGATTGTATTGCATACTTGTATTCTGCGATTCTGTAATCTTGACTGCACTGACATGTCCTCTATTTTATTTGGAAACTTTTTGTTGCGAATGAGCCAAGGCTCGAAGCGTTCAAAGGAGATGTTTTTAAAGGACTTGTTCTCCAATACTTTTCTTATATACGTATATATATATAAATATATTTGTAAGTCATGTGCTTCAGGCTCGTGTACGTGCCAGCCCAAACGTACGTTCTCAAACTGATCGTTTAGCTTGTAGGTCACATTTATTATTTTTTTATATAAAAGTTGCCGGATGCTCGGCCGTGTTTTGTGCGCGTGCCATGCACGTTCCACTTGATCTCGTGCCGAGCTGAAGTTTCTGGCCTTCATAAGAATAGGTGTGTGAGTCAGCGTTTGGTGCTGCGAGCGTTCATCTGTTAAATACTTGTAGCTAAAGGTTCCGACTTCGCGCATACTTATGGGTGACTATACTAAACCATACCTCACGAGTGACTGAATAACTCTAGTTAATGAGTGACTGGTGTCTAACTATTCTCAATGAATGGCTAAATTAAGCATATTTTATGAGTGACTATACTAAACCATACCTCACGAGTGACTGAATAACTCTAGTTAATGAGAGACTGGTATCTAACTATACTCAATGAATGGCTAAATTAAGTATACTTTATGAGTGACTATACTAAACCATACCTCACGAGTGACTGGTGTAAGCGACATCCTTCATTCTTGTATACGATCACGAAGAACAATTTCGAAGCGTAAGCATCTACGCTCGTGATCTTCATTTCGTAAACTACTTGTAAACTGTGACTTAGATTTATGGAATTTTGTGAACAGCGTATAGGTTTCATTCGATGTGATTATAGAATTTCTTTTACGTAGCACTGCTATGATGCATCTTATTTTCGTATTTTCCATATACGCTTCGATTAGTCTTAAAAATAACCTGTGAAATTATGTTGTGAACACTTGCCGTCACACCATGGATAATTCAAAGCTTTTCCATAATATTCTGAACCTTTATTTCTTTCTCGTATTAAGTATATATTGTTTGTTTCAGATCGGTCATTACCAAAAAACTCAATAATTTGAGACTCTTATCTTATCTTATCCTATCAAATTACTAGACATTAATGGTGTTCGCTGGCGTTTACGGTGTAGGTGCGCTGCGTTTTGTTCTGCTATGATGCAGAGAGCTGGAATTGTAGCTCTCGATTGGACTGTGTGCTACATCGACGTGACAATAAACGATGGAGCGCCCTCGTTTGTCTTTCTATCGACTAGTATCAGATTATTGAAAAACACTTGGTGAAGGACCTTGAAATTCGGGCCTTCAACTGGTATCTAACCATACTTTATGAATGACTGAATAACTATAGTTAGTGAGTGTCATAACTCTCGCACCGATCCACAACCTTTACACCTCATGTAATGGTCACAACCCTACCACAACCATCACACCCAAGAAGGCGCTCCAGCGTGGTCTAACCAGCCCTGCACATTACGGCTCCCATTCAGGCGCGACTGATCCTCAAATTTAAAGCTCACTTTGAAATTCCTGTACGGCCATAGGCCTACGGGGCTGTGTGAGACGTGCGACTTGTGTCGCTGAGCTGTCTTGGTCGCATGCGACGCATGGAGTGTATTGACAGTGTGGTCTCTGGTACACTGAGGCTGATACACTGTGGCTGGTGCACTGAGCCTGGCACACTGAGGCTGATACACTGAGCCTGGTACACTGAGGCTAGTACACTGAGGCTGGTACACCGAGGCTGGTACACCGAGGCTGGTACACTGAGCCTGGCACACTGAGGCTGATATACTGTGGCTGGTGCACTGAGGCTGGCACACTGAGCCTGGTACACTGAGGCTGGCACACTGAGGCTAGTACACTGAGGCTGGTACACTGAGCATGGTACACTGAGGCTGGTACATTGAGGCTGGCACACTGAGGCTGGTACACTGAGCCTCGTACACTGAGCCTGGTACACTGAACACTTTATGTGTACTCAATAAATGATTATTTTAAATTGTGAGGACATTTCTTTCTAAGGAATTTTTTTGGTTACGTGAATTCCAGTTGGGTGGAGTATAAATCGGTTGAGAGCATGCTTTAATTTCTTACCAGTTCCTCAGTTTGTTGAGATCTTCCTTTGGAGTTGCTATAAATTTTGAATTTCCTCCATGACCGACTCGTCACATGACCTCAAAAGCTTTTTTTAAACGCCTGCTGCTGAAACAAATGCAATACTAGCTGCGGATTTTTTCTGTTCGAAGTGGAAATTTCTGTTCAGGAATCAAAATTGGATATGTGAATTTCTTCATGGGATTTGTTTAAGTATTGAAAAGTGAATCTTTAAAGTTGTTCTTCTAGGGTCTTGTTTGAATTTGGATTCATTGCTTGAGTCGGCGTGCAGACGCGGGCGTCCGTGCATGCTAACTGCGCCGTCCCACAGAAGTAGGCTGGTACAGTATAGGCCTAAGTCGCTGTTGCTATGCCGCTAAGAACTGCCCATGCTGTCGCTTGCTAAAATATTCTTATCATTATCTTTTTTTTGTTCTGTCATTTTCATTTTTCATTCTGTCGTTTTCATGTTTCATTCTGTCATTTTCATGTTTCATTCTGTCATTTTCATTTTTCCTTCGTTATCTTCATATTCCTACCTTCACTTATCTTTGATCTTCACCTTCCTCATGGACACCAACAACTGAAGAAAAAAGTTGGATCAGCTCGTTTTGTTTTATTATCTCATTCTGCATTCCCGTTTTCTGTATTTAATTTTCAGTTTGCATTTTCCATTCATGAGCTCGTTTTCTGTTTTTAATCTTCACATTGCATCTTGCGACATTTTGCGCAAAATTTTCCATGCTCCTGACAATAGGCCTAGCTCACACCCCTCTTTTCATAAAAACATCCCATCAATTGTGTCTCGTTGCCCCATGCATGCAAATGCATCCTAAGTGGAGTGCCGGTCGTCAACGGAGAGCGTTACAATCGGTCTTGGAGTCCTACACTTCTACTCAACTTAGACGGATGAAAAGCAGATGTCTAATTCGGACTTATTTTAGGGATAAAAAGTGGTCTCTGTTGTTTAAGTAACGCGATGCTTTATCTAAGTTATGGATAACTAGGAGTAATTTAATGAACTCAAATTAGTTCTAATATTCAACTAACTCGCGATGCTCGATACAAGTTATGGTAACCGGGAATAATTTAATGAATTCAAATTAGTTCTAATATTAACCAACTAGCTCACGATGCTCAATACAAGTTATGGATATCTGGGAGTAATTTCGTAAGCTGATGTTAGCATTTGAAGATTGCCTCTAAAGCAATCACTTATGACGGGCAATTTAACTGTCGAGAACCAGCGCTTTCATGCTTTCCATTCACTTTCAGTAAAATTTTCTCTTGCGAATGTCAGTGGTTTAATTTTTCTCATTCATTTTTTTGAATTAGGAGAAAAAGATAATTTGTGAATTGAATCCGGAGAAAAAGATTATTAGTAAATTAGTGAACGCAGCGCCTCTGCCGAAACCAATTAGCTAAGTGCCTTTAATAAAGAGATCGAATGCTTTCTCGTTCCTGATTATAATCTATAAAAACACTTAATTTATTCGGTAATGTTTTGTGGGTTTGGGGACGCAAAATATTCCACGTTATTACCAAAACTTTCTAATATAAGTGTGAGATCTAGAGAATGTGTGATTCTGATAAAGTTTCTCTGAGCCTGCCTCTATTAGAGATTTTTGCTCATACCTAAAAAGTCCAGAAAAATTCTAGTGAAGGTTGAGAGGAAATGGAGGTGATGACGACGTGCGATAAGACTAAGCCATTTTCTATGAATATGAATAGGTCGGAGCTCGGCCTGAACGTATTGGCTCCACGTGCGTGAAAATTGAGCGAGGTAAAAGCTGAAATGTTGGCCCGCCTCACCGACATCCTTGACACCATTAATATGTTGACTGCAGAGTTTAATTTAATTAAGTTACATCAAAACCATTAAGTTTAATTTTCAACTAAAATTTGAAGTCAATCGTAGTAATTAATGCTGACAATAGCAAACATTGACTGAAACGTACTCTCATTTCGTTTTCATTTAAGTTTTTGTGAAAATTCAGTTTTTGACTACTGGTCGATCAGCAGCGTTATGAAAATTCCCAGCCAAAGTGTTACGTATTTATGAAAACAGAGTTAGCGACTGCTTGTCGATCAGCAGCATTATGAAAATTCCCTCCGTGTACCACCGTTGCCTCACGTCGCAGTCAAAGTGTTAACGAGAACGTTGGCAGTAACGCGCAAGTACGTACGGCGTACTACGTCCAAGTACGTACGACGTACAGGCTCGGGTGGGGCGGGTACGCGCTTGTGACCGCAACGTTTTCTTTCACCCACACTTCAGCGTAGCCCTAACTGCTCCTCAATGGGCTGTCCTTTCATTCGTTTTTCCGACGTTTAGTACGCTTCGGTTAGCCCTGGTGATTGGACGTAGGGTTCTCTCCGTATCGCGTAGCTTTCTTTGGAGCACTCGTGTGAACTTTTGGGATTTTGGATCTTGTGCTTTGCAGCAGTGTACTTTGTTAGTGTAGCCCTGTGAATGTACTTAATTAGAAGACTTTTTTTGAATTTGTGTTGAGAACTTACGCTCGTTTGGTCGTGGTTACAGCCTCCGGTGAAGATATTGCGCACTAGCCTACGCCACTCTGGAATGGACCAATCGTGTCGTATATCGGGCGATAGTAACCCTGGGACTTCCATGGGCAATTGTGCTTCTACAGCCATGAATTCCTTCAGTTCGCCCTTTGAATCTACAGGCCTTAATTATCGCCTGCCCGCAAAACGTTCTGCTCAGCAAGAAATGCTCGAAAATGACGATTCGTCCGACATTCTTCGTGAAAATTTCCGTGGAAGTCTGGTACCCAGCAGAGAATCTTCTTCCAGCTACACTTCTGAGTCCAACGCGTCGGCATCCCACGATGAGTGTGGTGACGATCATTCGCTGCGGTGTTTCTGTAAAGAATTTAGTTCCAAAGACTGGTCTATATCATATCCCAGTGGTCATAGTCATTACACTGAAGGTTCTTCGCGGTCAGGGTTCAAGAAAGTTAGGTACCATAGCCAGCTCGATGCTCATCCTGAATCTACTGGTTCGATGAACGTCGATTACCAAGCTGAAAATTTTTCAGGAGGTGCATGCGAAAACTCTGTCCAAATCCTGTCAAAATCTTCAGGCGTCTCCGGCTCGAGTTATGGTGTGACAACGGAAGAAGGTGAAGTTCACACGGACAGTGGTACGAATTCTAGTCACGGCAATTTATCTGGTAGTGGTGGATCACGATCAAGTACCACTGCTACCACACGTGAGCTAAATGAAGTAGGCATGAAGCAAAAATCTCAGTTAGGTAGTGGTGAACCTGCAGGATTTTGCACGTATGAAAGCATAGAAGGTCTTCTCTTCGAAACCTCGGGGCACGGGAAGCAAATTGTGGACGCTCTCGAGATGCATAGACTCCGCGCACGTAAATACGGTTGGAGGAAACCGAGTTCTTCTTCTAAGAAGTATTTCTTCAAAATCTCTGGTGAGTTCGGGTCTTTCTTCGTGGCTCTCCTGCTTTTTTTTGTGTGTTTTTCCCTACGGAGTGTAACGATGTGCGCACGGAGTTTGCCGAGCTGAACACGTTCCCTGCGTATTGGACCACATGTGTACCAACAGGTAAATTGCCCATTTACGTGCCGGTGTCAATGCACGATATTTGATGTTTTCCGATATTTTTTTTTAGAAATAATTTTAATCATACCAGGTAAAATGTTATCGTGTAATTGTATTTGTCAAAATCAAAATCGAGACTGTGGTAGGTTAAACTTAAGTTCAATGTTCAACTCAAATTTAGAGTTAAAAGTTGATACTAATTTTATAAATACCAAACATTAAGCGGGTCAATTGAATCCCGTTAATTTTAAAAGAATTTAACAATTTTTTGAAATTCATGGTATTGAATAGGCCCAGTTAATGTTCGGCATTTACAAGATTGCTAACAACTTTCGACTTAAAATTTAAGTTGAATATTGAACTTCAGTTTAACCTATCGCAGTCAACGTGTTACCGATCTTATTATCGAAATTATTAGATTTTTGTGGTGTTCCTTAAATATAAGGTGAAAATAGGACGTATTGTGTTAACGAAATAATTTTTTTTTGTGCAGTTCCCATCCCTGGGATACCTCGAGAAGAGCAGTCGTACAAGGTCGGCGAAGTGCTCGGCAAAGGCGGATTTGGGACGGTGTATCGAGGTTGGCGTATCGGCGACAACACGCCCGTCGCCGTCAAACAAGTTGCCAAAAACCGCATCCACAGTTTCGATATCGTGAGTTCTCAAAAAATTCTTTTTGTTCTATGTATATGTATTTCACATTTATTCATTTCACAGAAAAGAACGTTGGACCTGTTCTTGTTTGGGGGGGGGGGGGGGGGGGGGGGCTCGAGCTCAGAGTTAGGTGGGCCTTCTTTTTGTTGTAATGAAATGTTGGGTGCTGCTATAGCGTGAGGTCTAACATATATCGTCTACCCAGGTGCAGTTTGAGAGGTACAAATGAAGTTTTTTTCGCTAAATTAAATGTATGGAAATAAGTAATATCCATTAGTAACCTAACCTCACGCTATAGTATGATACTAGCTAGAGGTAGACCTCATGCTATAGTGTGGTAAACATCAAGCTATGGCAGCACACCCACTTCTTCTTTGACATCCCGTGCTGAGAGTTAGGTAGGCTTTTTTTAAATAAGATATATTTTCGTTATGTTAAGGACTGCCCTTTTTCGATTCACTGCTGTCCTGTTTTTCAGCACCTACTACTTTCTTCTTCAACTTTGATCTTGTTTCGTGAACTTCTTTTCTTAGCTTACTGTTTCTATGCACCTTGTGAATAGATTCCGCGTTTCCCTATCTCCATACTAAATGGTGCCTTTCTAGTTCCTTTCTTCGGATCGTCTTAGTTACGATTAGGGAGCCTTGAACTAACAGTTAATCTAATCCTTCTAGTTCTTTTTTTTTTGACGGGTATCAGTGATACTTTTCTCGCTATCTTGGTCTTGCTGGTGAGTGATTTTTAATTCTAAATTTATTCTATGAACTTGTTCTGCTCCTTCCTAGTTATGATGCTTTTTATTTACTTGTTTATTTATTTATTTATTTATGAGTTTATTTATGTTCGTCATATCCTTGCAATTTCTCGCGCTCTGCATCACATGAGTTGAATATTGAGATAAAAAGTTTCTTCGTTTTGACAGTGTATTGGAATTATAGATATTGAAAGTGGCTGTTGCGCCACGCAGCTGCTATAAGTGCAAGTTCAAGTTGACATAATGCCGGACGCACGCGAGACGACATCAGCATGCCGCACATTGTCTCAGAAACGAAATGTCTGAAAGAAATCGAAAACGAACATTCGTACCTGGCAACGCTCACTGCCTCAGATCAGAACCGAAGCGAAGCTTCAGATCGGAACCGAACTGCCTCAGAATTCTTTGAAAGATATTTTTTCCGAAGGTTCTGAAGCGTCTATTAGAGCGCAATGGCGGCATCTGTTCCAATGCGCGCTACAGCGTAAGTGCGTCGCGCTGCTGCGCTTCACGTTATTCACAAATAATCCTGAAGCTTTGAGATAGTTTTCAAGGCCGTCTAGTTAGCCCTTGATTTTTTACCCAACGATGCTGATAGTCTGATCTCGACCGGGCTTTCGATGCTTCGGTTCGGTTATTACTACGCGATTTCGTAGCCAACATTAGATTTCGTTGTGGAAGTTGAAACGATGCTAGGTTCTCAACCCTACATTTTCTAATGGACGGACATGTTTTAACTGCAGGTTATTTGAATCATCCTTGTCTGATAGTCTGATCTCGCTAGATCAGGGCTCCTCAATCAGGGGTACATTTAACATACTTCATATGTTAAAATGTACAATATAAATTTACAAACAACCGTATAAGTATTTATAATTATTAATTGTTAAGTGTATTTTTATGGTTTCTTAAACCTTCAACTGTGATGGGGGCACATGAAGATACACCATTAAGCTAAGGGGGTTCGCAACGATAGAAAGGTTGAGAAGCCCTGCGCTAGATGCTCGGGTCCTGTTAACAACTTGGAGGCCGACTTGAGTAACGTAGTAGAACTAAGGATGAGGTAACACTAGTGCATTCTCACTCACCTTCCCGTTCAGCCTCGAGAGATCGTTTTCCCACGTTCAATAGCCTAATCTTCTCCGGTCATATCTCTTGTTTGTGTCTGCCTAAAGGTTCGCTTTTATCTGTCCAGTCGTTACCTGCTTGGACCTTTTCTCCGCTGTCTCTCGATGATAGCCTGGCGACAACACTTGCCTGTCTCTAGTGTGACTTGGTGACGATACTGTTTTTCGTATTAATTGAACATTTTCAGGGGCGTACTTGAATTAAGGTAGTATTTTATATTACAAAAAACTCGGTTATTCACCTTGAAGCCTTGTCGCATTTCCCATTACACCGAAAACTGATGCGTTCGGTACGAGCGAAACCGAAAACAAGGCTACATACGGCTGATATGACCACCAGCGAGACATCGATGTGACTTAAAAACCTATTGCGCCACAAAATGATTTTGTTTCGTAAGTGCGTGAATTGTAACGTCGATTTCAACCGCTTGTGGCGGCAGCATCCAGTATGAGCTGACAGTCAATAGGAGTTATCGTGCTGCTGATTCGAACGTTCGAGAGATACGAGACTCTCCCACAGGCTGTATGTGTGTGTGGGATGTGTGTGTGTGTGGCTGTGTATGTATACATGCAGATAAACATTTCCTGACGCCCAGAGGGATGTTAGGGAGATCTCAAGCTATAGACATATCGCCAATGCCTCCCGAATTTGAGTCGGCGGCTTTTTTTGGAGGAGGGAGTGTCGTATCGTCTGACACTGTGTACAAATAAACGCACTCACACACCAGCAGTTCGAGTGTAGTGGAATTAGGGAGTCTTTTCGAACAACTAAGGAGTAGAACAACTCGGAACAACCAGGCAGTAGAGGAACTCGAACAACCAGGCAGTAGAATAACTCGAACAACTAAGGAGTAGAACAACTGGAGTGGCCAGGGCAGCAGATCAGTCGCAGAATTTGGGCAGGGAGTTGGGTCCAAAGGTTGAGGGTAGAACGAGGTAGAGGGTGGGGGAAACTCTCGGTCACCCACCTATTGAAGCTGCGTCTCTCTCTCTCTCTGCGTCGGTCGCTGGCGTAGCAACAGCAGCATCAGTCGGCCGGCCTTGTCGCTCTCCTTCTCATCCTTGTGTCGCACTGCGTCCTCGCTCGATATGCGTACCTGCCTTCTTTTGCGCTGCTGCGTCCCTGTGCGTGTAACCTTTCTCCCTGTGCGTGCAGCCTTTGTCGAAATGCGTGTAACCTTTGTCGGTATGCGTACAGCCTTTGTCGATATGCGCACAGCTTTTATCGATATGCGCACAGCCTTTGTCGAAACAAGTATACCTTTTGTCGTCATGTGTAACTGGTCCAGCGTTGTTCTTACGCAGCTTTGCGTTGCCTGGTGCGCGCTTTCCGCTCCAGCTATTCCAATTCTCTCCGTGTGTGTGAGTGTGTGCGGCGTTTTCGTTAGATGACGCTTGGCCTTGATTTCTGGAATGTGGAGCTTTAGGGTCGTTCGTTTTCTGGTGTTGATTTTTTCGGTTTGGCTCGGTTCCCTAACATGACGTACAAAACGCTCCATTTTTCTACTCCAAAGCGAGTCACGATGGAGCTGTGAAACTTTTTCGTTGTCAACAATAAATATTCTCAACATCCAAACGAATATTTACACACTTGAAAAGTTCCCCATTCTAGTATTGACTCTGGAGTTCAGTGTGATAGCGCATGTGTGGCTGCCATTTGCAGTGTGACTCTATAGATGTTCTCTTGAAACTGTTCTTGTAAAAAGTTCACATTCACTGGGTTTCACGAATAAAAATTTAAGAGAAATTACCGTAATATTCCGCTTAAGAGCCTTGAAATTTTGTCGTTACAGGGTTAATTAATTAAATTAGACACGACACAAACTCTGCGGATAAATCTGTAATTTTGAATTGACGTGTCGCCGTTTAAGAACCACGTCAACAACACGGCCACACACGTGTTGCCGTTTAAGAACCACGTCAACAACACGGCCACACACGTGTTGCCGTTTAAGAACCACGTCAACAACACGGCCACACACGTGTTGCCGTTTAAAAACCGCCAACAACACAGCCACACACGAGACACAGACCGACACAAGAACCACACAGCTGGTACCCGGACCTTGCGTGGTCAGCTGCCTCCAGCAAACGTTGCTGCGTCGCAGGATGCGAACTAAAAAATTTTCGCTCCGAGCTGAAGGCATAGCGAGCTGCTCAGTTTATTGGACCGAACACAGAGGGACAGAGTAAATAAAACCGAGTGATGGAGTAAATAGAACCGAATGCCAGTGACAGAGTTGATAGAGCCGAATGGCAGAGTAAATAGAGGCGAATACCAGTGACAGAGTTACCACAACCGGACACTTGCGCCAGAGCTCCCTGCGGTGAGGACGGGAAGGCCGAGAAGAAGCAGAGGAGCAGCAGAGAGCGAGGCAACACCACGGGTCCCGGGGCCTGCGGTCGGTTTTGCTGCGCATTTCCGATCCCGTCGAGGCCGCTCGCGTCACGTGCGTCGCGTACTACTCGCGTGCGTTGCGCGCGCGTGTCTGTCATTTGTGTCTGTGTTTGTGTGCGTGTGTCTGTCGTTCGCTTACAAACGCTTCGATTCAGTCATGTGACCTGTGTGTGTGTGCGCGCTCCAAGCTTCCGCCGATTAGTGCCGTAAACGTCGTCGATGTTTTGCGTTCATTTCTCGTCGTACGTCGGCTAATTCATCAACGTCGTCGTACGTCTGCTCTCGTTTCGTACACGCGCGTCGTGTGTCTTGGTTTATACGCCAGCATTGTTGGTGTGTTGTTATCTCATACGCGCAAATTGCCCGCTTTCTCTCATGTTATTGACATGTTTGATTCACTCGTCTGTCTGTCTTTCATTTATACACATACTTCGTCCGTCTTCCTTAAGTTCCCACACACGCCTGTACGTCGTCTTTTGTCTTAGTTCCTACCTGTAGTTGTCCTTCTCCTCTCACTTCGTAACTCTAGTTGTCCTTCTCTCAGTTCGTAACTGTAGTTGTCCTTCACTAGCGTGTGCACACTACTTGCTCACCAGTTTGCTCATGCAAGACTCGGTACATCTTTAGGTTTTGTAGTCAGAATTTCGATTAGTTCGCCTCGGATGCAATTCTAAGCGAAATGCTGCAGCTCCCAACCTAGTTTCTTCACCGAACTTTAAGGAAATGCATTCAAGTACGATTGTTTATTGCGCGGAATTTAAGGTACGTTCCAATGTGATTTGTGCCACGAATACTTTTTGATATCCTTCGCCTTGTGAACTATGTTGAAAGATGACATTGAGCATGACATATGGTAACTAAGAAACCTCGAGACATTAAATATACTTATAATGATTAGTGTATAGTACACCTTAGTCTGTACCTAGTTCAAAGTTCAACGTTTATTATATCAAATTTGTTGAACTAATCCAACCATTTATAACGGGACCATTTAAGCAGCAGAAAACACGTGGAATGCTTACTTCCTCTGCAGATCGTCGACCTAATGTGTCTTTCTCAAGGCCTGTATTTATTTTGTACAGGTGTGTAGTGTGTACCACGTGGGCGCTTGTGTGTGTGCGTTTGTGTGTGCGTGCGCTGAGATAGGCTTCAGACAACATTTGGGTTATTTCCCAAAATTTCCTGGTGTGAGCGATAGCGATTTTTTGCTTTATTCTCCCCCTCAGTGGGATACAACTGTTCTATCTATGGGAATTAGCGCTCCTAGGGGGAAAATATGTGAGAGCCCGAGCTGAGGGTTAGGTAGGCCTTCTTTTTGTTGAAATAAAATATTTATTTTTGTTATGTTGATTTAAAGCTCAGAAATTTAAAGAACGTTTATTTTACTCTTGCGCGTGTGAATTTTAATGTGAAAGACATACTGCAGGTGACCTGGGGAAAATCGTGCGGTTAAGGGGTCCTGTCCATTGCATGGCGTCAGTATCGGTCTTGTTCTAAACTTGAGCTGTGATCCTGATTATTTTATCTACAGCTATCTTACCCTCAGAATTCCTTTTTGCGGTTATCTTTAGAACCTCAGATATAACACTACTGTTCTTTTCTCTCAGTTCTCAGCCCTTACTGCTGTTTTCCCTCAATTATCATCCCCTTGCTCTTGTTTTCCCTCTTTTATCTTCCCTTAATGATGTTTTCCCTCAATTATTATGCCCGTGCTGTTGTTTTCCCATAATTATCATCCTCTTGCTGTTGTTCTCCCTCAATTATCATCCTCTTGCTGTTGTTCTCCCTCAATTATCATCCTCTTGCTGTTGTTCTCCCTCAATTATCATCCCCTTGCTGTTGTTCTCCCTCAATTATCATCCTCTTGCTGTTGTTCTCCCTCAATTATCATCCCCTTGCTGTTGTTCTCCCTCATTTATCATCCCCTTGCTGTTGTTCTCCCTCATTTATCATCCCCTTGCTGTTGTTCTCCCTCATTTATCATCCCCTTGCTGTTGTTCTCCCTCATTTATCATCCCCTTGCTGTTGTTCTCCCTCATTTATCATCCTCTTGCTGTTGTTTTCCCTCATTTATCATCCCTTTTATCATTGTTCCCTCACAATTTTGCCTGCTCCCCAATTTTCATTTATCCCCTCTCAACTATTCCCCTCGACTCCTACATAGTTCCCCTTACCTCCTCGAATCCTACACTGTTCCCCTCCCGCATCACCCCTTCGACTCCCCCCTCACCCCTTCGACTCCCCCTACGTCGTACCTGACAACCTTGCAAGGCCGAGCGTCGCTGCCTTCAGTGCTGCCTTCACTTTCGCAAGCTGCGCCGCGAGCTCTGCGGAGCCTTCGCCCCCTCTCCCCCCCCCCTCGCTGTTTTGTACCCTCAACACAATGTTTCTCTTTTGGTTCTCTCGTTTGAACACCTCTGTGTGTTTTGATTTCTTCGTAACCTTGTGTTCTTTTCTCGTTTAAATGGTTATATTTCTTTGTAAGATTACGTTTCTTCTCGTTTAAATGCACCTGTAAGTTTATATTTATTTGTAACCTTTTCTTATCACTACGCTCTTTAGTGACGAATGTTGCTTCATTCAGCATCTTGAGCGCTTTTTGATTTGCGCTCGTTTGACCGTGCCGATCGGAATCCCGCTACGCGGTTCTTTGTGATGCTGCGGGAAAACCGGAGCCGAGACGGCGTTCGTCATCTGCTGCTGCGAGTTTTTCCGTCTGCTGCTGCGAGTTGCTGCACGTACATCTGCTGCTGTCGCTTGCAGCTGCCGTAACATGCAGTAGCAGACCAACACACGTGCTCAGATCTCACACGTCACAACCGTCAGCATTAACACCAACATCAACACAACCACCACCACCATCATCATCATCATCATCACAACCTGCAGCCACAACGCGTTCATTTGTCTCAATGATTGCACCACCGTCGCCATTTTTTCGCAGTCTCTCCAGCGCTCCTTGGTCTCTTTTTCGCCGCCCCTCCGCCCCTTTTTTCGCCGCCCCTCCGCCCCTTTTTTCGCCGCCCCTCCGCCCCTTTTTTCGCCGCCCCTCCGCCACTTTTTTCGCCGCCCATCCGCCACTTTTTTCGCCGCCCCCCGCCCCTTTTTTCACCACTCCTCCGCCCCTTTTTTCACCACTCCTCCGCCCCTTTTTTCACCGCCCCTCCGCCCCCTCTTTCGCCGCCCTTCCGCCGCCTCAGGTGACCGCGTGACGTGAGCTGCAGCAACAAGGGTTGCGTCAGCCTGTGGCAGGAGCTCGTCTCGGTCTCGTGTCCTCGTCCCATTTTTGTTCCTTGTATTCTGGAGTCTCGTTGAATGAGGAGCGTTGAATGAGGAGCGTTGAATGAGGAGCGTTGAATGAGGAGCGTTGAATGAGGATCGTTGAATGAGGATCGTTGAATGAGGATCGTTGAATTAGGATCGTTGAATGAGGATCGTTGAATGAGGAGCGTTGAATGAGGAGCGTTGAATGAGGAGCGTTGAATGAGGATCGTTGAATGAGGATCGTTGAATTAGGATCGTTGAATTAGGATCGTTGAATGAGGATCGTTGAATTAGGATCGCTGAATGAGTATGATGTTAATATATTGCCCCGTATATTTATTCATAATATGGGCAAGATTCGCACATATTAATTAATATACAGAATATCCCTAGAAAAGCGGAACCCTGAATGACAATAATATAATTCAAAAACCATTCGCTGCATTTTTATTTTGCCATATTCTTCGTTGAACGCTTTTCAACGAACGCCGTGCATTTTAATGAAATATCATCTTCGGAAATCCCTACGTGTAATTGTATATTTAAACCATCAGGAAATATCAGGATATATATTTAAATATACATGCCTGTCAAAAGGAAACATGTTTGCTCGGGTAAGTCGAATCAATAAAATTACACTCCGCAATTTTTAAAGATAAGGTAACAGCACCTGCATAACATTGGCCAGACATATTAACGCAACATATAAGTCAACAACACCTGCACAATATTGGCCAGACAGATTTACGAGGTTCCAAGTAACTTCCAATTAACAATCTTTACACCGTTCGATCAGCACGCGCCTGGCACCTAAATATTTACTATTAATGAGACTTCATACCGTTCGATGAGTGCGTGCCCTGGCACCGGAATGTTCACCTAATTAGGTATTGTGTGTTCAGTATGCAGCATGTGGCCATGTCTCAGCATGCGGCATGTTCAGTATGCGGCGTGTGGCTGCTACACATGAAGAATGCCTTCATATTTCCTTGCGCAATAGGGTACGCGGCCTTGTCTTGGTTTGTCTCAATCTCGATGTTTTGGTGCCATTAGTATTTCTTATTCATTTACCTTCACTTGCCTATGTCCTTCGTATTCCACATTCATTTGGAATGTGGATGCTCAAAAATTTTCCAAAAATGTTCAAAACTGGATGTTATGTTATTAAAATTCCACATTCATTTACTTTCACTCAGATTTGTGCGCGTTCATGTGATGAGCAGCGGCACAGAATATTGCTTCGTAAATCATCGCAGAAATTGGTAAATTAAGTTTAAAGTATAATTCTGGAAAATATACAGTGAGCAATAAAATTTGAAGTTGATGAAATTTTAAGTCTATGCAAGCACTGCGATGTCCGTTGATCAATGTGACTGGTTCCTGAGATAAGAACGTTATATTATCAGTACTCCTTGAATACGGAAGGAACTGTAAACTTGACAGAAAGTTCAAAGTTCTTAGGGCTTGAGAAAGTTTATGTTAGCCAGTTATCTGGTGCGATGTATCAATGTTTTTTTTATTATATCTGACGTGTCTGATAGCACGTCTGCAGGCTTGTGTGAAATTCATCGCTTTTTTTCTACGGTGTTTCTATTGCTGCTCGACGTTCCAACTTACTCTTCGTTGTCAGTTTTGGCTTCAATTTCAGAGGTGGTTTTCGACGTGGGCTTTTAATTTTCTGAAAATTAAAACCGTCGTGATAGTACAGCTGGTAACGAAAACTCTTCCACTGATTTGGCTATGGTTCTTTTTGCCAAAACCCTCAAGTTTACGCATTTTCTGATAGATTTTGGGCAGATAAAATCAGCATCAAAGTCTGTAGACGGAAACGTATCATCTTCTTCGTCTGCCTCACCGCAAGCCATAAAATTATATATGTAATATCAAAATTAGATTGAAGAAATTACCGAATTTTCGTTACTTCTTGTTTAATAGTTCATTTCGAAAGTCGTGAGAGGAAATCGAGTTATAACTGTTTTTATTTATAGTGTAAAAACAAGACTGTACCCAGATGAGATTTGTGCTCCGGGTAATTACTTACTAGACTAATTCTAGCGCCATCGTGTTTCCTTCGAAACAAAATCTCTTCGGACTCTCTCCGGAAGCTGTTGAGGCATGGCTTGGTTGCTTTAAAAAGGCGTGGGTTGGTTGCTTCAAAAAGGCGTGGGTTGGTTGCTTCAAAATTACCCGACTGTTGTTCTGGAAGTTTTAGAGAAAAGCACGGCTCAGATTTCATGTCATGTATATGAGTTTCCTCTTCTTGATTGTTTTATTCAGCCTTTTGAAGTGGGCCGTGTAATTCAGACGCCTCAGCTGCATGGATTGTGTGACTCAGATCATTTACCTCTTACTGAGAACCTTCTATGGACAAGCTTCGTCCTGTTAATTGTGCCTTCGCTTGAGCTGTTTACCTTCAGCGTCAAATGACGCTCGTAGAGCACAGTTCCTCGGGCATGCAGTCACTCTTTGCAGTGACGGGTGTTGGGTCTATCGCCATGTGCTTAGTTCTCATTTTGGTCAGTTCAGCACCCCTTGTAGCTCATCCACCTGCTTCTGACGCCGTCATGTCGACCGTAACCGTGCCGCCTCTGTGGCACGGTTACAGCACCGTCATAGTTTCGGCACTGGCGCGGTTACAGCACTGGCACGGTTACAGCATCGTCACGGTTACAGCACCTTCACGGTTACAGCACCGTCACGGTTACAACACTGGCACGGTTACAGCACCGTCACGGTTACAGCACCGTCACGGTTACAGCACCGTCACGGTTACAGCACTGACACGGTTACAGGATCGTCACGGTTACAGTACCTTCATGGTTACGGCATCGTCACGGTTACAGTACCTTCACGGTTACAGCACTGGCACGGTTACAGCACCGTCACGGTTACAGCACTGGCACGGTTACAGCACCGTGACGGTTACAGCACCGTCACGGTTACAGCACCGTCACGGTTACAGCACTGGCACGGTTACAGCGCTGGCATGGTTACAGCACCGTCACGGTTACTGCACCGTCACGGTTACAGCACCGTCACGGTTACAGCACCGTCACGGTTACAGCACCGTCACGGTTACAGCACCGTCACGGTTACAGCACCGTCACGGTTACAGCACCGTCACGGTTACAACACCGTCACGGTTACAGCACTGGCACGGTTACAGCACTGGCACGGTTACAGCACTGGCACGGTTACAGCACCGTCACGGTTACAGCACTGGCACGGTCAGCACCGTCACGGTTATAGCACTGGCACGGTTACAGCACCTTCACGGTTTCGGCACTGGCACGGTTACAGCACTGGCACGGTTACAGCACCGTCACGGGGACAGCACCGTCACGGTTACAGCACCGTCACGGTTACAGCACCGTCACGGTTACAGCACCGTCACGGTTACAGCACCGTCACGGTTACAGCACTGGCACGGTTACGGCACTGACACGGTTACGGCACTGGCACGGTTACGGCACTGGCACGGTTACGGCACTGGCACGGTTACGGCACTGGCACGGTTACAGCACTGGCACGGTTACAGCACTGGCACGGTTACAGCACTGGCACGGTTACAGCACTGGCACGGTTACAGCACTGGCACGGTTACAGCACTGGCACGGTTACAGCACTGGCACGGTTACAGCACTGGCACGGTTACAGCACTGGCACGGTTACAGCACTGGCACGGTTACAGCACTGGCACGGTTACAGCACTGGCACGGTTACAGCACTGGCACGGTTACAGCACTGGCACGGTTACAGCACTGGCACGGTTACAGCACTGGCACGGTTACAGCACTGGCACGGTTACAGCACTGGCACGGTTACAGCACTGGCACGGTTACAGCACTGGCACGGTTACAGCACTGGCACGGTTACAGCACTGGCATGGTTACAGCATTGGCACGGTTACAGCACTGGCACGGTTACAGCACTGGCACGGTTACAGCAATGGCACGGTTACAGCACTGGCACGGTTACAGCACTGGCACGGTTACAGCACTGGCACGGTTACAGCACTGGCACGGTTACAGCACTGGCATGGTTTCGGCACTGGCACGGTTTCGGCACTGGCACGGTTTCGGCACTGGCATGGTTTCGGCACCGTCATGGTTTCGGCACCGTCATGGTTTCGGCACCGTCATGGTTTCGGCACCGTCATGGTTTCGGCACCGTCACGGTTACAGCACCACAGTTATGCGTGCCGTAACAGTTGAAATGTGCATGTAAGCACATAGCAAGTCACACAAGCCTCGTACATGCCAGCCAATAAATTTTCCAGACAATCGTGCGCTAACTTGACGTGGATGATGCGTTATCTAAAGAATACCGCGCGTTATCCATTTAAATAAGTGTGGTGGGTGTTTGCGAGTCTGCGGGACTGGTTATGAGCCTAGTGGCCTATTTCCGTGCCGCTGTAATTGCAGCGTGCTGCAAGATTTATGCAAATTGGTGCGTTCGAAAACTGTAGTACAGACATCCAAAATGCAACCGGTCTTGTCTGGTTTTTGGATCCGCAATTTCAGTGACTGTAATTATTGTAAATGAGGATAACACACTGGTAAATAGTTGTTTATTTTATATTTTGTCATATTATTATTGTTTGTATTATTATATTAATAGTTTATTTTATATTTTATTTGTCGGTGTGTCGCTCGTTGATCCCTCCACCAAGTGACTCCATTCGATGACGGAGTTACGGCACAAACTCAATTTCAAAATTAACGCTCGCTTCTTTGCACTCACTCTTAGGTATTCCTGCCTAATTTTTGCACGCATGTGTTTGGCTTTTGTTTACTGGAAAGAATCCTTCTGTGTACGTGTGTGTGTTGTGTACGTGTGTGTGTAGGGAGGAAGTGTAGGGGAATAAATGCGTTACTTTCCTGCTATCAAGAAGTCATGCAGTCCACACATGCGGGATGCTTCGCAAGCACTTGCAGCTCCAAACTCACGTGTATGAACGCATGAGTCTTAATCTGCGGCTGTTGTTGCTGTTGTTACTGTTATCGTTGCTGTTGCTGTGCAACCGGTCACATTCCTGCGGTCAACGGCGGCACACACTGCAGGGTGGCAGCTGTTGTCATCGTTGTTCCAGCTGCTGTTATTCTTGCTGTTCCAGATGTTATTCTTGCTGTTCCAGATGTTATTCTTGCTGTTCCAGATGTTATTCTTGTTGTTCCAGCTGCGGCTGTTATTCTTGCTGTTCCAGATGTTATTTTTGTTGTTCCAGCTGCGGCTGTTATTCTTGGTGTTCCATATGTTATTCTTGTTGTTCCGGCTGCTGCTGTTATTCTTGCTGTTCCAGCTTCTCTTTAATTAAGCATGCTTCTGATATTCATGTAAAACAGCTGTATAATTCAGGCGTAACGGCTGTATAATTCAGGTGTAACGGCTGTATAATTCAGGTGTAACGGCTTTATAATTTAGGTGTAACGGCTTTATAATTTAGGTGTAACGGCTTTATAATTTAGGTGTAACGGCTGTATAATTCAGGTGTAACGGCTGTATAATTCAGGTGTAACGGCTGTATAATTCAGGTGTAACGGCTGTATAATTCAGGTGTAACGGCTGTATAATTCAGGTGTAACGGCTGTATAATTCAGGTGTAACGGCTGTATAATTCAGGTGTAACGGCTGTATAATTCAGGTGTAACGGCTGTATAATTCAGGTGTAACGGCTGTATAATTCAGGTGTAACGGCTGTATAATTCAGGTGTAACGGCTGTATAATTCAGGTGTAACGGCTGTATAATTCAGGTGTAACGGCTGTATAATTCAGGTGTAACGGCTGTATAATTCAGGTGTAACGGCTGTATAATTCAGGTGTAACGGCTGTATAATTCAGGTGTAACGGCTGTATAATTCAGGTGTAACGGCTGTATAATTCAGGTGTAACGGCTGTATAATTCAGGTGTAACGGCTGTATAATTCAGGTGTAACGGCTGTATAATTCAGGTGTAACGGCTGTATAATTCAGGTGTAACGGCTGTATAATTCAGGTGTAACGGCTGTATAATTCAGGTGTAACGGCTGTATAATTCAGGTGTAACGGCTGTATAATTCAGGTGTAACGGCTGTATAATTCAGGTGTAACGGCTTTATAATTCAGGTGTAACGGCTTTATAATTTAGGTGTAACGGCTTTATAATTTAGGTGTAACGGCTGTCTAATTTAGGTGTAACGGCTGTATAATTCAGGTGTAACGGCTGTATAATTCAGGTGTAACGGCTGTATAATTCAGGTGTAACAGCTGTTAAGCTCCAGCTGCAAACGGCTCTACGGTGCGAGTAGAACTGCTTTACATAACGAGCGAATTCTACAAATGCGATCCTCACAATAACGGTGCTGGATGATTTGCATTGGTGCGGTGCAGGTTTGTCCACCCATAGACGTCACGATTAAAATAAATGAAGGAATAGTTGAACCAACAAAACGAATAAATAAGGGACTAAATAAAAGTGATGTCATGAAAGTATGAATGATTGCCATCAGTAGTGATAGTAGTAGTAGTAGACGTAGTAGTGATAGTAGTAGTATTGACATTCAGAAATAGCTGTAGCGTTGATACGGTTGCCATCGTGACTCCAATAGAGACACGTGTTGCAAAAGACACGTGTTGCAGCAGCGTGCGCGCGACAGAAGCTAAAAATAAACCTCTGGAGCCTTTGCAAGGTTCATGTCCACGTGATGTGATTACGGGGTGATCCTAAAATATGTGTACTCGCTCTTTGACTGCACAATGCACGGTGGTCCCAAAATATGAATAATATCGGGTCTTCTACAAAATCTGATCTCACTCTTCCAGCACTCGTGCATTTTTGTTATGATGTGCGTGTGTATTGGGATGTTATTTCGAGTTAAATCAAAGAAAAGGACTATGAATTTAAGAAGGACTTGAAAGTCTACTTAGCTGCACTTGAAACAAAAACTTAACGATTAATCGTCAAAGAATGAGCACATTTTCGGGAACACTCATTTAGAGCCAAGCGTAGGCGGCGCCCGACATTTATCACCAACGGCATTACGGACTACTGCAGGTGTTACTGAGTGCAGCCTGCGAGTGGTTGATGATACATTTTATTGTTATTCTTATTGTTTTTTCCTCGCCTCTGTGGTAGTTGTAGTAGTGAAGGAGTAGTGGTAGTAGTGAAGTGGTAATAGTGGTAGTGATGTAGTAACGAAGTAGCGAAGCAGTACATTACTTGACCCAGTACCCGGACACCAGCGGCCACGCCAGTACCATGAGGCAGTACCATGACACACACACACACACACACACACACACACACACACACACACACACACACCCCACAGGTGGTAACCAGCACCAGCTGTTCGCCCCACAAGATGGCGGCTGCCGCAACCACCTGGCGCCAGCTGTTTGCTTTTCTTTTAATTCGAAGCGACGCAGTTTTCGTTTCTCTAAAATTTTTACCCAAAAATGAAAGAGAGATTTGCGCGTTCTTGAGCCGCGGTTGTTTCGTACGACTGGCAGCATTCGACATCTGTTTTCCACTTTTTCTTTCCGTTGCGTTTTTCATGTATATAGTTTTCTATTCACTGGGTCTGTACCGCTGCAGCGCCTTGTGAAAGCTGACTATCGATCTTAGAGATGAAAGTGTGGGTGTATGTATATTTAAACCATCTGTTCCTGCGTACAGGTATGTTTTAACGCGTTCACTGCTATAAGTTGAGCTGATGTTCAATATTCAACTCCAATCCATGTCAGTAGTAGTAAGCAATTTTGAAAACAGCTATCACTAAGTGGATCATGCTCTCAAAATCCCCTCCGTGGCCACCGGTGGCGCACGTTGAGGTCAAAGTGTTAATTTATCTACATACCTACATGAACGAAGGTGTCGGTGTCGAGCATTTCATTTGTCATGAAGACATGTTCACCAGCGCATATGCGCGTTCAAAGGTCTTTGAAAGCAAACTTGACCCCCAGTATACATTTTCTGGGTGCCATAACATGGCAACGGGACATTTTAATTTATTCACTTGAAATCATAAGCCAGGAAATTTTTTGCACCTTTCATTTGCATGGCTTTTCATTCATTTCGCTGCTCTTCAATGCTCTGCTCTTCTCTTTTACAAAGGAAATTGCTCGCGAGCTAAAACTTCTCTGAAATTGTATCGAAATTGTGATATCCAGGTGCGACAATTTGTGCTCATTCGTATTTCAAATTCACTTCTTTGGCAATTGGCATCGTATTTTTTCGGTTTCCCTTCTATGATAATTTCGTGCGCTGTATGCTTTTTAGTTAATTGGTTTGTGCAAGTCTTTGTTGTGGATGTAGTGGGTGAGGTGTGGGTGTAGTGGGGGAGGTGTGGATGTAGGTGAGTGAGGCATGGGTGCAGTGAGGGAGGTGTGGGCTGGAGACAATCTTGTGCAACGCGTGCCTTGTGGGGCACCGGACCAGCATTCCTGCGACCTCTTTCTCTCACTCTATCTTTGCTCTTTCTTTATTCTAACTTTCTTTCTTTGCTTTTCCTTTGCTCTCTCTTTTTCATCTCCGCTCTTTCTCTTTTTCTAGTCTCGAGTTGAATTGTGGCGCACAAGCTGCGTCTCGAGTTGAATTGTGGCGCACAGGCTGCGTCTCGAGTTGAACTGTGGCGCACAAATCACCTTTCACGTCAACTGCGTTGTAGCTATGCTTTCTCCTCGGCGTCGTGACGTCGATTTTCGTGCGCTGTTGTGTCGTGCGTGCGTCGCTCCTGCGGGTCTCCTGTCTGTCCAGACGAGCTTTTTGAATTTGAATGCGAAGTTGTCCGGGAATTTTGGTGCGGCGACTTTTATGTGGCCTTGATTAATTAGACCTGCTTTGTTTGTGAACGGAGCTTCGTGTGGAGCGTTTTTGTCAGCGTTGTCAATCTCGGCTTTCTCTTGCTTTCGTGTTATTTTTGGCAGCGTTGTTTGGTACGGTGTTTTCTTGCGTCCTCGTTTTGTTTTGGGTCGCATTTTCCGAGCCCGTTGTGTATGACGCGCTCGGTGTGTGCGTAGTTTTGGTTCTTCTTCTTCGCCTGTCGTTGTATAGGTTCGTGGTTTTCATTTTGGGTTCTAATTTCGTTGAACATCTCCCTCATTCTGTCTGTTTGCCCCTCTACTTCCCTCTTTTCCTCCCTCCTTCCACTTCCCTCTTTCACTCTCTCCATTTCCGTCCTTGCCTCCCTCCACTTTCCTCTATTTGCCTCCCCCTCTCTCCCTTCACTTACCTCCTTCTCTCCTTCCATTTATTTGCACTTACCTCCCTCACTCCTCCATTTCTTTCCACTTACCTCCCTCACTCCACTCCCTCTACTTGCCTCCCTCTCTCCCTCCATTTCTTTCCACTTACCTCCCTCACTCCACTCGCCTCCCCCTCTCGACGGACCGCAATATTTTGACCGCGTCTGTCGAGACGCTCGTGATGCCGCCATGCAGAAAAAAAAGACAGAGCGCCTCATTCTGTCGAGAGTCGCGCACGCAAAAACCAGACGCAGCGCTCGCCGATATTGCATTCCTGCGTCTGCCTCCTGGTGCTGCTGCTACTGGTGGTGGTGGTGGTGGTGGTGGTGAGAAATGATGTTGAGAGTAGAGAAGCAGTACTAAGTGAATCTTGATGGCAGCCGTGATGCCGAATGATTTTGCTTGTGGTGGAGGTAGTGGTGATACCTAATGGTAGTGGTTGAGGTGGCACCGTACGGTAGAAGTGATACCGAATGTGAGGGTGGAAGTGGTACTGAAGATGAAAATAGTGATGCTGAGTGACGATGGTGACACTGATTGTTGATTGTAGTTATGATACCAAAAAAATAAACGTCGATGATACGGTCAACGATGATACCGTAGCGTTTGAAATACGAGATAATAACGGTGCCAAGTCGTGGTCGCGTAGCAGGTCCTGTAATGGTAGTGATATGGCTAGGAAATACCTCTCGTTAGCACTCAAATTATCAATGTTCTCCCTTTGATTTTTCTACAAGAATCCATGCAGCTCTATAGTGCAAAATACCGATCTCTGTATGCACACCACCGGATAAAATGAATAAACGAACGCTTCATATTTCCTTTTCAAGTCTTCATTGTACGATCTCTAATTTGTAATGTATCCACTCTCTCGTTATGTAGGCTTAGGATTTCAATTCAACAC
The DNA here is from genome assembly GCA_030386875.1 of Morinoia aosen. Classification (NCBI taxonomy): domain Eukaryota; kingdom Metazoa; phylum Arthropoda; class Malacostraca; order Amphipoda; family Talitridae; genus Morinoia; species Morinoia aosen. The sequence goes on from CM059563.1 coordinate 24,356,007, forward strand.
ATTTTTTTGTATTGAATTCGCTGGCTTGAGAACTCTGCACATCGACAACACAATGCTGTGCCCTGTACAGATGTGTGTTGCAGGACTCCAACACACATGTTGCATCACATGTGTTGTTGCATGTTGCTGCGTCACGTGTGTTGTGGGACTCCGACGCGCGTGCGTGCGCTTACATTGCTCTAGGAGTGTAGTCTACATACGCATGTGCGCAACGAACACGTCATGTATCGTGTACGTTCTTACATGTACACTTTTGCGCACCTGTACTATATTTACGTACACTAACGCACTTGTATGTACTATATTTACGTACACTAACGCACTTGTATGTACTACATTTACGTACACTAACGCACCTGTATGTACTACATTTACGTACACTAACGCACCTGTATGTACTACATTCATGAACACTTACGCACTTTTACGGACGCTTATTCCTATTTGCGCTCGAGAATTCCTGGAATATTTGCGCGCTCAGTCGGTCGTGCGCAGACCCGGTGCGTGCGTCCGTACGTGCGCGCGCTCACCGCTGGCTGCTGCGGTTGTCGCGGAATGCGCGCAGCAAACCGAGCGCGCGCCGTGCAACCGCCCTTGTTTCTGCGCCGTGTCTTCTGTTTTGTGTACAGTATTTCTTGTGCCTCTACTGCGTACTGTTTTTTGTGCTTATTCATGCTTTTTATTTTGTTATGTTGTCTTATTCTCCTATTTTTATGCTTTTTGTGCCTTCAGTGCTTACTGTTTTTTGTGCTGATTTATGCTCTTTATTTTGTTATGCTTTTTCATTTCCTATTTTTATGCTCCAATGCTTTTTATGCTTTTATGTTTTCAGTGCATTTCCATTTTTTATGTTTTTTTTACGGTTCTGGTTCTAGAGAAAGCGGACCGCTCGCCCCGAGTTAGGCATGCGAAGCGCGGTAATTCCTACGCGACGTCGGGTCCTGGGTCCTCTCTTCCCTGGCATCTGGGCGGCGGTTCCGTTCCGGCACTTGCGCTGCAGCTGCAAATTCTTGTCAATGAAAACGGTTCCAATGAACGCCGTCTTTTACCATAGTTCTTTATACCGTGAACGCCGTCGCACCTTCAAATTCTTGTGAACGAAAACAGTTACCATGAACGCCGCCTTTTATCGTGGTTCATGATACTATGAACGCCGTCTTTTATTGTGGTTCATGATACCATGAACGCCGTCTTTTATCGTGGTTCTTTAAACTACGAACGCAATCTTTTTTATTTTCAAACAATTCAACTTGACTTGCTTGTGCATGGGGCAGCGTGTATTCTTCTAAGACAACTTTGCTGCGCTACGGGCTGAGTGCACTTAGCTAAAGTCCACTTAGCTACGCTACGTGCTGCACCGCTACGGTAGAGACCGCATCCTCCCAGCAAGACGAAGTGACTAAATTGATTTGCTTCGTTCTATGACTCGATTTTCTGGCTTAGGATTTCAAATGAATAAATAAGAATGTCCCGTCGCCATGTTATGACATCCTTGGCATCCAGAAAAGGTATACTGGGGTCAAGTTTGCTTTCAAAGGCCTTCGAACGCACATATGCGCTGGTGAACATGTCTTCATTACAAATGAAATGCTCGACACAGAGACCTCCGTTTAAATAGGTATGTAGGTAAATTATCACTTTTACCGCAACGTGCGCCACCGGTGGCCACGGAGCGGATTTGGAGAGCATGATCCAGTCAATGATAGCTATTTTCAAAATTGCTTTCTACAACTGACACGAATTTGAGTTGAATATTGAACTTCAGTCCTACCAATTGCGGTCAAAGTTTTAATACAAAAATATATATTTGGTTAACGTAACTTGATATCACCGTGCCCGTATGGAGTATAGAATAGCGTGTGGTGCAGTTCTTGTTGCCGGGAGCGACATCTGTTTTATTTTTGCCGACGGTCTTGGCCGAGACAGCACTTGTTGCGTGCCGGTGTGCAAGCTGTGTGGACTCCACAGCAACACACGGAGCTGTCTGTATACGACCTCTCGCTCTGTTTCTGTGTGAATGTATGATTTGAACTTGTGTTGATCAGTTTGAAGAGTGTCTGAGATGTATGGTTTGAATTTTTGTTTGAGTGAAGGACGTCGTTTAAAGCACATGTCCGTGTGCAGTTTGCGTCCCAAAACATACACTTTTCCCCTAGAGAAGTGATTGTACTTCTCTACGTTACTTAAATTCTGTGATCAACTCAAAATTGTTTTTCTCAGCCTAGCAGATCTATTTGAACTCAATCTAGAAACTATAGAACTGACATACTCATTATACAATTTTTGAGTTATAATGCCTTTGTCGTTCTTTATACGATTCTTGAGTTGCCATGCCATTATCGTTCTTGAGTTGCCATGCCGTTGCCGTTTTTCAGTTTGCGTTTTCGAACGAAAATCCGAAAATGAGTGTCTGGAATGTCGGAATTGTGTTGCATCGCTAGCACAGAGTTAGCGTCGCCATGATATTAGTGCCTAAGTTGAACCCTCGCCTTAGAGTTTGTGGTGTCGGCTGTTGAAATGGTGCAATTCAGTGTCATTGATACCTGAGAGACGTGTGGGTGATGTGACGTGGATCGGGTCTTCAAATGATGCAATTCAGTATCATTGATACCTGAGAGACGTGTGCGTGATAGGGCGTGGATCGGCTCTTCAAATGATGCAATTCAGTATCATTGATACCTAAGAGACGTGTGGGTGATGTGACGTGGATTAAGTTGGCCAGTTTGGCCTTTTTCTGGTCGGAATTCTCGGCTGCGGCCAGACGAAGGCCGCGGGTCTTGCAAGCCTGGGTCGCGCTGCTCCGGCACGTCGCAAGAATGAGCTCCCCTGAGTAGCTTGTGCCTCCCCCTCCCCCTAGACTTGCGGTTCGCTGCTCTCTTCTTCTCACAGCACCGTTCCTCCTGCTTCTTCTGGGGCTCTTGTTGCCTTGTGCATCTAGGAACAATAGCCTCAGTTTCTACGAATTTTCTCCTGTGGCTCTTTCTACCTCGTGCATCTAGGAATTACCACATCAGCTTTCTGTGACTTTTGCTACCTTTTGCATCTATTAATTATAACCTCAGCTTCCTGTTGCTCTTTCCACCTTTTGTATCTAGGAATTACGGTCTCGGCTTTCTGTGACTCGACACTTCTTTCCGTCATGACTTCTCCGTTGCGAGCGCTCGTCTGTGGTGGGATCATGAGACGGCCTCCACTTGACGTGGACGTTGCAACATGATCATCTTGGGCCCGGAATTATAATTATTGCTTCGACTTTCATGAGGATGCAAGAAAAACTGATGAGAAGCAAGCCTCATCCTCGGGCGAAAGTTCGTTTTGTGGCACAGCGACATATGTCACACCTGCTCAAGAGTCACTATAATACTCACTTTGAACGTGGAGTTTGTGTCCTCTATCTCTTACAATAAAGATTTCTATGCGTCTTGTATGTTTGTGTGACTAGTGATGATTGTTGTTTGTTCTCGTTACGTGCTAAGGTAGCGACGAGCGTACACAGTTACATTGCACGCAATCTTTCTTGTTGGTTTGAACGATTGCAGTTTGCTATTATCAGCGCAGGTTGTTGCAGCTTATTTTGCTATCAGTAGTGCAGGTGGCGGGAATTATGGCCTGGTCGGGTTCAAGCCATGACCTCGCTCTCGTGCGTTAGGTTTGTGCGTGCGTACGTTAAGTTTCTGACGTAAGACACGTTGTGTTTTGCGTCAAAACTGAACATGTGAGCTGGAATGGGCGCCCTGATATCGATAAGCCTGCGCGATCGTGGTGAAGCCTTTAATTAAAATGAATCACTTCAGTTGTGTAAATGTAGAAATATTGTTTACGGTGAACAGGCGATCGAATTTGGTTTGACTGTACAGTGAACTTCTTATGAGTATTGGATATTTCTGTACCGCGAGAAATGAAGACTGTGTTTTAAGAAGACTGGGAATGAGCTTCACTACTTCGGGGTATTTGTTGCTATTCTGAAGTTGACTATATCCTTGAAAAGAAGATAATTATGTCTACACCAGATTTGAGTAAAAACTGTTTGAAATTTTAGAGAATTTATTTCGACAGCGTGAAGGATTGATGCCCCACCGACATTTCGTTAAAACTCAGTCGTTGTATACAGCAACACTGTGTGTGAGACCGCTGCAGTTACTTCGGAAAGCTCGCACTAGACGTAACAACGAGCAGTTTGGTTTAAACTAAATGCATGCATGGGGCATGAAGCCTGATAAGAAAGTATAAGAAGCAAGCACGTCAAGGCGTGTGAAGACGGCAAAGAGACCGAGATGTTGCTGCGGTGTGGTCGAGAAGTCGGCACCCGCACGCTGTTCTCAGCGATGCTGACCGCTGGTCTGCAGTGCTGCATCACTGTGTGGTGGTGCAGGGAGTGGTGACCTCAGACTGGATTTTCAAGGAATTGACTTGTCGTGGCAGTGCGTAGCTATGCTACGTAAGCGTACCGAACATGTGGCAGCTTTGCCACTATGCCATTGTCGTGAAAGTGCGTATCTATGCTACGTGTATTTAGAGGAACTGACGCTGCGACGTCGTAAATGGTTAAAAATTCAGACCATCCTGGCAAAGTAGATTATGCGCACAAGATCAGCTGGAAGACGTGAGTGCCGCAGAAAGACCTGCGCGACTGTTTTGAAGACCTAGAAATGCGCGGGAGGAGGGAAAGTTTATCACAGACGAGGGGGGCGAAAGAGAACGAGGGGGTGAAGAGAGAAGGGGGTTAGTGATAGTAACCGAAGGGGGGTCAGTTGGGGGGCTGGGGTCCGCATTCCAACGTTGCGCGCTGTGAGGCCGTTGCTGCTCACTCGGCAGCCGTTACTGCTCTGCTGCTCGCTTGTGCGCCGCGTGCTGCTCTGCACACCGCAATTCCGTCCTATGTTGAGGCACTGTTGTGAGCAGTGGATTAATTTTTGCTTAAATGTTGCTTTAGCTTTGGTAACTTGGGTAACGTGCTTTTTTGTTAGCGGTGACTGATTTCGTTACTTCCATTACTGCTACTATTCTCGCTGTTGCTGTTTTTTTTCTGTAACCGTCGCCACTTTTCCCGCTGTAAATGTTATTACTGCTACCACTATAACCGTTGCAGGTGCTGCCTGCCAGCGCTAGCTTTTGCAGCTGTTACCGTTTCTTCTGATGCTGCTGCTGCTGTTGTTGTTTTTGTTGCTGTCACTGCTGCTTGCTGTTGTTGTTGCTGCTACTATTGTTGTTGTTGCCACTGTTGTTGCTGCTGCAGCTGCTACAGAAGGTCCCTATGACCCGCACTGGCATTCGTCAGCTAAGCAGCGCGCGCTGCGAGTGACGTTGACGCCTCAAGGACTTGCTGTTGCTGTTGTTACTGTTGTTGCTGTTGGTGTTGTTTCAGTGCGTGTTCTCCCTGCGGCTGCTATCGTCGCGCTGGTCACGTCCGTCTTGGTCATTTTCGTGCAACATCGTCCTCAGTTTGCCTATGTTTCTAGACATGGTGTTGCTCCTCACAGCACTCGCGCTGAACGCACTGCCCAGTTTTTCGTTCCGTTTTAAATGAGTTAACCGTGCGTTATCTGCCAAGTCACTCTACCTCCTTTCTCTGAGTCCGTTTCTCCTGCGCACCGCTGCTGCTGCTGCTGCTGGGCTTCTCTCATCGGCGTCATCCTCCGTCGCTTCGCATTGGTTTGTTGTGCCTCTTGCAGCCTGCTTTGCTTCTACTGAACGTGTCTTACTTCTACCATAATCTGCTGTACTCCTGCTACGCTAAAAGCTGCTTTAATTCTATCATAACTTGCTTTACTCCTGCCAAAACCTGGTTTACTTCTGCCTACAACCTGCTTTACTTTTACCCACAACCTGCTGTACTCCTGTCAAAACCTGCTACACCTCAGCACAACCCGCTACACCTCAGCACAGCCTGTGGCCGCACCACAACCTGCTGCACAGCGGCCGCGCGGCCCGGACGGCGTGACCGCAAGCAGCAGCAGCAGATGACGACGGAGCAACAGCCTCGCACAAGAATGCCGGAATGCAAACTATTCTTAGCAGCAAACGGCGGTGGTGGCTGTGGTGGCGAGCGTATCTAGGCGACAGGCCGCTCTGTGTCTCGCGTCCCCTGCACTCTGCCTGCTGTCTGTCTCGCGGGGGTGTGTGGGGCCAACGGGTCTTGAGCTTCCGCTTCTTCGGCTTTGGTCCGGGTCTAACGCATATTCTTTGGCTTGTTGTGGCCTTCTTCTTAGTCTTTGGTTTGTGTCAAACTCGTATTCTTGGCTCATCGTGGCCTTCTTCCTAGTCTTTGGTCCATCACAAATTCTCCGGCTCGTTGTTGGGTTTCCTCTTCTGAATGTTTTGTCCGTATCTAACACACATTCTTTGGCTTGTTTTTGGCCTTCTTCTTAGTGGTTGGTCTGTATCAAACTCGTATTCTTTGGTTTGTTGTCAGCCTTCGTTTCCGTCATCTATATCTTTATCCAACACACATTTTCTTTGGCTTGTTGTTGGGGTTTCTCTTCTTATTCTTTGGTCCGTATCCAATACATGTCCTTTAGCTCGTTTTGACCTTTTTTTTAGTCTTGGTCCGTATCGAACTCATACCCGTCGGCTCATTGTTGGGTTTCCTCTTGTTAGTTTTGATCCGTATCGAACTAAAATCCTTAGCCTCATTGTGGCCATTGTTTTCTTAATATAGATCTGTATCCAACTCATACACGGCTCGTTGTTGGGTTTCCTCTTGTTAGTTTTTGGTCTGTCTCCAACACGTATTCTGTGGTCTTCCTCTTGTGTAACTATTTTGCTTTTGCTTCGTGGCTGCGACTTCTCTTCATCTTTACATTGGATGATGTAATTTCCGCGTTCTTTTATCGGTAAACTACTGAACAAGCGTCGTGATTTTGCGTGTTGATAAGCAACGGTCCGCGTCCTCAGTTCTCCCGTTTTTTTTCAAGATCTTCACCCTGTAATGTTTCGTTGTTTTATCTTTCTTTGCACTTTCGTGTTGTCGAGTTTCAATTCTACTTTCTATTAAGACATGATATGCTGTGCCAACACCATGGTAGTTATCTGTGTTTGTAGCCGATATGGTGGCATTGTTGCTCTGCAACCTGCAGCACCGTCGACATCGCTGATGTTTGGATCGCTAATTGTGCTCCTCTCATTCGGGCCGACGTCATTCTTGACTGCTCTCAGGAGCCACTGCTCTCAGTAGTCACTGCCCTCAATCAATTTGATCGTAGCGTGAGCTGTAATTGTTACTTTACTTTCTTAATTAGCTGTATGGATTTGTTGACAGCGTGCGATGTTACCAATTCATTTTCTTAAATAGATGTTTAAATTTATGTGATGTCATTATTAATTAATTTTCTTAATTAAATGTCTGAATTTGCTCACAGCGTGCGGTGTTGCTAATTGGTTTCCTCTTCCTCCGGCAGGTGAACGGGGTGACGGTGCCGCGCGAAATATCGCTGCTGCTGCGCCTCACGAACGTGCCGAACGTGGTGCAGCTGCTCGACTGGATTGACCGCGACGATTCATATCTCCTCATTTTCGAGAGGCCGGATCCGTGCCAAGACTTTTTCGATTACATCTCGAAGCACATTTTCTTGCCCGAGTACCAGGCGAGGTCTCTGTTCCAGCAAATCGTGCAGACGGTGAAGCAGTGCCACGAAGCTGGCGTCGTGCATAGAGACATAAAAGACGAGAATATCCTTATTACCGTCGATGCGAGCGGTCACTTCGTCCTGAAGCTAATTGATTTTGGCTCGGGTGCCGTGGTGAACCCCAACGACAGACCGTATGTCGATTTCGACGGCACGAGGGTGTACGCTCCTCCTGAGTGGATTACCACTGGATCCTACTCTGCAATCCCCGCCGCCGTGTGGTCACTGGGCGTCCTTCTCTACGACATGGTAGTTGGATATATCCCTTTCGAGAACGACGAGTCCATTCTTCAGAACAAGCTCCAGTTCCGAACAGAGTACGGGCTCTCGCCCGCTGTTATAAACCTCATCCGGACTTGTCTCGACCCCAACCCGGCCAAACGTCCGTCTCTGGAGCAAATCTTAAGCCATCCTTGGATCAGAAATCCTGATATTTCCCGGGACTGCCAGGGGAACCAAGAAAAGCATCAGCAGCTGCGCATAGAGCAAGCGCAGCACCAGAAGGCCATGCAACATCAACATCCACAACAGATTCTCCAGACTCAACAACCACAACAACAGCAGCAGCATCAAATTCAGGAGCAGTTGCCCTCTCAGCAACAAAACCTGACCGCGAGCCGGTGCAATAACACCAACCGATCCTCTTCTGCAATTCCTATCCCCCAGCAAAGCTCGGCCAGACACCAGTTTGCTGATAATAGCCTTTCGTGCAACACTTCCAAAGTAGCTTTCAACTCAGTAACTCCCTCTACCAGCAGCCCCAGCTCTTGTGTTAGCAACGCTGTTCTTTCCCCTTCCTCCTCACCCCTCACCCTCCCCACCCAACCGTCGTCTCTCTCCTCATCGCAGTCTTCGAACGCCTCTTCATCGGGACCCAGCAAGTCCTTACACGTCAATCTCAACCAAATATCGGCGACCGGCCCAAACTCTTCCAACACTTCGTCCTCGACGTTGCAAACACCTCCGGGATCACCTCCAGATCTCAGCACGCACTCTCAACTTCATCCAAATCAGCAGCAACATATGCAGCACCCGTCAATGTTACCGCGACTCTCTCCGTCTCACCAATCTGCTTCGCCGGGGACCAACTCTCAAGCAAGCTTCTCTATAAGCAACAGCATGAGACTCGCTCTCCCCCACTACGACAGTGGCAACAATAACTCCTCTCTCAACGATAATAACAGTTTCAATAACAGCGCCAGCATCGACGCGGCTCTGGCTAAGATCTCTATGCCTACGAATACATCTTTACTAGCGGCCCGAAATACTCGCTGCAGTCCGCACGCCCTGAGTAACAGATCCCGTGATTCCCTATGATGCAAAAATATACGATGAACATGTGCATAGCTTCCTAATTCTAGGGCGTATTAGTAATACCATGCAGGGGTAGGTATCCTTCAGTGCTGCTAGGTTAAGTTTAAGGGGTATACTGAATAAGGACATCTAGTGATAGGCAGCTACTTTATAGGTCAATTGTACAGCAGAGCTGCACTCTAGTAGTTAGCTTCGCATCCTGTGTACTATTGTATCTGTTCCCTGTGGATGTATCAAATTTTTAACAAGTCTTGGGTCTAGATTTTAACTTTTGGTACGGGAAGCTTCCTCGTGGCTAGCCTTCTTTGGTACGAGTTCGCCTAGATATGTGCCAGATGCTCTTGCATTGAAACTGAAATTGTTCTCTTGAAAAAAGATTCTCATGAGAGGCTTTTAAAACGTAAGGAAGTCGTCCTAATTTCGTTGTGGATTTAATCTCACTGGGGAGAAACAAAGTACAGAATCCTTCTGCCCCTGTACCTGGTCCGATTTTTATCGTATCAGTGTTGTAAAATCAAAATTTTGCTTGAACCTTTTGTGTGATGTGTTATTGGGCACAATAGCTTGCTGCAAAATTTGCGAAGAGTAAATCCGCTACCTAAAATCTGGACTCCTCAAAAATTTGCAGAAATAGAATTTTTCTATTTCTAAATCTACATTTCTGATTCTAATTTGGAAAATTTTGCACTCCTAGGAAATTTGCTTGGGAAATGACGTGACTCGGGTTGTCTCCACTCCGTCGACCTTCCTACAAATTTCATCATGAGACGAAAGTTCTTAAACTTACGAGGGAATCCTAATACGATGGTATCATGCGTATTTCATGTAGAAATTCCTCTCGCTTCCGTCGCTGTTTTTATCGCTGACGATTGTCCGAGAGATAGAGGTTATTGGCTACTAATTTCTTCTGACTGCGCAACATGTTTACGCTGAAACGAAAAGCATCTCTAAAGTTCCACGTTGCGTGAGTTGCGCTCTGTTCATGGTGTTGCGCGGGTAGGGCTCAGTTTAATAAGCCTGTTGAGCTAGTTTATTATAGGACTATGACTTTCCATTTTTTAGCTTACAGATGCTCCGTTTCCCAGTAAAAACCGATGCGCGAGTCTGTGCAGTGCCGCGTTGATCTGCTCAGTTCTACCAAAAAAATCTGATACGATGATCGCATCGATTTCCACTGGGGGTAGACAACGGGAATATGCTCAAGTAGAATTAGGGTGTGCTTGGTCTAGCTCGCATGAAGTCATGTCTGCATCTGCGCGTTTCTTTCTATCGTACGCTCATGAAATACGAGATTCGTTTTCCAGTGTCAAATGACCCCTCCCCATTTTTGAGTCAACATCTAATTTAGAAATCTCTTTAGCTTTAAATTATTGTTTTTGTTTATTTTTAATTAGGGTATGGTGTATCTGATTGTTCGCGTGTTTAGTTAGACTTGCTGTAGCTTAATGAGAATTTTCGATACTCGTGTGCGAGTATTCGCGGAACTTTTACCGAATTATCTTCATCAGCAACTACAAACAAAAAAATTATCTTTGAAAATAAGTTCGCTTGAGTTGTCAGGGTTACTTTACTATGCCAAAGATTACAAACAAGCAAGTATGTATTTGCTTTTTGTTAGGTTTCTTGTTCCTTTAGAAGTGCTGCTCGCCAAAAACCGAATCCCCTGCTTTTGTGTCAGATTCCTGGGAAAAACTCTTCCTGTCATCTTTAAAGACTAACGTTCGATTTACATGTCGTTTCCTCACATTTCTGACGTGTGCCTCAGCTTAGCAAAAAAATCAACTAACTAATTTCGTTATTTTCAAGGACGTCTGCTGTGAATCCATCGTTTGTTTACGACGCTCAGGTTTACCCAATCGACGAAAATGTTCACCGCTCGCATTTTGGCGGCGTTCTTGAGGAAGAGTTTTGAGTTTTGTGCATTGGCCTTCAAACAACTTTGTTTATTAGAGAGGCGAGGGTAGGGGGTGCTGAGGGGTGAGTTGTATGCGCCCGTGGCGTGTATGTACGCATGTGTGTAAATAGTCTGTGTGGAGTGTATGTATACATGTTGCTGCACGACAGGCTATTGCCCGTACACTAAGAATGAGCTGTAAATACGTAATAAAGTTAGTAATGAGCTGTAAAATGGTAGTATGTACTACTACTACTACTACCACTAGGGGTGAGCTGTAAATAAGTAGGTGCCCAGTTAGGAATGAACTGTAAATAAATAGTACCTACTCTGTTGTACGTAGCAAACATTTACTGTACAGAGCCTGCGGTTTTCTGTGTTATTTATACGACGCTTGAATGAGGGTCAGATTGTTTCTTCGTTGATGCGGTGACTGTGGTGTGTCCCCCGATTGCGATCGAGGGACATTCTCCAATGAACTTCATCCGTGTGACCTGACCCAGTAGTAGTTTTTGATGAGTTTCTTCATCCGTTTTCGAACTAAACACCTCGCCTTAGACGTACTTGTATTATTATATTATTATTATATTATTATTATTGTTATTTTAACGTGCTTTGAATCATTGCAAGCTTTCGTAGATCTTATGTACGTAGTAGTGTACCTACATGCCTGCCTGCGCTGAGCGTTCGTTCTGTTAGTCAGCACACATACTCAGCCGTTTTGCGCTGCGGTAGCGGCAACGTTCGTTGTACGGCCCCTACGTTAAACCTTCTTGCCTAGAATTAGAGCTGACTCACTGCATTATGTTCCTTGCGATCCTTTTTTTTACCGTACCCGAAATTCCCATGAATATTTTAGGCGCAATTCCATCGTAAATTTCATTGGAAGCTCCGAAGATTCCTTTGCTTAAATTACCTCTTTAAATACTTTCGGCCGAGCAGCGGCTTGCATTACGAACTTGGTTAAGTTAAACGTGTTTGAAATCCTAACTAATCATTAATGAGTTCTGGAAAATTGAACATGTATTAGACTAGAATTTACCTTTTTCGCCGCAACGGCGTTTAAGGAGCGTTCTTTCACACCTAATCCCATGCGCGGAAATTTAAATAACCATCAAAATTATTGACAAGAATTTCCAAATCTAGTGACCGTAGCCTCAATCCAGCGACGCTTCGTTTAATTAATGTTCTCTACAAAGCCACTCATTTCATCACGGAGCTCAGAAAGCTGTTTGTGCTGCTTATTCTTATCACTCAGACACTCATATTTTCGTGTGAACCTTCTGACGCCCGTTTTATTTGGACCCTCTGTGAGCGATTTTGGTGCTGGGAACATTGAAATTGTGGTGATCTTGAATGGCAGGTGATCTTGAATGGCAGGTGATCTTGAATGGCAGGTGATCTTGAATTGGAGGGGATCTTGAATTGGAGGGGATCTTGAATTGCAGGTGATCTTGAATTGCAGGTGATCTTGAATGGCAGGTGATCTTGAATTGAAGGTGATCTTGAATTGAAGATGATCTTGAATTGGAGGTGATCTTGAATTGAAGATGATCTTGAATTGGAGGTGATCTTGAATTGGAGGTGATCTTGAATGGCAGGTGATCTTGAATTGCAGGTGATCTTGAATGGCAGGTGATCTTGAATGGCAGGTGATCTTGAATTGCAGGTGATCTTGAATTGCAGGTGATCTTGAATGGCAGGTGATCTTGAATTGAAGGTGATCTTGAATTGAAGATGATCTTGAATTGGAGGTGATCTTGAATTGGAGGTGATCTTGAATTGGAGGTGATCTTGAATTGGATGTGATCTTGAATTGCAGGTGATCTTGAATTACTTTTCGTGATTCGCGTAGCCTGAACGGCATCGTACGTGTGCGTGAGTGGGCCGTATTTGTGCAAGATTTGTAAGTGGCAGCTGTTTTCTCCAAGTACAGGGTATTTTGTTTGTTTGAGTGTTGTGTTTTGTTTATCTATCTTACTGGTTTCTTAATCTCAACGCAGTCATATTTTTTTTATGGATATCACATGGTATTAGATGGCATAGGGCTGAATTTTCGGCTTGAATGTGAAGTCAGTTTGAAAATCAAGTCAGTCCCACGGCACGTTGATATCGCGTGATGTCTAACTTCATCCGTTCGTGTCTATATTTTGTGTTGTTCCTAGTTTGGTGTTATCGTATGTTCTTCGATGTGTATCGTTGGCTATGCAGTATTTGTTCTTTTTTATTTTTACAATGACAAAAAAGTCGTGGGTCGAACTCCGACGCCGTGGCTACAAGGGTGCGCTGTTTCGAAAACCTTCTCGACACATCCGAAGATATTTTGCTGGGTGTTGATACGAGTGAACTGTATTTCATTACACAAGAAGGTTTTACCCGAGACTGATACGCTGAAGAAAGATTTGTCCCCAAGTATATTGTCCAGCATTTCTGATTTTACCACCCCATTTGTGTGGGCTGCCAGAGCATATTTTAAGTTTAGCTGTCCTGATAGTTTATCTTCAGGAAAAGCCGTGAACTGTGCATTGTTTTAAATTTATTTTCACTTGCTTTTGTTGAATACTAGTGACCTGCTAAATCATTTCAGTCAAACATTTCTCGGATAACGTTGATTTCATTCATGCTTCTTTTGGTTTTTTCCAGGCGAAGTGGTTTTATTTAGATAAACACTCCTTCCGCTGAACACCTTGCAGGCTACGTTGTTAAGAATGCTTAATATAATTGGCAGTACTTTTGAGAGAGCAAACCCGACATTCTTCTTACTGTTTAACGCTTGGATAATAATCATCTGGCAAGCCTTGCGTGTATAATGTCGGACCGTCGAGCATTAGTCCGTGACAGTCTGTGAAATTCCTACTAGGCTGCCTGCGTGCAGTAGAGTGTTACGAGTCAAGGTCAAGTCTTTTTGTGTTCTGCATGTAATTTGTAAGTTCTTCTTACGGTTCTACGCGTTTACGGGCAAACCGCCTCTCGGTTCGAAGTAGTTCTTCTTATTCCATCTTTGTGATGGTTTACTAACGCATCTTTACGTTCTTTTAGCGGTCATTGCTAGCATTGATTTCGAACGTACCGAATCCAGCTTAGCGATGTGGGTGCCAAGACGGTATTCATCATAAATTTTTTTATTTTGATGTTTTTTTCATGTTTTGCTTCGTGGCAGAAGATGCTGCATCGTTTTCAGCTTAGGAGTTTATGATCCTAGTTAGACATTTAAATTGTTTTGTTCACTGTTTTTCTATCTAATTTGCTCCGAAATTCGAGTCCTGGTAGCAGTTCTAATTTGCGCTTTCTAAGCCTCCTTATGTATGATTTTTATCGTCTTTGTCTGTAAATTTATCGTAGTGTTATTGGTATTAATTGGACTATTTTAAGTGTTTCTCGTGCTCTTAACATTATTTTTACCAAACATACATTTGTTTTTTGAACTCGATCCATCTCACCGCTATGTTGGTCAGCCGCAGGTATTTTCAAGCGAACACGATGTTCAAGATCAAAAAAAGGGGCTAAACTTTTTTTTTTCACAGTGTGCTGCCTACCATCATTTGTGTTTTCATTTGATGTAGTTGTTCCTAATTCATGTTGTGTTCGTTAGCTTCCGACTGTCTGTGACGATCGCTGGTTGATTGCTCATCGGATGTTCTAACGAAGCCGTATCGAGCGCCTATCTTGCACACTCAGCATTCCCAGTTGCAGTTCTAAGGGCATACTTGACTACTAGTCTAGACTAATATACTTGGCTACTAGTCTCGACTAGCAGACTAATATACTTGGCTACTAGTCTCGACTAGCAGACTAATATACTTGGCTGCTAGTCTCGACTAGTGGTAACATACTTGGCTACTAGTCTCGAATGTTTTTAATGTTTCCCCAAGCATCATTGTTTGACTAAAGTCGCTGGCGATGTGTATTAGCGTATGTGTAAGACTTTCCGTGCGTGTTGGTAGGTGTTCTAGGAGTACTGATGCTAATGTTACTATTGGAGGTGCGTCAAAAGTCGGTGTGGCTTTTGATAATGTTATAAATGTTTCTTTTTTCTGATGCTTTGCCCTGTGAAGTCGTTGAACGTGTCGAATTTGTTGAAATTATATCGGAAGGTGGAACCCCGCAACTCGCCATCCGTGTCCACTTCCTGCTCATTGTTGTAACGAAAGAATGTTTTTCGTTTTGAGATTTACGCTCATGAATTTGAAAGTAGAAAGGAATGTCATTTTGTAAATGTAGTACCGGCATGCATTACGCAGCCTCAGTCAGCTTCGGTCGCATCGCCGAACGAATTCTAAAAATGAATGAAATTCGAGAGTCTTTCGCTGGTGTACGCGCTCGTGTTCGTGAATCAGGCATTACTCAGAAGTGGAGACCTTGTGTATGAGAGAAATTCGTGATAATCTATTCGCATTACTATAACTTTAGCTTTGGTGGTCATGATGGTGTTCCATTGTAGTTTGTAATTGGCTGGAATGGGTTACTTTTATTGTGTTATCACTAACCGTGCTGTTGTCTATCGATGTTCGCGATTTGGAAATGTTAGCTTATTGCCATCTAAGTTAAGCCTCGATTTTTGAAGGTCTTAGGCAGCGTCTTCTTCAAGTTTTGTTCTTGCTCCTCGATGACTTTGGCTGGTCGCATTTCTAAAATAAGTTCCTATGACAATTGCGTCACTTTTGAACCGAGTGATGGTGCAGGGTGCGGCATTCAATCCTGCATTTTTAGACTTCCACAGCCTACTTGAAAACGCAGGATCGACTGCTGCACCCTGTATGTCTATTCTAACTTTTTAACAACCTGCATGCATGTTTTTCACCGCCCGAGTGATTGAATCGCTTGGGCGGCGAAAAACATGCATGCTCCGGCGAAGAAGTTAGACTGGGCAATAAGCTCGGAATTAGATGGCTGCCAAAATTTCGACGACTTAGTGCGATTCTAAGTAATGTTATCTTTTTCTGAGACGCGCACGAAAAGCTGATTAATGATCTTATCAGTAGTTCATTTGTTTGTGAACATCTATTATTCAGAGTATCTTCGACTTCCTGCATGACAAAATGCCTTGTATCGGCCATTGAAGTAAATTATTCTAACCGAATTTAGCGAACTTTTGTTGTTTTGACAGAGGTTCAGTTAATGGCATTTGAAAAATTTTCGGAACTTCGCTTTGGATTGATAGTCGGTGTCAGAAATTTTAAAAATTATCGTGGATGATGGAGTAAAATTGATCAACCCTACAGCAATGCTAAATCGAAACCCTTAGATTATTTAATTCTAAAAGTGACTGGTTCGTTGTAAACATGTATGGTTCCGATTTTTTTCTAATTTTAGACCACGTGCGTGGCATGACGCAATGGGTTATTTAAATCACCAACTGTAACCGTTTTCGGCGAACACTTTAAATTTAGGCGACAAAACGCGTTCGTTCCAAAATTTGTGTACGAGACCATTTTTGAGCGACTGAGACACTTGAGGGGCTCAAACTTGATGTGAATGTTCGTGAAGTTTATGGGAATCTTTAGAATGCTAAATTTCTTCGAAGTTGTTGAAGGCTTGCATGGATGTCTACAGTGCGCGTTTTTCCGTCGCTTGACTGCGTCGAGCTTTGTAATATATTGTAACTGGCTGCAGTATTTTTATAGGGAAATAAAGTCGAGCTACAATCCGTCTTTCATTATCTTTACCTTTGGTGATAGTGTTCCAACCACGGCAGCGAGTCTTACTTTTGATGGCTTCTCCATTGAGATCTGGTGATATTTTTTCGCTCACACCTGATCTTTCTCAGGGAAAAAGAGGCACATTTGTGTTCAGACATTCAAATCGTTTAAAGCTCAGCGCCTACTCCCTCTTTGTTTTGTGTGCTGCCTTCGCTCGCGTGCAGCAGTGCTTGATGTACGACTCACACTGCACTACAATTCGGTTACGAGTGAAGGAAACATCGACTCTAATTGAAGAAAACATCGATTCAGATTGGGGGCAACGTCAATTAAAAGTGGACGAAACATCGATTCAAATTTATGGAAATATCGATTCAGTATGAAGAAAACATGATTCAAATTGCTGAAAACATTGATTCAAACTGCTGAAAACATTGATTCAAATTGCTGAAAACATTGATTCAAATTGCTGAAAACATTGATTCAAATTGCTGAAAACATTGATTCAAACTGCTGAAAACATTGATTCAATTTGAAGAAAATATTGATTCAAATTGAAGAAAACATTGATTCAAATTGAAGAAAACATTGATTCAAATTGAAGAAAACATTGATTCAAATTGAAGAAAACATTGATTCAAATTGAAGAAAACATTGATTCAAATTGAAGAAAACATTGATTCAAATTGAAGAAAACATTGATTCAAATTGCTGAAAACATTGATTCAAATTGCTGAAAACATTGATTCAAATTGCTGAAAACATTGATTCAAATTCAAGAAAACATTGATTCAAATTGGAGAAAACATTGATTCAAATTGCTGAAAACATTGATTCAAATTGCTGAAAACATTGATTCAATTTGAAGAAAACATTGATTCAATTTGAAGAAAACATTGATTCAAATTGCTGAAAACATTCATTCAAATTGCTGAAAACATTGATTCAAATTGAAGAAAACATTGATTCAAATTGCTGAAAACATTGATTCAAATTGCTGAAAACATTGATTCAAATTGCTGAAAACATTGATTTAAATTGCTGAAAACATTGATTCAAATTGCTGAAAACATTGATTCAAATTGCTGAAAACATTGATTCAAATTGAAGAAAACATTGATTCAAATTGCTGAAAACATTGATTCAAATTGCTGAAAACATTGATTCAGATTGCTGAAAACATTGATTCAAATTGAAGAAAACATTGATTCAAATTGCTGAAAACATTAATTCAAATTGAAGAAAACATTGATTCAAATTGCTGAAAACATTGATTCAAATTGAAGAAAACATTGATTCAAATTGAAGAAAACATTGATTCAAATTGAAGAAAACATTGATTCAAATTGCTGAAAACATTGATTCAAATTGAAGAAAACATTGATTCAAATTGAAGAAAACATTGATTCAAATTGAAGGAAACATTGATTCAAATTGCTGAAAACATTGATTCAAATTGAAGAAAACATTGATTCAAATTGAAGAAAAACATTGATTCAATTTGAAGAAAACATTGATTCAAATTGAAGGAAACATTGATTCAAATTGCTGAAAACATTGATTCAAATTGAAGAAAACATTGATTCAAATTGAAGAAAAACATTGATTCAAATTGAAAAAAAAACATTGATTCAAATTGAAGAAAACATTGATTCAAATTGAAGAAAACATTGATTCAAATTGAAGAAAACATTGATTCAAATTGAAGAAAAAACATTGATTCAATTTGAAGAAAAAACATTGATTCAAATTGAAGAAAACATTGATTCAATTTGAAGAAAACATTGATTCAAATTGAAAAAAAACATTGATTCAATTTGAAGAAAAAACATTGATTCAAATTGAAGAAAACATTGATTCAAATTGAAGAAAACATTGAT
The DNA here is from genome assembly GCA_030386875.1 of Morinoia aosen. Lineage (NCBI taxonomy): Eukaryota > Metazoa > Arthropoda > Malacostraca > Amphipoda > Talitridae > Morinoia > Morinoia aosen. The sequence goes on from CM059563.1 coordinate 24,374,359, forward strand.
TCAAATTGAAGAAAACATTGATTCAAATTGAAAAAAAAACATTGATTCAAATTGAAGAAAACATTGATTCAAATTGCTGAAAACATTGATTCAAATTGAAGAAAACATTGATTCAAATTGAAGAAAACATTGATTCAAATTGCTGAAAACATTGATTCAAATTGAAGAAAACATTGATTCAAATTGAAGAAAACATTGATTCAAATTGCTGAAAACATTGATTCAAATTGAAGAAAACATTGATTCAAATTGAAGAAAACATTGATTCAAATTGCTGAAAACATTGATTCAAATTGAAGAAAACATTGATTCAAATTGCTGAAAACATTGATTCAAATTGAAGAAAACATTGATTCAAATTGCTGAAAACATTGATTCAAATTGAAGAAAACATTGATTCAAATTGAAGAAAACATTGATTCAAATTGAAGAAAACATTGATTCAAATTTAAGAAAACATTGATTCAAATTGAAGAAAACATTGATTCAAATTTAAGAAAACATTGATTCAAATTGAAGAAAACATTGATTCAAATTTAAGAAAACATTGATTCAAATTGCTGAAAGTTTATTAGTTTATTAGTTAGTTTAAGCCTCCCTATCCTCAACAAATGAGATGTAAAGAGAGGAAGGAAGAAGGCACCATTTAGTATGGAGCTAAGGGAACGTGGAATCTATGCAGAAAGGGCACAGAAACAGAAAGCTAAGAAAGAAGTTCATGAAACAAGAAAAAGTTGAAGAAGAAAGTAGTAGGCGGTGAAAAACAGGACAGCAGTGAACCGAAAAAAGATGGTCCGTAGCACAACAAAAACCTATTCTATTTTAACAAAAAGAAAGCCTACCTAACCGTTAGCTCGGGCCCTCACATTGTCCCCCTGGGAGCGCTAATTCCCATAGATACAATAGTTGTATCCCCCTGAGGGGTTCAAATTGCTGAAAACATTGATTCAAATTGAAGAAAACATTGATTCAAATTGAAGAAAACATTGATTCAAATTGAAGAAAACATTGATTCAAATTGAAAAAAACATTGATTCAATTTGAAGAAAACATTGATTCAAATTGAAGAAAACATTGATTCAAATTGAAGAAAACATTGATTCAAATTGAAGAAAACATTGATTCAAATTGAAGAAAACATTGATTCAAATTGAAGAAAACATTGATTCAAATTGAAGAAAACATTGATTCAAATTGAAGAAAAAACATTGATTCAAATTGAAGAAAAAACATTGATTCAATTTGAAAAAAAACATTGATTCAATTTGAAGAAAACATTGATTCAATTTGAAGAAAACATTGATTCAAATTGAAGAAAACATTGATTCAAATTGAAGAAAACATTGATTCAAATTGAAGAAAACATTGATTCAAATTGAAGAAAACATTGATTCAAATTGAAAAAAACATTGATTCAATTTGAAGAAAACATTGATTCAAATTGAAGAAAACATTGATTCAAATTGCTGAAAACATTGATTCAAATTGCTGAAAACATTGATTCAAATTGAAGAAAACATTGATTCAAATTGAAGAAAACATTGATTCAAATTGAAGAAAACATTGATTCAAATTGAAGAAAACATTGATTCAAATTGAAGAAAACATTGATTCAAATTGAAAAAAACATTGATTCAATTTGAAGAAAACATTGATTCAAATTGAAGAAAACATTGATTCAAATTGAAGAAAACATTGATTCAAATTGAAGAAAAAATTGATTCAAATTGAAGAAAACATTGATTCAAATTGAAGAAAACATTGATTCAAATTGAAGAAAACATTGATTCAATTTGAAAAAAAACATTGATTCAAATTGAAGAAAACATTGATTCAAATTGAAGAAAACATTGATTCAAATTGAAGAAAAAACATTGATTCAAATTGAAGAAAACATTGATTCAAATTGAAGAAAACATTGATTCAAATTGAAAAAAAACATTGATTCAAATTGAAAAAAAAACATTGATTCAAATTGAAGAAAACATTGATTCTAATTGAAGAAAACATTGATTCAAATTGAAGAAAACATTGATTCAAATTGAAAAAAACATTGATTCAATTTGAAGAAAACATTGATTCAAATTGAAGAAAACATTGATTCAAATTGAAGAAAACATTGATTCAAATTGAAGAAAACATTGATTCAAATTGAAGAAAACATTGATTCAAATTGAAGAAAACATTGATTCAAATTGAAGAAAACATTGATTCAAATTGAAAAAAAACATTGATTCAAATTGAAAAAAAAACATTGATTCAAATTGAAGAAAACATTGATTCTAATTGAAGAAAACATTGATTCAAATTGAAGAAAACATTGATTCAAATTGAAAAAAACATTGATTCAATTTGAAGAAAACATTGATTCAAATTGAAGAAAACATTGATTCAAATTGAAGAAAACATTGATTCAAATTGAAGAAAACATTGATTCAAATTGAAGAAAACATTGATTCAAATTGAAGAAAACATTGATTCAAATTAAAGAAAACATTGATTCAAATTGAAGAAAACATTGATTCAAATTGAAGAAAAAACATTGATTCAATTTGAAAAAAAACATTGATTCAATTTGAAGAAAACATTGATTCAAATTGAAGAAAACATTGATTCAAATTGAAGAAAACATTGATTCAAATTGAAGAAAACATTGATTCAAATTGAAGAAAACATTGATTCAAATTGAAGAAAACATTGATTCAAATTGAAAAAAACATTGATTCAATTTGAAGAAAACATTGATTCAAATTGAAGAAAACATTGATTCAAATTGCTGAAAACATTGATTCAAATTGCTGAAAACATTGATTCAAATTGCTGAAAACATTGATTCAAATTGAAGAAAACATTGATTCAAATTGAAGAAAACATTGATTCAAATTGAAGAAAACATTGATTCAAATTGAAGAAAACATTGATTCAAATTGAAGAAAACATTGATTCAAATTGAAAAAAACATTGATTCAATTTGAAGAAAACATTGATTCAAATTGAAGAAAACATTGATTCAAATTGAAGAAAACATTGATTCAAATTGAAGAAAACATTGATTCAAATTGAAGAAAACATTGATTCAAATTGAAGAAAACATTGATTCAAATTGAAGAAAACATTGATTCAAATTGAAGAAAAAACATTGATTCAAATTGAAGAAAAAACATTGATTCAATTTGAAAAAAAACATTGATTCAATTTGAAGAAAACATTGATTCAATTTGAAGAAAACATTGATTCAAATTGAAGAAAACATTGATTCAAATTGAAGAAAACATTGATTCAAATTGAAGAAAACATTGATTCAAATTGAAGAAAACATTGATTCAAATTGAAGAAAACATTGATTCAATTTGAAGAAAACATTGATTCAAATTGAAGAAAACATTGATTCAAATTGAAGAAAACATTGATTCAAATTGAAGAAAACATTGATTCAAATTGAAGAAAACATTGATTCAAATTGAAAAAAACATTGATTCAATTTGAAGAAAACATTGATTCAAATTGAAGAAAACATTGATTCAAATTGCTGAAAACATTGATTCAAATTGCTGAAAACATTGATTCAAATTGAAGAAAAAACATTGATTCAAATTGAAGAAAAAACATTGATTCAATTTGAAAAAAAACATTGATTCAATTTGAAGAAAACATTGATTCAATTTGAAGAAAACATTGATTCAAATTGAAGAAAACATTGATTCAAATTGAAGAAAACATTGATTCAAATTGAAGAAAACATTGATTCAAATTGAAGAAAACATTGATTCAAATTGAAAAAAACATTGATTCAATTTGAAGAAAACATTGATTCAAATTGAAGAAAACATTGATTCAAATTGCTGAAAACATTGATTCAAATTGCTGAAAACATTGATTCAAATTGAAGAAAACATTGATTCAAATTGAAGAAAACATTGATTCAAATTGAAGAAAACATTGATTCAAATTGAAGAAAACATTGATTCAAATTGAAGAAAACATTGATTCAAATTGAAGAAAACATTGATTCAAATTGAAAAAAACATTGATTCAATTTGAAGAAAACATTGATTCAAATTGAAGAAAACATTGATTCAAATTGAAGAAAACATTGATTCAAATTGAAGAAAAAATTGATTCAAATTGAAGAAAACATTGATTCAAATTGAAGAAAACATTGATTCAAATTGAAGAAAACATTGATTCAATTTGAAAAAAAACATTGATTCAAATTGAAGAAAACATTGATTCAAATTGAAGAAAACATTGATTCAAATTGAAGAAAAAACATTGATTCAAATTGAAGAAAACATTGATTCAAATTGAAGAAAACATTGATTCAAATTGAAAAAAAACATTGATTCAAATTGAAAAAAAAACATTGATTCAAATTGAAGAAAACATTGATTCTAATTGAAGAAAACATTGATTCAAATTGAAGAAAACATTGATTCAAATTGAAGAAAACATTGATTCAAATTGAAAAAAACATTGATTCAATTTGAAGAAAACATTGATTCAAATTGAAGAAAACATTGATTCAAATTGAAGAAAACATTGATTCAAATTGAAGAAAACATTGATTCAAATTGAAGAAAACATTGATTCAAATTGAAGAAAACATTGATTCAAATTAAAGAAAACATTGATTCAAATTGAAGAAAACATTGATTCAAATTGAAGAAAAAACATTGATTCAATTTGAAAAAAAACATTGATTCAATTTGAAGAAAACATTGATTCAAATTGAAGAAAACATTGATTCAAATTGAAGAAAACATTGATTCAAATTGAAGAAAACATTGATTCAAATTGAAGAAAACATTGATTCAAATTGAAGAAAACATTGATTCAAATTGAAAAAAACATTGATTCAATTTGAAGAAAACATTGATTCAAATTGAAGAAAACATTGATTCAAATTGCTGAAAACATTGATTCAAATTGCTGAAAACATTGATTCAAATTGAAGAAAACATTGATTCAAATTGAAGAAAACATTGATTCAAATTGAAGAAAACATTGATTCAAATTGAAGAAAACATTGATTCAAATTGAAGAAAACATTGATTCAAATTGAAAAAAACATTGATTCAATTTGAAGAAAACATTGATTCAAATTGAAGAAAACATTGATTCAAATTGAAGAAAACATTGATTCAAATTGAAGAAAAAATTGATTCAAATTGAAGAAAACATTGATTCAAATTGAAGAAAACATTGATTCAAATTGAAGAAAACATTGATTCAATTTGAAAAAAAACATTGATTCAAATTGAAGAAAACATTGATTCAAATTGAAGAAAACATTGATTCAAATTGAAGAAAAAACATTGATTCAAATTGAAGAAAACATTGATTCAAATTGAAGAAAACATTGATTCAAATTGAAAAAAAACATTGATTCAAATTGAAAAAAAAACATTGATTCAAATCGAAGAAAACATTGATTCTAATTGAAGAAAACATTGATTCAAATTGAAGAAAACATTGATTCAAATTGAAGAAAACATTGATTCAAATTGCAAAAAAAAACATTGATTCAAATTGAAGAAAACATTGATTCAAATTGAAGAAAACATTGATTCAAATTGAAGAAAACATTGATTCAAATTGAAGAAAACATTGATTTAAATTAAAGAAAACATCGATTCAAATTAAAGAAAACATTGATTTAAATTAAAGAAAATATTGATTCAAATTGAAGAAAGTATGGATTCTAATTAAAGAAAACATTGATTCAAATTAAAGAAAACATGGATTCTAATTAAACGTGTAACATTGACCCAAATTGAAGTGTGGTTGGTGCATGAACAGCTGCCTGTGGTGCGGTTGTATCGCATAACAGGGAAGTGTTTCGTGACTTATCCATCACGTGATGTTCCTAAAGTAGAGATCCATGAATACGGAAAATTTTGAGTTTAACACTTTGACTGCGACGTGCGCCACCGGTGGTACACGGAGGTAATTTTCATAAAACAGCTGACCGATCAAAAGCTGCAAATTCAATTTTTATAAATACTTGACCAAAGCTAAATGAAGGCACGATCCAGTTCATGTACTGTATTTTCAAAATAGTTTACTACAATTGACTTTAAATTCGAGTTTGGTGTTGCACTTAATATTTAATATTCGTAGTCGAAGTGTTAAAATACTTGAGACGTCTATACCGTCTAACAAAATTTATTAATTACATCAGTGGTAGAATATTCAAACTCTTGCGTACACGGTTTGAGAGACCGTATCAACATAACGACATATAAGCGCAAACGTAAAGAATGGCTTCAGACTATTTATGTGAAATTGTAAGATTGCAATGTCACGGTCGAAGAAATGAGGTGCAGCCTTTATTTTAGCAAGAAAAATTAAGAGAATTATTGATAAGCTGAGCGTATTACTGACTGACAGTCAGGTTTGAAGGGGTAAAATTTTAAGAGAAGACTTGGAAATTTCACTGAGAATAAAAACTGATGTCGATTTAGCTGTGGAAATTAGAAATCGTATTGAAGGTCAATAACAGTACAGCAAAAATTGAATAAGAAAAGAACGAACGAAATAAGATACATAAAACAAAGAATGAACCACAATGAATTCATGTGAAAAAATAAGCGATTACAGATTGAAGTTTGATAATAATGAGAACGTTGGAAAAAAAAGAAACAATAGATCATGTTGGAATACGTATGACAACAGTTATTTTTTAAAGAAAGAGTGACAGAGAAATGACTGTTTAAAAATCAATAAAAAATTTCATTCAGAAACGTCACAAAAAATGCGTTTTCAAAATAAGGAACAGTAAGAAATTTACGATCGAAAAGAAAGAGTAGCCAAAAATGAATTGTCAGAAAAAAAACAGAATCATAAATTTCAAGTTTAGAAATATATGCGCAAAATTCTTACTCGGAAAAAAGTGTACGAAATTCCCGTTTGGAAGTAAAAAGAAAAGGAAAAAAAATTAATTGGAGAGAAAATTTAACTTCATAGCACAGCCAAGATTTTGGAAGTAAAGAAATTTCACGTAGTACTTGAATATCAAAGAAAATTTTCAAGTTTGAAAAATGAAATTAAATCGAATTTTAACAACTTGAAAAACATTTTCATATTGCAAAATGTTAGATAAAATTTCAAAGAAGTTTCACGTAGTACTCAACCCAAAAGTGGCCCTTGTCAAATTATATTAAACTTATTCTGAGCTTCATTCGCTGTAGGAAAAACCTGAACTTCAACTTTTCCTAAAGTTACCTCCATTGAACTTTTCCTAACAGAATTTCACAATAATTTGATGAAATATTCATACAAACTTCTGGTCAAATAAGTAGTTTTTACTGATGCACAACCGAGTATTGAAGTCGCAAGAGAGTTTCATTGATAATGGAAACATTGATTGAAAAAGTCAAAAAATATCGCACGGGTCAAAAATATCATAAGTCAAAAATATATCCCTCACATTTTTTGACAAAATTTTTTGCGAAAAAAATGTCAAAAATACTCTGATTTCCCACTAGAAATGACTTGAGAATTGGGAAACGCTGTTCTAAATTGTATTAACACTTTGACTGCAACTACTAAATATTGGATTCAATGTCAAACTCAAATTTAGAGTCAATTGTAGTAATCTATTTTGAAAATACCAAACATGAACTGATTCGGGCCTTCATTTAGCACTGATTAAGTATTTGTGAAAATTGAATTTGAGACCACTGATCGATCAGCAGCATTATGAAAATTACCTCCTTGTACCACCGGTGGCGCACGTCGCAGTCAAAATGTTAATTAACACAATAATAATTAATGAATAATAAATAATTATATTAAATTAACTGAAAACAGGAGCTCGCCGTAGTGTGCCACTGAACACCGAATCTTCACAACAACAGACCTAAAGTTAACTTATTTTAATTAATCAAAGTTTAGTTAATTAAATAATCAAATTAATCAATTTTAATTAATTACCTTATTTTTATTAATTAATTGAATCAAAGTACGTTCCGCTCGTTAATTAATTTAATTTCGACACAACATGGAGCTACAGTATGTATCTCTCTTTGCAACGCACCACTTCACAGGCGTCACTATACAAAATTATGCGTGCAGTGCGAACGTTCTTGAGTGCCCATGTTTGCATTCTGTATTCAGTACGATGCTCTGTTCAGGCTCGTGACATTTTTGGTGGAAATGAACACATTTTAATTAATGAACACATGATAATCTTACCCAATTATACCCTCGGTTTGTTTACTTATTTATTTTTTTGTTTGGTGTCCGCCCCCAAAGAAACAGCTTCTTTGACGTGATGATTTGAAGGCCGCTCAATGACCGGATCTGTGATACGAGTTTCACCAGTGCACAAGTACAAGAGTATTTTAATTGTAGGTATATGTTAGGATTGATATATTTGTTTGTGTCATTCGTCTACGCTTCATGCGCTAATCCTACAATAAATACTTAAAAACCACTGTTTTAGAAAGCGCAAATTTGAATAGAGTTCTGAAAACGGTTTTTAAAAACGAGCTCTGTGAATTTGGGCTGTAAGCGAATAGATCTCTAAAAAAATGAACTAAGAAATATTCAAAAACGGACAAAAATTACAAATTTGCAATCGTTATTGTACATTAAAATATTTTCATCGCGGCATCACACGTGACGATAATAATGAATAAAAATTCTATCAAGAATAGAGAAAAACAAAAATAACAAATGGTCAAAGTAGATAGAAGAAAGAACGAATATTTGCCTCAATGCTGCACTATAGAACCTTTAAAAAGGACTGCATGATCCCTTTTGAATGAGGAGGCTGTAAGACATAGCAGTGGTGCAAATATACATTAGGAGTTCATAAAAGGATTATGTGAGAGCCATTCGTCAAAAATTAACCGAATGCTAACAAATAAGAAAGCAAGCATAGTTGGATTACCGAACAAAAATATTTGCGGGTTGTTTAAGAACAGCACAACAATCTAAAGGGTACATGATGAAGATATAAAAAAATGGCTCAACTGTCAAAACAGTACGCAAAAAATGCTCAGTCACGCCTCTGTACCATCACGTACACAAACCACTTTGCCATACAAAGTGTATGGCAGAGAGTAGTACTTAATAGCACTTTGCCATACAAACTGTATGGCAAATGTTCCAAAAGGAACACGCCTATCGGAGATGCGCACGATAACACCAAAAATACAAATAGCCCAGTGCGTCACGGAAACAACCACACACATCACGCCGGTAGAACGGAAGCGAGTAACATTCTAGGAGCGACACCTCATCTCATAATCAAATAATCATGAGTTCAAATAGCAATTTCCAAATAAAAGCCCAGCGGGACAGACAACAGAACGGAGAAAAGGGCAAAAAACGACTTAGTCATCAAATAAGGGAGGTTTGGGACTGGACTCATTTCAGCCATGAAGCTGCCACCAACCCACTCGTGAAGCGCGACTTATAGCAGCCCTGAAGCTGCCACCAACCCACTCGTGAAGCGCGACTTATAGCAGCCCTGAAGCTGCCACCAACCCACTCGTGAAGCGCGACTTATAGCAGCCCTGAAGCTGCCCCCAACCCACTCGTGAAGCGCGACTTATAGCAGCCCTGAAGCTGCCACCAACACACTCGTGAAGCGCGACTTATAGCAGCCCTGAAGCTGCCACCAACCCACTCGTGAAGCGCGACTTATAGCAGCCCTGAAGCTGCCACCAACCCACTCGTGAAGCGCGACTTATAGCAGCCCTGAAGCTGCCACCAACACACTCGTGAAGCGCGACTTATAGCAGCCCTGAAGCTGCCACCAACCCACTCGTGAAGCGCGACTTATAGCAGCCCGGAAGCTGCCACCAACACACTCGTGAAGCGCGACTTATAGCAGCCCTGAAGCTGCCACCAACACACTCGTGAAGGGCGACTTATAGCAGCCCTGAAGCTGCCACCAACACACTCGTGAAGCGCGACTTATAGCAGCCCTGAAGCTGCCACCAACCCACTCGTGAAGCGCGACTTATAGCAGCCCTGAATCTGCCACCAACCCACTCGTGAAGCACGACTTATAGCAGCCCTGAAGCTGCCACCAACACACTCGTGAAGCGCGACTTATAGCAGCCCTGAAGCTGCCACCAACCCACTCGTGAAGCGCGACTTATTGCAGCCCTGAAGCTGCCACCAACCCACTCATGAAGCGCGACTTATAGCATCCCTGAAGCTGCCACCAACCCACTCGTGAAGCGCGACGTATAACAGCCCTGAAGCTGCCACTAACACACTCGTGAAGCGCGACTTATAGCAGCCCTGAAGCTGCCACCAACACACTCGTGAAGCGCGACGTATAGCAGCCCTGAAGCTGCCACCAACACACTCGTGAAGCGCGACTTATAGCAGCCCTGAAGCTGCCACCAACACACTCGTAAAGCGCGACGTATAGCAGATCTGAAGCTGCCACCAACACACTCGTGAAGCGCGACTTATAGCAGCCCTGAAGTTGCCTCCAACACACTCGTGAAGCGCGACTTATAGCAGCCCTAAAGCTGCCACCAACACACTCGTGAAGCGCGACTTATAGCAGCCCTGAAGCTGCCACCAACACACTCGTGAAGCGCGACTTATAGCAGTCGGCAGCCCTGAACCTGCCACCAACACACTCGTGAAGCGCGACTTATAGCAGCCCTGAAGCTGCCACCAACACACTCGTGAAGCGCGACTTATAGCAGCCCTGAAGCTGCCACCAACACACTCGTGAAGCGCGACTTATAGCAGCCCTGAAGCTGCCACCAACACACTCGTGAAGCACGACTTATAGCAGCCCTGAAGCTGCCACCAACACACTCGTGAAGCGCGACTTATAGCAGCCCTGAAGCTGCCACCAACACACTCGTGAAGCGCGACTTATAGCAGCCCTGAAGCTGCCACCAACACACTCGTGAAGCGCGACTTATAGCAGCCCTGAAGCTGCCACCAACACACTCGTGAAGCGCGACTTAAAGCAGCCCTGAAGCTGCCACCAACACACTCGTGAAGCGCGACTTATAGCAGCCCTGAAGCTGCCACCAACACACTCGTGAAGCGCGACTTATAGCAGCCCTGAAGCTGCCACCAACACACTCGTGAAGCGCGACTTATAGCAGCCCTGAAGCTGCCACCAACACACTCGTGAAGCGCGACTTATAGCAGCCCTGAAGCTGCCACCAACACACTCGGTGAAGCGCGACTTATAGCAGCCCTGAAGCTGCCACCAACACACTCGTGAAGCGCGACTTATAGCAGCCCTGAAGCTGCCACCAACACACTCGTGAAGCGCGACTTATAGCAGCCCTGAAGCTGCCACCAACACACTCGTGAAGCGCGACGTATAGCAGCCCTGAAGCTGCCACCAACACACTCGTGAAGCGCGACTTATAGCAGCCCTGAAGCTGCCACCAACACACTCGTGAAGCGCGACTTATAGCAGCCCTGAAGCTGCCACCAACCCACTCGTGAAGCGCGACTTATAGCAGCCCTGAAGCTGCCACCAACACACTCGTGAAGCGCGACTTATAGCAGCCCTGAAGCTGCCACCAACACACTCGTGAAGCGCGACTTATAGCAGCCCTGAAGTTGCCACCAACACACTCGTGAAGCGCGACTTATAGCAACCCTGAAGTTGCCACCAACACACTCGTGAAGCGCGACTTATAGCAGCCCTGAAGCTGCCACCAACACACTCGTGAAGCGCGACTTATAGCAGCCCTGAAGCTGCCACCAACCCACTCGTGAAGCGCGACTTATAGCAGCCCTGAAGCTGCCACCAACACACTCGTGAAGCGCGACTTATAGCAGCCCTGAAGCTGCCACCAACACACTCGTGAAGCGCGACTTATAGCAGCCCTGAAGTTGCCACCAACACACTCGTGAAGCGCGACTTATAGCAACCCTGAAGTTGCCACCAACCCACTCGTGAAGCGCGACTTATAGCAGCCCTGAAGCTGCCACCAACACACTCGTGAAGCGCGACTTATAGCAGCCCTGAAGCTGCCACCAACACACTCGTGAAGCGCGACTTATAGCAACCCTGAAGTTGCCACCAACCCACTCGTGAAGCGCGACTTATAGCAGCCCTGAAGCTGCCACCAACACACTCGTGAAGCGCGACTTATAGCAGCCCTGAAGTTGCCACCAACACACTCGTGAAGCGCGACTTATAGCAACCCTGAAGTTGCCACCAACCCACTCGTGAAGCGCGACTTATAGCAGCCCTGAAGCTGCCACCAACACACTCGTGAAGCGCGACTTATAGCAGCCCTGAAGCTGCCACCAACACACTCGTGAAGCGCGACTTATAGCAGCCCTGAAGTTGCCACCAACACACTCGTGAAGCGCGACTTATAGCAACCCTGAAGTTGCCACCAACACACTCGTGCCGGCCGGTGGCAGATGAACTGAAGGAGGAATTTCCGATGTCAAGTTCAGAAGTGCTCAGGAACTTCCTCAGCAGGAATGGGAGCGCGAATGAGGGAAGAATGTAAACGCGAATGAGGGAAGAATGTAAACGCGAATGAGGGAAGAATGTGAGCGCGAATGAACGAGGAATGTGAGCGCGAATGAAGGAGCAATGTGAGCGCGAATGAGGGAGGAATGTTAGGGCGAATGAGGGAGGAAAGTGAGCGTGAATGAGGGAGGAAAGTGAGCGCGAATGAGGGAGGAATGTGAGCGCAAACGAGGGAAGAATGTGAGCGGGAATGAGGGAGGATTGTGAGCGCGAATGAGGGAAGAATGTGAGCGCGAATGAGGGAGGAATGAGAGCGCAAATGAGGGAGGAATGTGAGCGCGAATGAGGGAGGAATGTGAGCGCAAATGAGGGAAGAATGAGAGCGTGAATGAGAGAGGAATGTGAGCGCGAATGAGGGAAGAATAAGAGCGCGAATGAGGGAGGAATGTGAGCGCGAATGGGGGAGGAATGTGAGCGCGAATGAGGGAGGAATGTGAGCGCGAATGAGGGAGGAATGTGAGCGCGAATGAGGGAGGAATGTGAGCGCGAATGAGGGAGGAATGAGAGCGCGAATGAGGGAGGAATGAGAGCGCGAATGAGGGACGAATGTGAGCGCGAATGAGGCAGGAATGTGAGCGCGAATGAGGGAGGAATGAGAGCGCGAATGAGGGAGGAATGAGAGCGCGAAGGAGGCAGGAATGTGAGAGCGAATGAGGGAGGAATGAGAGCGCGAATGAGGGAGGAATGTGAAGGCGAAGGATGGAGGAATGAGAACGCGAATGAGGGAGGAATGAGAGCGCGAATGAGGGAGGAATGAGAACGCGAATGAGGCAGGAATGTAAGCGTGAACGAGGAAGGAATGAGAGCGCGAACAAGGGAGGAATGTGAGCGTAAATGAGGCAGGAATGTGAAGGACGTTGCAGTGGAGGGATGCCGGATATATCACGAGTGAGATGTAACAAAAAAGCTTTATAAACGCCAGGCAAAAGTTACGTTAAAAAAATGGCGACCATTACATGCGTGACCAGATCCTTGTTGAATGCAGTAACGATTTTCATTAAGACAATGTTTGTAACCAGAGGAAATATTTATGGTCAAGGCAATGTGTATTATGAGAAAGCAACGTTTGTGATCAAAGAGGAACGTTTGTGATCAAAGAGGAACGTTTGTGATCAAAGAGGAACGTTTGTGATCACAGAGGAACGTTTGTGATCACAGAGGAACGTTTGTGATCACAGAGGAACGTTTGTGATCAAAGAAGAACGTTTGTGATCACAGAGGAACGTTTGTGATCACAGAGGAACGTTTGTGATCACAGAGGAACGTTTGTGATCACAGAGGAACGTTTGTGATCAAAGAAGAACGTTTGTGATCAAAGAAGAACGTTTGTGATCACAGAGGAACGTTTGTGATCACAGAGGAACGTTTGTGATCAAAGAGGAACGTTTGTGATCAAAGAAGAACGTTTGTGATCACAGAGGAACGTTTGTGATCACAGAGGAACGTTTGTGATCAAAGAGGAACGTTTGTGATCACAGAGGAACGTTTGTGATCAAAGAAGAACGTTTGTGATCACAGAGGAACGTTTGTGATCACAGAGGAACGTTTGTGATCACAGAGGAACGTTTGTGATCACAGAGGAACGTTTGTGATCAAAGAAGAACGTTTGTGATCACAGAGGAACGTTTGTGATCACAGAGGAACGTTTGTGATCACAGAGGAACGTTTGTGATCACAGAGGAACGTTTGTGATCAAAGAAGAACGTTTGTGATCAAAGAAGAACGTTTGTGATCACAGAGGAACGTTTGTGATCACAGAGGAACGTTTGTGATCAAAGAGGAACGTTTGTGATCAAAGAAGAACGTTTGTGATCACAGAGGAACGTTTGTGATCAAAGAAGAACGTTTGTGATCACAGAGGAACGTTTGTGATCACAGAGGAACGTTTGTGATCACAGAGGAACGTTTGTGATCACAGAGGAACGTTTGTGATCAAAGAAGAACGTTTGTGATCACAGAGGAACGTTTGTGATCAAAGAAGAACGTTTGTGATCACAGAGGAACGTTTGTGATCACAGAGGAACGTTTGTGATCACAGAGGAACGTTTGTGATCACAGAGGAACGTTTGTGATCAAAGAAGAACGTTTGTGATCACAGAGGAACGTTTGTGATCACAGAGGAACGTTTGTGATCACAGAGGAACGTTTGTGATCACAGAGGAACGTTTGTGATCAAAGAAGAACGTTTGTGATCAAAGAAGAACGTTTGTGATCACAGAGGAACGTTTGTGATCACAGAGGAACGTTTGTGATCACAGAGGAACGTTTGTGATCAAAGAGGAACGTTTGTGATCAAAGAAGAACGTTTGTGATCACAGAGGAACGTTTGTGATCACAGAGGAACGTTTGTGATCACAGAGGAACGTTTGTGATCACAGAGGAACGTTTGTGATCACAGAGGAACGTTTGTGATCACAGAGGAACGTTTGTGATCACAGAGGAACGTTTGTGATCAAAGAAGAACGTTTGTGATCAAAGAAGAACGTTTGTGATCACAGAGGAACGTTTGTGATCACAGAGGAACGTTTGTGATCACAGAGGAACGTTTGTGTTCAGAGAGTAACGTTTGTGTTCAGAGAGTAACGTTTGTGTTCAGAGAGTAACGTTTGTGATCAGAGAGGAACGTTTGTGATCAGAGAGGAACGTTTGTGATCAGAGAGGAACGTTTGTGATCAGAGAGGAACGTTTGTGATCATAGAGGAGCGTTTGTGATCAAAGAGGCGCGTTTGTGATCAGAGAGGAACGTTTGTGATCAGAGAGGAACGTTTGTGATCAGAGAGGAACGTTTGTGATCAGAGAGGAACGTTTGTGATCAGAGAGGAACGTTTGTGATCATAGAGGAGCGTTTGTGATCAAAGAGGAGCGTTTGTGATCAGAGAGGAACGTTTGTGATCAGAGAGGAACGTTTGTGATCAGAGAGGAACGTTTGTGATCAGAGAGGAACGTATGTGATCAAAGAAGAACGTTTGTGATCAGAGAGGAACGTTTGTGATCAGAGAGGAACGTTTGTGATCAGAGAGGAACGTTTGTGATCAGAGAGGAACGTTTGTGATCAGAGAGGAACGTTTGTGATCAGAGAGGAACGTTTGTGACCATAGAGGAACGTTTGTGATCAGAGAGGAACGTTTATGATCAGAGAGGAACGTTTGTGATCAGAGAGGAACGTTTGTGATCAGAGAGGAACGTTTGTGATCAGAGAGGAACGTTTGTGATCAGAGAGGAACGTTTGTGATCAGAGAGGAACGTTTGTGATCAGAGAGGAACGTTTGTGATCAGAGAGGAACGTTTGTGATCAGAGAGGAACGTTTGTGATCAGAGAGGAACGTTTGTGATCAGAGAGGAACGTTTGTGATCAGAGAGGAACGTTTGTGATCAGAGAGGAACGTTTGTGATCAGAGAGAAAGCCCATTCTATTTCAAAGAAAGGAAGGCCAACATAACCCTCGCTTGGGACCTCACATTTCCCCCTGGGAGCAACAATTCTCATCGACACAGTAGGTGTACCTCCCTGATAAGTCAGCGAATGGTGTTTTAGCAAAAACTTATAATAAGAAGTGAGACATTTAACCGAAAAGAAGTATGTTTTAGAAAAGAAGTTTTAAGAATATGTAGTCTATTTTTACTGCAACGGTTGTGGAATCCGTTAACGATACAAATCAACAGTTAGGCGCCACAAAAAATATCTTGCAGACGTACACATAACGTAGCGTGCAGTTGTGTTCTTGATGTTAGGAGAGTGAGGTCTACCACACTACAGCGTGAGGTCTACCACACTACAGCGTGAGGTCTACCACACTACAGCGTGAGGTCTACCACACTACAGCGTGAGGTCTACCACACTACAGCGTGAGGTCTACCACACTACAGCGTGAGGTCTACCACACTACAGCGTGAGGTCTACCACACTACAGCGTGAGGTCTACCACACAACAGCGTGAGGTCTACCACACAACAGCGTGAGGTCTACCACACTACAGCGTGAGGTCTACCACACTACAGCGTGAGGTCTACCACACTACAGCGTGAGGTCTACCACACTACAGCGTGAGGTCTACCACACTACAGCGTGAGGTCTACCACACTACAGCGTGAGGTCTACCACACTACAGCGTGAGGTCTACCACACAACAGCGTGAGGTCTACCACACAACAGCGTGAGGTCTACCACACTACAGCGTGAGGTCTACCACATAATAGCGTGAGGTCTACCACACTACAGCGTGAGGTCTACCACACTACAGCGTGAGGTCTACCACACTACAGCGTGAGGTCTACCACACTACAGCGTGAGGTCTACCACACTACAGCGTGAGGTCTACCACACTACAGCGTGAGGTCTACCACACTACAGCGTGAGGTCTACCACACTACAGCGTGAGGTCTACCACACTACAGCGTGAGGTCTACCACACTACAGCGTGAGGTCTACCACACAACAGCGTGAGGTCTACCACACAACAGCGTGAGGTCTACCACACTACAGCGTGAGGTCTACCACACTACAGCGTGAGGTCTACCACACTACAGCGTGAGGTCTACCACACTACAGCGTGAGGTCTACCACACTACAGCGTGAGGTCTACCACACTACAGCGTGAGGTCTACCACACTACAGCGTGAGGTCTACCACACTACAGCGTGAGGTCTACCACACTACAGCGTGAGGTCTACCACACAACAGCGTGAGGTCTACCACACAACAGCGTGAGGTCTACCACACAACAGCGTGAGGTCTACCACACTACAGCGTGAGGTCTACCACATAATAGCGTGAGGTCTACCACACTACAGCGTGAGGTCTACCACACTACAGCGTGAGGTCTACCACACTACAGCGTGAGGTCTACCACACTACAGCGTGAGGTCTACCACACTACAGCGTGAGGTCTACCACACTACAGCGTGAGGTCTACCACACTACAGCGTGAGGTCTACCACACTACAGCGTGAGGTCTACCACACTACAGCGTGAGGTCTACCACACTGCAGCGTGAGGTCTACCACACTACAGCGTGAGGTCTACCACACTATAGCGTGAGGTCTACCATACTATAGCGTGAGGTCTACCACACTACAGCGTGAGGTCTACCACACTATAGCGTGAGGTCTACCACACAACAGCGTGAGGTCTACCACACTATAGCGTGAGGTCTACCACAGTACAGCGTGAGGTCTACCACACTACAGCGTGAGGTCTACCACACAATAGCGTGAGGTCTACAACACTACAGCGTGAGGTCTACGACACTACAGCGTGAGGTCTACCACACTACAGCGTGGGGTCTACGACACTACAGCGTGAGGTCTACCACACTACAGCGTGAGGTTTACCACACTACAGCGTGAGGTCTACCACACTACAGCGTGAGGTCAACCACACTACAGCGTGAGGTCTACCACACTACAGCGTGAGGTCTACCACACTACAGCGTGATGTCTACCACACTATAGCGTGAGGTCTACCACACAATAGCGTGAGGTCTACCACACTATAGCGTGAGGTCTACCACACTATGGCGTGAGGTCTACCACACTATAGCGTGAGGTCTACCACACTATAGCGTGAGGTCTACCACACTGTAGCGTGAGGTCTACCACACTAAAGCGTGAGGTCTACCACACTATAGCGTGAGGTCTACCACACTAAAGCGTGAGGTCTACCAAACTATAGCGTGAGGTCTACCACACTATAGCGTAAGGTGTACCACACTAAAGCGTGAGGTCTACCACACTATAGCGTAAGGTCTACCACACTATAGCGTGAGGTCTACCACACTATAGCGTAAGGTCTACCACATTATAGCACGAGATCTACCTCTTGCTAGTGCTATAGCGTAAGGTTGGGTCAGTTTACTAGCTGATATTCCTTATTTCCAAACCCTTAATTCAGCGATAAACACTTAATTTGTACATCACAAACTGCCCCTGGGTAGGCGATATACGGCGGTAGACCTCACGCTATAGCTGCACCGGCGATATATTTCAGTAGACCTCACTTTATAGCAGCACCGGCGATATATGGCGGTAGACCTCACGCTATAGCAGCACCGGCGATATATGGCGGTAGATCCTCACGCTATAGCAGCACCGGCGATATATTTCAGTAGACCTCACGCTATAGCAGAACCGGCGATATATGGCGGTAGACCTCACGCTATAGCAGCACCGGCGATATATGGCGGTAGACCTCACGCTATAGCTGCACCGCGATATATGGTGGTAGACCTCACGCTATGGCAGCACCGGCGATATATGGGGGTAGACCTCACGCTATAGCAGCACCGGCGATATATGGCGGTAGACCTCATGCTATAGCAGCACCGGCGATATATTTCAGTAGACCTCACTTTATAGCAGCACCGGCGATATATGGCGGTAGACCTCACGCTATAGCAGCACCGGCGATATATGGCGGTAGACCTCACGCTATAGCAGCACCGGCGATATATGGCGGTAGACCTCACGCTATAGCAGCACCGGCGATATATGGCGGTAGCCCTCACGCTATAGCAGCACCGGCGATGTATGGCGGTAGACCTCACGCTATAGCAGCAGCGGCGATATATGGCGGTAGACCTCACGCTATAGCAGCACCGGCGATATATGGTGGTAGACCTCACGCTATGGCAGCACCGGCGATATATGGCGGTAGACCTCACGCTATAGCAGCACCGGCGATACGCGGTAGACCTCTCGCTATAGCAGTACCGGCGATATATGGCGGTAGACCTCACGCTATAGCAGCATCGGCGGTACATGGCGGTAGACCTCACGCTATAGCAGCATCGGCGGTACATGGCGGTAGATTAGATTAGATTATAAGTTAGTTTAAGCCTCCCTAACCGCTGCAAAAATAGAGCGTATCGAAGAGAGGAAGGAGGAAGGCACCATTTAGTATGGAGATAAGAAAATGAGGAATCTATGCAGAAAGGTCATAGAAACAGTAAGATGGGAAAGAAGTTCATGAAATAAGATAAAAGTGGAAGAAGAAAGTCAGAGGTGCTGAAAAACAGGACAGCAGTGAACCGAAAAAAGGTGGTCCTTAACATAACAAAAAACATCTTATTTCAACAAAAAGAAGGCCTACCTAACTCTCAGCTCGGGCCCTCACATGGTTCCCCTGGGAGCGCCAATTCCCATAGATACAATAGTTGTATCCCCCTGAGGGGAGCATGGCGGTAGACCTCACGCTATAGCAGCACCGGCGATACATGGCGGTAGACCTCACGCTATAGCAGCAGCGGCGATACATGGCGGTAGACCTCACGCTATAGCAGCAGCGGCGATATATGGCGGTAGACCTCACGCTATAGCAGTACCGGCGATATATGGCGGTAGACCTCACGCTATAGCAGCACCGGCGATACATGGCGGTAGACCTCACGCTATAGCAGCAGCGGCGATACATGGCGGTAGACCTCACGCTATAGCAGCAGCGGCGATATATGGCGGTAGACCTCACGCTATAGCAGCACCGGCGGTATATGGCGGTAGACCTCACGCCATAGCAGCACCGGCGATATATGGCGGTAGACCTCACGCCATAGCAGCACCGGCGACATGGGCGGTAGACCTCACGCTATAGCAACACCGGCGGTATATGGCGGCAGACCTCACGCTATAGCAGCACCGGCGATATAAGGCGGTAGACCTCACGCTATAGCAGCACCGGCGACATGGGCGGTAGACCTCACGCTATAGCAACACCGGCGGTATATGGCGGCAGACCTCACGCTATAGCAGCACCGGCGATATAAGGCGGTAGACCTCACGCTATAGCAGCAGCGGCGATATATGGCGGTAGACCTCACGCTATAGCAGCACCGGCGGTATATGGTGGTAGATGTCATGCTATAGCAGCACCGGCGGTATATGGCGGTAGACCTAACGCTATAGCAGCAGCGGCGATATATGGCGGTAGACCTCACGCTATAACAGCACCGGCGGTATATGGCGGTTGACCTCACGCTATAGCAGCACCAGCGGTATATGGCGGTAGACCTCACGCTATAGCAGCACCGGCGATATATGGCGGTAGACCTCACGCTATAGCAGCATCGGCGGTATATGGCGGTAGACCTCACGCTATAGCAGCACCGGCGGTATATGGCGGTAGACCTCACGCTATAGCAGCACCGGCGGTATATGGCGCTAGACCTCACGCTATAGCAGCACCGGCGGTATATGGCGCTAGACCTCACGCTATAGCAGCACCGGCGGGATATGGCGCTAGACCTCACGCTATAGCAGCACCGGCGGTATATGGCGCTAGACCTCACGCTATAGCAGCACTGGCGGTATATGGCGCTAGACCTCACGCTATAGCAGCACCGGCTGTATATGGCGGTAGACCTCACGCTATAGCAGCACCGGCGGTATATGGCGCTAGACCTCACGCTATAGCAGCACCAGCGGTATACGGCGCTAGACCTCACGCTATAGCAGCACCGGCGGTATATGGCGGTAGACCTCACGCTATAGCAGCACCGGCGGTACATGGCGGTAGACCTCACGCTATAGCAGCACCGGCGGTATGTGGCGCTAGACCTCACGCTATAGCAGCACCGGCGATATATGGCGCTAGACCTCACGCTATAGCAGCACCGGCGGTATATGGCGCTAGACCTCACGCTATAGCAGCACCGGCGGTATATGGCGCTAGACCTCACGCTATAGCAGCACCGGCGGTATATGGCGCTAGACCTCACGCTATAGCAGCACCGGCGGTATATGGCGGTAGACCTCACGCTATAGCAGCACCGGCGGTATATGGCGCTAGACCTCACGCTATTGCAGCACCGGCGGTATATGGCGGTAGACCTCACGCTATAGCAGCACCGGCGGTATATGGCGGTAGACCTCACGCTATAGCAGCACCGGCGGTATAAGGCGGTAGACCTCACGCTATAGCAGCACCGGCGGTATATGGCGGTAGACCTCACGCTATAGCAGCACCGGCGATATATGGCGGTAGACCTCACGCTATAGCAGCACCGGCGGTATATGGCGGTAGACCTCACGCTATAGCAGCACCGGCGGTATATGGCGGTAGACCTCACGCTATAGCAGCACCGGCGGTATATGGCGGTAGACCTCACGCTATTGCAGCACCGGCGGTATATGGCGGTAGACCTCACGCTATAGCAGCACCGGCGGTATATGGCGGTAGACCTCACGCTATAGCAGCACCGGCGGTATATGGCGGTAGACCTCACGCTATAGCAGAACCGGCGGTATATGGCGGTAGACCTCACGCTATAGCAGCACCGGCGGTATAAGGCGGTAGACCTCACGCTATAGCAGCACCGGCGGTATATGGCGGTAGACCTCACGCTATTGCAGCACCGGCGGTATATGGCGGTAGACCTCACGCTATAGCAGCACCGGCGGTATAAGGCGGTAGACCTCACGCTATAGCAGCACCGGCGGTATATGGCGGTAGACCTCACGCTATTGCAGCACCGGCGGTATATGGCGCTAGACCTCACGCTATAGCAGCACCGGCGGTATATGGCGGTAGACCTCACGCTATAGCAGCACCGGCGGTATATGGCGGTAGACCTCACGCTATAGCAGCACCGGCGGTATAAGGCGGTAGACCTCACGCTATAGCAGCACCGGCGGTATATGGCGGTAGACCTCACGCTATTGCAGCACCGGCGGTATATGGCGGTAGACCTCACGCTATAGCAGCACCGGCGGTATATGGCGGTAGACCTCACGCTATTGCAGCACCGGCGGTATAAGGCGGTAGACCTCACGCTATAGCAGCACCGGCGGTATAAGGCGGTAGACCTCACGCTATAGCAGCACCGGCGGTATAAGGCGGTAGACCTCACGCTATAGCAGCACCGGCGGTATATGGCGGTAGACCTCACGCTATTGCAGCACCGGCGGTATATGGCGGTAGACCTCACGCTATTGCAGCACCGGCGGTATATGGCGGTAGACCTCACGCTATTGCAGCACCGGCGGTATATGGCGGTAGACCTCACGCTATAGCAGCACCGGCGGTATATGGCGGTAGACCTCACGCTATTGCAGCACCGGCGGTATATGGCGGTAGACCTCACGCTATAGCAGCACCGGCGGTATATGGCGGTAGACCTCACGCTATTGCAGCACCGGCGGTATATGGCGGTAGACCTCACGCTATTGCAGCACCGGCGGTATATGGCGGTAGACCTCACGCTATTGCAGCACCGGCGGTATATGGCGGTAGACCTCACGCTATAGCAGCACCGGCGGTATATGGCGGTAGACCTCACGCTATAGCAGCACCGGCGGTATATGGCGGTAGACCTCACGCTATTGCAGCACCGGCGGTATATGGCGGTAGACCTCACGCTATTGCAGCACCGGCGGTATATGGCGGTAGACCTCACGCTATTGCAGCACCGGCGGTATATGGCGCTAGACCTCACGCTATAGCAGCACCGGCGATATATGGCGGTAGACCTCACGCTATAGCAGCACCTTGTATTCTTGATGCCAGAAGCGTTCATTTTTTGCGTCGAGCCGAGCTCCAAAGTCTCCGTTCCGACACGCGCGCAACAATTTACAAGTAAGATCTCATTAGACGATAAGAGCCGCTCCGAAAGCTCGTCCAGTCACTTAAACCAAATAATTCCGATTCATTTGGAAATCACCGCGGCGACGGATGACATGTTTCTATGTCATGGCCGGGAGTGAGCTAACGAGTAATTTCCACCGCGAGCCAGCTCCTTGTCATCTAGCGAACTCTGATACGGCGGTCCTGGCCAAATGCTTTCTATTACTGACTTGCATTCTAGTGTTCCTCGGGAGGCGTAGTCAGATCCCGTGTATGTTAAAACTATGTCCTTTCCCTACCACTTTGACTGCGACTACTAGATATTAAGATCAACACCAAACTCAAATTTAATGTCAATTGTCGTAAGATATTTGGAAAATACCAAACATGAACTGGATCGTGCCTTCATTTATCTTTGATTCAGTATTTTTGAAAATTGAGTTAGAGACTAGTGGCCGGTCAGCAGCATTATGAAAATTATTTCCGTGTACCACCGGTGGCGCACGTCGCAGTCAAAGTGCTAATGAGAACAAGCGGCATGTTATCATTTTTCTAAGTAGGTGATCTATGTTAAATTATGTCGCTTCCCTTGTGAAAATAGCTGGTATGTTGTCATTCGTCTAAGTGGGACGCAGTCACATGATCACAGTAGTGAGGTTTTGGACTTCGTTTGGTGGGAAACTTTACAAATACCGCACACAAGTTTGGGGTAGTCCTACAGTCTTGTGCTAAGAATGGTTGCGATACAGCTATTAAATAGCTGTTCTAAGTTGTGGGAAATATACCGTCCTTTCTAAAATGAAATTTCAAATGTTACATCTGCGGCTAATTCAATTCTTGGTTCCGTATTTTTGTTTTCCCTGAGGATTTTTGGTGGTAATGCGATACCAAAAGTAAGGTGTGCCAAATTCTGTACGGTGGTTTCAGTGCAGCAGAAAATTGCGAAAACATAGAGTAAGGAGGAAAATATGCACGCCAGAAAAAGTTAAACCCGTATTTAACACTTTCAGGAACGTGTATATAGTAAAATCTCTTATCTACGAAAAGTATGCTTTATGGACACAATTTAGAAGAAAAAATTAACAAATTAAACGCTGAATGGGGTACATGCTTAGCATTGCCATGCTTGAAAACGTTAAGAGATGGAATGCATGAATTCCACAATAACTAAATTTACTAAAGCACAAGTGACCGCATACCATATCTGGTCCCCAGAAGTAACTCCAGCTTTGTTGCCAGATGTTGAGCGATTTTTTGAACAAATTACATTACTGAAAACAAAATTCTAAAATTGCAAGTAAGAAAAAGCTAATAGAGCAACACTCCCGTGCTGAGTGTTGCGAGTGAGTGTATGAACGATTTTAAAAAGTTTGTGTGCTGCAGTGTACCCATGGAATAACTCACGAGAACTCACGGCCAATGTTGAATTTAGCGCGTCAACGATTTTGAAAATTTTGTTTCAATATTTGAGTAATTGGAGACATTTTAAGAGGTTTTACACGAATGACGTTTTGGTCGCAAATGCTTCCTTTTCGAGATATTCAACTCTGAAGTTATAGATACGTCGTATATAAAATTGAACAAACGGACACGCAAATAAGCTGAAATACGGTATTGACGTAACGATAGGTGAGGTTAGGTTAGTTAAATACACTAACCTAACCTAAACTAAGCTAGGTAAACCTAAAATAACTCAACTTACCCTTACCGAAACCGATGTTTCCGACAAAAAACTTCGCGTGTTCTGCATCCACCTTCCGCAGGACGGACCATATCTAAACAGCCGTTAATGCTATTCTTACCTGAACGTTATTTGTGCTATACCTCGAAAACTAAACTTTTGCGAGCACAACATCATTCATGTAAAACGTCTTAAAATGTCTCCAATTACCTAGATATACCTAAAATAGTTTGCAAAATCGTTGACGCGCTTAACTCAATATTGACCAAACTCACTGTCGCTTGCGTGAACTACGAAATATAAATACATGGACAACATGGATACGTGTACTACATGAGCGTGAAACACGCTGGCGCGCGAATTTCACATGGTTTTTAATACCTTGACAGGTTCCTGCACCACCGGTGGCCACGGAGGGGATTTTCACAACGCTGCTGACCGACCTTTGGTTTAAACTCAATTTTAATAAATGATTAAAGGTAAATGAAGGGACGATCCAGTTAATGTTGGTTATTTTCAAAATTGCTTACTACAATGGACCTTAAACTGGAGTTGTACGTTGGACTTCCACTTTAACCAATTGCGGTCGAACCGTTAACACGGTCCCCGCGTAATGGGCCACATGTGTACCAACAGGTAAATTGCCCGTATACGTGCCTGTATAACTGCACCACATTATATGTTTCGCAACATTTTTAAAAAATTATTGTGATCAGACGACGTGAAATGGTATCGAGTAATTGAATTTTTCAAATTCATTAGGAAGAACTAAAATTGGTTCCAACTGGAAAATCGATTTCTCTATTCTGCTACTTACAACCTAACCAAACAAACCGTTAACAGCCGCGGAAACGCGGTGAACCTCTTGCTTATAGCAGTATAATACCCCTTGCTAATAGCAGTAATTGATTTCTAAGAATTACTGACAGCTCATTTATGAACTTTAGGGTAATTCATCAAATATCGAACTGAACTGATTATCGAACAACTTTGGTAATATGCGCGTAATAAATTTAGTAAGCATCCAAACTTGCTCAGTGCCAGTGATCTTACATCTTAAACTCTTATTTTAGTGATAAAAACTCATTTCTGTGAGCTGCAAACTGCTAACAGCTGTTGCAAACGCATTTGCTGTACGTCCCTTACAAATTGGCCGTATTTTTTCACTTGAAAAATCTGACGCACCTCGGGAAAATTGCGACGGTTTAATTGTTGTTGGGTCACCGTCAACCTCCGGTCATATCTAGAGAGTAGTGTTGTCATATGATGTTCTGTTGCTGTATTTTTTTCTTTCCCGCCAAAACCTTGATAATTATTCCATGTTCGACATTCAGTTACTTTTTCATGTCAGTATTAATTAGTGAACAAAGGTGTTCGAATCGAAATTCCTTATAAATCATGAATATATGCCTCGAACAAGGCTTTTAGATTCTTAATTCTTTTAAATAACTGAATCGATCTATTGAACACCTGTATCATTTCCTTAAAATATTGTATATACAAATCAATTGTGTGTTTTGCATTCATCTATATATTGTTCTACGTTTATTTCAGTTTCAGTTTATTTCAATTCATTTTGTGTCGATTAGCCTATGGCAATAAGCCTAGCTTAGCGCAATAGTTAGTAGTTGAAAAATAAATAATAGTTAATGTGTTTCCAATGTCACAAAGGTCGGTTAATAAGTCGTATTTCGTAAAGTAGCCCGTGTACGATAGTCATTTCTGCTTTAGCAGGCGGATGGACCCTGTCCTGCATTCACTAAAACCAATTATTATTTCTGGCGAATGAAATGAATTCTTTTCATTCATTTTCTCATGTAACCGTACATTTTTTGTTAGTTCATGCTGGCACTATGTTATATTATATCAACCCCTTTTGTTCTTCGTCAGATCACAGCTACCCCCTTACGTTTACACTCTTTTAGTCACACTATTTTACGTTTTCGTTACTGCTTGAGATTACTGGCCTTAGTAATCTAAACAATAAACCCATTTCTCCGACCGATTTGTTACTATCCCTTACCGGGCCTTAAACCCCATGATAGACTCGAGGGAGGTGCTACAGAAAATTAGCAACCTTCCACAAGCCTGTGGCAATATATACGGAGGGGCTTAACATTACAAAGTGTATTATACGGGTCAAAGGTCAATAAAAAGTCAATTTAATTACTGAAGAATATATTTGTTACAAAAATAAGTAAAATAAAATAATATCTCCGTCTTAACTGTATACAAGCTCGGTCTACCTCCCCAGACGATATAGGCTACGTTGCAGTACTTGGCCATAATCGTAAATCTAAGATCTAGAAAACGTACTGTAGTATAAAGAAGAAAGCGCTCCTCAAATACATTGATATAGGGTATCTCACAGCCTTTTTTCCCTAATCCTAGATATGCCTACATAGTTTTTAGTAAGTTGTGTTCGGAGACAAAATTCGAACGAAAAACCTGTTTGGATCAAAATTCTTGTTCGATTCATGTTCGATATTGATGAAATTATGTTAATAAAGAGTTCGATTTTTAGAACAATGAATAAATTCCAACAATCTAAGTTGTCTTTAAAGCGACATCACAGAACAAGAAAGCAACTGTTCAAGAATAATCTTGAGGCCCGCAACAATTATTCAGAGCAAAAGTTACCGATTTATGAAGGTTGTTTCTAGAAACACGTGGTTTCTGTTCGATATTTGATGAATTACCCTACCCCTAAAATGAGCGTCAGTACTTTATACTTTACCACCTCTTATCTAGCGAGTGAGATCGTGTAGGTTCAACTTTTGTATGCATTCGTGAAAGCTATGCAGTACTGAAAACTTAATTGATGAATGTCTATTTTATATTTAGATTCGTGGAATTTTAAGAAATTTTTCCGTTTAAAAGACCCAACAACATTGTTAAATTTTCGGTAAATGTTGAGGATTAGCCGGGAATGGAATTTCCACTTTTCGATTCGTAAACATAGTGAATTAGATCGAAATAAACAAGTTTTCTTTTATGCACTTTCCGTAGTAAATGAGTATTTTACGAATTATAGCAGTAGGTTTAGTTTCGTCTTTGATGACGAATGCGCTCGTATAAACAGCTACTAATTGATTTTTGAATTTTTGTTCCTTGACTCATGGTAATAACATCGAAATAAACTACTTTTCTTCTCTACACTTTTTTCGTCAAATGAATATTTTACGAGTTAGCGCGGTAGGTTTAGTTTCGTTATTGATAACTACCATGGCCGGAAGTGAGACTCCATTGCAGTGTTGCAGTTCGCCGGGCTCGATGAATTCCTTCCCGCTTCAAACACTTGAGTTGCGGTAACTAATTCACCGCTATAACTCGTAAAATACTTATTTACGACGGAAAGTGTATAGAAGAAAACTTGCTTATTTCGATCTAATTAACTATGTTAAGGCACCTAAAAATCAAATACCAATTCCCGAATAATCCTCAACATTAACCAACAGTAAAGCAAATAAATAATTAAGCAAGTAAATAAAACTCGACCAGAGAGTCGAGCACCATGTTCACTTCATGCCATTGAATTTTGCACGAATAAGCACAAGTTATTTTGAGGAGATGAACACAGTCTTGAATTATGTTACAAATACAAAAGCTAACCACCGAGAAACGCCTTCTGAAGCCAATTTTTACCTTAGAATATTGATGTGGAATGAAGTACATTTTTACCTGAGAATATTGATATGGAATGAAGCCAATTTTTACCTGAGAATATTGATATGGAATGAAGTACATTTTAACCTGAGAATATTGATATGGAATGAAGCCAATTTTTACCTGAGAATATTGATATGGAATGAAGTACATTTTAACCTGAGAATATTGATATGGAATGAAGCCAATTTTTACCTGAGAATATTGATATGGAATGAAGTACATTTTAACCTGAGAATATTGATATGGAATGAAGCCAATTTTTACCTGAGAATATTGATATGGAATGAAGTACATTTTAACCTGAGAATATTGATATGGAATGAAGCCAATTTTTACCTGAGAATATTAATATGGAATGAAGTACATTTTTACCTGAGAATATTGATGTGGAACTCATGGCTGGTACACAGAGGCTAACTATTATTTTTCTACAGAACCGAGTGGGCAGACTGTACAATACAGACGTACATGGAATGGAATGCGTCCGGAACTGCGGACAAATTGCGGAAACTCAGATACACGTTCGTTGCTTCTGAAAAATGCATGACTAGATGACACTTATATTCAAACCCTGAAAGAGTAGCCTTACTCGTCACTGATAATTTACTTATATGTGTCTAAGATTAAGTAACAAAAATAAATTCGTTACTTATATGTGTCTAAGATTCAGTAACAAAAATAAATTCGTTACTTATATGTGTCTAAGATTAAGTAACAGAATAAATTCGTTACTTACATGTGTCTAAGATTAAGTAACAAAAATAAATTCGTTACTTATATGTGTCTAAGATTACGTAACAAAAATAAATTCGTTACTTATATGTGTCTAAGATCAAGTAACAAAAATAAATTCGTTACTTATATGTGTCTAAGATTACGTAACAAAAATAAATTCGTTACTTATATGTGTCTAAGATTACGTAACAAAAATAAATTCGTTACTTATTTGTGTCTAAGATTAAGTAACAAAAATAAATTCGTTACTTATATGTGTCTAAGATTAAGTAACAAAAATAAATTCGTTACGTTTAGGTACGCCAAATTCAGCTCAGTGATTAAAGTCGTTCTATTCCTGAAAAAAAAACCTTGACTTAATTAGGGTTGGTTAACACATTCATTGCGGTGTGACCCACCGGTGGGTCCTGCTTAAGTTTTTCCAGCTGCAAAACGACCATCGATTCGTCGATTTAAAATTTTTCAACAATTTTTTACAATTAATGGTATTTAATATGCTTAGTTAATGTTTACTATTTATACAATTTTCAACAACTTTTGACTTTAAATTTGAGTTTAATACTGAACTTCAGTATAACCCACGGTAAAGTAAACAAGGTAGAATTAAACCAGTCTTGTTTTCGTTGACGGTGTGGGTTTGCTGACGTCACGGCAACGAACCAATAGCAGCGCTCATGTTGCGTCTGGTAGCACTGCTACCCCCAAATCTAACTCCACAATTGGCCTAACGACGTGGCGCTTTGGTGACGTCATAAATTTGTCTGAAATAAAGCCGTTCTATTGGCTAGCCGAACAAGAGGAGGTGTATTTTCCCCCATAGAAATGATCCTACCTTGTTTCCTCTACCGTGGTATAACCCATCGCAGCAACGTGTCAAAAATGGCGAGATATTTCACCACGTTATTTCTCGCGAAGATAACCTGTATCCAAAATGCTCCATGACCGCGAAGCTCTTTCATTAAATAATTAGACCATTTAGCAACGCGGTCATGCACCTACATATTTCGGTGATATCTGCAATTGATGACGGTGTTTCAGTGTGCTAAGGTATCACGTGTACAGCTCGTTTTTGCAGTGAGAAGAGATGTTAAAAAGTCAGTTAATTTTGGCCTTATCTGAAGGGACACCTGTTTTCCGGGTGTATTTAGAAACGGTGTTTTCCTACAGTCGTTCCAGAATAGCTTACTCTTAGTAATTATTTAAGCAAAGAAATTTGGTTGTAGTAAAGCGTACGTATGAGAGCTGAGAAGTTATTTTTCCGACTCTTGAGTTTGTCCCTCACTCTGATACTTGCGTGATCAACTCAGTTTGTAATTCAGTCTAGCTGCTTACAGCAGCTACATGTGCAGAGCGGGCAGCTACTTACGGCAGCTACATGTGCAGAGCGGGCAGCTACTTACGGCAGCTACATATGTAGTGTGGGTAGCTACTTACAGCAGCTACATATGTAGTGCGGGTAGCTACTTACAGCAGCTACATATGTAGTGCGGGTAGCTACTTACAGCAGCTACATATGTAGTGCGGGTAGCTACTTACAGCAGCTTCATATGTAGTGCGGGTAGCTACTTACAGCAGCTTCATATGTAGTGCGGGTAGCTACTTACAAGCAGCTACATATGCAGTACGGGTAGGGTGCACAAGCAGCTACATATGCAGTACGGGTAGGGTGTACAAGCAAGCAGCTACATACATATGTAGTACGGGTAGAGTGTACCTAAAGAGTACACAACGCTCCCCGACCTTGATACACAATTACATAAAACAGTTTATAATTTAAAACACGGGCCCATGATTCACTAAAGTTAATTTCTCTCTTCACCTATTTTCCATGAACCTTTTTCTTTTGCGTAGCTTTGAGGCCTATAATGCTCCTGAGGAGGATACAGTTTCTGAATTAGCGCTCTCAGGGGTAAGATTTGAGGTTCCGAGCTGAAGGATAAGTTGGCCTTCATTTTTCTTTAAGAAGGTTAAGTGGTTGAAGGTTAAGTTTTTTTTATAGAATAGGTTTTTGTTTTTCTTATGGGATATCTTCTTTCGGTTCACTGCTGTCCTGTTTCAACACCTTTTCTTTGATCTTCAACTTTAATCTAGTTTCATGAACTTCTTCCTCAACTTTCTGCTTTTGTGCGCAGGGAACCTCGAGTCGAACACCCCTGGTGCATAAATTCCGCGTTCCCTTTAATTCCATACTAAATGGTGCCCTCATTCTTCCTCACTTTAAACTCTTTTGTTGCGGTTAGGGAGGCCTAAACAAACTTATAATCTAAACTAATACTCTTGAAGCTCCCGTTATGTTTATAAACAGTCTTGACCTTAACGTGGGGGGAAATTTCTTACATCCTCAAGTGCCACATCCCCACATCCCCTACATCCTCAAGTTTTGAATCGTGTGCCACCCATATTTTCGGAATGATACTCGTATGAAAACAATGTTATTACGTAATTTCAAAATTCAACTATTAAGGAAACACTTGGTTGTGTCTCATTAGAAAAAGCATCAACGTCCCACGAAAAATATTTAAAATATATCATATTTTCAAAAATTAATAAAATCAATTTATTATTAACAACATATAAATGCAAATAGTACACATTTTGAGGGTCAATACGCATGCAGCCACGCATCTACGGATGGAACGCTGAACTACGATTTTACCAAGTGCGTTTGTTCCAGTCTCTGTGCGTGAATATAGATGACTGCATGTGGCTGTTTTCATTTCCTACTTCTACTCTGTTGCCTGAGCGTGAATATAGATGACTGCATGTGGCTGTTTTCATTTCCTACTTCTACTCTGTTGCCTGAGCGTGAATATAGATGACTGCATGTGGCTGTTTTCATTTCCTACTTCTACTCTGTTGCCTGAGCGTGAATATAGATGACTGCATGTGGCTGTTTTCATTTCCTACTTCTACTCTGTTGCCTGAGCGTGAATATAGATGACTGCATGTGGCTGTTTTCATTTCCTACTTCTACTCTGTTGCCTGAGCGTGAATATAGATGACTGCATGTGGCTGTTTTCATTTCCTACTTCTACTCTGTTGCCTGAGCGTGAATATAGATGACTGCATGTGGCTGTTTTCATTTCGTACTTCTACTCTATTGCCTGAGCGTGAATATAGATGACTGCATGTGGCTGTTTTCATTTCCTACTTCTACTCTGTTGCCTGCGCGTGAATATAGATGACTGCATGTGGCTGTTTTCATTTCCTACTTCTACTCTGTTGCCTGAGCGTGAATATAGATGACTGCATGTGGCTGTTTTCATTTCCTACTTCTACTCTGTTGCCTGAGCGTGAATATAGATGACTGCATGTGGCTGTTTTCATTTCCTACTTCTACTCTGTTGCCTGAGCGTGAATATAGATGACTGCATGTGGCTGTTTTCATTTCCTACTTCTACTCTGTTGCCTGAGCGTGAATATAGATGACTGCATGTGGCTGTTTTCATTTCGTACTTCTACTCTATTGCCTGAGCGTGAATATAGATGACTGCATGTGGCTGTTTTCATTTCCTACTTCTACTCTGTTGCCTGTGCGTGAATATAGATGACTGCATGTGGCTGTTTTCATTTCCTACTTCTACTCTGTTGCCTGTGCGTGAATATAGATGACTGCATGTGGCTGTTTTCATTTCCTACTTCTACTCTGTTGCCTGAGCGTGAATATAGATGACTGCATGTGGCTGTTTTCATTTCCTACTTCTACTCTATTGCCTGAGCGTGAATATAGATGACTGCATGTGGCTGTTTTCATTTCCTACTTCTACTCTGTTGCCTGTGCGTGAATATAGATGACTGCATGTGGCTGTTTTCATTTCCTACTTCTACTCTGTTGCCTGAGCGTGAATATAGATGACTGCATGTGGCTGTTTTCATTTCCTACTTCTACTCTGTTGCCTGTGCGTGAATATAGATGACTGCATGTGGCTGTTTTCATTTCCTACTTCTACTCTGTTGCCTGCGCGTGAATATAGATGACTGCATGTGGCTGTTTTCATTTCCTACTTCTACTCTGTTGCCTGTGCGTGAATATAGATGACTGCATGTGGCTGTTTTCATTTCCTACTTCTACTCTGTTGCCTGCGCGTGAATATAGATGACTGCATGTGGCTGTTTTCATTTCCTACTTCTACTCTGTTGCCTGAGCGTGAATATAGATGACTGCATGTGGCTGTTTTCATTTCCTACTTCTACTCTGTTGCCTGCGCGTGAATATAGATGACTGCATGTGGCTGTTTTCATTTCCTACTTCTACTCTGTTGCCTGTGCGTGAATATAGATGACTGCATGTGGCTGTTTTCATTTCCTACTTCTACTCTGTTGCCTGCGCGTGAATATAGATGACTGCATGTGGCTGTTTTCATTTCCTACTTCTACTCTGTTGCCTGAGCGTGAATATAGATGACTGCATGTGGCTGTTTTCATTTCCTACTTCTACTCAGTTGCCTGAGCGTGAATATAGATGACTGCATGTGGCTGTTTTCATTTCCTACTTCTACTCAGTTGCCTGTGCGTGAATATAGATGACTGCATGTGGCTGTTTTCATTTCCTACTTCTACTCTGTTGCCTGTGCGTGAATATAGATGACTGCATGTGGCTGTTTTCATTTCCTACTTCTACTCTGTTGCCTGTGCGTGAATATAGATGACTGCATGTGGCTGTTTTCATTTCCTACTTCTACTCAGTTGCCTGAGCGTGAATATAGATGACTGAATGTGGCTGTTTTCATTTCCTACTTCTACTCAGTTGCCTGAGCGTGAATATAGATGACTGAATGTGGCTGTTTTCATTTCCTACTTCTTCTCTGTTGCCTGAGCGTGAATATAGATAACTGCATGTGGCTGTTTTCATTTCCTACTTCTACTCTGTTGCCTGTGCGTGAATATAGATGACTGCATGTGGCTGTTTTCATTTCCTACTTCTACTCAGTTGCCTGAGCGTGAATATAGATGACTGAATGTGGCTGTTTTCATTTCCTACTTCTACTCAGTTGCCTGAGCGTGACTGATGTCTGACTGCGAGGGAGCTTTAGCAAAACAAAAATGAGTCACCCAGTTTCCTCTGGTCACCATATTCTGCTCTGTTTTTTTTTGTATTCTATTCTGCTCTGTTCTATTCTTTTCTAATTCACCTCATTTCATTCCATAGTATTGAATTTTTTCTCGTAAAATTATGGATCTTAACGTCAAAAATGTACAATTTATGTCTTCGTAGGATCAAGGACTTACGTTGCTTAGTGTACCGCAACGACGTCGTAAGTTGTTGGAAATTTTGTTTTCAGTTTGTGTGCGCTCACAAACGCTACAGGTGATAGAGGATTTGCCTGACGAAAAGGCGTAGAACTTTCAAAAATAATTCTTGGTTTAAGAATAAAAGTTTGCCCGAGAAAAAGTCATAAAATTCTCGAAACTCATCCTTCCTTGTCGAGGAATGGAAGATTGCCTGAGCAAAACTCCTAGAACTATTGGAACTAATCCTTGTCGAGGAATGGAAGATTGCCTGAGCAAAACTCCTAGAACTATTGGAACTAATCCTTGTCGAGGAATGGAAGATTGCCTGAGCAAAAGTCATAGAACTATTGGAACTAATCCTTGTCGAGGAATGGAAGATTGCCTGAGCAAAAGTCATAGAACTATTGGAACTAATCCTTGTCGAGGAATGGAAGATTGCCTGAGCAAAAGTCATAGAACTATTGGAACTAATCCTTGTCCAGGAATGAAAGATTGCCTGAGCAAAAGTCATAGAACTATTGGAACTAATCCTTGTCGAGGAATGGAAGGTTGCCTGAGCAAAAGTCATAGAACTATTGGAACTAATTCCTGGTGTATGAAATTGATAGAGAAATTGCGTACGATTGCACGCTCACTGAAGGATTATCATCTCATGGCGCAAGGAATGAGAGTACGACACGCCAAATTATGATGATTGCCGCTCATTTCTTCAGGTATCGTCTCTAGGTGGACAATATGACGTCCATAAAACGAGAGCAGTAGAATTATAAGAATGCACACTCAGAATACCAAAATACAACATATGATGGAACTTGTGTATAAAGAAAATCATTACACTTTTGACAGCTGTCACGCTGACAGCGTAGCACAAACACGTATGTTAATAAGCAG
The DNA here is from genome assembly GCA_030386875.1 of Morinoia aosen. Lineage (NCBI taxonomy): Eukaryota > Metazoa > Arthropoda > Malacostraca > Amphipoda > Talitridae > Morinoia > Morinoia aosen. Next base: position 24,409,611 of record CM059563.1, read on the forward strand.
CGCAAACTGGGGTTTGTAGTGCAAACTATTTTACCTGCTGAAGTTGCGACAGCTGAATTGTCTTGCTTTAAAATATATCTGAAGTCTGCTGTTTTGAAGACATTTATTTTGGTTGAAGAAAACGTTTAACCGCAGCTTGTTTTAAAATTTATCTGATTGTTACTGTTTGAAATACATTCATTTTGATTAAAGAAAAATTCAGCATAAGCTTGCTATAAAATATATCTGAAAGCTGCTGTTTTGAATACATTTATTTTAGTGTAAGAAAACGTTTAACAGGAGCTTGCTTTAAAATTGATCAGATGGTTGCCGTTTGGCACACATTCATTTTGATTAAAGAAAACGTTTAACTGAAGTTTGCGTTAAATTGCACGCTTGGAAGTGGAGCTGTCGTGGATCGGCTCTTTACTATCATGAAGAATCGAAAATAAAAGCACCGAAGTGAATGAGATCATCGGTCCAAATTCGGCCAGTTGACCGAAGTGACCGCTGCAGCAAGCCGGGCAATCTGATGCAGACTGCACGCGCACCACCGCAGCAACCCGCCTCAACGACCTAGATCAGCTGGGGTGTCCAGACGAGAGTCTTAAAGTCAACTTATTCTCCAGACTGTGGGTATAAGAGAAGGGTCTTAAAGTCAACTTATTCTCCAGACTGTGTATATAAGAGAAGGGTCTTAAAGTCAACTTATTCTCCAGACTGTGGATATAAGAGAAGGGTCCTAAACTCAACTTATTCTCCAGACTGTGTATATAAGAGAAGGGTCTTAAAGTCAACTTATTCTTCAGACTGTGGATATAAGAGAAGGGTCTTAAAGTCAACTTATTCTCCAGACTGTGGTTATAAGAGAAGGGTCTTAAAGTCAACTTATTCTCCAGACTGTGCATATAAGAGAAGGGTCTTAAAGTCAACTTATTCTCCAGACTGTGGATATAAGAGAAGGGTCTTAAAGTCAACTTATTCTCCAGACTGTGGATATAAGAGAAGGGTCCTAAAGTCAACTTATTCTCCAGATTGTGGATATAAGAGAAGAGTCTTAATGTCAACTTATTCTCCAGACTGTGTATATAAGAGAAGGGTCTTAAAGTCAACTTATTCTCCAGACTGTGGATATAAGAGAAGGGTCCTAAACTCAACTTATTCTCCAGACTGTGTATATAAGAGAAGGGTCTTAAAGTCAACTTATTCTTCAGACTGTGGATATAAGAGAAGGGTCTTAAAGTCAACTTATTCTCCAGACTGTGGTTATAAGAGAAGGGTCTTAAAGTCAACTTATTCTCCAGACTGTGCATATAAGAGAAGGGTCTTAAAGTCAACTTATTCTCCAGACTGTGGATATAAGAGAAGGGTCTTAAAGTCAACTTATTCTCCAGACTGTGGATATAAGAGAAGGGTCCTAAAGTCAACTTATTCTCCAGATTGTGGATATAAGAGAAGAGTCTTAATGTCAACTTATTCTCCAGACTGTGGATATAAGAGAAGGGTCTTAAAGTCAACTTATTCTCCAGACTGTGGATATAAGAGAAGGGTCTTAAAGTCAACTTATTCTCCAGACTGTGGATATAAGAGAAGAGTCTTAAAGTCAACTTATTCTCCAGACTGTGGATATAAGAGAAGGGTCTTAAAGTCAACTTATTCTCTAGACTGTGGATATAAGAGAAGGGTCTTAAAGTCAACTTATTCTCCAGACTGTGGATATAAGAGAAGGGTCTTAAAGTCAACTTATTCTCCAGACTGTGGATATAAGAGAAGAGTCTTAAAGTCAACTTATTCCCCAGACTGTGGATATAAGAGAAGAGTCTTAAAGTCAACTTATTCTCCAGACTGTGGATATAAGAGAAGGGTCTTAAAGTCAACTTATTCTCCAGACTGTGGTTATAAGAGAAGGGTCTTAAAGTCAACTTATTCTCCAGACTGTGGATATAAGAGAAGGGTCTTAAAGTCAACTTATTCTCCAGACTGTGGATATAAGAGGAGGGTCCTAAAGTCAACTTATTCTCCAGACTGTGGATATAAGAGAAGGGTCCTAAAGTCAACTTATTCTCCAGACTGTGGATATAAGAGAAGAGTCTTAAAGTCAACTTATTCTCCAGACTGTGGATATAAGAGAAGGGTCTTAAAGTCAACTTATTCTCCAGACTGTGGATATAAGAGAAGGGTCTTAAAGTCAACTTATTCTCCACACTGTGGATATAAGAGAAGGGTCTTAAAGTCAACTTATTCTCCAGACTGTAGATATAAGAGAAGGGTCCTAAAGTCAACTTATTCTCCAGACTGTAGATATAAGAGAAGGGTCCTAAAGTCAACTTATTCTCCAGACTGTAGATATTAGAGAAGGGTCCTAAAGTCAACTTATTCTCCAGACTGTGGATATAAGAGAAGGGTCTTAAAGTCAACCTGTTGGCCAGACTGTGTGGATATAAGAGAAGGGTCCTAAAGTCAACCTATTGGCCAGACTCTGTGGATATAAGAGAAGTGTCCTAAAGTCAACCTTTTGGCCTGACTGTGGATATAAGAGCAGGGTCCTAAAGTCAACCTATTCGCCAGACTGAATGGAGTTCAGAGAGTGATCTTAAAGTCAGCCTATTCCATTAAAGTCAACCCAGTTGACAGAACAATGTATTTCCTAACGCGATCTGATGCCAAGTTGACAGAACAATGTATTTCTTAACGCGATCTGATGCCAAATTTACAGAACAATGTATTTCCTAACGCGATCTGATGTCAAGTTGACAGAACAATGTATTTCTTAACGCGATCTGATGCCAAGTTGACAGAACAATGTATTTCCTAACGCGATCTGATGCCCAGTTGACAGAACAATGTATTTCCTAATGCGATCTGATGCCCAGTTGACAGAACAATGAATTTCCTAACGCGATCTGATGCCAAGTTGACAGAAAAATGTAATTCCTAACGCGATCTGATGCCCAGTTGACAGAACAATGTTTTTCCTAACGCGGTCGAAACAAATAAAATTGTGGAAAGTTTCATGTGAAATGGAATGTTCTCCCAAACACGTTAAACCCAGTGCTGATAAATTATAATTATATTGTGCTGTAAAATTGTGCTGATAAATTGTAAGGTAGATTTGAGGATAGCTGAACATTTTGCCACAGATCCATAACTGCGGCGAGGCATGTGAGAGTCTATCATATTTGCCCCAAATCAAGGATCACAACATCTGACTTGACCGTCCTGCCGTCAAAGTCAGTGTGACGACGATGATGTGTATCGGGTCTCGTTTTGTATGTTCTTTACTGAATCTTTCTACAATATTTCAGTTAATAACTTCCCTTTATAGTGATTTTCAACGACCGAAATTCAGAGAGTGATCTGTGTGGATATAAGAGCAGGCATCATAAGGGAGTCTTTTGCTCGCGGTGGCACAGCGGTTAAGGGATCGGACTTGTATGTTGGAGTCGCGGGTTCGTATCCCGGCGCTGGCGCTGCGATTTTCCCCGTTGGGTATAAGGGAAAGCTCAAGCACAATACCCCAATACCCCACTCGACCCAGGTGCACATGTCGGAAATGGGTACCGGCTTTACGGAGGAACCGTCATGGTGTCCTATATATAGTGTTAGTTATAAGACATTTGAAAAACCAATGCTTAAGATCATTTGTATCAGGCCTGATTGGAAATAAAGCATCCCAAAGATGCCGATGTTTGTATTTTGTATTTCCTAACGCGATCCCAGTCAATCCAAAATTTTTCAATTCAATCCAAAACAGTCCATTATTTATTTCAGTCTGAATCCTCTTGTTCATTTCTTGTACGTAATAATTACTCTTTATCGCTATATGTATTAACTCTTTATATGTGTATGGATTGAACATATACGCAATTTTCTTATAACGAGATACCCCGATGTATTTCTTCGAAACTGAAGTTTTCATTTGCAATTTTTTTGTGATTTCATAAGTCACGCTGTGTTTTCTCTGTACTTCTTTGTTAAAGTGAGTTTGTCACCCTGATAACCAAGTTTTAAATCCATTATGAAGCACTGGATAGCATTTAAAGAATTTGCAGGGCTTAGTTGAGTATTAAATTCTAAAGAAAGCCTCTAAGTTTTGGACACAATGGCAGGTGAAGCAATGATTTCGTTGCTAAATCTTTCACGTTTAAGGGAAGGATAGAAAACAATTAAATTCGGAGTTTACTGCAAAGTTTAATGGTATGTCTCGCAAAAAATTAGCGCTCCAGGATGTTGAAACGAGATCGCTTAACACTTTATGCGGGTGATACTTCACACTTCCGGTACGCCACACTTCACACTTCCGGTACGCCACACTTCACACTTTCTGTGCGCCACACTTCACACTTTCTGTACGCCACCCTTCACACTTTCTGTACGCCACACTTCACACTTTCTGTACGCCACACTTCACACTTTCCTGTACGCCGCACTTCACACTTTCCTGTACGCCACACTTCACACTTTCTGTACGCCACACTTCACACTTTCTGTACACCACACTTCACACTTTCTGTACGCCACACTTCACACTTTCTGTACGCCACACTTCACACTTTCTGTACGCCACACTTCACACTTTCCTGTACGCCGCACTTCACACTTTCCTGTACGCCACACTTCACACTTTCTGTACGTCACACTTCACACTTTCTGTACGCCACACTTCACACTTTCTGTACGCCACACTTCACACTTTCTGTACGCCCCACTTCACACTTTCCTGTACGCCGCACTTCACACTTTCCTGTGCGCCACACTTTCTGTACACAGCAGTTTCTGCGTGCGAATGGCGTGTGTGCTGCCCACAATTTCATGCAAGACGCATAAAATCGCCAATGAAATGAAAATGACAATTTGCGAGGGTCTCTGCAGGCAACCTCGATGCCTCGCGTTTGGGGATATCAGATTTAATGGCGAGACTCCCACCCTCGCTGAGGAAACCAATGCCATCCTCGAAGAATTTTTAAAGTTCATAAATTTGTCCAGTGCGTTGTTTGAGCGAAACGCCATCGAAGTTGGATGTTGGTGCGTGAAATCTTTGATGGTCGCGAGATCAGCTTGGCCGCTGGAGGAATGTGTTTTTTTTTAGGTTTCTAAAGTAAAGAGAAGTTTTCATTCCTGCTTTAGATTCTATTGGAATTCAACATAATTCTACTTTGATTCTATTAGAGTTTAATGTAATTCTATCATAAATTGTGTTCAACAGGCTTTGCGCAAGTCGCAATTTTATTTAATATGTTCTGAAAAAATCTTCGCAAAAAAGTGGTGCATTCGTAAAAATTGGTACACTTATCATCGCATTTTCGTATTTGTAATTTTCCCTCAAAGAACTCTGAGGAAATTGATCAAGATGAAATATGAAAGAACACATTAGGTGTTTTCTGGTCTGAAACTGTTACAAGAATAGTTCAATTTTGCTGAGAACCTAAGAAAATTTAATGAAATAGGTATTTAAGCGGTAGAAACAATATATTTTCCTGTATATCATGTTCTAAACATAACAAATTTTTTTATATTGAAAGCAGATTTTTTGGGGTGAATCGCACCTTTGTAGGTACATTTGTGCGACCGAAATTCACGTTCTACACTTTACATTGTATATTAATACAATACATTTATATTTCTTTTTATATATTTATACAAACTACGTTCCATTATGAGCGAATCAAACAGATTTTCAAGCATTTCACATCGTGTCAGTACGACTGTTGGCGTAAGTTCCTCCACGAAGACTTGGTTACGCTGCGCGCTGAGGCACGTGACGCCACTAAGTCGACTTAGAGAGCTGCTTCGACCCCCTGAAATGTTTGAAAATCTGGTCCTTGAGTTTCTGCTGGCAAAATCATCTATTTTCACCAAAAAACTCCAAGTTCGAAATTTCGTTTCAACTTAAGCCTGTCAGCCAAAATACATGCCAATACCGCAAAAAATTGACCCATTCAGATATATACATGCAAATACTGCTCGTAGCTTCTCGGTGGAATAATTTCCGTACTGCTCTTAGTCTAGTTTTCTTGCGTCGGAAATGTATATTTTGCCATCAATTGTCACGCAATTCACCTTATGGGTTGTCTCGTATTCTCTCATCACATTCACAGGTTATGCTTATACATAAGCAGACTGGTCAGAATGTCATATGTACTTTTTCTAGAGACCGTTGTACTTCTTTCTATGGTACTAAGTTGATTGTACATCTTAACATGAACATTAAACTACCGCGTGCTCATTTTCTCTATTTTTAATTGCTGGAACGTTTAACAATTTATTTCTTATCTCCAAAATAAATAGCACCATATCACCGCTATGAACATTATAATTAACTGCTATTTGTAATACGCAATTCCCCAAAATCACAATAACATCGCTACGGGTAGTTTATTTCAGCCCATTATGAGTAATTTCATTTAATAAGTGATTTAATAATTGTCGTAAGTGATAATTTATTTCAGGCCATCATGAGTAATTTAATTTAATATTTGATTCAATAATTTCATTAGTAATAATTTATTTCAGTGCATTAGAAGTAACTCGATATACTTCACACAGTCAGCATCTCTACCTTTTTTCATTGTTACAACGCACAATACCTAAAAATCTTAACGAAGGCAGTTTTTCCGTGCATTTTGAACAACTCAACGGACCAACGCACTCATCAACTCACACATAACTCAACATAGGCACTCATCAACTCACACATAACTCAACATAGGCACTCATCAACTCACGCACAACTCAACATAGGCACTCATCAACTCACACATAACTCAACATAGGCACTCATCAACTCACGCACAACTCAACATAGGCACTCATCAACTTACATGTAGCTGTCACGTCTGGGGCCCTGTACTATGGAGGGAAATTATTGAGACGCCTGAGCTGTCAGGTAAATGCCTCACTTCTATATTTGTAGAGTACCTGTCAGGCAAAGCTCTGGCGCGACAGACAGGTATGTCGTGTATGCCAGCATGTGCCACAACTTGACGTGCTGCTCGCATATGTTGGCGTGACAACACCAGCAACACTGCACGTGTATTCGGGATGTTATAAATAAGTTATAATTATGAATAAAAGTGCGGGATGTTATATAAGAGAACAATTCTAAGCTTGAGTTTTTTTTCGTCGCAAACGAATGAAAGAAAAGAAATTCGTGCGGTTTGCTCCCCGCAGTTTTTGGTGTGAAAACAGTGCAGTCGGATAAATATGAAGCAACATTGAGCTATGCACAACAGCGCTTTTGTTTCGAAGAGTATATTAGGCCTAAGTGTTTTTCGAGTAAAAAGTGCTGCAAATGATTTTTCTAAAAATATAGAGCTGGATTCTGTTGCCTGCTTGAAGGCAACAGAATAATAATAATAGTTAATAATAATATAATAATAATATAATATAATATTAATAATAATATAATATATACTTATTTATATATATATATATAAATATATATATATATATAATAACGTATATTTAAATGTATTAACAATAATATATATTTATACTTGCTCCTAAATACAGAGCTCATCAGGCTAGAGTAAAAAGAAATCGTGACTTGCTCCTAACAAATTGTGACCCCAGAAAGTAGACTTGCTCCCTTGTTAGATTTGCTGGCCCCATCCGCTAGAGCAGCAGTAGTAAAGCGTCATGAAAATAAAAGGGGATATTCGCGAGGATATATTCATCTCTCTGGTAATTGGCAGGTATACTTGAGTTCAACACCGGGCTTGCGAAAGTAAAAATAGCATTTATACCAAAATTACCCGGCGCAAAATCTGGTACAAAATTGCTTCTGGTAATAATTAGGTGGTACAAAATCAGTCACTAAATCGCATCAGGTTGAAAAATACCTCGTTCAAAATCTGTTACAAAATTGCCCCTGGCAGAAAATCTGTTACAAAATTGCCCCTGTTCGAAAATTTGTTACAAAATCGCACGCAGTACAAAATTCATTGCGATATTATTCTACGCGCTCTTTCGGTCGAGATTTTTCCCGAATATCATACTCTGACTTAACTGATTTTTGAATATCCGGTGACGACTGTACTGATGAACACACATCCGATTTTGAAAACACGGCTTCAAAATTCCACTTGTTCATGCGAAGCAAAACGCAACATGAAATATTCAAATGGGTAATTATTTGCAAACTTACTCACTTAGTATTTATTGGAGACGTAAGCATCATGTCTTGAAGAATGAATCCGCATTAGATTTTAGAACAGATTTCCAAGCAAAATATTTCACATTTTTCTTGGTTTCATTGTCTCGGCAATACACCTGGAATGTATTTGGATTTATGAAGTGCAGTGCGTTCCCTCCTCTCCCTTGCCCCTCTCTTGCCCATCCCTTGCCCCTCCCTTGTCCCTCTCTTGCCCCCTCTTGTCCCTTTCTTAGCCCCTCTCTTGCCCCTTTTTTGCCCCTCTCTTGCCCTTTTCCTGTTCCCTCTCTTGCTCCTCCCTTGCCGTTCCTTTGCCCCTTTCCTGTCCCCTCTCTTGCCCGCCCCTCCCTTGCCCCTGATTTACCCCTCTCTTGCCCTTTTCGTGCTACTCCTTTTGGTGTTATAACTTTTTTCTGTCAGAAAATGTGCAATACTATGATAATTAAAGAAAATACTCGTTAAATGAGACGGATTTTTGAACATCCATCATTTAGAATGGGTATTTTTCAAACGTGTAAGTAAATGGTTATGCATTTAGAGTTTGTGAAACACCTACGTAGTAGGGAACTGTACCAAACTAGAGAGTACTGAGGCACAGCTGGTACTGGGTAGTACACACAGCTGGTACTGGGTACTACAAACAGCTGGTACTGGGTACTACACACAGCTGGTACTGGGTAATACACGCATGGTACTGGGTACTACACACATGGTACTGGGTACTACACACATGGTACTGGGTACTTCGCACATGTTACTGGGTACTACACACATGGTACTGGGTACTACACACATGGTACTGGGTACTACACACATGGTACTGGGTACTACACACATGGTACTGGGTACTACACACATGGTACTGGGTACTACACACAGTTGGTACTGGGCACTACTCATAGCTGGTACTGGGCACTACACACATGGTACTGGGTACTACACACATGGTACTGGGTACTACACACATGGTACTGGGTACTACACACATGGTACTGGGTACTACACACATGGTACTGGGTACTACACACATGGTACTGGGTACTACACACATGGTACTGGGTACTACACACATGGTACTGGGTACTACACACATGGTACTGGGTACTACACACATGGTACTGGGTACTACACACATGGTACTGGGTACTACACACATGGTACTGGGTACTACACACATGGTACTGGGCACTACACACATGGTACTGGGTACTACACACATGGTACTGGGTACTACACACATGGGACTGGGTACTACACACATGGGACTGGGTACTACACACATGGTACTGGGCACTACACACATGGTACTGGGTACTACACACATGGTACTGGGCACTACACACATGGTACTGGGCACTACACACATGGTGCTGGGTACTACACACATGGTACTGGGCACTACACACATGGTACTGGGTACTACACACATGGTACTGGGTACTACACACAGGGTACTGGGTACTACACACGGCTGGTAAAAAGTACTATGCACAGCTGGCAGAAGGCAGTTGGGTGTGCAGGTGGCGACTGACCCAACAGCACAGCTGGCGTGCGCTTGAGTCATGCCGCCCAGCTGGTGGAGCAGAGTTCAGTCACCATCTGACGCGAGGGTTGGGCCAGCGACGGGCTTGTCAGGTGGTTTTGGTTTTTGGGTTAAAGTCACTAGTAGTTTTGGATTGAAGTCAGTTGTAGTTCTATGAATGAAGTTAAGTTATGGTTTTCGAATGTCATGTTTTAGTTTTTGGATTGAAGTCAGTTGTAGTTTTAGGGTTAAAGTCAATTGTAGTTTTTGGATTGAAGTCAGTTGTAGTTCTATGAATGAAGTTAAGTTATGGTTTTCGAATAAGGTCGCGTTTTGGTGCCGCGTGACTGCTTTGATCGCGAGTCCGTAGCCTGGATACGCGCCGCTCGTATATTCCGAACTGGACCGCCCTCACCTCCACGTACCTCCACCCCTCGGGTCTACTGTTGTGCAGACCGTGGTCTGCTGGCTGTTTGGGTCTGTTCAAGTCATACTAACTGCTTAAACCAAACGAATCAGTAGTTTGGGTCACACGAGCTATTTCGGCCAAACTGGCTGTTTGGGTCATACTGGCCTTTTGGGTCAAACTGGCTGTTTAGAAAATACTGGCTGTTTGGAAAATACAGGCTGTTTGGGTGAAACTGGCCGTTTTGGTCATACTGGCTGTTCGCGTCAAACTGGTTGTTTGGGTCATACTGGCCTTTTGGGTCAAACTGGCTGTTTAGAAAATAGTGTCTGTTTGGGTGAAACTGGCCGTTTGGGTCATACTGGCTGTTCGCGTCGAACAGGTTGTTTGTGTCAAACTAGTTGTTTGGGTCAAACTGGTGGTTTGGAAAATACTGGCTGTTTGGAAAATACAGGCTGATTGGGTGAAACTGGCCGTTTGGGTCATACTGGCTGTTCGGGTCAAACTGGTTGTTTTGGTCAAACTGGTTGTTTTGTTCAAACTGGTTGTTTTGGTCAAACTGGTTGTTTGGAAAATTCTGGCTTTTTAGGTCAAACTGGCCAGCTGTTTGGGTCAAACAAATCAAAGTTTGACCCCTCCATGCAAACCGTTCGTACGACTGGCTTTTTAACTTTGAAACTAATTGGTCGTCGTGCTTTCTACAAGTGTAAAATAACCTGGGGAGAAAAAGCGTACATGCAAGTGCATGCAGAAAAGAGAATGGAAAATTTCGACTACACACAAAAAATGCGACACAAAATGTCCCACAAAAACCCGAACCGGGTATTTATTTTCCCGCACCCGTAATACCCGTAATTATTTCTCGTATCAGTAGTAATCCGTAATACCGTATAATTTGGCTTGAAATTAAATCTTTATGGTATGGTATTCGTATGATGGTATTACTGATACGGGTTTAAATACTCGGTTCGGGTTTTTGTGGGACATACTGTACATTTGCTACGGGCTGATTGTTGCTATGGGACGTTTTCCAGCCCTCTATGTTCCAATCGTAACATTCACCAGCACATGAATTAATCGACAAGCACGAGGTTAAGCAAAGATGGTAAACGCTTCTGTGTTTTCTTGAGGCATAGAAAGTTCAGGTTAATTCTTGAAAGAAGGAGTAAATATTTTATGCTGGGCATTTGAGGAATGTTCCATCTTACTCTAAAGTTTTATTTTAATACTCGTGAACGGCTTAAAACTTGGAAATTTCATCTTATTTAAAAGTTTCATTTTAACGTTCACACTCATAAAGAGCTCATCGCTTCAAGTTCATATGCAATCTTGAACCTTGATGAAATTTTGTGAAGGAAACCGACAAATATCATAAAAACTTGTGCACTGGAACGCTCAGCGCTACTCGCTCACGCTCACGTCTATGCATACAATCCACGCCTTTTGAATTAATAAATGCAATTTAAAGCAATAACATCAACACATTCCTCGCGTATTAGGCCATATGTGTAAATTGTTCATCAACGCGCCAATATAAATGTATGAAAGTTCATCAGTTTTGCGACCTTTTTAATAAATAACTGTAATCATACGAAGTGAAATGTTGTCGTGCAATAGTATTTTTCATGTTCCTTAGGATGGGTAAAATTGTGTTCAAGCAGCAAAGGTGATGTCCCAATTGCGAAAAATAAAAAAACTGCGAAAAAATAAAAAAAAAATAAAAAAAAACGCCGCAAAACTCAACTCTAAACCAACCGTTAACAACTGCGGGAACATAGTGAACTTGTTGGAGTGAAAAAAAAACACTTTTTCTTCTTGAATGCATTTGAAAACATTTTTCCTTGATGCGGTTCTCGTTTTGCATCTCTGAAAAGAATCAGGCTCAAATGCATTCATTTGAACTGCACATTGTATTCTAATTTTATGGTAATTTATTTGAAAATTTTCTTACAGCAGAAAACCTTTGATTTTATGCAATATATATATATATATATATATATATAACATCATGAGCATATATATATATATATATATATATATATAATAACGGGCATATATATATATATAGTTTATATTGTGAACAGCGTCGTAATTAATCAACTTGTAGTAATTCATTGTTCTTGAGCATAAAATGTCTTCAATGTAATATATCTGCTCCGCAAAGGCTACAGAATTCAAATTATTTCATCATGTGATGTATCAAAAATAATATCAATGAGGAATTTGTACAGTCCAGCGACATTATTAAAAAAATGAACAATTACTGTAATACTTTTAAAGTACAAACAGTACCATCAACGAACAGATGGTACCATTAACGTTCAAATAGTACCATCAACGTACAAACAGTACCATCAACGTACAAACAGTACCATTAACGTTCAACTAGTACCATCATCGTACGAACAGTACCATTAAGATACAGACACTACCATTAAGGTACGCACGCTACCATCAACGTACGAAGAGCACCAGTATCGTACGCCACACAAGAGGGCGCACCAATTCCGATGAGCGAGTCCCACAGCGGACTCCCCGCGGCTCGCAGCTCGACTTACGCTGCGATAACAGCATCCGCTTCGTCGCAGCAGATAGAGAAATCTGTGCTCTCTTGTCGCTACGGCGCTAAGTGCTTCCTAGAACTGACCTGGGGAAATCCTCGGGCTCTGTACGCCTGTGATAAGGTGGTGGGCACACGTGGCAGGTATGGTGGCAGGCATGGTGGGCACACGTATGGTGGGCTGACGGGGGCAAACATACGGTGGGTAGTGAGTACGACTTTATTACGTACTGGTAAAGTGGATACGATTCTAGTAGTCTACTACGTCCAGGTAAAGTGGATACGATTCTAGTAGTCTACTACGTCCAGGTAAATTGGATACGATTCTAGTAGTCTATTACGTACTGGTAAAGTGGATACGATTCTAGTAGTCTACTACGTCCAGGTAAAGTGGATACGATTCTAGTAGTCTACTACGTCCAGGTAAAGTGGATACGATTCTAGTAGTCTACTACTGTCCAGGTAAAGTGGATACGATTCTAGTAGTCTATTACGTACTGGTAAAGTGGATACGATTCTAGTAGTCTACTACGTACTGGTAAAGTGGATACGATTCTAGTAGTCTATTACGTACTGGTAAAGTGGATACGATTCTAGTAGTCTACTACGTACTGGTAAAGTGGATACGATTCTAGTAGTCTACTACTGTCCAGGTAAAGTGGATACGATTCTAGTAGTCTATTACGTACTGGTAAAGTGGATACGATTCTAGTAGTCTACTACGTACTGGTAAAGTGGATACGATTCTAGTAGTCTATTACGTACTGGTAAAGTGGACACAAGCCTCGTATTCTGTATGTAGAATGTATACTGTATGTAACGCGCAATCGAAAACAGCGCATACTGCAGAAATTTGGAACAGAAATGCGCGCAAAAGCAGCAATTATTGTAAGTACAGAGGAAGTGAATAAGACGCTCTCGGCTCAAATATTGTGACCCAGTCAGAGAAGTCACCTTAGTTTATTGACATCGATGGTACGGGTGTTGATCGATACAGATTTAGACGCTAAACACAAAATATGAAATGTTATGCCTATCTGAACATGGTAAAATTACCTACGTAAAACACCATTAGATTTCTGTCAGAATTTAGTAAAAAACTCAGAACAGTAGTCCCAATATCAATGAAAATTTGAGAAAATCACAAGAGAATAGATGAAGTGTTGAATTCCTACAGTTAAAAGCTGCTCCTAGGAACGCTATTGAGTTTGTGCATCGGCTACGAGTGATACCGTGATGATCTCTTGACCGGCATCTGTTATTAATGCTTGTGCGTTTTTTTTGGTGAATAAGGAGACGGGGATTGCAACCGAAATCTTATCCAGTGTGTACGACTTTATTTCTTAATAGTGTACACGACCCTTCGAAAATCACAGGACTTGATATTTTGCTTGAACAAATCCTCCACACGTGGATGACACAAACAAATATATCCATCCCAACAGTACCCGCCATTAAAATATTCTTGTACTTGTGCACTGGTGAAACTCGTATCACAGATACGGTCATTGAGCGTCCTTCAAGAGAGTGAAAAAGAGACGGACCAACCAATTTAATGTGTTCAATGACAGTCCCATTGTAATTACGCACAGAAAATACATAACTTCATCTATTTATAAATTAAGGAGAAACCTGGCGTTTTATAATATAGTAGGTAATATAGTAGGTAATGGTAGGTTATATGGATACAATGGTGTGTAATGTGGGTACAATGCAATGTTGATACAAGTTTAGATTATTGCTTATCGTAAAGGGGTTCCGAGTTAATACGAGTGTTACTTTTAGGTAATGTGGATACACATCAATATTTTAACTACTTATCGGTAATGTGGATATACATTAATATATTAATTACTTATAGGTAATGTGGATATACATTAATATTTCAATTAATTATAGGTAATATGGATACAGGTCAATATTTCAATTACTTATAGGTAATGTGTATACACATTAATATTGTAATTACTTATAGGTAATGTGGATCCAAGCCAAGATGTCTATTACGTGCAGGTAAAGTAGTTACGATGTAAAGTGGTTTTATCAACCGAGGCGGTGTTAGACATTAGTTTGCGGCTGAAGCAAAAATAACTTTGAAAATTTTGCCACAATGCCGTAGTTACAGTATTAGTATCAGCAGTAGTATTAGCAGCAGTAGTAATTGTAGTATTAGTAGTAGTTGCAATAGTAGCAGCAGCAGCAGTAATTGTAGTATTAGTAGTAGTTGCAATAGTAGCAGCAGCAGCAGCAATAGTAGCTGTGGTAGTACCAAGTATCGGCAGCAGTAGTAGTGGTATTAGCAGTAATAGTATTAGCAGCAGCAGCAGCAGCAGTAACAGCAGAAATAGTAGTAGCAGCAGCAGTACTCTGCCAAGTACCAACAAAGTACCGCCCCCACCACGGGAAGCCCGCCACACACTCCACAGCCGCAGGAGCACATCGCAGCACTGTACGGAAATCCCCGACCAGGGCTCGCCCCGAGCTGCTAGCGCGTGAGATACAGGCAAACTCACCTACTTCATTCCCTACGGAATGACCCCTCTGCTATGGCACTCGCACTAATGTCCGTGTTGGATGTCTAAAGAAATAGTGTAGGCTTCATATCATTAACAATGATAGAGCTCTACCTCTCAGTAAAAAGTTGGGATTCAGTGAACCTATTGGGAATGTTAATGATATGAGGGGTAAAAGCGGTCTCCCTTTTACTCCTCAGATCATTAACTTTCCTGATAGGTTCACTGAATTGTACTCTTTTACTGAGAGGTAGAGAGCTCCATTCTGCTCTGGGAAGGAGAGTAATTGTGCACATTAAGAACCATAGAACGCTATAGTTCATTATGAACAAACTCTACAGCACAAATTCCCTCCTGAGAGCGAATTTGCACGATGAAGTGAGTAGTACTTAGTAGCAGAAGTAGTAGTTGCACCAGTAGTAACAGTAGCAGTAGCAATAGCAGCAGCAGTAGTAGTGGCAGTAGTGATCGCATCACTTACTATTGCTACTACTACTACGACTACTACTACTACTACTACTACTACTACGACTACTACTACCGTAACTTAATGATATGCACTTCGGAGTGAAGCAAAAACGATGTCGTTATCGCTACTTAATGATATGTGGTTATAAGTGTGGTATGAATGATGTCGTTATCGCTCCTTAATGATACGTAGCTAGGAGTGAAGCAGACATGATGTCATCGCCATCTAGCGATGTGTAGCTCGGTGTGTTGAGACACTTTGACGTGTACTTGTGAAATGTGTATTTCGGTTTGTGGGAGTAGGCATTTTATGAATTGGAAACTGTGATTTACTTTAAATTATCTGTGTTGAAAGATTTTATTTTTGCAATTTTATGAATTGTAAATTTTTTTATTATTTTTAATTTTATGAGATGGAAAATTTCAATTTTTTAATTCTATGAATTGAATTTTATTTGTTTTAAATTATATGAGTTGGAAAATTTTTATCTTTTAATTTTATGAATTGGACACTTGAAATTCGATTTTAGACAAGTGTTGGTACCAGCTATAGGCCTTACAGAACTTAGAGACCTGCAAGAACGGTCAACTCATACGAATTATAATGAGAAAAATAAGGAGATAAAAAGTCTGCTCAGTCACGGAAAAAATTCCCGTAGTGTGTTTTAAACAGGGAAGATAATTACACGTTTACTCAAATAGCCAAGCCCAAAATAATCAACAGAATAGACAAATAAATAAAAATTACCAAAAGTTTCACGTCGTCCCGTGGAGCTAAGTAATCGATAAAAAAATCTCATAGCAATTTCGAACTTCATTGATGAATGGAAATGTTTAATACCATGAAACAGAAGATACGGAAATATGCAGGGCTTGCTACACCTGGACGGCTGAAGTGCGTTGATCAAGGCAGACACTGTTGAATGGAATTGGAAATTCCTCAAATTACAAAAGAACCGCGAAACCAATTTAGCTATTTATAGCAATACTAAAATAATCTCCCACTGTGTCAATTTAGGAATCCCTACCAATTTTCAAATTTCCAATTACGACACAAATTTAGCTATTCCTACCAACCAATAAAGTACAAGCATTTCATGTTTGTACTTTATTGGAAATAAAATGTTTTTTCTTTTCTTTTCTTTCTTTCCAACATCACATTCCAACTCCAATTTAGCGAATCCTACAACTTCCAAGTACAGCGCTAATTTAGCCATTCCTACAATTGCTGAATCAGTTTAGAGATTCCAACAAATTTTTTATTCCAACACCAATTTAGCTTATCCTAAAAAGTTTCGAATTTCATATTCCGACTCAATTTGAAATATCCTACCAAGTTTCAAATTTCATATTCCTACACCAATTTAGAATATCCTACTAAGTTTCAAATTTCATATTCCAACACAATTTAGAATATCCTACCAAGTTTCAAATTTCATATTCCAACACCATTTAGAATATCCTACCAAGTTTCAAATTTCATATTCCAACACCATTTAGAATATCCTACCAAGTTTTAAATTTCATATTCCAACACCATTTAGAATATCCTACTAAGTTTCAAATTTCATATTCCAACACAATTTAGAATATCCTACCAAGTTTCAAATTTCATATTCCAACACAATTTAGAATATCCTACTAAGTTTCAAATTTCATATTCCAACACAATTTAGAATATCCTACCAAGTTTCAAATTTCATATTCCAACACCATTTAGAATATCCTACCAAGTTTCAAATTTCATATTCCAACACCATTTAGAATATCCTACCAAGTTTCAAATTTCATATTCCGACACCATTTAGAATATCCTACCAAGTTTCAAATTTCATATTCCAACACAATTTAGAGTATCCTACCAAGTTTCAAATTTCATATTCGTACACAATTTAGAGTATCCTACCAAGTTTAAAATTTCATATTCCAACACAATTTAGAATATCCTACCAAGTTTCAAATTTCATATTCCAACACCATTTAGAATATCCTACCAAGTTTCAAATTTCATATTCCAACACAATTTAGAGTATCCTACCAAGTTTCAAATTTCATATTCGTACACAATTTAAAGTATCCTACCAAGTTTAAAATTTCATATTCCAACACAATTTAGCATATCCTACCAAGTTTCAAATTTCATATTCCAACACCAATTTAGAATATCCTACCAAGTTTCAAATTTCATATTCCAACACCATTTAGATATCCTACCAAGTTTCAAATTTCATATTCCAACACCAATTTAGAGTATCCTACCAAGTCTCAAATTTCATATTCCAACACAATTTAGCATGTCCTACCAAGTTTTAAATTCTATATTCCAACACAATTTAGAGTATCCTACCAAGTTTCAAATTTCATATTCAAACACAATTTAGAGTATCCTACCAAGTTTAAAATTTCATATTCCAACACAATTTAGCATATCCTACCAAGTTTCAAATTTCATATTCCAACACCAATTTAGAATAACCTACCAAGTTTAAAATTTCATATTCCAACACCATTTAGAATATCCTACCAAGTTTCAAATTTCATATTCGAACACAATTTAGCATGTCTTACCAAGTTTCAAATTTCATATTCCAACACCAATTTAGAATATCCTACCAAGTTTCAAATTTCATATTCCAACACCAATTTAGAATATCCTACCAAGTTTCAAATTTCATATTCCAACACCAATTTAGAGTATCCTACCAAGTTTCAAATTTCATATTCCAACACAATTTAGCATATCCTACCAAGTTTCAAATTTCATATTCCAACACCAATTTAGAATAACCTACCAAGTTTAAAATTTCATATTCCAACACCATTTAGAATATCCTACCAAGTTTCAAATTTCATATTCGAACACAATTTAGCATATCCTACCAAGTTTCAAATTTCATATTCAAACACCAATTTAGAATAACCTACCAAGTTTCAAATTTCATATTCCAACACCATTTAGAATATCCTACCAAGTTTAAAATTTCATATTCGAACACAATTTAGCATATCCTACCAAGTTTCAAATTTCATATTCCAACACCAATTTAGAATATCCTACCAAGTTTCAAATTTCAAATTCCAACACAATTTAGCATATCCTACCAAGCTTCAAATTCCATATTCCAACACCAATTTAGAATATCCTACCAAGCTTCAAATTCCATATTCCAACACCAATTTAGAATATCCTACCAAGCTTCAAATTCCATATTCCAACACCAAGTTAGAATATCCTACCAAGCTTCAAATTCCATATTCCAACACCAATTTAGAATATCCTACCAAGTTTCAAATTTCAAATTCCAACACAATTTAGCATGTCCTACCAAGCTTCAAATTCCATATTCCAACACCAATTTAGGTATTCCTTCCAATTTGCTCTTGCAATTTGTCACACGGTACACGAAGCTGCCAATTAGGAGCTCAGAGTATCAATTTATAAAGAAAGCATTGTTCAAAAGGCCGTAACGTGTATATTAACCTCCGACATGATGAACCCGAGGGACAATACCGACTTGACTCAAATATCTCCATGATGGACTAAATTGGCACGTTGAGGAGACTCCTGAATTACAAGCCAGGCGACAGCTTTCGTTCCTAATGGAGTCGTGGCGAAAAATTTCGCGTCCGGACACCTGGTGGCACTTCAATCAATGCCGTGCCCTGGTATTATGCATAAATTGAGGTGCAAGTGGGTGCTGCGCCTCTTCCTTGCTGGCTCACAAAGAAACACACGCACGCACCGCAACTCGAAAAAGGAAAGTCGAGACATTTTGTTGTCTCGCAGACACGCCCTTTCGCCGCCCGTCTACGAGCTGCAGGTCTCTCATCTGAACTCATAGTTTTTGTGATCTCTCATAGTTTTTGTGATCTACAAAAGGGAGTTTGGATCGTTTGCTTGAGATCACGTGTTTTGCAGCCGCAAACGAAAAGATCACTAATGTTCTCATCTCGTTCTGTATCTAAGCTTTTCGTTCGGTATCTACGCTACGAAATTGTTGCTTACGAATGGCATCGGTTGCATCGTAAAAAGATCACCGAAACGCCATGTTCCACTATTTATGACGTCACCAAAACGCCATGTCGTTAGGCCAATAGTGGAGCCAGATTTGGGTGTAGCAGTGCTACCAGATGCAACATGAGCGCTGCTATTGGTTCGTTGCCGTGACGTCAGCAAAACCACACAGTTAACTAAAAAGACTGGTTTGAACCTACTTTGTTTCCTCTACCGTGCTGCCGATCAACGTATTTGAGAATTTTTGCTTTTTAAGGGGATAGGCAGTGTGAACAGCACATCAAGTTTCGCTAGATAATCGAGCTTCGCTAAAGTTGCATCACATGTACCTCTTTACCACCCCCTACGTAATATTTCACTCTGTATTATATAAATTAAATGTGTTCGATTTTTGCTACTTCTGTACTACTTGCTCGAATTTTGCTACTTGCTCCTCCATATATTCTGCTATTTCACGCTAGATTTCGCTGTAGATCCTGGTAATCTATTTTTCCACTCTCCTTCTTGATGGCAAAATATTCTATTGTTTCCCTCATGAATTCAGTCTCCAATGCTTTATTTTTTCACTCATGACTTCACTTTCCAATATTTGATTGTTTCACTCAATGTCTAATGGTACAATATTCTACCGCTAGTCGTTCGACTTCAGTATCCTACTGTTCCACTACTGAACTGTTCACTATCCTACTGTTCCACGACTTCACCATCCTACTGTTCCACGACTTCACCATCCTACAGTTCCACGACTTCACCATCCTACTGTTCCACGACTTCACCATCCTACAGTTCCACGACTTCACCATCCTACAGTTCCACGACTTCACCATCCTACTGTTCCACGACTTCACCATCCTACTGTTCCACGACTTCACCATCCTACTGTTCCACGACTTCACCATCCTACAGTTCCACGACTTCACCATCCTACTGTTCCACGACTTCACCATCCTACAGTTCCACGACTTCACCATCCTACTGTTCCACGACTTCACCATCCTACAGTTCCACCACTTCACCATCCTACTGTTCCACGACTTCACCATCCTACAGTTCCACGACTTCACCATCCTACTGTTCCACGACTTCACCATCCTACAGTTCCACGACTTCACCATCCTACAGTTCCACGACTTCACCATCCTACTGTTCCACGACTTCACCATCCTACAGTTCCACGACTTCACCATCCTACTGTTCCACGACTTCACCATCCTACAGTTCCACGACTTCACCATCCTACTGTTCCACGACTTCACCATCCTACAGTTCCACGACTTCACCATCCTACTGTTCCACGACTTCACCATCCTACAGTTCCACGACTTCACCATTCGACTGTTCCATCCCACCGTTCGCCTTGATTTCCTTCTGTTCCATTATTTAACTCCGTGTTTTGTGAAGCTATCGGCAAGAGTATGTCATGGTGGCAGCGAAGCGCAAACCCTGTACGATGACGCGACTGTCATGCACAGCCTGGCGTACAGGTGGCAACCGCTTGCTGGAAGTGAACGTTCCGCATCTCATACACACACAAGATCTAGCTTTTTCGCGGAGGCTTCTATGGTTTTAGCCGCCCATGTATTCATACGCATAGTGTATTCATACGCATAGCCAAGGTCTTGCTTTTTCGCGGTGGCTTCTATGGTTTTAGCCGCCCATGTATTCATACGCATAGTGTATTCATACGCATAGTCAAGATCTAGCTTTTTCGCGGCGGCTTCTATGGTTTTAGCCGCCCATGTATTCATACGCATAGTCAAGATCTAGCTTTTTCGCCGCAGCTTCTATGGTTTTAGCCGCCCATGTATTCATACACACACAGATCTAGCTTTTTCGCGGCGGCTTCTATGGTTTTAGCCGCCCATGTATTCATACGCATAGTCAAGATCTAGCTTTTTCACCGCGGCTTCTATGGTTTTAGCCGCCCATGTATTCATACGCATAGTCAAGATCTAGCTTTTTCGCGGCGGCTTCTATGGTTTTAGCCGCCCATGTATTCATACGCATAGTCAAGATCTAGCTTTTTCGCCGCAGCTTCTATGGTTTTAGCCGCCCATGTATTCATACACACACAGATCTAGCTTTTTCGCGGCGGCTTCTATGGTTTTAGCCGCCCATGTATTCATACGCATAGTCAAGATCTAGCTTTTTCGCCGCAGCTTCTATGGTTTTAGCCACTCAAATATAGTTTTCAAAGCTGGCGGCTAATTTCATAGATGCCCGGCGAAAAAGTACCGCTGGGTAGCGTGGGAAGTGCAAAGTAGCTCGATTTACGGTGAACAGATTTTTAAATAATTCTTGATGTTATAGCGGTGCAGCGATCAGCGTAAGGTTTTCAGGTGGCTTGGCTGCGGTTCGTATACACATTATAGGTTAAAATCATGTTTGTGCTACTGCTCAAATTTCTTTGCATTGTAATCTTAAGCTTTATAGCTTTAGATAGAAGAAGAGCTCGTAGCTCAGCCAAGTTGGAACATGAACTTACGCTGCAATTGCTATAAGAACGTAATTCGTACGACAATCTGGTCCGTAATATGAGACGAAAGAAGGCACTCTATCTTAGCAAAGTACAGACGTACGATCAAACTTAATAAAGAGCAGTGAATAGCACCATGAGGATTTCAAACATATGAAATCTTTACCTACCGACGCGAACTTTGTGTCAACATGAAATCTTCACATATGCACGCTAACTTTGTGTCATGAAATGGATACGCGAAAAATACATATAACCACAACCTGGTTAGAAGAAGAGACACTTGTTCCCACGCCCCAGAAGACGCTGTAGAGGATAAACAATGCGGTTCTTTGAGAAGCAATAAACTGGAGGGGCCGAACGACTTAAGTGCGCCCGAATATTGCCTACACAACTGAACACTTGAACTCTGTGTTAGGTTACGGGTCCTTCGTGTGGGGTAAGATATACTTTTCGCAGGACACAGTTCTTGTCCTATGGGACTCCTTTTGCAAGACTCAGTTCTGGGTCTTACGAAACTCTTTTCGCAGGTCTGTGTCCTATGGGATTCTTTTTGTTTTGCAGGACACAGTCCTATGTCCTATGAGACTTTTTGCAGGACAAAGTTCTGTGTTCTACGACACTCTTTTTGTTCTGTAGGATACAGTCCTATGTCCTATGAGACTTTTTGCAGGACAAAGTTCTGTGTCCTAAGACACTCTTTTTTGTTCTGTAGGATACAGTCCTATGTCCTATGAGACTTTTTGCAGGACAAAGTTCTGTGTTCTACGACACTCTTTTTGTTCTGTAGGATACAGTCCTATGTCCTATGAGACTTTTTGCAGGACAAAGTTCTGTGTCCTAAGACACTCTTTTTGTTCTGTAGGATACAGTCCTATGTCCTATGAGACTTTTTGCAGGACAAAGTTCTGTGTCCTACGAGCTTCACTGGGATAATTTTTACGAATTTTGCGTTCCAACGCTCCATGTGAATGAAAAGCCTTGGCAGGGAAATGGCATTGATGCTACATAGATTTAATTAAGTTCACACAATTAAATTGTACATTAAATTTTTAATTTTTAATTTGGTTTACAAGAATTTGTCGTTTATTTTTACATGTGTAGTTAGCAGGCTATCAACGAACTCATTTTTAATAGACGTTGCGGATGATTATTTTCGAAAAAATCAATTAGTATTTTTCCCATGAGAGGTTGTTGTGCAGTACAACCGGTCTATGTGCATTGAAATTAATAATTATTATTGCTTCCATTTACACTTCACCTCCTGAAATATTAATTTTACACAGCGAAACATTCCCACATAATAGCGCGGAAAAATCTATTTTTAATTTAAAGGCGCTATTCAATATTTTATTAAAGGAATTTTATTCTATTTGAGCTAAATTCAGAGATCACATCGCTACCCAAACATAATTTATTACAACAGTTTTCGTTATACTCTGCATGCGCTAAGGAACTCTTTATATTGTTTATATAAACAGGGTGTCGCCTGCACACATTGTTTGTATTAATTACAAATTATTTATTTTATTTATTACAAATTATGTACCCCAGAATAAATATTAGTATTTCTTCAAGTTTGAATTTTTCTTTTTCGCACTGATTGCAGGTAAACTGCGCTGAAATTGGTCGTTTCAATAAGACGATCAATCTCTACTTATTTCAGGCAGTTTTCGGTGTTTTTATGTCAACATGAGGACGTGTTCTGAAGTGTCTGCCGTCAGTTCCCTCTGCGCCACACTGGCCAGACGGGACTGACAGGCAGACAGTCGGTGCAGCAGACAGATAGGCTAACGTCACGACAGACATGAGGAGCAGACAGCTGACAGATTGTCGGGTAGAGACAGGGAGGTAATTAAGCAGACGGCAAGACAGGTGAACAAGCTGACAGGAAGAGAGGGAAGTGAGAAGACAGGTGAACAAGCTGACAGGAAGAGAGGGAAGTGAGAAGACAGGTGAACAAGCTGACAGGAAGAGAGGTAGGCAGACAGACGGCCAGCCGGCTGACAGGAAGAAATAGAGACAGACAACCAGGAAAACTGACAGAAAGACACAAGCTTCAACCACAAGCAGCCAGAAGACAATCATGCACTCCGGCATCCACGTAACTGGGCAGACTAGATAACAGCCGGACGCAGCAGCAGGCGGACAGACGCAGGCGGACAGACGCAGGCGGACAGACGCAGGCGGACAGACGCGGCGGCCAAACGCAGGCGGACAGACGCAGGCGGACAGACGCAGGCGGACAGATGCAGGCGGACAGACGCAGGCGGATAGACGCAGGCGGACAGACGCAGGCGGACAGACGCAGGCGGACAGACGCAGGCGGACAGACGCAGGCGGATAGACGCAGGCGGACAGACGCAGGCGGACAGACGCAGGCGGACAGACGCAGGCGGACAGACATTGGCGGACAGACGCAGGCGGACAGACGCAGGCGGACAGACGCAGGTGGACACACGCAGGCGGACAGACACAGGCAGACAGACGCAGGCGGACAGATGCAGGCAGACAGACGCAGGCAGACAGACGCAGGCGGACAGACGCAGGCGGACAGACGCAGGCGGACAGACGCAGGCGGACAGACGCAGGCGGACAGAAACAGGCGGAAAGACGCAGACGGACAGACGCAGGCGGACAGACGCAGGCGGACAGACGCAGGCGGACAGACGCAGGCGGACAGACACAGGCGGAGAGACGCAGACGGACAGACGCAGGCGGACAGACGCAGGCGGACAGACGCAGGTGTCCGCAGCAGCGTACGGCGGAAGAAGATGACACCGCAACTTTCCGGCAGGTGGAGGTGCTGTGAGGGGCTGTGAGGGGCTGTGAGGGGCTGTGAGGGACTGTGAGGGACTGTGAGGGGGTGTGAGGTGCTGTGAGCGGCTGTGAAGGACTGTGGGGGGCTGTGAGGGGCTGTGAATTTCTGTGAGGGGCTGTGAGGGGCTGTGAGGGGCTGTGAAGGGCTGTGAGGGGCAGTGAGGGCCTGTGAGGGGCTGTGAGGTGCTATGAGGGGCTGTGAGGGGCTGTGAGGGGCAGTGAGGGGCAGTGAGGGGCTGTGAGGTGCTGTGAGGGGCTTTGAGGGGCTGTGAGGGGTTGTGAGGGGATGTGAGGGGCTGTGAGGTGCTGTGAGGGGCTGTGAGGGGCTGTGATGGGCTATGAGGGGCTGTGAGCGGCTGTAAGGGGCTGTGAGGGGCTATGAAGGGCTGTGAGGGGCTATGAGGGGCTGTGAGGGCTGTGAGGGGCTGTGAGGGGCTATGAGGAGCTATGAGGGGCTTTGAGGGGCTGTGAGGGGCTGTGAGGGGCTGTGAGGGGCTGTAAGGGGCTGTGAGGGGCTATGAGGGGCTGTGATGGGCTGTGAGGGACTGTGAGGGGCTGTGAAGGGCTGTGAGGGGCTGTAAGGGGCTGTGAGGGGCTATGAGGGGCTGTGAGGGGCTGTGAGGGCTGTGAGGTGCTGTGAGGGGCTGTGAGGGGCTATGAGGAGCTGTGAGGGGCTGTAAGGGGCTGTGAGGGGCTATGAGGGGCTGTGAGGGGCTGTGAGGGGCTGTGAGGGCTGTGAGGGGCTGTGACGGGCTATGAGGAGCTATGAGGGGCTGTGAGGGGCTGTGAGGGGCTGTAAGGGGCTGTGAAGGGCTATGAGGAGCTGTGAGGGGCTATGAGGGGCTGTGAGGGGCTGTGAGGAGCTGTAAGGGGCTGTGAGGAGCTATGAGGGGCTGTGAGGAGCTGTAAGGGGCTGTGAGGAGCTGTAAGGGGCTGTGAGGGGCTGTGAGGGGCTATGAGGGGCTGTGAGGGGCTGTGAGGGACTGTGAGGGGCTGTGAAGGGCTGTGAAGGACTGTGATTGGCTGTGAGGTGCTGTGAGGTGCTATGATGGGCTCTGAGGGGCTGTGAGGGGCTGTGAAGGGCTGTGAGGGGCTGTAAGGGGCTGTGAGGGGCTATGAGGGGCTGTGAGGGGCTGTGAGGGCTGTGAGGTGCTGTGAGGTTCTGTGAGGGGCTATGAGGAGCTGTGAGGGGCTGTAAGGGGCTGTGAGGGGCTATGAGGGGCTGTGAGAGGCTGTGAGGGGCTGTGAGGGCTGTGAGGGGCTGTGACGGGCTATGAGGAGCTATGAGGGGCTGTGAGGGGCTGTGAGGGGCTGTAAGGGGCTGTGAAGGGCTATGAGGAGCTGTGAGGGGCTATGAGGGGCTGTGAGGGGCTGTGAGGAGCTGTAAGGGGCTGTGAGGAGCTATGAGGGGCTGTGAGGAGCTGTAAGGGGCTGTGAGGAGCTGTAAGGGGCTGTGAGGGGCTGTGAGGGGCTATGAGGGGCTGTGAGGGGCTGTGAGGGACTGTGAGGGGCTGTGAAGGGCTGTGAAGGACTGTGATTGGCTGTGAGGTGCTGTGAGGTGCTATGATGGGCTCTGAGGGGCTGTGAGGGGCTGTGAGGTGCTGTGAGGGGTTGTGAGGGGATGTGAAAGGCTCTAAGGGGCATTGAGGGACTGTGAGGGGTTGTGAGGGGCTGTGAGGGGCTGTGAGGGGCTGTGAAGGGCTGTAAAGGGCTGTGATTGGCTGTGAGGTGCTGTGAGGTGCTATGATGGGCTCTGAGGGGCTGTGAGGGGCTGTGAAGGGCTGTAAGGGGCTGTTAGGGGCTATGAGGGGCTGTGAGGGGCTGTGAGGGACTGTGAGGGGCTGTGAGGGGTTGTGAGGGGATGTGAAAGGCTGTAAGGGGCATTGAGGGACTGTGAGGGGTTGTGAGGGGCTGTGAGGGGCTGTAACGTGCTGTGAGGTGCTGTAAAGTATGAATTATTACAATGATAAAGGAGATATTCTAACGATACTTTAATTCCTGCTCCAAGTAATTCAAGAACTATTATTTACACTTTGCAATTACATCATGAATATATATATTTAATACATTACGAGAGCTTTGTGTTAACTTTGCACATTTTAGGCACAAATTTATCACCAGCGGAGCACCAAACAGAGTGTGTTGCGGCCACTTACCGGTTTGTGTTGTGTGTTTATGGTAGTACTTTCTATTGTGGTACTCTCTATGGTAGTACTCTCTATGGTAGTACTCTCTATGGTAGTACTCTCTATGGTAGTACTCTCTATGGTAGTACACTCTATGGTAGTACTCTCTATGGTAGTAATCTCTATGGTAGTACTCTCTATGGTAGTAATCTCTATGGTAGTACACTCTATGGTAGTACTCTCTATGGTAGTAATCTCTATGGTAGTACTCTCTATGGCAGTACTCTCTATGGTAGTAATCTCTATGATAGTACACTCTATGGTAGTACTCTCTATGGTAGTACACTCTATGGTAGTACTCTCTATGGTAGTACTCTTTATGGTAGTACACTCTATGGTAGTAATCTCTATGGTAGTACACTCTATGGTAGTACACTCTATGGTAGTAATCTCTATGGTAGTACCCTCTATGGTAGTACTCTCTATGGTAGTACTCTCTATGGTAGTACTCTCTATGGTAGTACTCTCTATGGTAGTACTCTCTATGGTAGTACTCTCTATGGTAGTACACTCTATGGTAGTACTCTCTATGGTAGTAATCTCTATGGTAGTACTCTCTATGGTAGTAATCTCTATGGTAGTACACTCTATGGTAGTACTCTCTATGGTAGTAATCTCTATGGTAGTACTCTCTATGGCAGTACTCTCTATGGTAGTAATCTCTATGATAGTACACTCTATGGTAGTACTCTCTATGGTAGTACACTCTATGGTAGTACTCTCTATGGTAGTACTCTTTATGGTAGTACACTCTATGGTAGTAATCTCTATGGTAGTACACTCTATGGTAGTACACTCTATGGTAGTAATCTCTATGGTAGTACCCTCTATGGTAGTACTCTCTATGGTAGTAATCTCTATGGTAGTACTCTCTATGGTAGTAATCTCTATGGTAGTACCCTCTATGGTAGTACTCTCTATGGTAGTAATCTCTATGGTAGTACTCTCTATGGTAGTACACTCTATGGTACTACTCTCTATGGTAGTAATCTCTATGGTAGTACTCTCTATGGTAGTACACTCTATGGTAGTACTCTCTATGGTAGTACTCTCTATGGTAGTACTCTCTATGGAAGTACTCTCTATGGTAGTAATCTCTATGGTAGTAATCTCTATGGTAGTACTCTCTATGTTAGTACACTCTATGGTAGTACTCTCTATGGAAGTACTCTCTATGGTAGTAATCTCTATGGTAGTACTCTCTATGGTAGTACACTCTATGGTAGTACTCTCTATGGAAGTACTCTCTATGGTAGTAATCTCTATGGTAATACTCTCTATGGTAGTACTCTCTATGGTAGTACTCTCAATGGAAGTACTCTCTATGGTAGTAATCTCTATGGTAGTACTCTCTATGGTAGTACACTCTATGGTAGTACTCTCTATGGAAGTACTCTCTATGGTAGTAATCTCTATGGTAGTACTCTCTATGGTCGTACACTCTATGGTAGTACTCTCTATGGTAGTACACTCTATGGTAGTACTCTCTATAGAAGTACTCTCTATGGTAGTAATCTCTATGGTAGTACTCTCTATGGTAGTACACTCTATGGTAGTACTCTCTATGGAAGTACTCTCTATGGTAGTAATCTCTATGGTAGTACTCTCTATGGTAGTACTCTCTATGGTAGTACACTCTATGGTAGTACACTCTATGGTAGTACTCGCTATGGAAGTACTCTCTATGGTAGTAATCTCTATGGTAGTACTCTCTATGGAAGTAATCTCTATGGTAGTACACTCTATGGTAGTAATCTCTATGGTAGTACTCTCTATGGTAGTACACTCTATGGTAGTACTCTCTATGGAAGTACTCTCTATGGTAGTAATCTCTATGGAAGTACTCTCTATGGTAGTAATCTCTATGGTAGTACACTCTATGGTAGTAATCTCTATGGTAGTACTCTCTATGGTAGTACACTCTATGGTAGTACTCTCTATGGAAGTACTCTCTATGGTAGTAATCTCTATGGTAGTACACTCTATGGTAGTAATCTCTATGGTAGTACTCTCTATGGTAGTACACTCTATGGTAGTACTCTCTATGGAAGTACTCTCTATGGTAGTAATCTCTATGGTAGTACTCTCTATGGTAGTACACTCTATGGTAGTACTCTCTATGGAAGTACTCTCTATGGTAGTAATCTCTATGGTAGTACACTCTATGGTAGTACTCTCTATGGTAGTACTCTCTATGGTAGTACTCTCTATGGTAGTACACTCTATGGTAGTACTCTCTATGGAAGTACTCTCTATGGTAGTAATCTCTATGGAAGTACTCTCTATGGTAGTACTCTCTATGGTAGTACTCTCTATGGTAGTACTCTCTATGGTAGTACTCTCTATGGAAGTACTCTCCATGGTAGTAATCTCTATGGTAGTACTCTCTATGGTAGTACACTCTATGGTAGTACTCTCTATGGAAGTACTCTCTATGTTAGTAATCTCAATGGTAGTACTCTCTATGGTAGTACACTCTATGGTAGTACTCTCTATGGAAGTACTCTCTATGGTAGTAATCTCCATGGTAGTACTCTCTATGGTAGTACTCTCTATGGTAGTACTCTCTATGGAAGTACTCTCTATGGTAGTAATCTCTATGGTAGTAATCTCTATGGTAGTACACTCTATGGTAGTACTCTCTATGGAAGTACTCTCTATGGTAGTAATCTCTATGGTAGTACTCTCGATGGTAGTTATCTCTATGGTAGTACTCTCTATGGTAGTAATCTCTATGGTAGTACTCTCTATGGTAGTTATCTCTATGGTAGTACTCTCTATGGTAGTACTCTCTATGGTAGTACACTCTATGGTAGTACTCTCTATGGTAGTACTCTTTATGGTAGTACACTCTATGGTAGTAATCTCTATGGTAGTACACTCTATGGTAGTACACTCTATGGTAGTAATCTCTATGGTAGTACCCTCTATGGTAGTACTCTCTATGGTAGTACTCTCTATGGTAGTACTCTCTATGGTAGTACTCTCTATGGTAGTACTCTCTATGGTAGTACTCTCTATGGTAGTACACTCTATGGTAGTACTCTCTATGGTAGTAATCTCTATGGTAGTACTCTCTATGGTAGTAATCTCTATGGTAGTACACTCTATGGTAGTACTCTCTATGGTAGTAATCTCTATGGTAGTACTCTCTATGGCAGTACTCTCTATGGTAGTAATCTCTATGATAGTACACTCTATGGTAGTACTCTCTATGGTAGTACACTCTATGGTAGTACTCTCTATGGTAGTACTCTTTATGGTAGTACACTCTATGGTAGTAATCTCTATGGTAGTACACTCTATGGTTGTACACTCTATGGTAGTAATCTCTATGGTAGTACCCTCTATGGTAGTACTCTCTATGGTAGTAATCTCTATGGTAGTACTCTCTATGGTAGTAATCTCTATGGTAGTACCCTCTATGGTAGTACTCTCTATGGTAGTAATCTCTATGGTAGTACTCTCTATGGTAGTACACTCTATGGTACTACTCTCTATGGTAGTAATCTCTATGGTAGTACTCTCTATGGTAGTACACTCTATGGTAGTACTCTCTATGGTAGTACTCTCTATGGTAGTACTCTCTATGGTAGTACTCTCTATGGAAGTACTCTCTATGGTAGTAATCTCTATGGTAGTAATCTCTATGGTAGTACTCTCTATGTTAGTACACTCTATGGTAGTACTCTCTATGGAAGTACTCTCTATGGTAGTAATCTCTATGGTAGTACTCTCTATGGTAGTACACTCTATGGTAGTACTCTCTATGGAAGTACTCTCTATGGTAGTAATCTCTATGGTAATACTCTCTATGGTAGTACTCTCTATGGTAGTACTCTCAATGGAAGTACTCTCTATGGTAGTAATCTCTATGGTAGTACTCTCTATGGTAGTACACTCTATGGTAGTACTCTCTATGGAAGTACTCTCTATGGTAGTAATCTCTATGGTAGTACTCTCTATGGTCGTACACTCTATGGTAGTACTCTCTATGGTAGTACACTCTATGGTAGTACTCTCTATAGAAGTACTCTCTATGGTAGTAATCTCTATGGTAGTACTCTCTATGGTAGTACACTCTATGGTAGTACTCTCTATGGAAGTACTCTCTATGGTAGTAATCTCTATGGTAGTACTCTCTATGGTAGTACTCTCTATGGTAGTACACTCTATGGTAGTACACTCTATGGTAGTACTCTCTATGGAAGTACTCTCTATGGTAGTAATCTCTATGGTAGTACTCTCTATGGAAGTAATCTCTATGGTAGTACACTCTATGGTAGTAATCTCTATGGTAGTACTCTCTATGGTAGTACACTCTATGGTAGTACTCTCTATGGAAGTACTCTCTATGGTAGTAATCTCTATGGAAGTACTCTCTATGGTAGTAATCTCTATGGTAGTACACTCTATGGTAGTAATCTCTATGGTAGTACTCTCTATGGTAGTACACTCTATGGTAGTACTCTCTATGGAAGTACTCTCTATGGTAGTAATCTCTATGGTAGTACACTCTATGGTAGTAATCTCTATGGTAGTACTCTCTATGGTAGTACACTCTATGGTAGTACTCTCTATGGAAGTACTCTCTATGGTAGTAATCTCTATGGTAGTACTCTCTATGGTAGTACACTCTATGGTAGTACTCTCTATGGAAGTACTCTCTATGGTAGTAATCTCTATGGTAGTACACTCTATGGTAGTACTCTCTATGGTAGTACTCTCTATGGTAGTACTCTCTATGGTAGTACACTCTATGGTAGTACTCTCTATGGAAGTACTCTCTATGGTAGTAATCTCTATGGTAGTACTCTCTATGGTAGTACTCTCTATGGTAGTACTCTCTATGGTAGTACTCTCTATGGTAGTACTCTCTATGGAAGTACTCTCTATGGTAGTAATCTCTATGGTAGTACTCTCTATGGTAGTACACTCTATGGTAGTACTCTCTATGGAAGTACTCTCTATGGTAGTAATCTCTATGGTAGTACTCTCTATGGTAGTACACTCTATGGTAGTACTCTCTATGGAAGTACTCTCTATGGTAGTAATCTCTATGGTAGTACTCTCTATGGTAGTACTCTCTATGGTAGTACTCTCTATGGAAGTACTCTCTATGGTAGTAATCTCTATGGTAGTACTCTCTATGGTAGTACACTCTATGGTAGTACTCTCTATGGAAGTACTCTCTATGGTAGTAATCTCGATGGTAGTACTCTCTATGGTAGTTATCTCTATGTTAGTACTCTCTATGGTAGTAATCTCAATGGTAGTACTCTCTATGGGAGTTATCTCTATGGTAGTACTCTCTATGGTAGTACTCTCTATGGTAGTACACTCTATGGTAGTACTCTCTATGGAAGTACTCTCTATGGTAGTAACCTCTATGGTAGTACTCTCTATTGTAGTACTCTCTATGGTAGTACTCTCTATTGTAGTACTCTCTTTGATAGTACTCTCTATGGTAGTACTCTCTATGGTAGTACTCTCTATGGTAGTATACTCTATGGTAGTACTCTCTATGGAAGTACTCTCTATGGTTGTACTCTCTCTGGTAGTACTCTCTATGGTAATACTCTCTATTTTTGTACTCTCTATGGTAGTACACTCTATGGTAGTACTCTCTATGGAAGTACTCTCAATGGAAGTACTCTCTATGGTAGTACTCTCTATGGTAGTACTCTCAATTGTAGTACTCTCTATGGTAGTACTCTCTATGGTAGTACTCTCTATTGTAGTACTCTCTATGGTAGTACTCTCTATGGTAGTACTCTCTATTGTAGTACTCTATAAATCGTCGTTGGTACCCTAAAACAACACTGCACCACGAACGTCAAGATGCTTTTCTGGTCATCGAAAAGCATCTTGCTTCTCTGGTATAATATTTCAAGCATTGAAATAATAAAACTAGAAACACAAGGGCAATTATTTTAAGGGCAGCCCGTACGAACCCGCTGTTTTTAATTTACTCAGTTCATATGAACTCCGACCACGTTAACTTCCTACCGACAGAAATTATCGGTAAGACCAGCCGTTTATTTTGAATTGCTCAGTATTAAGTCCGACGACGTTAACTTCCTACCGACAGAAATTATCGGTAAGACCGGCCTTATTTGTGAGAGATTTTACCCGATCCCATGGCCACGGCGCCTCATTTTATGAGTTTAAATATGATCTCTCAAGGAGGAGAGTTTGGGCAGGTGCGGCTATGTAAGCATTCGTGTCAACAGTTCCTCAAGGGTCTATTCTGTGCCCGCCTCGGCAACTGCTTGTACAATATTGTGGAATTTTCCTCCACGGACCAGGAAAACTAGCTTCGAATAAATAAATGTATGAAACCAGCGCAATTATGGAGGTTTCTCTTCAGAGTGGCGTTGTGACCAAAACGGGTTAGTAAATGAGGTGATTT
This sequence comes from Morinoia aosen, assembly GCA_030386875.1. Classification (NCBI taxonomy): domain Eukaryota; kingdom Metazoa; phylum Arthropoda; class Malacostraca; order Amphipoda; family Talitridae; genus Morinoia; species Morinoia aosen. Next base: position 24,443,120 of record CM059563.1, read on the forward strand.
TTCTTTAACGCATCGCGCCAAGAAAGATCGTTATTTTATGGCTTCTATGGACGTGATTTTTCAGCGTAAAAGCTGGTGGGAAAGGCGAAAACATAACCTTGCGAATTTTGAAATAAATAATCACAGGCATAGTGGGCCATTGAGTGTAACAAAAAACATGTCACTCCAAAAAAAAGAATTTCTGGAATCCACAAGCACTCATAATGGATTTTGTTGACGGTTGTAAGATTGTTAGAAAAATACAAAAATATTATTGAGACGAGTGTGCCATTGAGTGTAAGAAAACAGGTTACTCCCCCAAACAAATGCTTTCTGGCATCCACATGCACTTGAAATGGATTTTTGTTGGCAGTGATTTGATGGCTTAAAAAATACAAAAAAAAAAATCAAGACGAGTGTACGTTAAGTGCACTAATTCGCTAAGTTCGTCCTGAATGCCACAAGTAGGAGTTCAGCAGCAACTAATAGAGCTTACAAATTACACAAAAACAAACAAATAGAAAATTTATTCGTAAGACATGAATTGCGTATCTTGTAAGATCATTTTTCACCTTAAAATTTCAAGTTTCATAGAAAGGAAGTCGATATTATTCACCATAAAATTTTATGTTGCATGGAAAGGAAGTCGATATTATTCACCATAAAATTTTATGTTGCATGGAAAGGAAGTCGATATTATTCACCATAAAATTTTATGTTGCATGGAAAGGAAGTCGATATTATTCACCATAAAATTTTATGTTGCATGGAAAGGAAGTCGATATTATTCACCATAAAATTTTATGTTGCATGGAAAGGAAGTCGATCTTATTCACCATAAAATTTTATGTTGCATGGAAAGGAAGTCGATCTTATTCACCATAAAATTTTATGTTGCATGGAAAGGAAGTCGATCTTATTCACCATAAAATTTTATGTTGCATGGAAAGGAAGTCGATCTTATTCACCATAAAATTTTATGTTGCATGGAAAGGAAGTCGATCTTATTCACCATAAAATTTTATGTTGCATGGAAAGGAAGTCGATATTATTCACCATAAAAATTTATGTTTCATGGAAAAAAGTCGATCTTACTCATGATAAAATTTTATGTTTTATGGAAAGGAAATTGATATTTGAAGGTGATGATGAAGCCATACTTAGTCACCAGACTGCAGCATGTCGACTTGAACACCTCTATTCAAGTAATCATATGTGACTGCACTGCGCGTTTGCATCGTCATTTTTTAACATTTCTTCTAGGATTAACAAACTAACAGATTGACAACAGCATCTAGGGTCACTCTTCCAGTAGAGCCAACAGATTGGCAACAGCATCTAGGGTCATTCTTCCAGTAGAACCAACAGATTGGCAACAGCATCTAGGGTCACTCTTCCAGTAGAGCCAACAGATTGACAACAGCAACTAAGGTCACTCTTCCAGTAGAGCCAACAGATTGGCAACAGCATCTAGGGTCATTCTTCCAGTAGAACCAACAGATTGGCAACAGCATCTAGGGTCATTCTTCCAGTAGAACCAACAGATTGGCAACAGCATCTAGGGTCACACTTCCAGTAGAACCAACAGATTGGCAACAGCATCTAGGGACACTCTACCAATGGAACCAACAGATTGGCAACAGCATCTAGGGTCACACTTCCAGTAGAACCAACAGATTGGCAACAGCATCTAGGGTCACACTTCCAGTAGAACCAACAGATTGGCAACAACATCTAGGGTCATTCTTCCAGTAGAACCAACAGATTGGCAACAGCATCTAGGGTCACACTTCCAGTAGAACCAACAGATTGGCAACAGCATCTAGGGACCCTCTACCAATGGAACCAACAGATTGGCAACAGCATCTAGGGTCACACTTCCAGTAGAACCAACAGATTGGCAACAGCATCTAGGGTCACACTTCCAGTAGAACCAACAGATTGGCAACAGCATCTAGGGTCACTCTTCCAGTAGAACCAACAGATTGGCAACAGCATCTAGGGACCCTCTACCAATGGAACCAACAGATTGGCAACAGCATCTAGGGTCACACTTCCAGTAGAACCAACAGATTGGCAACAGCATCTAGGGTCACACTTCCAGTAGAACCAACAGATTGGCAACAGCATCTAGGGTCACTCTTCCAGTAGAACCAACAGATTGGCAACAACATCTAGGGTCACTCTACCAATGGAACCAACAGATTGGCAACAACATCTAGGGTCATTCTACTAGTAGAACCAACAGATTGGCAACAGCATCTAGGGTCACTCTTACAGTACAAACAGATTGGCAACAGCATCTAGGGTCATTCTTCCAGTAGAACCTACAGGTTGGTAACAGCATCTAGGGTCACTCTTACAGTAGAAACAGATTGGCAACAGCATCTAAGGTCATTCTACCAGTGGAACCAACAGATTGGCAACAGCATCTAGGGTCATCTTCCAGTAGAAACAGATTGGCAACAGCATCTAGGGTCACTCTTCCAATAGACACAGATTGGCAACAGCATCTAGGGTCACTCTTACAGTAGAAACAGATTGGCAAGAGCATCTAGGGTCACTCTTCCAGTAGAAACAGATTGGCAACAGCATCTAGGGTCACTCTTCCAATAGACACAGATTGGCAACAGCATCTAGGGTCACTCTTACAGTAGAAACAGATTGGCAAGAGCATCTAGGGTCACTCTTCCAGTAGAAACAGATTGGCAACAGCATCTAGGGTCACTCTTCCAATAGACACAGATTGGCAACAGCATCTAGGGTCACTCTTACAGTAGAAACAGATTGGCAAGAGCATCTAGGGTCACTCTTCCAGTAGAAACAGATTGGCAACAGCATCTAGGGTCACTCTTCCAATAGACACAGATTGGCAACAGCATCTAGGGTCACTCTTACAGTAGAAACAGATTGGCAAGAGCATCTAGGGTCACTCTTCCAATAGACACAGATTGGCAACAGCATCTAGGGTCACTCTTACAGTAGAAACAGATTGGCAAGAGCATCTAGGGTCATCTTCCAGTAGAAACAGATTGGCAACAGCATCTAGGGTCACTCTTCCAATAGACACAGATTGGCAACAGCATCTAGGGTCACTCTTACAGTAGAAACAGATTGGCAAGAGCATCTACGGTCACTCTTCCAGTAGAAACAGATTGGCAACAGCATCTAGGGTCACTCTTCTATTAGAAACAGATTGGCAACAGCATCTAGGGTCACTCTTCCAATAGACACAGATTGGCAACAGCATCTAGGGTCACTCTTACAGTAGAAACAGATTGGCAACAACAGCATCTCTGTCTCTGTCCTCTGTCTGTCTGTCTCACACTCCAAGCCCCCCCCCCCCCTTGCTTTCCTACTGGCAGTCTCTTTTTATCTACCTTTAAAAGGCGAGGTCTTCTACTTTAACCCAATGAACAAAATTTAATTTTTCTTCCTTTCTATCAACGTCACAATGTATCAATATAGAACTCGTTCAACTACTCGGAAGGTTGCCCCATCTGAAAAAACATCCTCCAGTACAGCTTCGTACGAAAAGCTCAGTAAAAAGCGTAAAACACCAGCCATAAAGCGGAAACGCAGACCTAATAAGTCCGCCCCTGTGAATCCATCAGTTCAAGGTCCTCAAACACTCAAAACGAAAAATGCCTCTCGGACGTTCGTGAAGTCTGGTATCAGCAAGTGTTTCTCAGCCCCTGAAGCATCACTAATGACTGCAAAATCAGAGTCATATGACACGGGCGAAAATATCTCAGGCGCTGCTTGTAATAATTCAGCTCCCAGTAATAATTCATCTTCTCAAGTTCTGAAACCTGCTACGGGCACACCCGAAGCGAGTTCAAGAAATTCCGTACAAGCAGCACTCGACTCTCAACCCCACGCTTTGGACTGTGTCCGAGAAGATTCATCGTCCACAAAGCCGAAAATCTTTAGTGAAGAAGATACGTCCTCACTGGCGGAAGCTGCCACAGCACTGCGAGCTCCTTCGTCTCGCCGAAACAATTGCGTCATGGCGACGTCGCCCCTGCCCTGCGTCACTGAGAAAGCTCAAAATCGTTCACCGCCGACGGAAACACCAACGTCATCGTTAGAACGCGATAAAATTTTGGATGTGTGCAACCAGTCAAAAAGCATAAGGGGTAATTTTAATTATAATTTTAATGATAAATTGTGTGTAGACCTTTCAGGCGGCGAAGTTATGTTTGAAAATGCATACGCAGCAGCTGATACTGGCAGTAAAATACCTCAGAGCGTAAACTGCGAGGATAACGTAAGATTTTCAGTGGATAAAAATACAACCAGACCTGTTACCGCTTTTGATGGGTACTTACATCCTCTCCAAATGACCAGTTCCCAAACTATTCCCGAAATAAATAACACGCTGTCTCTTACAGCTGCATTTTTCAATAAAGCTTTGAGACAAAATTGTCCCCCAAGCCCAGCGTCGATTTTTTCCGCTGTATCAAATATTCAAGTGATTACAGAACAGCTTTTTGCTTTAAATTATCGTATCAGCGCTCATGATTTTACGCCGGTGGTAGCTGCGAGTAACCATCCTTATGCGAAATCCCCTTTAGACACTTTTCTTGTTGGAGACAATAGTCTCACAAAAATCAACAGAGATGACATTGATAGTGCATGCAGGATTCAGAAAATAACTTCGGAACGTCTAAATGATCTCTATGATGAGATTGAACGCGCACCTCCTTTCAGGAACTATATAATTAGTTTCAAAGGATTGAGCCTCTCGTCCCAAAATCTCACGAAATTAAAAAATTTGATCATGACAAAGAATCTTCTTTCTCGTATTTATGTGGTGAGTGCCTGCAGTGGGCAGCAATTGTACATGGCATCGAGCCTGTGCAGAAAAATTGGTCTTAAACTGATTCCGCTGCGAGCAAATGTAAAAACCGGTCCTGTTGATGAAGCTTACAACAATGTCCGCACTTGGCCCGTTACGCGAGAGGACACGCATCATTTTCTTCAACAAATTGCTCTAAAATCACCTTTGGGACTAACTTCACATTTTATCTCCTGTGTCAGAAACTCCCATGATCTAAATGAAGAAATTGAATACTCTAATGATTATTCAAAACAGCAAAATGAGTTGAATGATTGATCTAAGTTGACCGCCTATCCACGTGAAACCTCCAGCAGCATAAACCGATGTTTGCCTTCATATAACAAACCCTCTCTTCCCCTCTCCTCCCGATGTTTGCCCTCATATAACAAGCCCTCTCCTGCATCCGCCACAAACAACTGCGGAGTGCCTACAAAAAATAGGTTTTCATTGCTATCCAATGCTGATGAAGAGGATGAAAAGCCCCTCTCAGACACGAGTATAAATCAACATCCAATCACATACTCGGAAGCAGTAAAATCAACAGGAAGAGAGAAATCGCTGCTAAATTGCAGTCGACAATCGATGGAAAATCCACTACCAAACGGTATGCACAATCATCACCAGAAAAATACAATTGACACGAGCATTTCTCAGTTCTCTGCAAATCCCCATACGAGAAATCACCACAGAACGGGAATTCAGAGCCAGAAAAACGTAAATTCCCCGCACCTCTCAGAACCTCTTAATGATGAAAAAAGTGCGAAAAAAAACGTCTCCAGCCCCATTTGTGAACGCATGAATTCCACAATGGATGAATTGAAACGATCATGGAACATAAAACTGATTCCCACCAAAGCCGATGGACACTGCCTCCTCCACGCTGTAGCTCATCTACTTACAAAACAACCAGCATCAAAATGAAATTACAATTCCCTAAAGGCTGCAATCAAAACAAAGAGTAAAGCAAACTACAGCACATATGCTAAGTTTTTTGACAAGAACAGTGGCGACATGCAAAACCTCATAGATAATTACATTGACGAAAAACATTTTGACCAAGCTGCTGTAGACCTTATACCACTAATCATTTCAAATGTGACAGGCCAAAAACTTCTCGTCCTGGATGAACAAGATCATTGTGTTTTGAAAATATCAGTCGTTCCCATTTCAGAGTTATCAAATAATAACCCTCCACTACTGCTCCATCGTAAAAACGATCACTACAGTGCTCTTGTCACACAAGGCAAAAATCAGACCGGGGTTACCTCATCTTGACAAAGTGCCGCTGCCCAGCCAAATAGTAGACTTTCTTACATAGCAGATGCTGGGCCAAACACCCTGGGCAAATTAGACAAAATCGATAAATCCCCTGAACGATCCCATCGAGATAGTAACCTCGCTACCTTTAAAAAGAGTGCTAATATAGGTAAAATCAAAATCAAGCATGTAAATGCTCGCAGCTTGAATGGTAAATTGGATGAAATCAGAGTAATGTTGGTCACTGAAAAAATTGACATTTTGTGTGTCTCAGAAACATGGTTTGATTCACGAACCCAAAGTTCATTTTTTAACATTCCTGATTACGTGTTGTACCGCTACGATGGCGCTAAAACCAGCAGAGGCAGTGGATCTTGTATTTTTGTGAAAGAAATGTACTCAACATCTTCACTACTAGCTAATAAAGTTTGCGAAGGCATTGAAATGGTTTGGTTAGAAGTGCAAATAAATAAACACAAATCAATAATCATTGGCAGCCTTTACCGGCACCCATCGTCTCCCCTAAATCTAACACTAGATTTCATTGAGGAAACCTTCAAAGAAATCCTTCAGGCAAAAAAATCATTCTTTGCTTTCGGAGATTTCAATGTTGACCTAACGGACAAAAACAATCAGCTAAGCAAACTATTGTATAAACTAAGCTTATCACAAATGGTCAAAGAACCGACTCGCATCACTAAAGTCTCTGCAACTCTCCTCGATCTAGCAATCACAAATAATCCCACCGCAATACTTAGTACAGTAATATCACCTTCTATTTCCGATCACCACTCTATAGAATGTGAAATTAATATTGCGAAGGAAAGACAAAAATACCGCTTAATGACCTATCGCTCGAAAAGGCACCATTCAGCAGAACTATTTCAAGAAAAACTACTCGATAGGTCTACCGAATTCCAGAAAATAATGCAATCTGACGATGTTGACATACAAGTGTCAATTTTCAACGAGAACTTCACAGCAGCTCTCGACGAATGTGCACCTTACGTCACCAAAAAAAACAAGCCAAAACGGACTGTTTGGGTTACTGACGAAGTTAAAGAGATGAGCAGAATAAAGAAAGCTAACTTGCGAGAGTACAAAAACAATAGATCAAACAGTACCTTATACAAGAGATATAAAGAACATGAAAAAATTCTTCGAAAGAAAATCGCTGAAGCGAAACAAACTCACTTCCATCAGGCACTGATAACGGCTAAAAATAACCCGAAGCGAACTTGGGAAATCATTAGTGAGGTAGCCCCATATAAAAATTTAGATCGCACAAGTAATTTTGAAAATCCCTTGGCAACAGCCACGGATTTCAACACATTCTTTTCAAAAGTAGGGGCTCAAGTTTTCAGTGAGGTGTGTACCAATCCAGATGAAACGACAATTGAAAATTCATGCCCCACTGCACCCTCGAGGACTGATGTCAAGTGGAGACCACGCCCTGTCGATTTACCAGAGTTACGAAACATCTTATACTCACCAAAAAACACAAAGGCAGTTGTACATGATGGTATCAGTCTTCAATATATCAAAGACAGTTTCCCTGTTACAGCACCATGGATTCGTCTGATAATTAATACATCAATAGTAACCAATACGTTTCCAAACCAATGGAAACACTCCATTATTAGACCGTTGTACAAAAGTGGTGACCTAAATACAGCATCAAACTACAGGCCCATAAGTCTTTTGCCTGTCATGTCCAAACTATTGGAGAAAGTGGTGACAAATCAACTGTCATTTCACCTGGACGAGTCAAATTTACTCCACCAAAATCAATATGCCTATAGAAGAAATACTAGCACTCAAGACGCTCTGCTCAATATATCCGAAAAAATATACAGTGACATCGATCAAAAGAATGTAACACTCTTGCTACTACTCGATTTCTCTAAGGCGTTCGATAGCGTCCAACATGAAAGACTTCTACGTAAAATACTGAACTTGGGAATAGACACGCAATGGTTTGAAAGTTACTTGTCAAATCGATCTCATGCAGTCCGCATAGAAAACGAATTGTCCCCATTCATTCAAAACAATTTTGGTGTTCCCCAAGGATCCATTCTTGGTCCGCTACTGTTTTCTATTTTCATTAATGATTTCCCTCCAATGCCTTCTAACATACGGATCTCAATGAATGCAGATGATGTTCAAATTGCAATAACAAGTTCTGTATCGGAAATACCACAGACGCAAATTAAAGCCGAAACTTTACTGACTAGCCTGAAATCATGGTACGACCGAAATGGTCTCAAATTAAATGCTAATAAAACACAATGCATCATTTTTGGATCCAAAGATGCAATTAAAAAAACTTCAGATCTTACTCTTGCAGTTGGAAATGATAAAATAATGCATCAGAAAAAGTTAAAAATCTAGGTATCTGGTTCGATAGAAATATGTCCTTCAAATCTCACGTTGAGACTACTTGCAACAAAATCTACGGAACTTTAATGTTTTTTCATCGTATAAAAAGTATGCTAGACGAAAAATCCAGATTATTAGCCATTCAATCCCTTGTGTTATCGCGCATTGACTACTGCAGCCTAGTATGGGGAGACTTACCTCAATACCTTCAAAGGGACTTACAAAAATGCATGAATTTTGCAGCCAAGGTGGTATGCAACGGTAATTTAAAAAGAAGTGATCACGTAACCCCTCTCCTCAATAAACTCGGCTGGATCCCTATCCAAGAAAGGCTCCTCATGCAGAAGGCCCAATACGTATTCTCCTCGTTATATCTTCCTCAGAGCAATGCTGAGATAGTGCGTTTCCATCCACCCACTGTAACCAATCAAAAACCGAACAGAAACAATAATGTCTTAGTCAACTATCGTTCATCTCACTTAGGGCAAAAGGCTCTGTCCATATCAGGCGCCTTACTGTGGAACAAACTTCCCCTGAGTATTAAAGTCCCTCAAAGACCGAGAGAATTTAAAGCCAAATTAACTCGTCATCTTGTGTCTCAATAATAATCCTTAGTTACAGAACATACTGAATGAGTACTGACGAATCTCATTTACCTGGTATCTCCATTGCTGAACAATCTCCCTCGCTCATTGTTTTATAATTCAAGACATCAAACAACAGTTTTGAAGTATGCGTAGGTATTATGATTTGACCGCCTATACGTTGTCATTTGCGGACATGCTTACTTGTATATGTGTGTACGTATATAGGTGTATGTGCGCATATGGGTGTGTATATGTGCACGTACAACTGTGTGCACTAGAGTAGATGAACCAGTCGAAGGTGCATTTTATGTCATTCCTCTCCGTTTCTGTGCAACAATCAAACTAGACCGTCATGGTACCTATGTGTGTGTGTGTTGATCAATTACAGACATTCTGCACCATATTACAAAGATAATGTATTTTTTATAATATGAAATTGTAAAGCATCCATGTAAAAAAAATAAATTCGTTGTGTGATCATCCATTTATACTGCAGTAATATACTTATTCGGCTTATATTTATATGCTTATAATAATGTGATACCTATGTTTGTTTATCAATTGACGACAATTTGCGCCATATTTCAAAGATAATGTGATTTTTTTTTTCTAATATGAAACATTTATAGGACATTAATGTTTTCTTTCTTATTCACGTCCCACAATCGTTTTCATGTTTCTGACTCAAGTGGACTGTTTTGTGCCACTATTTTTAGTACGAAATTTTATAAAATTCATGCTATAATAAAAGATATTTTCTCCGTTTCCCTCGATTGGAATTCTGGTTTATACTGACTAGTTTACGCTGATATTTGCGCACATGCTTACTTGTGTAAATGTGTACGTGTCCACGCTATGCGTATGACACTCTGTAGAATGCGTATGTATTGCCTCGATGCATAGAAATGCATAGAAATGCATTTGGGTATGCTTACGAGTTAGGTGTAAATATGTGCGTGGGTATATGTGTGCGTGTGTATGTGTAAATATTTACACGTATACGTGCACATATGTGTGTACTAGACTGATAACTAGCATTTTACTAGAGATAATGGTCTTTTTTCTGTGCACTCTCAACTTGTAACATTACCTAACTCGTCATATCTTTAGTATTGTAAAGCATTCATGTAAAAACTATAAATTTGTTGTGCGATCATCCATTTATATTTAAATAAAATTCTTGTTAACTAATGACCGTTATGTTAAAATTGTTGAATCAGAAATAAAAAACCTATAATCTTCTTGGTCCTCATGCTTATATGTACACATATGTATGTATGTGTGTGTGTATGTGTGTGTGTGTGAGTGTGTGTATGGATATATACACACATGTACATATGTGTGTATATGGATATATATTTATATATATATATATTTTTTTTCATGCTTCCCTAAAATGACACTTGTGAACATTGACCGAAACAAGCGATTTCATATATTATTTCCTGGCGTCAAGAATTGCGAAGTTTTATGTCATGTACATGTAAACTGTCAAAAGTGTTTTCACCCCACAATGAAAATGCATCGTCCATGAAAGTGTGTTATCTCTTACAACTATCATTACATGTATTATCAAATGTAGATTAAGCTAGATTAGGAGTTCATTGCCCTCAATCATTTCTTTTGACTAGTGACACGAGTTTTTCAATACTCGTGTGTGTGTATCATCTAAGTGTATTAATTTTACGATATTTAAAAACCAATGATGGTACTTTTGTACCATCTCTATTGGAAATAACCCGTTTTTCTTTCTTTCTTTTTTTCTAGGGTCACTCTCACAGTAGAAACAGATTGGCAACAGCATCTAGGGTCACTCTTCCAATAGAAACAGATTGGCAACAGCATCTAGGGTCACTCTCACAGTAGAAACAGATTGGCAACAGCATCTAGGGTCACTCTTCCAATAGAAACAGATTGGCAACAGCATCTAGGGTCTCTCTTACAGTAGAACGAACAGATTGGCATCAGAATATAGTGTCACTCTTACAGTAGAAAATGGCATGCCAGCATATTTAAAAACGAGAAAATTCTGGTGCGCTTAGCTTCAAAATTTATCTTACAAGTTTTAACCAAACTTTTAGTTTGAATCAGGTATTTAGAGGATACCTTCGCATTGTTGGATCTTTTCCAGACGCGCCCCGCCACTAATGCAACACATAAGTTCACCCACTCGTAACTTTCGAAATAATGCACCTATCGACTTCAAATTACTCTCAAACGAAATAATGTTTTAATCTTTCATGTGAGTGTAATTTGAAGTCTATAGGTGCATTATTTTGATAATTACGAGTGGGTGCACTTATGTGTTGCATTGGTAGCGGGGCTTATCTGGAAATATCCGCATTATTTTGTCTCTGGATAGTAGCTAATCAGTATTTCCACGTCAGAAATAACTTCTACAGAATTACTGAGTCCACATTAGAGGCATGTGTATCAGAGAGATCTCTTTCAATTTTCATGAACTCTTTCAATAAAAAAGAACTCTGAATTATTTACTCTGGTTCACAGAACACCAAATATCTATTGCCTAGGATATTTCAATATTCCTTTGCCTAGGATATTTCTGTATTTCTTTGCCTAGGAAATTTCTGTATTTCTGTGCCTAGGATATTTCAATATGCCTTTGCCTAGGATATTTCTGTATTTCATTGCCTAGGATATTTCTGTATTTCTGTGCCTAGGATATTTCAATATTCATTTTCCTAGGATATTTCTGTTTTCTTTGCCTAGGATATTTCTGTATTTCTTTGCCTAGGATATTTCTGTTTTCTTTGCCCATGATATTTCCGTATTTCTTTGCCTAGGATATTTCTGTTTTCTTTGCATAGGATTTTTCTGTATTTCTTTGCCTAGGATATTTCTGTATTTCTTTGCATAGGATTTTTCTGTATTTCTTTGCCTAGGATTTTTCTGCTTTCTTTGCCTAGAATATTTCTGTTTTCGTTGCCTAGGATATTTCTGTTTTCTTTGCCTAGGATATTTCTGTATTTCTTTGCCTTGGATATTTCTATATTTCTTTGCATAGGATATTTCTGTTTTCTTTGCCTAGGATATTTCTGGATTTCTTTGCCTTGGATATTTCTGTTTACTTTGCCTTGGATATTTCTGTATTTCTTTGCCTTGGATATTTCTGTATTTCTTTGCCTTGGATATTTCTGTATTTCTTTGCCTTGGATATTTCTGTATTTCTTTGCCTTGGATATTTCTGTATTTCTTTGCCTTGGATATTTCTGTATTTCTTTGCCTTGGATATTTCTGTATTTCTTTGCCTTGGATATTTCTGTATTTCTTTGCCTTGGATATTTCTGTATTTCTTTGCCTTGGATATTTCTGTACTTCTTTGCCTTGGATATTTCTGTACTTCTTTGCCTTGGATATTTCTGTATTTCTTTGCCTTGGATATTTCTGTATTTCTTTGCCTTGGATATTTCTGTACTTCTTTGCCTTGGATATTTCTGTACTTCTTTGCCTTGGATATTTCTGTATTTCTTTGCCTTGGATATTTCTGTATTTCTTTGCCTTGGATATTTCTGTACTTCTTTGCCTTGGATATTTCTGTATTTCTTTGCCTTGGATATTTCTGTATTTCTTTGCCTTGGATATTTCTGTACTTCTTTGCCTTGGATATTTCTGTATTTCTTTGCCTTGGATATTTCTGTATTTCTTTGCCTTGGATATTTCTGTATTTCTTTGCCTTGGATATTTCTGTATTTCTTTGCCTTGGATATTTCTGTATTTCTTTGCCTTGGATATTTCTGTATTTCTTTGCCTTGGATATTTCTGTATTTCTTTGCCTTGGATATTTCTGTATTTCTTTGCCTTGGATATTTCTGTATTTCTTTGCCTTGGATATTTCTGTACTTCTTTGCCTTGGATATTTCTGTACTTCTTTGCCTTGGATATTTCTGTATTTCTTTGCCTTGGATATTTCTGTATTTCTTTGCCTTGGATATTTCTGTATTTCTTTGCCTTGGATATTTCTGTACTTCTTTGCCTTGGATATTTCTGTACTTCTTTGCCTTGGATATTTCTGTACTTCTTTGCCTTGGATATTTCTGTACTTCTTTGCCTTGGATATTTCTGTACTTCTTTGCCTTGGATATTTCTGTACTTCTTTGCCTTGGATATTTCTGTATTTCTTTGCCTTGGATATTTCTGTATTTCTTTGCCTTGGATATTTCTGTACTTCTTTGCCTTGGATATTTCTGTACTTCTTTGCCTTGGATATTTCTACCTTCCCTCACTCCAAAGTTTTTCTGTGAGGAAATCTAAAGCACCGTTGCGCGTCTTCCCTGATAAGTATGTATAAAAATGATTTTCATTTAATAAGTATCTATAATAATGATCTTCATCTGACAAGTACCTATAATAATGAACTTCATCTGCTATAGTTTAACACATTTAACACGCAAAGGCATTTTCATAACGCTTCTGACCGACCAGTAGTCACAAACTCAATTTTTATACATAAATACTTAAATAAGTAGCATCCAGTGCTCGTCGTTAATCATCGGGTTAAATAGTTCTCAGAATATAATTTTTTGTACCCTGCCAATCTGGTGGCTGCGCGGGCAGGTTTTCTCGGGACGTCTGACCATGGGTTACTTAACAATATTATATGCAAGATACATGCCAACATATTACAGAAAATATAATATCTTATATATTACATAATATATACATACTGACATATCCCGTACGTAATATGTAATACATTACATGAAAATTATAAACACATGACAAAAAATTTGCATACCAGCATATCACACGTGTAGTATTTTAAACATAAATCACAAATATATTACATAGAAGAACACATGCATTTCAGCAAAGGATAATATTGCATAAAAGTCGTCCTCGATCTATTCTCAGTTCAATACCAGAACAATTTTTAATAATTCTACAGTTTGCTTCATTTTCTTCATTACTTTTTTGTTCATTTGCTCACTTCATTTTTCCCCTATTTTGTTTTCTTCCCCTGATTGTTTGAAAATGTCGTAAATTTCCCTGATTGTTTGAAAATGTCGTAAATTTCCCTGATTGTTTGAAAATGTCGTACATTTCCCTGATTGTTTGAAAATGTCGTAAATTTCCCTGATTGTTTGAAAATGTCGTAAATTTCCCTGATTGTTTGAAAATGTCGTAAATTTCCCTGATTGTTTGAAAATGTCGTAAATTTCCCTGATTGTTTGAAAATGTCGTAAATTTCCCTGATTGTTTGAAAATGTCGTAAATTTCCCTGATTGTTTGAAAATGTCGTAAATTTCCCTGATTGTTTGAAAATGTCGGAAATGCTACCTGCAATCCCAACACGTTCAAACAGAAGTATTTCTATAATTATGGAGTATTTTAATCTTTAGTCACATTATTACAGGGTTACATGTGTATTTTTTGCCACCATGAATTGTTTTGTGTTATAATACACAGCCATGAGTAACATTTGAGAGATTTCCTATTGAGAAGAATAGCTCAAATGCCACAAGTGCCATATATACTAGTACCATATATACTAGTACCATATATATGTACTAGTACCATATACACTAGTACCCTATATACAAGGGCCATATATAAAGCTGCCATATATACTACTGCCATATATACAAGTGCCATATGTACTACTGCCATATATACAAGGGCCACATGTACTACTGCCATAAATACAAGGGCCACATGTACTACTTTCAAATATACAAGGGCCACATGTACTACTGCCATATATCTACAAAGGGCCACATGTACTACTGCCATATATACAAGGGCCACATGTACTACTGCCATATATACAAGTGCCATATGTACTACTGCCATATATACAAGGGCCACATGTACTACTGCCATATGTCTACAAAGGGCCACATGTACTACTGCCATATATACAAGGGCCACATGTACTACTGCCATATATACAAGGGCCACATGTACTACTGCCATATATACAAGGGCCACATGTACTACTGCCATATTTACAAGGGTCACATGTATGTACTACTGCCGTATATACAAGGGCCACATGTACTACTGCCATATATACAAGTGCCATACTTCTCAAGTGCCACAAGTCAGTAGCTTTCCTGCGTTTATAACACAAATACCGCAGAAGTTTCCATCGAAATGACGTATAAAAGAATTTAAATACCGCAGAAGTTTCCACCGAAAAGAAGCAGAAGAATGAGAGAAAACGCAGAAGAATTTGAGGAGCGCAGAGGAGGGACGGCGCGCAGGTTCTCAGAAGCGCAGCCATTGGTCAACACTATGGCCGTGTTTGAACACTCCAACACTTCTACGAATGCCAAACAGGTTTCCTCGTTCTCTGAACATTTGCATGCCACTCTTTTCGACGAACATCTTTCGAAATCCCGGCTCCACGCAAGGCGTTGTTCAGCTCAAGAATTTACCGTCACGTAGATTCTTGTAGTCGATGCACGTTAATTCTTTTAAGCCCCTTAAACGTAGTTCTAAAGGTTGCATTAGATGCAGAATGAGCGTCGTTATAAATGTTGCGATGGCTTCGTTGACGTCGTAAATAAATTGTTTTTCGTACAGCTCATAGCGTGAATTCTTCCAAGTCGACCCAAAGATGCTACGTCCTATATCAATCATGGGCTTTTCAAAATCAAATTTCATCAGAATTAAAGAGCGTAGCTCAAAGAACTTCAGAGCGTAAGCCGAAGCCACACCGCCAACTGCTCCGCTAAGACGACGCAAGTTCTCAAACATGGTTGCATACCCAGTCTTACATTTTCGCCGGAGCATGCATGTTTTTCGTCGCCCAAGCGATTTAATTACTTGGGCGGCGAAAAGCATGTGTGAAAATGTATAGATAAGACCAATAACCTCATGCAGACCGTTTGACACACACGAAATTGCAGAATAATGGCGATACCTGCTCTCTTATGATGCGAATACCACGATAAATAATGCGTGAAGAGCGGATGAGACCTATTTATCCGAAGACCAGTTTTGAGGAGACCAACGAATTACTGACTACCCAGTCTAAGTGTTTTTCGCTGCCTGCATGCATGTTTTTCGCCGCTCATGCAACTAAACCGCTTGGGCGGCGAAAAACATGCATGCTCTGGCGTAAAAGTTAGACTGGGTAATTCACAAAAAAAGGCAGCATTGAGCTTGTTATGTTCAATTTGCATACGTTTCGCCATGAGAGAAGTCAGCTGTCCTTCAAGGTATCAAAAATTGTATCACAAGGTGGTTACATAGTCGCAGAGCATACTTTCCTCGCTCATAGAGATGGAACCAGAGCGAACACCGTGGTGAAGATATTCTCCAAGAAGCGTGAGAAGAGAGAAGCATGATGCCCGTAAACTCTGTGATGAAGATATTCTCTCTGGAGAAGCGTGAGAAGAGACACTTCCCAGTACCCCGAGATGCCCGCAAGCTTCTCTAGAGAAGCGTGAGAAGAGGCACTTCCCAGTACCCCGAGATGCCCGCAAGCTTCTCTAGAGAAACGTGAGAAGAGGCACTTCCCAGTACCCCGAGATGCCCGCAAGCTTCTCTAGAGAAACGTGAGAAGAGGCACTTCCCAGTACCCCGAGATGCCCGCAAGCTTCTCTAGAGAAACGTGAGAAGAGGCACTTCCCAGTACCCCGAGATGCCCGCAAGCTTCTCTAGAGAAACGTGAGAAGAGGCACTTCCCAGTACCCCGAGATGCCCGCAAGCTTCTCTAGAGAAACGTGAGAAGAGGCACTTCCCAGTACCCCGAGATGCCCGCAAGCTTCTCTAGAGAAGCGTGAGAAGAGACACTTCCCAGTACCCCGAGATGCCCGCAAGCTTCTCTAGAGAAGCGTGAGAAGAGGCACTTCCCAGTACCCCGAGATGCCCGCAAGCTTCTCTAGAGAAACGTGAGAAGAGGCACTTCCCAGTACCCCGAGATGCCCGCAAGCTTCTCTAGAGAAGCGTGAGAAGAGGCACTTCCCAGTACCCCGAGATGCCCGCAAGCTTCTCTAGAGAAACGTGAGAAGAGGCACTTCCCAGTACCCCGAGATGCCCGCAAGCTTCTCTAGAGAAACGTGAGAAGAGGCACTTCCCAGTACCCCGAGATGCCCGCAAGCTTCTCTAGAGAAACGTGAGAAGAGGCACTTCCCAGTACCCCGAGATGCCCGCAAGCTTCTCTAGAGAAGCGTGAGAAGAGGCACTTCCCAGTACCCCGAGATGCCCGCAAGCTTCTCTAGAGAAACGTGAGAAGAGGCACTTCCCAGTACCCCGAGATGCCCGCAAGCTTCTCTAGAGAAGCGTGAGAAGAGGCACTTCCCAGTACCCCGAGATGCCCGCAAGCTTCTCTAGAGAAACGTGAGAAGAGGCACTTCCCAGTACCCCGAGATGCCCGCAAGCTTCTCTAGAGAAACGTGAGAAGAGGCACTTCCCAGTACCCCGAGATGCCCGCAAGCTTCTCTAGAGAAACGTGAGAAGAGGCACTTCCCAGTACCCCGAGATGCCCGCAAGCTTCTCTAGAGAAACGTGAGAAGAGGCACTTCCCAGTACCCCGAGATGCCCGCAAGCTTCTCTAGAGAAACGTGAGAAGAGGCACTTCCCAGTACCCCGAGATGCCCGCAAGCTTCTCTAGAGAAGCGTGAGAAGAGACACTTCCCAGTACCCCGAGATGCCCGCAAGCTTCTCTAGAGAAGCGTGAGAAGAGGCACTTCCCAGTACCCCGAGATGCCCGCAAGCTTCTCTAGAGAAACGTGAGAAGAGGCACTTCCCAGTACCCCGAGATGCCCGCAAGCTTCTCTAGAGAAGCGTGAGAAGAGGCACTTCCCAGTACCCCGAGATGCCCGCAAGCTTCTCTAGAGAAACGTGAGAAGAGGCACTTCCCAGTACCCCGAGATGCCCGCAAGCTTCTCTAGAGAAACGTGAGAAGAGGCACTTCCCAGTACCCCGAGATGCCCGCAAGCTTCTCTAGAGAAACGTGAGAAGAGGCACTTCCCAGTACCCCGAGATGCCCGCAAGCTTCTCTAGAGAAGCGTGAGAAGAGGCACTTCCCAGTACCCCGAGATGCCCGCAAGCTTCTCTAGAGAAACGTGAGAAGAGGCACTTCCCAGTACCCCGAGATGCCCGCAAGCTTCTCTAGAGAAGCGTGAGAAGAGGCACTTCCCAGTACCCCGAGATGCCCGCAAGCTTCTCTAGAGAAACGTGAGAAGAGGCACTTCCCAGTACCCCGAGATGCCCGCAAGCTTCTCTAGAGAAACGTGAGAAGAGGCACTTCCCAGTACCCCGAGATGCCCGCAAGCTTCTCTAGAGAAACGTGAGAAGAGGCACTTCCCAGTACCCCGAGATGCCCGCAAGCTTCTCTAGAGAAACGTGAGAAGAGGCACTTCCTAATACCCTGAGACACCTGCAAGCTTCTCTAGAGAAACGTGAGAAGAGGCACTTCCCAGTACCCCGAGATGCCCGCAAGCTTCTCTAGAGAAACGTGAGAAGAGGCACTTCCCAGTACCCCGAGATGCCCGCAAGCTTCTCTAGAGAAACGTGAGAAGAGGCACTTCCCAGTACCCCGAGATGCCCGCAAGCTTCTCTAGAGAAACGTGAGAAGAGGCACTTCCTAATACCCTGAGACACCTGCAAGCTTCTCTAGAGAAACGTGAGAAGAGGCACTTCCCAGTACCCCGAGATGCCCGCAAGCTTCTCTAGAGAAACGTGAGAAGAGGCACTTCCCAGTACCCCGAGATGCCCGCAAGCTTCTCTAGAGAAACGTGAGAAGAGGCACTTCCCAGTACCCCGAGATGCCCGCAAGCTTCTCTAGAGAAGCGTGAGAAGAGGCACTTCCCAGTACCCCGAGATGCCCGCAAGCTTCTCTAGAGAAACGTGAGAAGAGGCACTTCCCAGTACCCCGAGATGCCCGCAAGCTTCTCTAGAGAAACGTGAGAAGAGGCACTTCCCAGTACCCCGAGATGCCCGCAAGCTTCTCTAGAGAAACGTGAGAAGAGGCACTTCCCAGTACCCCGAGATGCCCGCAAGCTTCTCTAGAGAAACGTGAGAAGAGGCACTTCCCAGTACCCCGAGATGCCCGCAAGCTTCTCTAGAGAAACGTGAGAAGAGGCACTTCCCAGTACCCCGAGATGCCCGCAAGCTTCTCTAGAGAAGCGTGAGAAGAGGCACTTCCCAGTACCCCGAGATGCCCGCAAGCTTCTCTAGAGAAACGTGAGAAGAGGCACTTCCCAGTACCCCGAGATGCCCGCAAGCTTCTCTAGAGAAACGTGAGAAGAGGCACTTCCTAATACCCTGAGACACCTGCAAGCTTCTCTAGAGAAACGTGAGAAGAGGCACTTCCCAGTACCCCGAGATGCCCGCAAGCTTCTCTAGAGAAACGTGAGAAGAGGCACTTCCCAGTACCCCGAGATGCCCGCAAGCTTCTCTAGAGAAACGTGAGAAGAGGCACTTCCTAATACCCTGAGACACCTGCAAGCTTCTCTAGAGAAGCGAGAGAAGAGAGAAGCATGATACACTTAAACTCTGTGCTGAAGATATTCTCTAAACTAGAGAAGCATGAGAAGAAATACTTGCCAGTGCTTCAAGATGATTGCGAATTCTGTGCTGAAAATATTCTCTAAAGTAGAGAAGCGTGAGAAAAGGCACTTGCCAGTACCCCGAGACACCTCCACTCGAGACGGAGGCAGACGGATACTTGAGACAGGCAGCAGACGGGAAGTTCAGAAGACACTTAACGAGCTGCCGATATTTAGGGCGGGATAAATAGAGGGTCTTTAAGGTGGCCAGCGATCAGCTGAGCAAATGTTGGTTTTTAGCTATCCCGCGTGGGTGTGTTTGCTCGGGCGCACGCACATATATAAGTATGTGTGTGTGTGTGTATCGGGGCGTATTGATTTGGGTCTGAACGTATGATTGGCTGCGATATTGATATTTTAGATCGGCGGTCGCGCAAAAATCCTTCTCTCCCACGATCAGTGTGTGTGTGTGGGATATAAATACGAACTCTAATAAACCCGTTTGGACTCTGATCTGTGAATAAAAGACTCGTTTCTCTGAAATGAAGCAAATACATAGGAGAAAATGAGGTACTAGCAGCGTGCGAACGCGTCTTGTTCCGTCGAGTCTTGGAGATGCACAAATTAATCTGTGTAGGATGAGATGAATTCACGTTAAACGCAAATTAATCAGTCTAGTTTGAGATGAATTCAGGTTAAATGCGCTGGCAGAGGGAAGAAAAAAAGGGCGTATTAACTCGCCCCTCACTACTTTGAAGTACTCAGCAGATCATGAATCACTGTATGCAGAGGCTGGGTGTGTATGTGTGACAGCATCACGTGTGAGAGGCCGTACATAGTAGATGTAGAAGTACATAGAAGTAGAAGTAGAAGTGCATAGAAGTATAAGTACATAGAAAAAGAAGTAGAAGTACACAAAAGTCGAATTAGAAATACATAAAAGTACAATTACATAAAAACGGAAGAAGAAGTACATAGAAGTTGAAGTACATAGAAGCAGAATTACATAGAAATAGAAGAAGTCCATAGAAGTAGAAATTCATAGAAGTAGAAGTACATAGAAGTAGAAGTACACACGAGTAGAAGTACATAGAAGTACACAGCAGGTTGTGAATCACTCTGTGTGTATGAGAACATCACACCTAAGAGGCCGTACGTCACTACTTCGAAGTGTAAAGCAGCACCACTTGTAAGTGGTGGTATATAACTACTTCATTGATGTCGTATACAGCTAACAGGTAAGCGGTCGCTGATGACTACATGAAAGTAGT
Source organism: Morinoia aosen (assembly GCA_030386875.1). Lineage (NCBI taxonomy): Eukaryota > Metazoa > Arthropoda > Malacostraca > Amphipoda > Talitridae > Morinoia > Morinoia aosen. The sequence continues at coordinate 24,463,896 of CM059563.1, forward strand.
ACATAACATCACATGCACATGCATGAGTGAACGTAGACGACTACATGGAAGTCGTAGATGACATGGAAGTCGTAGATGACTTCATGGATTTCGTACACAACTTCTCATGTAAGTTGTTGTAGATGCCTACATAGAAGTCGTAGATGACTACATGAAAGTCGTACACAACAAAACACACGTGAACCCATTCCGCCCTCAGTGCCACTGCGTAAAGCCGAGCGCAGAATGAAGCAATCGACACAACAAAATCAATGGTCAATAATTCTGGATATTAGCGCCCCTTGATTCTTGGTGCTACAGAGAACAAATATTCACGTTAGTTTCAGTGAAGCGAAGACTCCGGGCAAAAATTCCGTAAAATTCTGTGATGGTTTATGCGAGCTTCTTTGTCCGCTAGCTAATGTAGTGATTAATTGGAGCGTCTGGAATGTGGCGTTAAATTGGAGCGTCTGGAATGTGGCGTTAAATTGGAGCGTCTGGAATGTGGCATTACATTGGAACGTCTGGAATTTGGCATAACATTGGAACGTCAGGAATGTGGCGTTAAATTGGAACGTCTGGAATGTGGCATTAAATTGGAACGTCAGGAATGTGGCATTACATTGGAACGTCAGGAATGTGGCATTACATTGGAACGTCAGGAATGTGGCGTTAAATTGGAACGTCTGGAATGTGGCATTAAATTGGAACGTCAGGAATTTGGCATTACATTGGAACGTCAGGAATGTGGCATTACATTGGAACGTCAGGAATTTGGCATTACATTGGAACGTCAGGAATGTGGCATTACATTGGAACGTCAGGAATGTGGCATTACATTGGAACGACTGGAATGTGGCATTACATTGGAACGTCTGGAATGTGGCATTACATTGGAACGTCAGGAATGTGGCATTACATTGGAACGTCTGGAATGTGGCATTACATTCGAACGTCTGGAATGTGGCATTACATTTGAAAGTCAAGAATGTGGCATTAAATTGGAACGTCAGGAATGTGGCATTAAATTGGAACGTCAGGAATGTGGCATTAAATTGGAACGTCAGGAATGTGGCGTTAAATTGGAACGTCAGGAATGTGGCATTACATTGGAACGTCAGGAATGTGGCGTTAAATTGGAACGTCAGGAATGTGGCATTACATTGGAACGACTGGAATGTGGCATTACATTGGAACGTCTGGAATGTGGCATTATATTGGAACGTCAGGAATGTGGCATTACATTGGAACGTCTGGAATGTGGCATTACATTCGAACGTCTGGAATGTGGCATTACATTTGAAAGTCAAGAATGTGGCATTAAATTGGAACGTCAGGAATGTGGCATTAAATTGGAACGTCAGGAATGTGGCATTAAATTGGAACGTCAGGAATGTGGCGTTAAATTGGAACGTCAGGAATGTGGCATTACATTGGAACGTCAGGAATGTGGCGTTAAATTGGAACGTCAGGAATGTGGCATTACATTGGAACGTCTGGAATGTGGCATTACATTGGAACGTCTGGAATGTGGCATTACATTGGAACGTCTGGAATGTGGCATTATACTGGAACGTCAGGAATGTGGCATTACATTGGAACGTCTGGAATGTGGCATTACATTGGAACGTCAGGAATGTGGCATTACATTGGAACGTCAGGAATGTGGCATTACATTGGAACGTCTGGAATGTGGCATTAAATTGGAACGTCAGGAATGTGGCATTAAATTAAAACGTCAGGAATGTGGCATTAACTTGGAACGTCAGGAATGTGGCATTACATTGGAACGTCTGGAATGTGGCATTACATTGGAACGTCTGGAATGTGGCATTACATTTGAACGTCAGGAATGTGGCATTAAATTGGAACGTCAGGAATATGGCATTAAATCGGAACGTCAGGAATGTGGCATTAAATTGGAACGTCAGGAATGTGGCGTTAAATTGGAACGTCTGGAATGTGGCATTACATTGGAACGTCAGGAATGTGGCGTTAAATTGGAACGTCAGGAATGTGGGGTTAAATTGGAACGTCTGGAATGTGGCATTAAATTGGAACGTCTGGAATGTGGCATTACATTGGAACGTCAGGAATGTGGCATTACATTGGAACGTCTGGAATGTCGCATTACATTGGAACGTCAGGAATGTGGCATTACATTGGAACGTCAGGAATGTGGCATTACATTGGAACGTCTGAAATGTGGCATTGAATTGTAACGTCAGGAATGTGGCATTACATTGGAACGTCAGGAATGTGGCATTAAATTGGAACGTCAGGAATGTGGCATTACATTGGAACGTCAGGAATGTGGCATTACATTGGAACGTCAGGAATGTGGCATTACATTGGAACGTCTGGAATGTGGCATTACATTGGAACGTCAGGAATGTGGCATTAAATTGGAACGTCAGAAATGTGGCATTACATTGGAACGTCAGGAATGTGGCATTACATTGGAACGTCAGGAATGTGGTATTACATTGGAACGTCAGGAATGTGGCATTACATTGGAACGTCAGAAATGTGGCATTAAATTGGAACGTCAGAAATGTGGCATTACATTGGAACGTCAGGAATGTGGCATTACATTGGAACGTCAGGAATGTGGCATTACATTGGAACGTCAGAAATGTGGCATTACATTGGAACGTCAGGAATGTGGCATTAAATTGGAACGTCAGGAATGTGGCATTACATTGGAACGTCAGGAATGTGGCATTACATTGGAACGTCAGAAATGTGGCGTTACATTGGAACGTCAGGAATGTGGCATTAAATTGGAACGTCAGGAATGTGGCATTACATTGGAACGTCAGGAATGTGGCATTACATTGGAACGTCAGGAATGTGGCATTAAATTGGAACGTCAGGAATGTGGCATTAAATTGGAACGTCAGAAATGTGGCATTACATTGGAACGTCAGGAATGTGGCATTACATTGGAACGTCAGGAATGTGGCATTACATTGGAACGTCAGAAATGTGGCATTAAATTGGAACGTCAGGAATGTGGCATTAAATTGGAACGTCAGGATTGTGGCATTACATTGGAACGTCAGGAATGTGGCATTACATTGGAACGTCAGGAATGTGGCATTACATTGGAACGTCAGGAATGTGGCATTAAATTGGAACGTCAGGAATGTGGCATTAAATTGGAACGTCAGAAATGTGGCATTACATTGGAACGTCAGGAATGTGGCATTAAATTGGAACGTCAGGAATGTGGCATTACATTGGAACGTCAGAAATGTGGCGTTAAATTGGAACGTCTGGAATGTGGCATTAAATTGGAACGTCTGGAATGTGGCATTACATTGGAACGTCAGGAATGTGGCATTACATTGGAACGTCTGGAATATGGCATTAAATTGGAACGTCAGGAATGTGGCTTTAAATTGGAACGTCTGGAATGTGGCATTAAATTGGAACGTCAGGAATGTGGCATTACATTGGAACGTCTGGAATGTGGCATTAAATTGGAACGTCAGGAATGTGGCATTAAATTGGAACGTGAGGAATGTGGCATTAAATTGGAACGTCAGGAATGTGGCATTAAATTGGAACGTCAGGAATGTGGCATTACATTGGAACGTCAGGTCAGGAATGTGGCATTACATTGGAACGTCAGGAATGTGGCATTAAATTTGAACGTCAGAAATGTGGCATTACATTGGAACGTCAGGAATGTGGCGTTAAATAGGAACGTCAGGAATGTGGCATTACATTGGAACGTCAGGAATGTGGCATTACATTGGAACGTCAGGAATGTGGCATTAAATTGGAACGTCAGGAATGTGGCATTAAATTGGAACGTCAGGAATGTGGCATTAAATTGGAACGTCAGGAATGTGGCATTACATTGGAACGTCAGGAATGTGGCATTACATTGGAACGTCACTTGTCATCACTCAAACGCAAATCCAAACAACTACAAGACCTCAAGACGCAATTGTGTTGCTCACCTAAATAAGAACTATATTTAAATAATTAAATAACCTTGAAATAATAAATTAACCCTAATTGAATAATAAATTAATAAATTAAGCGCATAAATAACAAATGAATAATAAATTAACTTATGCGTACCTTAAATAAAGGGTTGACACCGTTACACAGGCGCACACTTCAGTTTACATCTATTTATGTGTTTTGGAAGTGAAGCAAAAAATGCGAAATAAGTATTCGTGGAAGCTTTAAAAACTAGGAATTTCACCAGGAGCGATGAGCGGGGATGTACCAGAAACTGGCGTCATTGAACAAACAATCTTAAAATAGACCTCGTATGTGCTAAAAAAAATTACAACGCGGTGGACAGTCTGGAGATGCAGAAAACAATTAGCTGTAATGCATATTATTGACTTTTTTGCACGGTGAGCACACGATTAGAGTAGCATATATTCTTGTGGAATAGAGAACACTTAGTTTACAGGTTACCCAGGCACGCAGCTGATCACAATCACATATCGTTGCACAATTCGTTTGCTACTGTACACATAGTAACTTGTACTGGTACTACTATAGCATGAGGTCTACCACCATATATCGCCTACCGAGGTGCAGTTTGAAATGGATATATTGAGTGTTTGTCGCTAAATTCAATGTGTGGAAATCAGTAATATTCATTATTAACCTAACCTAACCGCACGCTATAGTACTAGCTGGAGGTAGATCTCATGCTATAGTGTGGTAGACCTCACGCTATAGCACTAGCTAGAGGTAGACCTCACGCTATAGTGTGGTAGACCTCACGCTATAGTGTGGTAGACCTCACGCTGTAGTGCGGTAGACCTCACGCTGTAGTGCGGTAGACCTCACGCTGTAGTGCGGTAGACCTCACGCTATAGCACTAGCTAGAGGTAGACCTCACGCTATATTGTGGTAGACCTCATGCCATGGTGTGGTAGACCTCACGCTATAGCAATAGCTAGAGGTAGATTTCATGCTTCAATGTGGTAGACCTCACGCTATAGTATAGTAGACCTCACGCTATAGTGTGGTAGACCTCACGCTATAGTGCTGTAGACCTCACGCTATAGCACTAGCTAGAGGTAGACCTCACGCTATACTGTGGTAGACCTCACGCTATAGTGTGGTAGACCTCACGCTATAGCACTAGCTAGAGGCAGACCTCACGCTATACTGTGGTAGACCTCATGCCATAGTGTGGTAGACCTCACGCTATAACACTAGCTAGAGGCAGACCTCACGCTATAGTGTGGTAGACCTCACGCTATAACACTAGCTAGAGGCAGACCTCACGCTATACTGTGGTAGACCTCATGCCATAGTGTGGTAGACCTCACGCTATAGCACTAGCTAGAGGTAGACCTCACGCTATAGTGTGGTAGACCTCACGCTATAACACTAGCTAGAGGCAGACCTCACGCTATACTGTGGTAGACCTCATGCCATAGTGTGGTAGACCTCACGCTATAGCACTAGCTAGAGGTAGACCTCACGCTATAGTGTGGTAGACCTCACGCTATACTGTAGTAGACCTCACGCTATACTGTAGTAGACCTCACGCTATAGCAGCACCCTTATACTCGCACAGTTACACCGTAAACAGGTACACATATAGACACAAATTCACTGAGTTACACATCACACAGAAAAGTTTCGTATGAACTTTGGGATGAAATGAGCGTCCTACAGAAACGAATGAAGTTGCCTGATTTGTTGATCATAATTCACCTATAATGGAATAATTTTAGACATTGCATATCCTACACAAAATTATGCTATTTCAGTTGAAATGTAGGAATTGAATTTACCCCTATATTTTTTCAAGTAAAAAAAAAAAATAAAAGAATCGTTATTTATTTATAGGAATTGAATTTACCCTACACTTTTTAAAGTAAAAAAGATAAATAAATGAATTGTTATTTATTTACTTATTAATTTATTAGTTAATTTATTTATTAATTTATTTTCTTATTTATTTATTTATTTATTTATTTATTTATTTATTTATTTATTTGTTTATACATTCATTTATAGAATTATTCATTTATTTATTTATTTATTTATTTATTTACTGATTTATTCATTTCCAGCAGATCTTATTTATTCAAAAGGTTATTGTAAAAAGATAAATAAATATATTGTTATTCATTTATAGGTTATTCATAATTGTTATTTATACATTTATTCACAGCAGATCGTTGGAATACAGCTTGCCACTGTGGCGTTTAGGCGAGAATGAAGCCAGTAAACTTGCGCGCAAGACAAGAAGCAGTAATCTCGCACCTTTTGTACGAAGTGTTTGCTGAGTTTCATAAAGAATTAAACGTTTAGTTCCCTCAAATGCATAAAAACAGCCACTTAGGCCGCGAAGGCCGTGACATGTTTACCCTCACACATGCATGCAAATGTGTGCCATTCACAAACATGTTCACTCGAATTGTATGACAAATTATAATAGACTATCATCGATGCAATTTCGCGTTGGTGTCAGACTGGTGATAAAAATCCAACTAAGAAATAGTATTTGATTTTTCAGACTTCATATAAACATAATAAACAAATAGACAACATTTCATACGTAGATATTGATATTTATTCTGAACATTCCATATATATTGACATATATTTTGAACATTCCATGTATATTGACATATATTTTGAACATTCCGTATATATTGGCATATATTTTGAACATTCCATATATATTGACATATATTTTGAACATTCCATATATATTGACATATATTTTGAACATTCCATATATATTGACATACATTTTGAACTTTCCATATATATTGAAATATATTTTGAACATTCCATATATATTGACATATATTTTGAACATTCCATATATATTGACATATATTTTGAACATTCCATATATATTGACATATATTTTGAACATTCCATATATATTGACATACATTTTGAACATTCCATATATATTGTCATATATTTTGAACATTCCATATATATTGACATATATTTTGAACATTCCATGTATTTTGACATTTATTTTGAACATTTCCTATGTTTTGACTGCTCACGCTCATTTTACAGAAGCCGTACGATTTTCGGGGAGTCGTCGTATACAGACTTCAAAAAATGACTCCAGATTTACGAAGCAAGGAGGTAATCATTCCACAGAGTAACCCCAAATATTTCATATGCTAAGACACATCAAACTTGTGTCTCAAGACATATTGTAGGTAAATTTGTAGCAGATATATGGCCTACACAATCTTAACTGCAACCAACGTAACTTTTATTCGTCACTAGTGTTTGTGGTGAAGCTGGTTTGATGTATTTCGTTTTGAATTTGTCGAATTATAAATATATCACAACGGAAAATGTTGAATCAGCTTGACTATAGATGCATGATGCCTGGAAAGAAATGAAGGAAATGAAAGAAATAAAAGAAATAAAAGATATGAAAGATATGAAAGAAATGAAAGAAATGAAAGAAATTAAAGAAATGAAATAAAAGAAATGAAGTGTTTTTATTTGTTTCCTTTTCTCTGGCAGCTTTTGAACAAGTTTTAACGCTCGAAACTATTTTTTTTACGGCATGGAAGCCATTCCTGAGCTGGGAGTGAGTTTCTCACACGTGATCAGTGCTGGACCTGCTGCTGAACCATAAGTACCTATATTTTAACTAGAATTGTTCGCGTTCCTAATTATTCATACTTAACCCTAACGATATTTTAACTATAATAGTTAAAGTTGCTGATAATTCATACTTAACCCTAACGATATTTTAACTATAATAGTTAAAGTTGCTAATAATTCATACTTAACCCTAACGATATTTTAACTATAATAGTTAAAGTTACTGATAATTCATACTAAGCCCTAACGATATTCTAACTATAATAGTTAAAGTTGCTGATAATTCATACTTAACCCTAACGATATTTTAACTATAATAGTTAAAGTTGCTGATAATTCGTACTAAGCCCTAACGATATTCTAACTATAATAGTTAAAGTTGCTGATAATTCATACTTAACCCTAACGATATTTTAACTATAATAGTTAAAGTTGCTGATAATTCATACTAAGCCCTAACGATATTCTAACTATAATAGTTAAAGTTGCTGATAATTCATACTTAACCCTAACGATATTCTAACTATAATAGTTATAGTTGCTAATAATTCATACTTAACCCTAACGATATTTTAACTATAATAGTTAAAGTTGCTGATAATTCATACTAAGCCCTAACGATATTCTAACTATAATAGTTAAAGTTGCTGATAATTCATACTTAACCCTAACGATATTTTAACTATAATAGTTAAAGTTGCTGATAATTCATACTAAGCCCTAACGATATTCTAACTATAATAGTTAAAGTTGCTGATAATTCATACTTAACCCTAACGATATTTTAACTATAATAGTTATAGTTGCTAATAATTCATACTTAAACCTAACGATATTTTAACTAAAATAGTTATAGTTGCTGATAATTCATACTTAAACCTAACGATATTCTAACTATAATAGTTAAAGTTGCTGATAATTCATACTAAGCCCTAACGATATTCTAACTATAATAGTTAAAGTTGCTGATAATTCATACTTAACCCTAACGATATTCTAACTATAATAGTTATAGTTGCTAATAATTCATACTTAACCCTAACGATATTTTAACTATAATAGTTAAAGTTGCTGATAATTCATACTAAGCCCTAACGATATTCTAACTATAATAGTTAAAGTTGCTGATAATTCATACTTAACCCTAACGATATTTTAACTATAATAGTTAAAGTTGCTGATAATTCATACTAAGCCCTAACGATATTCTAACTATAATAGTTAAAGTTGCTGATAATTCATACTTAACCCTAACGATATTTTAACTATAATAGTTAAAGTTGCTGATAATTCATACTAAGCCCTAACGATATTTTAACTATAATAGTTAAAGTTGCTGATAATTCATACTTAACCCTAACGATATTTTAACTATAATAGTTAAAGTTGCTGATAATTCATACTAAGCCCTAACGATATTCTAACTATAATAGTTAAAGTTGCTGATAATTCATACTTAACCCTAACGATATTCTAACTATAATAGTTAAAGTTGCTGATAATTCATACTTAACCCTAACGATATTTTAACTATAATAGTTAAAGTTGCTGATAATTCATACTAAGCCCTAACGATATTCTAACTATAATAGTTAAAGTTGCTGATAATTCATACTTAACCCTAACGATATTCTAACTATAATAGTTAAAGTTGCTGATAATTCATACTAAGCCCTAACGATATTCTAACTATAATAGTTAAAGTTGCTGATAATTCATACTAAGCCCTAACGATATTCTAACTATAATAGTTAAAGTTGCTGATAATTCATACTTAACCCTAACGATATTTTAACTATAATAGTTAAAGTTGCTGATAATTCATACTTAACCCTAACGATATTTTAACTATAATAGTTAAAGTTGCTGATAATTCATACTTAACCCTAACGATATTTTAACTATAATAGTTAAAGTTGCTGATAATTCATACTAAGCCCTAACGATATTCTAACTATAATAGTTAAAGTTGCTGATAATTCATACTAAGCCCTAACGATATTCTAACTATAATAGTTAAAGTTGCTGATAATTCATACTTAACCCTAACGATATTTTAACTATAATAGTTAAAGTTGCTGATAATTCATACTAAGCCCTAACGATATTCTAACTATAATAGTTAAAGTTGCTGATAATTCATACTAAGCCCTAACGATATTCTAACTATAATAGTTAAAGTTGCTAATAATTCATATTTAACCCTAACGATATTCTAACTATAATAGTTAAAGTTGCTGATAATTCATACTTAACCCTAACGAAATTTTAACTATAATAGTTAAAGTTGCTGATAATTCATACTTAACCCTAACGAAATTTTAACTATAATAGTTAAAGTTGCTGATAATTCATACTTAACCCTAACGATATTCTAACTATAATAGTTAAAGTTGCTGATAATTCATACTTAACCCTAACGATATTTTAACTATAATAGTTAAAGTTGCTGATAATTCATACTTAACCCTAACGATGTTCTAACTGTAATAGTTAAAGTTGCTGATAATTCATACTTAACCCTAACGATATTCTAACTGTAATAGTTAAAGTTGCTGATAATTCATACTTAACCCTAACGATATTTTAACTATAATAGTTAAAGTTGCTGATAATTCATACTAAGCCCTAACGATATTCTAACTATAATAGTTAAAGTTGCTGATAATTCATACTTAACCCTAACGATATTTTAACTATCATAGTTAAAGTTGCTGATAATTCATACTAAGCCCTAACGATATTCTAACTATAATAATTAAAGTTGCTGATAATTCATACTTAACCCTAACGATATTTTAACTATCATAGTTAAAGTTGCTGATAATTCATACTAAGCCCTAACGATATTCTAACTATAATAGTTAAAGTTGCTGATAATTCATACTTAACCCTAACGATATTTTAACTATAATAGTTATAGTTGCTAATAATTCATACTTAAACCTAACGATATTTTAACTAAAATAGTTATAGTTGCTGATAATTCATACTTAAACCTAACGATATTCTAACTATAATAGTTAAAGTTGCTGATAATTCATACTAAGCCCTAACGATATTCTAACTATAATAGTTAAAGTTGCTGATAATTCATACTTAACCCTAACGATATTCTAACTATAATAGTTATAGTTGCTAATAATTCATACTTAACCCTAACGATATTTTAACTATAATAGTTAAAGTTGCTGATAATTCATACTAAGCCCTAACGATATTCTAACTATAATAGTTAAAGTTGCTGATAATTCATACTTAACCCTAACGATATTTTAACTATAATAGTTAAAGTTGCTGATAATTCATACTAAGCCCTAACGATATTCTAACTATAATAGTTAAAGTTGCTGATAATTCATACTTAACCCTAACGATATTTTAACTATAATAGTTAAAGTTGCTGATAATTCATACTAAGCCCTAACGATATTTTAACTATAATAGTTAAAGTTGCTGATAATTCATACTTAACCCTAACGATATTTTAACTATAATAGTTAAAGTTGCTGATAATTCATACTAAGCCCTAACGATATTCTAACTATAATAGTTAAAGTTGCTGATAATTCATACTTAACCCTAACGATATTCTAACTATAATAGTTAAAGTTGCTGATAATTCATACTTAACCCTAACGATATTTTAACTATAATAGTTAAAGTTGCTGATAATTCATACTAAGCCCTAACGATATTCTAACTATAATAGTTAAAGTTGCTGATAATTCATACTTAACCCTAACGATATTTTAACTATAATAGTTAAAGTTGCTGATAATTCATACTAAGCCCTAACGATATTCTAACTATAATAGTTAAAGTTGCTGATAATTCATACTAAGCCCTAACGATATTCTAACTATAATAGTTAAAGTTGCTAATAATTCATATTTAACCCTAACGATATTCTAACTATAATAGTTAAAGTTGCTGATAATTCATACTTAACCCTAACGAAATTTTAACTATAATAGTTAAAGTTGCTGATAATTCATACTTAACCCTAACGAAATTTTAACTATAATAGTTAAAGTTGCTGATAATTCATACTTAACCCTAACGATATTCTAACTATAATAGTTAAAGTTGCTGATAATTCATACTTAACCCTAACGATATTTTAACTATAATAGTTAAAGTTGCTGATAATTTATACTTAACCCTAACGATATTCTAACTGTAATAGTTAAAGTTGCTGATAATTCATACTTAACCCTAACGATATTCTAACTGTAATAGTTAAAGTTGCTGATAATTCATACTTAACCCTAACGATATTTTAACTATAATAGTTAAAGTTGCTGATAATTCATACTAAGCCCTAACGATATTCTAACTATAATAGTTAAAGTTGCTGATAATTCATACTTAACCCTAACGATATTTTAACTATCATAGTTAAAGTTGCTGATAATTCATACTAAGCCCTAACGATATTCTAACTATAATAATTAAAGTTGCTGATAATTCATACTTAACCCTAACGATATTTTAACTATCATAGTTAAAGTTGCTGATAATTCATACTAAGCCCTAACGATATTCTAACTATAATAGTTAAAGTTGCTGATAATTCATACTTAACCCTAACGATATTTTAACTATAATAGTTATAGTTGCTAATAATTCATACTTAAACCTAACGATATTTTAACTAAAATAGTTATAGTTGCTGATAATTCATACTTAAACCTAACGATATTCTAACTATAATAGTTAAAGTTGCTGATAATTCATACTAAGCCCTAACGATATTCTAACTATAATAGTTAAAGTTGCTGATAATTCATACTTAACCCTAACGATATTCTAACTATAATAGTTATAGTTGCTAATAATTCATACTTAAACCTAACGATATTTTAACTAAAATAGTTAAAGTTGCTGATAATTCATACTTAACCCTAACGATATTCTAACTATAATAGTTATAGTTGCTAATAATTCATACTTAACCCTAACGATATTTTAACTATAATAGTTAAAGTTGCTGATAATTCATACTAAGCCCTAACGATATTCTAACTATAATAGTTAAAGTTGCTGATAATTTATTCTGAACCTTAACGATACTCTAATTGTCATTGTTCAAGTTGCTAATAATTCATATTAAACCTTAACGATACTTTAGTTACAATTACTCAAGTTCCGAATGCATTACACTAAACTTAAAAGAAGTTTGAACTATAATTGTTCAACTTGCCAATAATTTCTTCTAAACCTAGAGGATATCTGACTCATAATTGTTCAAGTTTTTAAAACCTCAAGTAAATGCGTTCAAATTTTTGAGGACCCATTGCGTGATTGAAACATTAATTGAGCACAAGTCTGCGTCTTGCCATTAGTTAACAGAGCAATAAAACTTATATCAACCGGCCAACAACTTAGCATCGGCGTCCTACGAGCTACGGGGCCTCTAAGGCAGGGGTCCTCAAACTTTTGTCAACCAAAGACTACTTTTATTCCTCGAAAAATAAGCTGAGGACCCCCTCACATGTGTTCCCTCAAAAATATATGTATATACACATTGCACGCACAGTTTCATAATATCAACAGCCATGGAAAGCTGAAAATAAATACGTTAACTGCATCCACTGCGAAATTTGTTAAATTTGGCGGACCCCCTGTCAAAGTGCCACGGACCCCTGGGGGTCTGCGGACCCCACTTAGAGACCCCCTGATCTATGGTACTCTATCAGGAGGGGAACATACGAAGATATGAACTATAATTTAGCACGCTTTTGTTTTTCTCGCGGAATTGTGCGCATACGCTAGAGTCAACACCCACATCACACTCTAGTCAACACCCACACCCCACTCTACTCAACCCCTACACCACACTCTAGTCAACACCCACACCACACTCTAGTCAACACCCACATCACACTCTAGTCAACACCCACACCCCACTCTACTCAACCCCTACACCACACTCTAATCAACACCCACACCACACTCTAGTCAACACCCACACCCCACTCTACTCAACCCCTACACTACACTCTAGTCTACACTCACACCACACTCTACTCAACCCCTACACCACACTCTAGTCAACACCCACACCCCACTCTACTCAACCCCTACACCACACTCTAGTCAACACCCACACCACACTCTAGCCAACACCCACACCACACTCTAGTCAACACCCACACCACACTCTAGTCAACACCCACACCACACTCTAGTCAACACCCACACCCCACTCTACTCAACCCCTACACCACACTCTAGTCAACACCCACACCACACTCTAGTCAACACCCACACCACACTCTAGTCAACACCCACACCACACTCTAGTCAACACCCACATCACACTCTAGTCAACCCCCACAGCACACTCTAGTCAACACCCACACCCCACTCTACTCAACCCCTACACCACACTCTAGTCAACACCCACACCACACTCTAGTCAACACCCACACCACACTCTAGTCAACACCCACACCACACTCTAGTCAACACCCACATCACACTCTAGTCAACACCCACACCCCACTCTACTCAACCCCTACACCACACTCTAGTCAACCCCTACACCACACTCTAGTCAACACCCACACCACACTCTAGCCAACACCCACATCACACTCTAGTCAACACCCACACCCCACTCTACTCAACCCCTACACCACACTCTAGTCAACACCCACACCACACTCTAGTCAACACCCACATCACACTCTAGTCAACAGCCACACCCCACTCTACTCAACCCCTACACCACACTCTAGTCAACACCCACACCACACTCTAATCAACACCCACATCGCACTCTAGTCAACACCCACACCCCACTCTACTCAACCCCTACACCACACTCTAGTCAACACCCACACCACACTCTATTCAACACCCACATCACACTCTAGTCAACACCCACACCTCACTCTACTCAACCCCTACACCACACCCTAGTCAACACCCACACCACACTCTAATCAACACCCACACCACACTCTAGTCAACACCCACACCACACTCTAGTCAACACCCACACCACACTCTAGTCAACACCCACACCACACTCTAGTCAACACCCACACCCCACTCTACTCAACCCCTACACCACACTCTAGTCAACACCCACACCACACTCTAGTCAACACCCACACCCCACTCTACTCAACTCCTACACCACACTCTAGTCAACACCCACACCACACTCTAGTCAACACCCACATCACACTCTAGTCAACACCCACACCCCACTCTACTCAACCCCTACACCACACTCTAATCAACACCCACACCACACTCTAGTCAACACCCACACCCCACTCTACTCAACCCCTACACCACACTCTAGTCAACACTCACACCACACTCTACTCAACCCCTACACCACACTCTAGCCAACACCCACACCCCACTCTAGTCAACACCCATACCCCACACTACTCAACCCCTACACCACACTCTAGTCAACACCCACACCACACTCTAGTCAACACCCACACCACACTCTAATCAACACCCACACCACACTCTAGTCAACACCCACACCACACTCTAGTCAACACCCACACCACACTCTAGTCAACACCCATACCACACTCTAGTCAACAACCACATCACACTCTAGTCAACACCCACAGCACACTCTAGTCAACACCCACACCCCACTCTACTCAACCCCTACACCACACTCTAGTCAACACCCACACCACACTCTAGTCAACACCCACACCACACTCTAGTCAACACCCACACCACACTCTAGTCAACACCCACATCACACTCTAGTCAACACCCACACCCCACTCTACTCAACCCCTACACCACACTCTAGTCAACCCCTACACCACACTCTAGTCAACACCCACACCACACTCTAGCCAACACCCACATCATACTCTAGTCAACACCCACACCCCACTCTACTCAACCCCTACACCACACTCTAGTAAACACCCACACCACACTCTAATCAACACCCACATCGCACTCTAGTCAACACCCACACCCCACTCTACTCAACCCCTACACCACACTCTAGTCAACACCCACACCACACTCTAGTCAACACCCACATCACACTCTAGTCAACACCCACACCTCACTCTACTCAACCCCTACACCACACCCTAGTCAACACCCACACCACACTCTAGTCAACACCCACACCACACTCTAGTCAACACCCACACCACACTCTAGTCAACACCCACACCACACTCTAGTCAACACCCACACCACACTCTAGTCAACACCCACACCACACACTAGCCAACACCCACACCACACTCCAGTCAACACACACACCACACTCTAGCCAACACTCACACCACACTCTAGCCAACACCCACACCACATTCTAGCCAACACCCACACCACACTCTAGTCAACACCCATACCATACTTTAGTCAACACCCACACCACACTCTAGTCAACACCCACACCACACTCTAGTCAACACCCACACCACATTTTAGTCAACACCCACACCACACTCTAGTCAACATCTACACCACACTCTAGTCAACACCCACACCACACTCTAGTCAACACTCACACCACACTCTAGTCAACACCCACACCACACTCTAGTCAACACTCACAACACACTCTAGTCAACACTCACAACACACTCTAGTCAACACCCACACCACACTCTAGTCAACACCTACACCACACTCTAGTCAACACCCACACAACACTCTAGTCAACAATCACACCACACTCTAGTCAACACCCACACCACACTCTAGTCAACACCCACGCCACACTTTAGTCAACACCTACACCACACTCCAGTCAACACCCACACCACACTTTAGTCAACACCTACACCCCACTCTAGTCAACACCTACATCACACTCTAGTCAACACCCACACCACACTCTAGTCAACACCCACACCACACTCTAATGAACACCCACACCACACTCTAGTCAACACCCACACCCCACTCTACTCAACCCCTACACCACACTCTATTCAACACCCACACCATACTCTAGTTAACACCCACACCACACTCTAGCCAACACCCACACCACACTCTAGCCAACACCCACACCACACTCCAGTCAACACCCACACCACACTCTAGCCAACACTCACACCACACTCTAGCCGACACCCACACCACATTCTAGCCAACACCCACACCACACTCTAGTCAACACCCATACCACACTCTAGTCAACACCCACACCACACTCTAGTCAACACCCACACCACACTCTAGTCAACACCCACACCACACTTTAGTCAACACCCACACCACACTCTAGTCAACATCTACACCACACTCTAGTCAACACCCACACCACACTCTAGTCAACACTCACACCACACTCTAGTCAACACTCACACCACACTCTAGTCAACACTCACAACACACTCTAGTCAACACTCACAACACACTCTAGTCAACACCCACACCACACTCAAGTCAACACCTAAACCACACTCTAGTCAACACCCACACAACACTCTAGTCAACAATCACACCACACTCTAGTCAACACCCACACCTCACTCTAGTCAACACCCACGCCACACTTTAGTCAACACCTACACCACACTCTAGTCAACACCCACACCACACTCTAGTCAACACCTACACCCCACTCTAGTCAACACCCACTTCACACTGTAGTTAATCAGCATTTTTCTCCATCATCAGCCTAATGAGTGCCAAAAAATCACATTTCAGACGCCAAGCTATTCTATTGCCACTCCATTATAAAATAAGGCCAATTCATGCATTGCATCGAAGCTTCTTATAGATAAATGTCGGCGCAAGTTGCGAGCGCAACTCAGCTTGCAAGCCTCCCCGATTCCGCCTTCTTTAGGGCGCCCAAGAGAATTTAAAGGGCCTTAGCACGTGTAAATACAGCAGGCCATTGGAGCCATGAGGTAGTCTAGGTCTTAGGCTGCCAAGCAAGCTTGAATGATCAGGAAGAACTTGTATGGAAATACACAGAACTGGGTGCTACTACAGCGTGAGGTCTACCGCCATATGTCGCCTACTCAGGTGCAGTTTAAGACGTACATATTAAGTGTTTATCGCTACATTAAATGTATGGAAATGAGGAATATCCATTAGTAACCTAACTTCACGATATAGTACTGGCTAGAGGTAGATCTCATGCTCTGGTGTGGTAGACTTCACGCTATAGTACTGGCTAGAGGTAACCCTCACACTATGGTGTGGTAGACCTCTCGCTATAGTACTGGCTAGAGGTAGCCCTCACACTATGGTGTGGTAGACCTCTCGCTATAGTACTGGCTAGAGGTAGCCCTCACACTATGGTGTGGTAGACCTCTCGCTATAGTACTGGCTAGAGGTAACCCTCACACTTTGGTGTGGTAGACCTCTCGCTATAGTACTGGCTAGAGGTAACCCTCACACTATGGTGGGGTAGACCTCTCGCTATAGTACTGGCTAGAGGTAACCCTCACACTATGGTGTGGTAGACCTCTCGCTATAGTACTGGCTAGAGGTAACCCTCACACTATGGTGTGGTAGACCTCTCGCTATAGTACTGGCTAGAGGTAACCCTCACACTATGGTGTGGTAGACCTCTCGCTATAGTACTGGCTAGAGGTAACCCTCACACTATGGTGAGGAAGACCTCTCGCTATAGTACTGGCTACTCATGCGGTAGTGTGGTAGACCTCTCGCTATAGTACTGGCTAGAGGTAACCCTCACACTATGGTGTGGTAGACCTCTCGCTATAGCACTGGCTAGAGGTAACCCTCACACTATGGTGTGGTAGACCTCTCGCTATAGTACTGGCTAGAGGTAACCCTCACACTATGGTGTGGTAGACCTCTCGCTATAGTACTGGCTAGAGGTAGCCCTCACACTATGGTGTGGTAGACCTCTCGCTATAGTACTGGCTAGAGGTAACCCTCACACTATGGTGTGGTAGACCTCTCGCTATAGTACTGGCTAGAGGTAACCCTCACACTATGGTGTGGTAGACCTCTCGCTATAGTACTGGCTAGAGGTAACCCTCACACTATGGTGTGGTAGACCTCTCTCTATAGTACTGGCTAGAGGTAGATCTCATGCGGTATTGTGGTAGACCTCTCGCTATAGTACTGGCTAGAGGTAGATCTCATGCGGTAGTGTGGTAGACCTCTCGCTATAGTACTGGCTAGAGGTAACCCTCACACTATGGTGTGGTAGACCTCTCGCTATAGTACTGGCTAGAGGTAACCCTCACATTATGGTGTGGTAGACCTCTCGCTATAGTACTGGCTAGAGGTAACCCTCACACTATGGTGTGGTAGACCTCTCGCTATAGTACTGGCTAGAGGTAACCCTCACACTATGGTGTGGTAGACCTCTCGCTATAGTACTGGCTAGAGGTAACCCTCACACTATGGTGTGGTAGACCTCTCGCTATAGTACTGGCTAGAGGTAGCCCTCACACTATGGTGTGGTAGACCTCTCGCTATAGTACTGGCTAGAGGTAGATCTCATGCGGTAGTGTGGTAGACCTCTCGCTATAGTACTGGCTAGAGGTAGCCCTCACACTATGGTGTGGTAGACCTCTCGCTATAGTACTGGTTAGAGGTAGATCTCATGCGGTAGTGTGGTAGACTTCTCGCTATAGTACTGGCTAGAGGTAGATCTCATGCGGTAGTGTGGTAGACCTCTCGCTATAGTACTGGCTAGAGGTAGCCCTCACACTATGGTGTGGTAGACCTCTCGCTATAGTACTGGCTAGAGGTAGATCTCATGCGGTAGTGTGGTAGACCTCTCGCTATAGTACTGGCTAGAGGTAGCCCTCACACTATGGTGTGGTAGACCTCTCGCTATAATACTGGCTAGAGGTAACCCTCACACTATGGTGTGGTAGACCTCTCGCTATAGTACTGGCTAGAGGTAACCCCCACACTATGGTGTGGTAGACCTCTCGCTATAGTACTGGCTAGAGGTAACCCTCACACTATGGTGTGGTAGACCTCTCGCTATAGTACTGGCTAGAGGTAGCCCTCACACTATGGTGTGGTAGACCTCTCGCTATAGTACTGGCTAGAGGTTGCCCTCACACTATGGTGTGGTAGACCTCTCGCTATAGTACTGGCTAGAGGTAACCCTCACACTATGGTGTGGTAGACCTCTCGCTATAGTCCTGGCTAGAGGTAGATCTCATGCGGTAGTGTGGTAGACCTCTCGCTATAGTACTGGCTAGAGGTAACCCTCACACTATGGTGTGGTAGACCTCTCGCTATAGTCCTGGCTAGAGGTAGATCTCATGCGGTAGTGTGGTAGACCTCTCGCTATAGTCCTGGCTAGAGGTAGATCTCATGCGGTAGTGTGGTAGACCTCTCGCTATAGTACTGGCTAGAGGTAACCCTCACACTATGGTGTGGTAGACCTCTCGCTATAGTACTGGCTAGAGGTAGATCTCATGCGGTAGTGTGGTAGACCTCTCGCTATAGTACTAGCTAGAGGTAGGTCTCATGCTGTAGTATGATAGACCTCTAGCCAGCACTATTGCGTGAGGTTTACCACACCATAGTACTAGCTAGAGGTAGCTCTCACGCTATAGTGAGGTAGGCCTCACGCTCCAGCAGCACCCAGAACTATATCTATCTACAGTGAATGCGTAAATTAGGGAATTCCGTAAATTTCACACGTCAGACGGACAAGGGAAGACTTAATATTTCATGTAAGAGGCTTCATGTAATGTCTGGTAGAGAGACTATGAGATTATACTGTTCTGTCTCACTGTTGAGAACAACCAAACATATTCCTTTTTACTCAGGTTTGACTTTCTTAAATTAATAAGGTAATATGATTTCCCTAGGCACGTAAGGCTTTGCACTTCCATTGTTCATTAAGGTTTGCAAATACGGGAAACATTTATGAATTTCTGCGTTAGAGAGCCTGAATAACTCGTGAATGCGAAATTAATTCCTTGATATTTTACGTAATGATTTCATGTATGAAAAATCAGTCCGAGTGCTCCTTCGGACGAGTGTTTCGGAATCGAAAATTCTAATTCAATTCAACAGCCAGATAGAATACTTAATACGGTTTTTCGATGAAAGACAGAAACCCGATTGAAAAGAGTAAAGACTAATATGCATTCTCAAGGGACGTCAATGAAGATGTTTCATGGGACCTGTGAGAGCCAAGATGCTTTCAAGTGAAAAACTTGAGCCTATTTTTTTACGGGAGAAGTTATTCTTATTTTTGAAAAGATTAAAAGTCAAACCTCTTCATTTACCAGCCTTCTCACGGTCAGTTGATCAATATAAGCAATACACTTACATAAGTTGTATACATAAGTTAACAATATTTAAGTTAATTTCGATTGCAAAACGAGAACTGCTTTTTCAAAACGCGAACATCTGATTCAAAAGTACATCTTACCTTAGGTATTACTATAATCTTTGGTTGGTAGAATGTAAACGTAGGATGTGACGTTTCTTAAGCAGGCAGCACACAATGCGCAGAACAGACAGAATCCACCGTCCGAAAACAATTTTTACACGTCATATACAAACAAAAAAATGCGCACAAGAACGAGCCGTAGGGTGGGTTTTTGCGTCAAGATGTGGGACAAAAGATCGAAGTTCACCTCCAGTAAAAAAAAACAAAAAAACATCCGCTAGTGAGAGAACAGACATCGGCGATGCGGCCTATCGGGCGCAAAAAAAGGCGCATCTTGAAAATTTAGCCGTCATCGCGCAAGTCAGGCGTCGCCTCTGGCTGTTGTGGGTGTGAGACTTGTGAACCGCAAAAAGTTAAGCTATACATTTCGCAAAAACTTTTCGCGATCTTTGTTATTGTGAACTTCATTTATTTATTGTAAACTTTATTCATTTATTGCGAACTTTATTTATCTATTGCGAACTTTATTCATTTATTGCGAACTTCATTTATCTATTGCGAAATTTATTTATCTATAGTCAACTTTATTTATTTAGTACCAACTTTATTTATCTATTGTCACTTTATTTATCTATAGTCAACTTTATTTATTTAGTGCCAACTTTATTTATCTATAGTCAACTTTATTTATTTAGTGCCAACTTTATTTATCTATTGTCAACTTTATTTATCTATAGTCAACTTTATTCATTTAGTGCCAACTTTATTTATCTATAGTCAACTTTATTTATTTAGTGCCAACTTTATTTATCAATTGTCAACTTTATTTATCTATTGTAAACTTTATTTATCTATAGTCAACTTTTTTATTTAGTGCCAACTTTATATATCTATTGTCAACTTTATTTATCTATAGTCAACTTTATTTATCTATAGTCAACTTTATTTATTTAGTGCCAACTTTATTTATCTATTGTCAACTTTAATTATATATTAGTCAACTTTATTTATTTAGTGCCAACTTTATTTACCTATTGTCAACTTTATGTATTTAGTGCCAACTTAATTATCAATTGTCAACTTTATTCATCAATAGTCAACTTCATTTATTTAGTGCCAACTTTATTTATCTATAGTCAACTTTATTTATTTAGTGCCAACTTTATTTATCTATAGTCAACTTTATTTATTAAGTGCCAACTTTATTTATCTATTGTCAACTTTATTTATCTATTGTCAACTTTATTTATCTATAGCCAACTTTATTTATTTAGTGCCAACTTTATTTATCTATTGTCAACTTTATTTATCAATAGTCAACTTTATTTATTTAGTGCCAACTTTATTTTTCTATAGTCAACTTTATTTATTTAGTGCCAAATTTATTTATCTATTGTCAACTTTATTTATCTATTGTCAACTTTATTCATCTATAGTCAACTTTATTTATTTAGTGCCAACTTTATTTATCTATTGTCAACTTTATTTATCTATAGTCAACTTTATTTATTTAGTACCAACTTTATTTATCTATAGTCAACTTTATTTATTTAGTGCCAACTTTATTTATTTAGTACCAACTTTATTTATCTATAGTCAACTTTATTTATTTAGTGCCAACTTTATTTATCTATTGTCAACTTTATTTATCTATAGTCAACTTTATTTATTTAGTGCCAACTTTATTTATCTATAGTCAACTTTATTTATTTAGTGCCAACTTTATTTGTCTATTGTCAACTTTATTTATCTATAGTCAACTTTATTTATTTAGTGCCAACTTTATTTATCTATAGTCAACTTTATTTATTTAGTGCCAACTTTATTTATCTATTGTCAACGTTATTTATCTATAGTCAACTTTATTCATTTAGTGCCAACTTTATTTATCTATAGTCAACTTTATTTATTTAGTGCCAACTTTGTTTATCTATTGTCAACTTTACTTATCTATTGTCAACTTTATTTATTTGGTGCCAACTTTATTTGTCTATAGTCAACTTTATTTATTTAGTGCCAACTTTATTTATCTATTGTCAACTTTATTTATCTATAGTCAACTTTATTTAGTGCCAACTTTATTTTTTCTATAGTCAACTTTATTTATTTAGTGCAAACTTTATTTATCTATTGTCAACTTTATTTATCTATTGTCAACTTTATTTTTCTATAGTCAACTTTATTTATTTAGTGCCAACTTTATTCATCTATAATCAACTTCATTTATTTAGTGCCAACTTTATTTATCTATTATCAACTTTATTCACCTATAGTCAACTTTATTTATTTGAAGCCAACTTTATTTATCTATAGTAAACTTTATTTATCTATAGTAAACTTCATTTATTTAGTGCCAACTTTATTTATCTATAGTCAACTTTATTTGTTTAGTGCCAACTTTATTTATCTATTGTCAACTTTATTTATCTATTGTCAACTTTATTTATCTATAGTCAACTTTATTTAGTGCCAACTTTATTTATCTATAGTCACCTTTATTTATTTAGTGCCAACTTTATTTATCTAAAGTCAACTCTATTTATTTAGTGCCAACTTTGTTTATCTATTGTCAACTTTATTTATTTAGTGCCAACTTTATTTATCTATTGTCAACTTTATTCATCTATTGTCAACTTTATTTATCTATAGTCACCTTTATTTATTTAGTGCCAACTTTATTTATCTGAAGTCAACTCTATTTATTTAGTGCAAACTTTGTTTATCTATTGTCAACTTTACTTATCTATTGTCAACTTTATTTATCTATTGTCAACTTTATTTATCTATTGTAAACTTTATTTATTTAGTGCCAACTTTATTTATCTATTGTCAACTTTATTTATATATTGTCAACTTTATTTATCTATTGTCAACTTTATTTATCTATTGTCAACTTTATTTATCTATTGTAAACTTTATTTATCTATTGTCAACTTTATTTATCTATTGTCAACTTTATTTATCTATTGTCAACTTTATTTATCTATTGTCAACTTTATTTATCTACTGTCAACTTTATTTATCTATTGTCAACTTTATTTATCTATTGTCAACTTTATTTATCTATAGTCAACTTTATTTATTTAGTACCAACTTTATTTTTCTATTGTCAACTTTATTTATCTATTGTCAACTTTATTTATTTAGTACGGACTTTATTTATTTAGTGCCAACTTTATCATTGAAAAACCGCTTAACGGTATTCTAAAACATTTTTTTTTGGGGGGGCAACTTGTGTATGTATGTAAATATGTATTGGGGGCACCCTTTGTGTGTAAATATATATTGGGGGCACCCTGTGTGTGTATGTAAATATATATTGGGGGCACCCTGTGTGCATATGTAAATATGTATTGGGGGGGCACCCTGTGTGTGTATGTAAATATATATTGGGGCACCCTGTTTGTGTATGTAAATATATATTGGGGGGCACCCTGTGTGTGTATGTAAATATAAATTGGGGGGGCACCCTGTGTGTGTGTATGTAAATATATATTGGGGGGCACCCTGTGTGTGTATGTAAATATATATTGGGGGGCACCCTGTGTGTATATGTAAATATATATTGGGGGGGCACCCTGTGTGTGTATGTAAATATATATTATGGGGCACCCTGTGTGTGAATGTAAATATGTATTGGGGGGCACCCTGTGTGTGTATGTAAATATATATTGGGGGGCACCCTGTGTGTGTATGTAAATATATATTGGGGGGGCACCCTGTGTGTGTATGTAAATATATATTGGGGGGGCACCCTGTGTGTGTATGTAAATATATATTGGGGGGGCACCCTTTGTGTGTGTATGTAAATGTATATTGGGGGCACCCTGTGTGTGTATGTATATATATATTGGGGGGGCACCCTGTGTGTGTATGTAAATATATATTGGGGGCACCCTGTGTGTTTATGTAAATATATATTGGGGGGCACCCTGTGTGTGTATGTAAATGTATATTGGGGGCACCCTGTGTGTGAATGTAAATATATATTGGGGGGCACCCTGTGTGTGTATGTAGATATATATTGGGGGGGGCACCCTGTGTGTGTATGTAAATATATATTGGGGGCACCCTGTGTGTGTATGTAAATATATATTGGGGGGCACCCTGTGTGTGTATGTAAATATATATTGGGGGCACCCTGTGTGTGTATGTAAATATATATTGGGGGCACCCTGTGTGTGTATGTAAATATATATTGGGGGCACCCTGTGTGTGTATGTATAAATATATATTGGGGGGGCATCCTGTGTGTGTATGTAAATATATATTGGGGGCACCCTGTGTGTGTATCTAAATATATATTGGGGGCACCCTGTGTGTGTATGTAAATATATATTGGGGGGGCACCCTGGGTGTGTATGTAAATATATATTGGGGGGCACCCTGTGTGTGTATGTAAATATATATTGGGGGGCACCCTGTGTGTGTATGTAAATATATATTGGGGGCACCCTGAGTGTGTATGTAAATATATATTGGGGGCACCCTGTGTGTGTATGTAAATATATATTGGGGGGGCACCCTGTGTGTGTATGTAAATATATATTGGGGGCACCCTGTGTGTGTATGTAAATATATATTGGGGGGGCACCCTGTGTGTGTATGTAAATATATATTGGGAGCACCCTGTGTGTGTATGTAAATATATATTGGGGGCACCCTGTGTGTGTATGTAAATATATATTGGGGGCACCCTGTGTGTGTATGTAAATATATATTGGGGGCACCCTGTGTGTGTATGTAAATATATATTGGGGGCACCCTGTGTGTGTATGTAAATATATATTGGGGGGCACCCTGTGTGTGTATGTAAATATATATTGGGGGGCACCCTGTGTGTGTATGTATATATATATTGGGGGCACCCTGTGTGTGTATGTAAATATATATTGGGGGGCACCCTGTGTGTGTATGTAAGATATATTGGGGGCACCCTGTGTGTGTATGTAAATATATATTGGGGGCACCCTGTGTGTGTATGTAAATATATATTGGGGGCACCCTGTGTGTGTATGTAAATATATATTGGGGGCACCCTGTGTGTGTATGTAAATATATATTGGGGGCACCCTGTGTGTGTATGTAAATATATATTGGGGGGCACCCTGTGTGTGTATGTAAATATATATTGGGGGGGCACCCTGTGTGTGTATGTAAATATATATTGGGGGGGGCACCCTGTGTGTGTATGTAAATATATATTGGGGGCACCCTGTGTGTGTATGTAAATATATATTGGGGGGCACCCTGTGTGTGTATGTAAATATATATTGGGGGGGGCTTCCTGTGTGTGTATGTAAATATATATTGGGGGCACCCTGTGTGTGTATGTAAATATATATTGGGGGGCACCCTGTGTGTGTATGTAAATACATATTGGGGGCACCCTGTGTGTGTATGTATATTGGGGGGCACCCTGTGTGTGTATGTAAATATATATTGGGGGGCACCCTGTGTGTGTATGTAAATATATATTGGGGGCACCCTGTGTGTGTATGTAAATATATATTGGGGGGCACCCTGTGTGTGTATGTTAATATATATTGGGGGCACCCTGTGTGTGTATGTAAATATATATTGGGGGGGCACCTTGTGTGTGTATGTAAATATATATTGGGGGCACCCTGTGTGTGTATGTAAATATATATTGGGGGGCACCCTGTGTGTGTATGTAAATATATATTGGGGGGGCACCCTGTGTGTGTATGTAAATATATATTGGGGGGGCACCCTGTGTGTGTATGTAAATATATATTGGGGGGGCACCCTGTGTGTGTATGTAAATATATATTGGGGGGCACCCTGTGTGTGTATGTAAATATATATTGGGGGCACTCTGTGTGTGTATGTAAATATATATTGGGGGGCACCCTGTGTGTGTATGTAAATATATATTGGGGGGCACCCTGTGTTTGTATGTAAATATATATTGGGGGCACCCTGTGTGTGTATGTATATATATATTGGGGGGGCACCCTTTGTGTGTATGTAAATATATATTGGGGGGGCACCCTTTGTGTGTATGTAAATATATATTGGGGGGGCACCCTGTGTGTGTATGTAAATATATATTGGGGGGCACCCTGTGTGTGTATGTAAATATATATTGGGGGGGCACCCTGTGTGTGTATTTAAATATATATTGGGGGGCACCCTGTGTGTGTATGTAAATATATATTGGGGGCACCCTGTGTGTGTAAGTTAATATATATTGGGGGGCACCCTGTGTGTGTATGTAAATATATATTGGGGGGGCACCCTTTGTGTGTATGTAAATATATATTGGGGGGGCACCCTTTGTGTGTATGTAAATATATATTGGGGGGGCACCCTTTGTGTGTATGTAAATATATATTGGGGGCACCCTGTGTGTGTATGTAAATATATATTGGGGGGGCACCCTTTGTGTGTATGTAAATATATATTGGGGGGGCACCCTTTGTGTGTATGTAAATATATATTGGGGGGGCACCCTGTGTGTGTATGTAAATATATATTGGGGGGGCACCCTGTGTGTGTATGTAAATATATATTGGGGGGCACCCTGTGTGTGTATGTAAATATATATTGGGGGGGCACCCTTTGTGTGTATGTAAATATATATTGGGGGGGCACCCTGTGTGTGTATGTAAATATATATTGGGGGGCACCCTGTGTGTGTATGTAAATATATATTGGGGGGCACCCTGTGTGTGTATGTAAATATATATTGGGGGGCACCCTGTGTGTGTGTATGTAAATATATATTGGGGGGGCACCCTTTGTGTGTATGTAAATATATATTGGGGGGGCACCCTTTGTGTGTATGTAAATATATATTGGGGGCACCCTGTGTGTGTATGTAAATATATATTGGGGGGCACCCTGTGTGTGTATATAAATATATATTGGGGGGCACCCTGTGTGTGTATGTAAATATATATTGGGGGCACCCTGTGTGTGTATGTATATATATATTGGGGGGGCACCCTTTGTGTGTATGTAAATATATATTGGGGGGGCACCCTTTGTGTGTATGTAAATATATATTGGGGGGCACCCTGTGTGTGTATGTAAATATATATTGGGGGGGCACCCTGTGTGTGTATGTAAATGTATATTGGGGGGCACCCTTTGTGTGTATGTAAATATATATTGGGGGGGCACCCTGTGTGTGTATGTAAATATATATTGGGGGGCACCCTGTGTGTGTACGTAAATATATATTGGGGGGGCACCCTGTGTGTGTATGTAAATATATATTGGGGGGCACCCTGTGTGTGTATGTAAATATATATTGGGGGCACCCTGTGTGTGTATGTAAATATATATTGGGGGGGCACCCTTTGTGTGTATGTAAATATATATTGGGGGGGGCACCCTTTGTGTGTATGTAAATATATATTGGGGGCACCCTGTGTGTGTATGTAAATATATATTGGGGGGCACCCTGTGTGTGTATGTAAATATATATTGGGGGGCACCCTGTGTGTGTATGTAAATATATATTGGGGCACCCTGTGTGTGTATGTATATATATATTGGGGGGGCACCCTTTGTGTGTATGTAAATATATATTGGGGGGGCACCCTTTGTGTGTATGTAAATATATATTGGGGGGGCACCCTGTGTGTGTATGTAAATATATATTGGGGGGGCACCCTGTGTGTGTATGTAAATGTATATTGGGGGGCACCCTTTGTGTGTATGTAAATATATATTGGGGGGGCACCCTTTGTGTGTATGTAAATATATATTGGGGGGGCACCCTGTGTGTGTATGTAAATATATATTGGGGGGGCACCCTGTGTGTGTATGTAAATATATATTGGGGGCACCCTGTGTGTGTATGTAAATATATATTGGGGGGGCACCCTTTGTGTGTATGTAAATATATATTGGGGGGGCACCCTGTGTGTGAATGTAAATATATATTGGGGGCACCCTGTGTGCGTATGTAAATATATATTGGGGGGGCACCCTTTGTGTGTATGTAAATATATATTGAGGGGGCACCCTTTGTGTGTATGTAAATATATATTGGGGGCACCCTGTGTGTGTATGTAAATATATATTGGGGGGCACCCTGCGTGTGTATGTAAATATATATTGGGGGGCACCCTGTGTGTGTATGTAAATATATATTGGGGGGCACCCTGTGTGTGTATGTAAATATATATTGGGGGGGCACCCTTTGTGTGTATGTAAATATATATTGGGGGGGCACCCTGTGTGTGTATGTGAATATATATTGGGGGGGCACCCTGTGTGTGTATGTAAATGTATATTGGGGGGCACCCTTTGTGTGTATGTAAATATATATTGGGGGGGCACCCTGTGTGTGTATGATAAATATATATTGGGGGCACCCTGTGTGTGTATGTAAATATATATTGGGGGCACCCTGTGTGTGTATGTAAATATATATTGGGGGGGCACCCTTTGTGTGTATGTAAATATATATTGGGGGGGCACCCTTTGTGTGTATGTAAATATATATTGGGGGCACCCTGTGTGTGTATGTAAATATATATTGGGGGGCACCCTGTGTGTGTATGTAAATATATATTGGGGGGGCACCCTTTGTGTGTATGTAAATATATATTGGGGGGCACCCTGTGTGTGTATGTAAATATATATTGGGGGCACCCTGTGTGTGTATGTAAATATATATTGGGGGCACCCTGTGTGTGTATGTAAATATATATTGGGGGGCACCCTGTGTGTGTATGTTAATATATATTGGGGGCACCCTGTGTGTGTATGTGAATATATATTGGGGGGCACCCTGTGTGTGTATGTAAATATATATTGGGGCACCCTATATGTGTATGTAAATATATATTGGGGGGCACCCTGTGTGTGTATGTAAATATATATTGAGGGGGCACCCTGTGTGTGTATGTAAATATATATTGGGGGGGCACCCTGTGTGTGTATGTAAATATATATTGGGGGGGGCACCCTGTGTGTGTATGTAAATATATATTGGGGGGCACCCTGTGTGTGTATGTAAATATATATTGGGGGCACCCTGTGTGTGTATGTAAATATATATTGGGGGGCACCCTGTGTGTGTATGTAAATATATATTGGGGGGCACCCTGTGTGTGTATGTAAATATATATTGGGGGGGCACCCTGTGTGTGCATGTAAATGAATATTGGGGGGCACCCTTTGTGTGTATGTAAATATATATTGGGGGCGCACCCTTTGTGTGTATGTAAATATATATTGGGGGGGCACCCTGTGTGTGTATGTAAATATATATTGGGGGGGCACCCTGTGTGTGTATGTAAATATATATTGGGGGCACCCTGTGTGTGTATGTAAATATATATTGGGGGGGCACCCTTTGTGTGTATGTAAATATATATTGGGGGGGCACCCTGTGTGTGAATGTAAATATATATTGGGGGGCACCCTGTGTGTGTATGTAAATATATATTCAGGGCACCCTGTGTGTGTATGTAAATATATATTGGGGGGGCACCCTTTGTGTGTATGTAAATATATATTGGGGGGGCACCCTCTGTGTGTATGTAAATATATATTGGGGGCACCCTGTGTGTGTATGTAAATATATATTGGGGGGCACCCTTTGTGTGTATGTAAATATATATTGGGGAGCCACCCTTTGTGTGTATGTAAATATATATTGGGGGGCACCCTGTGTGTGTATGTAAATATATATTGGGGGCACCCTGTGTGTGTATGTAAATATATATTGGGGGGCACCCTTTGTGTGTATGTAAACATATATTGGGGGGGCACCCTCTGTGTGTATGTAAAAATATATTGGGGGGGCACCCTGTGTGTGTATGTAAATATATATTGGGGGGGCACACTGTGTGTGTATGTAAATATATATTGGGGGGCACCCTGTGTGTGTATGTAAATATATATTGGGGGGCACCCTGTGTGTGTATGTAAATATATATTATGGGGCACCCTGTGTGTGAATGTAAATATATATTGGGGGGCACCCTGTGTGTGTATGTAAATATATATTATGGGGCACCCTGTGTGTGAATGTAAATATATATTGGGGGGCACCCTGTGTGTGTATGTAAATATATATTGGGGGGCACCCTGTGTGTGTATGTAAATATATATTGGGGCACCCTGTTTGTGTATGTAAATATATATTGGGGGGCACCCTGTGTGTGTATGTGAATATATATTGGGGGCACCCTGTGTGTGTATGTAAATATAAATTGGGGGGGCACCCTGTGTGTGTGTGTATGTAAATATATATTGGGGGGCACCCTGTGTGTGTATGTAAATATATATTGGGGGGCACCCTGTGTGTGTATGTAAATATATATTGGGGGGGCACCCTGTGTGTGTATGTAAATATATATTATGGGGCACCCTGTGTGTGAATGTAAATATATATTGGGGGGCACCCTGTGTGTGTATGTAAATATATATTGGGGGGCACCCTCTGTGTGTATGTAAATATATATTGGGGGGGCACCCTGTGTGTGTATGTAAATATATATTGGGGGGGGGGCACCCTGTGTGTGTATGTAAATATATATTGGGGGGGCACCCTGTGTGTGTATGTAAATGTATATTGGGGGCACCCTGTGTGTGTATGTAAATATATGTTGGGGGGGCACCCTGTGTGTGTATGTAAATATATATTGGGGGCACCCTGTGTGTTTATGTAAATATATATTGGGGGGCACCCTGTGTGTGTATGTAAATATATATTGGGGGGCACCCTGTGTGTGTATGTAAATATATGTTGGGGGGGCACCCTGTGTGTGTATGTAAATATATATTGGGGGCACCCTGTGTGTTTATGTAAATATATATTGGGGGGCACCCTGTGTGTGTATGTAAATATATATTGGGGGGCACCCTGTGTGTGTATGTAAATGTATATTGGGGGCACCCTGTGTGTTTATGTAAATATATATTGGGGGGCACCCTGTGTGTGTATGTAAATGTATATTGGGGGCACCCTGTGTGTTTATGTAAATGTATATTGGGGGGCACCCTGTGTGTGTATGTAAATATATATTGGGGGGCACCCTGTGTGTGTATGTAAATGTATATTGGGGGGCACCCTGTGTGTTTATGTAAATATATATTGGGGGGCACCCTGTGTGTGTATGTAAATGTATATTGGGGGCACCCCTGTGTGTTTATGTAAATATATATTGGGGGGCACCCTGTGTGTGTATGTAAATGTATATTGGGGGGCACCCTGTGTGTGTATGTAAATGTATATTGGGGGCACCCTGTGTGTTTATGTAAATATATATTGGGGGGCACCCTGTGTGTGTATGTAAATGTATATTGGGGGCACCCTGTGTGTTTATGTAAATATATATTGGGGGGCACCCTGTGTGTGTATGTAAATGTATATTGGGGGCACCCTGTGTGTTTATGTAAATATATATTGGGGGGCACCCTGTGTGTGTATGTAAATGTATATTGGGGGGCACCCTGTGTGTGTATGTAAATGTATATTGGGGGGCACCCTGTGTGTTTATGTAAATATATATTGGGGGCACCCTGTGTGTGTATGTAAATGTATATTGGGGGCACCCTGTGTGTTTATGTAAATATATATTGGGGGGCACCCTGTGTGTTTATGTAAATATATATTGGGGGGCACCCTGTGTGTGTATGTAAATGTATATTGGGGGCACCCTGTGTGTTTATGTAAATATATATTGGGGGGCACCCTGTGTGTGTATGTAAATATATATTGGGGGGCACCCTGTGTGTGTATGTAAATGTATATTGGGGGCACCCTGTGTGTGAATGTAAATATATATTGGGGGGGCACCCTGTGTGTGTATGTAAATATATATTGAGGGGGCACCCTGTGTGTGTATGTAAATATATATTGGGGGCACCCTGTGTGTGTATGTAAATATATATTGGGGGGCACCCTGTGTGTGTATGTAAATATAAATTGGGGGCACCCTGTGTGTGTATGTAAATATATATTGGGGGCACCCTGTGTGTGTATGTAAATATATATTGGGGGCACCCTGTGTGTGTATGTAAATATATATTGGGGGGGCACCCTGTGTGTGTATGTAAATATATATTGGGGGCACCCTGTGTGTGTATGTAAATATATATTGGGGGCACCCTGTGTGTGTATGTAAATATATATTGGGGGGCACCCTGTGTGTGTATGTAAATATATATTGGGGGGCACCCTGTGTGTGTATGTAAATATATATTGGGGGGCACCCTGTGTGTGTATGTAAATATATATTGGGGGCACCCTGTGTGTGTATGTAAATATATATTGGGGGCACCCTGTGTGTGTATGTAAATATATATTGGGGGGGCACCCTGTGTGTGTATGTAAATATATATTGGGGGCACCCTGTGTGTGTATGTAAATATATATTGGGGGGGCACCCTGTGTGTGTATGTAAGTATATATTGGGGGCACCCTGTGTGTGTATGTAAATATATATTGGGGGCACCCTGTGTGTGTATGTAAATATATATTGGGGGCACCCTGTGTGTGTATGTTAATATATATTGGGGGCACCCTGTGTGTGTATGTAAATATATATTGGGGGCACCCTGTGTGTGTATGTAAATATATATTGGGGGGCACCCTGTGTGTGTATGTAAATATATATTGGGGGGCACCCTGTGTGTGTATGTAAATATATATTGGGGGCACCCTGTGTGTGTATGTAAATATATATTGGGGGGCACCCTGTGTGTGTATGTAAATATATATTGGGGGGGCACCCTGTGTGTGTATGTAAATATATTTTGGGGGCACCCTGTGTGTGTATGTAAATATATATTGGGGGCACCCTGTGTGTGTATGTAAATATATATTGGGGGCACCCTGTGTGTGTATGTAAATATATATTGGGGGGCACCCTGTGTGTGTATGTAAATATATATTGGGGGGCACCCTGTGTGTGTATGTAAATATATATTGGGGGGGCACCCTGTGTGTGTATGTAAATATATATTGGGGGCACCCTGTGTGTGTATGTAAATATATATTGGGGGGCACCCTGTGTGTGTATGTAAATATATATTGGGGGAGGCACCCTGTGTGTGTATGTAAATATATATTGGGGGCACCCTGTGTGTGTATGTAAATATATATTGGGGGGCACCCTGTGTGTGTATGTAAATATATATTGGGGGCACCCTGTGTGTGTATGTAAATATATATTGGGGGGCACCCTGTGTGTGTATGTAAATATATATTGGGGGGGGCACCCTGTGTGTGTATGTAAATATATATTGGGGGGCACCCTTTGTGTGTATGTAAATATATATTGGGGGGGGCACCCTGTGTGTGTATGTAAATATATATTGGGGGGCACCCTTTGTGTGTATGTAAATATATATGGGGGGGGCACCCTGTGTGTGTATGTAAATATATATTGGGGGCACCCTGTGTGTGTATGTAAATATATATTGGGGGGCACCCTTTGTGTGTATGTAAATATATATTGGGGGCACCCTGTGTGTGTATGTAAATATATATTGGGGGGGCACCCTGTGTGTGTATGTAAATATATATTGGGGGGGGCACCCTGTGTGTGTATGTAAATGTATATTGGGGGGCACCCTTTGTGTGTATGTAAATATATATTGGGGGGGCACCCTGTGTGTGTATGTAAATATATATTGGGGGGCACCCTATGTGTGTATGTAAATATATATTGGGGGCACCCTGTGTGTGTGTATGTAAATATATATTGGGGGGGCACCCTTTGTGTGTATGTAAATATATATTGGGGGGGCACCCTTTGTGTGTATGTAAATATACTTTGTGTGTATGTAAAAATATATTGGGGGGGCACCCTGTGTGTGTATGTAAATATATATTGGGGGCACCCTGTGTGTTTATGTAAATGTATATTGGGGGGCACCCTGTGTGTGTATGTAAATATATATTGGGGGGGCACCCTGTGTGTGTATGTAAATGTATATTGGGGGGCACCCTGTGTGTTTATGTAAATATATATTGGGGGGCACCCTGTGTGTGTATGTAAATGTATATTGGGGGCACCCCTGTGTGTTTATGTAAATATATATTGGGGGGCACCCTGTGTGTGTATGTAAATGTATATTGGGGGGCACCCTGTGTGTGTATGTAAATGTATATTGGGGGCACCCTGTGTGTTTATGTAAATATATATTGGGGGGCACCCTGTGTGTGTATGTAAATGTATATTGGGGGCACCCTGTGTGTTTATGTAAATATATATTGGGGGGCACCCTGTGTGTGTATGTAAATGTATATTGGGGGCACCCTGTGTGTTTATGTAAATATATATTGGGGGGCACCCTGTGTGTGTATGTAAATGTATATTGGGGGGCACCCTGTGTGTGTATGTAAATGTATATTGGGGGGCACCCTGTGTGTTTATGTAAATATATATTGGGGGCACCCTGTGTGTGTATGTAAATGTATATTGGGGGCACCCTGTGTGTTTATGTAAATATATATTGGGGGGCACCCTGTGTGTTTATGTAAATATATATTGGGGGGCACCCTGTGTGTGTATGTAAATGTATATTGGGGGCACCCTGTGTGTTTATGTAAATATATATTGGGGGGCACCCTGTGTGTGTATGTAAATATATATTGGGGGGCACCCTGTGTGTGTATGTAAATGTATATTGGGGGCACCCTGTGTGTGTATGTAAATATATATTGGGGGGGCACCCTGTGTGTGTATGTAAATATATATTGGGGGCACCCTGTGTGTGTATGTAAATATATATTTGGGGGGCACCCTGTGTGTGTATGTAAATATATATTGGGGGCACCCTGTGTGTGTATGTAAATATATATTGGGGGCACCCTGTGTGTGTATGTAAATATATATTGGGGGCACCCTGTGTGTGTATGTAAATATATATTGGGGGCACCCTGTGTGTGTATGTAAATATATATTGGGGGGCACCCTGTGTGTGTATGTAAATATATATTGGGGGGCACCCTGTGTGTGTATGTTAAATATATATTGGGGGCACCCTGTGTGTGTATGTAAATATATATTGGGGGGCACCCTGTGTGTGTATGTAAATATATATTGGGGGGCACCCTGTGTGTGTATGTAAATATATATTGGGGGGCACCCTGTGTGTGTATGTAAATATATATTGGGGGCACCCTGTGTGTGTATGTAAATATATGTTGGGGGCACCCTGTGTGTGTATGTAAATATATATTGGGGGGGCACCCTGTGTGTGTATGTAAATATATATTGGGGGCACCCTGTGTGTGTATGTAAATATATATTGGGGGGGCACCCTGTGTGTGTATGTAAATATATATTGGGGGGGCACCCTGTGTGTGTATGTAAGTATATATTGGGGGCACCCTGTGTGTGTATGTAAATATATATTGGGGGCACCCTGTGTGTGTATGTTAATATATATTGGGGGCACCCTGTGTGTGTATGTAAATATATATTGGGGGCACCCTGTGTGTGTATGTAAATATATATTGGGGGGCACCCTGTGTGTGTATGTAAATATATATTGGGGGGCACCCTGTGTGTGTATGTAAATATATATTGGGGGCACCCTGTGTGTGTATGTAAATATATATTGGGGGGCACCCTGTGTGTGTATGTAAATATATATTGGGGGGGCACCCTGTGTGTGTATGTAAATATATTTTGGGGGCACCCTGTGTGTGTATGTAAATATATATTGGGGGCACCCTGTGTGTGTATGTAAATATATATTGGGGGCACCCTGTGTGTGTATGTAAATATATATTGGGGGGCACCCTGTGTGTGTATTTAAATATATATTGGGGGGCACCCTGTGTGTGTATGTAAATATATATTGGGGGGGCACCCTGTGTGTGTATGTAAATATATATTGGGGGCACCCTGTGTGTGTATGTAAATATATATTGGGGGGCACCCTGTGTGTGTATGTAAATATATATTGGGGGAGGCACCCTGTGTGTGTATGTAAATATATATTGGGGGCACCCTGTGTGTGTATGTAAATATATATTGGGGGGCACCCTGTGTGTGTATGTAAATATATATTGGGGGGCACCCTGTGTGTGTATGTAAATATATATTGGGGGGCACCCTGTGTGTGTATGTAAATATATATTGGGGGGGGCACCCTGTGTGTGTATGTAAATATATATTGGGGGGCACCCTTTGTGTGTATGTAAATATATATTGGGGGGGGCACCCTGTGTGTGTATGTAAATATATATTGGGGGGCACCCTTTGTGTGTATGTAAATATATATGGGGGGGGCACCCTGTGTGTGTATGTAAATATATATTGGGGGCACCCTGTGTGTGTATGTAAATATATATTGGGGGGCACCCTTTGTGTGTATGTAAATATATATTGGGGGCACCCTGTGTGTGTATGTAAATATATATTGGGGGGGCACCCTGTGTGTGTATGTAAATATATATTGGGGGGGGGCACCCTGTGTGTGTATGTAAATGTATATTGGGGGGCACCCTTTGTGTGTATGTAAATATATATTGGGGGGGCACCCTGTGTGTGTATGTAAATATATATTGGGGGGCACCCTATGTGTGTATGTAAATATATATTGGGGGCACCCTGTGTGTGTGTATGTAAATATATATTGGGGGGGCACCCTTTGTGTGTATGTAAATATATATTGGGGGGGCACCCTTTGTGTGTATGTAAATATACTTTGTGTGTATGTAAAAATATATTGGGGGGGCACCCTGTGTGTGTATGTAAATATATATTGGGGGGGCACACTGTGTGTGTATGTAAATATATTTTGGGGGGCACCTTGTGTGTGTATGTAAATATATATTGGGGGGGGCACCCTGTGTGTGTATGTAAATATATATTGGGGGGCACCCTTTGTGTGTATGTAAATATATATTGGGGGGCACCCTTTGTGTGTATGTAAATATATATTGGGGGGGGCACACTGTGTGTGTATGTAAATATATATTGGGGGGCACCCTGTGTGTGTATGTAAATATATATTGGGGGGGGCACCCTGTGTGTGTATGTAAATATATATTGGGGGGCACCCTTTGTGTGTATGTAAATATATATTGGGGGGCACCCTGTGTGTGTATGTAAATATATATTGGGGGGCACCCTGTGTGTGTATGTAAATATATATTGGGAGGGCACCCTGTGTGTGTATGTAAATATATATTGGGGGGCACCCTGTGTGTGTATGTAAATATATATTGGGAGGGCACCCTGTGTGTGTATGTAAATATATATTGGGAGGGCACCCTGTGTGTGTATGTAAATATATATTGGGGGGGCACCCTGTGTGTGTATGTAAATATATATTGGGGGGGGCACCCTGTGTGTGTATGTAAATATATATTGGGGGGCACCCTGTGTGTGTATGTAAATATATATTGGGGGGCACCCTGTGTGTGTATGTAAATATATATTGGGAGGGCACCCTGTGTGTGTATGTAAATATATATGGGGGGCACCCTGTGTGTGTATGTAAATATATATTGGGGGGGCACCCTGTGTGTGTATGTAAATATATATTGGGGGCACCCTGTGTGTGTATGTAAATATATATTGGGGGCACCCTGTGTGTGTATGTAAATATATATTGGGAGGGCACCCTGTGTGTGTATGTAAATATATATTGGGGGCACCCTGTTTGTGTATGTAAATATGGATTTGGGGGGCATCTTGTGTGTGTATGTAAATATATATTGGGGGCACCCTGTGTGTGTATGTAAATATATATTGGGGGCACCCTGTGTGTGTATGTAAATATATATTGGGGGGGCACCCTGTGTGTGTATGTTAATTTATATTGGGGGGCACCCTGTGTGTGTATGTTAATTTATATTGGGGGGCACCCTGTGTGTGTATGTTAATTTATATTGGGAGGCACCCTGTGTGTGTATGTTAATTTATATTGGGGGGCACCCTGTGTGTGTAAAAAAATGATATTGCAGATATTATTAAAGCACATTCAAGCAAAATACGCTGCAGTACATTAAGGCTCCTTATTTTTACGTGAAACCTACATATTGCAGCGGCATTCGTTGCGCGGCACGGCCTGACTCAGTTCACGGCTCTGGAAAAAATATTTAAATTAGGTAATATATAAATTATATAATATACCCTAACATATAAATGAATTAATATATAATTTATATATTATACGCTTACTTGCAGTAGCTGCGGCTCTCTCAATCAATTTATTTAACCCAAGTGGCTCTTTCGCAAAAATCAGTGAATATACCCAGTCTAACTATTTCACCGCCTGTATGCATGTTTTCCGCCGCCCAAATATCTAAACCGCTTGGGCTGCGAAAAACATGCATGCTCCGGTGAAAAGGTTTGACTGGGTAACACTGCTGTAGAGGGAGATGCAACGGGGACCGCTGCGTTAATGTTGTTCTGTTCAGTGTAGGGGCGAGCAAAAAACTGAGCGACCGTCTGGTGGAGCCAGGCTGCCACACAAACATCATATTTACGTCAGCGTTCTAACGTCTTAGCGAAAGATAAATATTGAATCGTCATTGTTTGAGTCGAGCGTCAGAGAGTACGTTTTGAGCATCGAAGAGTACGGAGAGTACGTTTTGAGCGTCGAAGAGTACGGAGAGTACGTTTTGAGCGTCGAAGAGTACGGAGAGTACGTTGTGAGCGTCGAAGAGTACGGAGAGTACGTTTTGAGCGTCGAAGAGTACGGAGAGTACGTTTTGAGCTTCGAAGAGTACGGAGAGTACGTTTTGAGCATCGAAGAGTACGGAGAGTACGTTGTTAGCGTCGAAGAGTACGGAGAGTACGTTTTGAGCGTCGAAGAGTACGGAGAGTACGTTTTGAGCGTCGAAGAGTACGGAGAGTACGTTTTGAGCGTCGAAGAGTACGGAGAGTACGTTTTGAGTGTCGAAGAGTACGGAGAGTACGTTTTGAGCGTCGAAGAGTACGGAGAGTACGTTTTGAGCATCGAAGAGTACGGAGAGTACGTTTTGAGTATCGAAGAGTACGGAGAGTACGTTTTGAGCGTCGAAGAGTACGGAGAGTACGTTTTGAGCGTCGAAGAGTACGGAGAGTACGTTTTGAGCCTCGAAGAGTACGGAGAGTACGTTTTGAGCGTCGAAGAGTACGGAGAGTACGTTTTGAGCGTCGAAGAGTACGGAGAGTACGTTTTGAGCGTCGAAGAGTACGGAGAGTACGTTTTCAGCGTCGAAGAGTACGGAGAGTACGTTTTGAGTGTCGAAGAGTACGGAGAGTACGTTTTGAGCGTCGAAGAGTACGGAGAGTACGTTTTGAGCATCGAAGAGTACGGAGAGTACGTTGTTAGCGTCGAAGAGTACGGAGAGTACGTTTTGAGCGTCGAAGAGTACGGAGAGTACGTTTTGAGCGTCGAAGAGTACGGAGAGTACGTTTTGAGTGTCGAAGAGTACGGAGAGTACGTTTTGAGCGTCGAAGAGTACGGAGAGTACGTTTTGAGCATCGAAGAGTACGGAGAGTACGTTTTGAGTATCGAAGAGTACGGAGAGTACGTTTTGAGCGTCGAAGAGTACGGAGAGTACGTTTTGAGCGTCGAAGAGTACGGAGAGTACGTTTTGAGCGTCGAAGAGTACGGAGAGTACGTTTTGAGCGTCGAAGAGTACGGAGAGTACGTTTTGAGCGTCGAAGAGTACGGAGAGTACGTTTTGAGCGTCGAAGACTACGGAGAGTACGTTGTGAGCGTCGAAGAGTACGGAGAGTACGTTTTGAGCGTCGAAGAGTACGGAGAGTACGTTTTGAGCGTCGAAGAGTACGGAGAGTACGTTTTGAGCATCGAAGAGTACGGAGAGTACGTTGTGAGCGTCGAAGAGTACGGAGAGTACGTTTTGAGCGTCGAAGAGTACGGAGAGTACGTTTTGAGCGTCGAAGAGTACGGAGAGTACGTTTTGAGCGTCGAAAGGAGTACGGAGAGTACGTTTTGAG
The DNA here is from genome assembly GCA_030386875.1 of Morinoia aosen. NCBI lineage: Eukaryota > Metazoa > Arthropoda > Malacostraca > Amphipoda > Talitridae > Morinoia > Morinoia aosen. Next base: position 24,504,687 of record CM059563.1, read on the forward strand.
CGTCGAAGAGTACGGAGAGTACGTTTTGAGTATCGAAGAGTACGGAGAGTACGTTTTGAGTATCGAAGAGTACGGAGAGTACGTTTTGAGCGTCGAAGAGTACGGAGAGTACGTTTTGAGCGTCGAAGAGTACGGAGAGTACGTTTTGAGCGTCGAAGAGTACGGAGAGTACGTTTTGAGCGTCGAAGAGTACGGAGAGTACGTTTTGAGCGTCGAAGAGTACGGAGAGTACGTTTTGAGCGTCGAAGAGTACGGAGAGTACGTTTTGAGCGTCGAAGAGTACGGAGAGTACGTTTTGAGCGTCGAAGAGTACGGAGAGTACGTTTTGAGCGTCGAAGAGTACGGAGAGTACGTTTTGAGTATCGAAGAGTACGGAGAGTACCTTTTGAGCGTCGAAGAGTACGGAGAGTACGTTTTGAGCGTCGAAGAGTACGGAGAGTACGTTTTGAGCGTCGAAGAGTACGGAGAGTACGTTTTGAGCGTCGAAGAGTACGGAGAGTACGTTTTGAGCGTCGAAGAGTACGGAGAGTACGTTTTGAGCGTCGAAGAGTACGGAGAGTACGTTTTGAGCGTCGAAGAGTATGGAGAGTACGTTTTGAGCGTCGAAAAGTACGGAGAGTACGTTTTGCTACTGAAGTCAAGCTCATGCAGGTGTGTTAGACGATGTTGCTTCTGAGTTCCTGATATCACAAACCTATTCTTTTCCATTAAATGCTAATGAAGTTTTATTCAGACTAGACTGGATGACACGTAAGTTTAAGCCTCCCTAACCTCACCAAAAATGCTTAAAAAAGGAGTAGTAGGTTTTTTAATTGCTAAAAATAGTAATAACCATTGAGGTTTATTGCTATTGCTATTTTATTAATACTCGGAATAACAATGATGGGTCACGCTGCTATGTTGTTATGATGTGTTCGTACGTGTATAAATACCTGAAATATGTGACGCATATGAATATCTTACGTATATAATATATAATAACTTACCAATAAAACGTATATAAACATCTTACATATATAACGTGTAAAAATATCATACATATGTAATGTATATGAATATCTTACACATAATACGCCTATGAATATCTTACATACATAGTATATAAGAATAACTTACATATAAAACGTATAGTTTAGTTAGTTTATTAGTTAGTTTAAGCCTCCCTATCCTCAACAATGAGATGTAAAGAGAGGAAGGAAGAAGGCACCATTTAGTATGGAGTTAAGGGAACGTGGAATCTATGCAGAAAGGGCACAGAAACAGAAAGCTAAGAAAGAAGTTCATGAAACAAGAAAAAGTTGAAGAAGAAAGTGGTAGGCGGTGAAAAACAGGACAGCAGTGAACCGAAAAAAAGATGGTCCGTAACACAACAAAACCTATTCTATTTTAACAAAAGAAAGCCTACCTAACCTTTAGCTCGGGCCCTCACATTGTCCCCCTGGGAGCGCTAGTTCCCATAGATACAATAATTGTATCCCCCTGAGGGGTATATAAAACGTATATAAACATCTTACATGTATACCGTATGTGTATGAATACGTTACACTCTACATCATATTGTTCACTTCTCTAATGCAACGTAACTCGGTAACCCTTCAATTTGCATCCGTCTGTTTGCTATGGCTTTCAAAATGAGCAATATTGAATGGCATATCTTTGCAAACTATAACAGGTGTCATAAAAACAAGTCTCACAACGCGCAATTTTATTTCTGTGCGCCTAAGACCAATAGGTCGCGTAAAAATAGACCTAGGCGTGTAATTTGTACCCTGTACACATTGCTCAACAGGGTGTGAACTCTGCGGCCGCTAAAACCTTCTGCACTTCGTACTCACACACACACACACACACACACAAACGTCCGTGCGCACTGCACACATTTTGTGACACGTGAGCAAGGCGACGTTGCATTTCCTGAGTGGCGCGTCTACATAGATTTAGAAACTGATCTAGACTTCGGGGTTTTGCAGTTGGGTTGTGAAAAAAGGTGAAGCCTCGGACGTACTGCTAGTGTTATTGGTGCTTCCTGTTCACCGCGAATGTTTTCGCTCACATGAAGGTTTTAAGCTAATTTTTTTCTAATTAGTTTATCAGGTTTGTTAACTTATATTATTTGTGAAATAAATTAGATGAATTAATTATCAGATTTAACTGTTTCAATTTTTTGGTCTTCACTTGGGCTTCTAATTAAACGTCTAGAGTCTTTAAAAGACTTGTTTAGCTAAGACGCATTTATACAGACATAGAATGGATTCTTGACATCAAAATCGAGTGCCATTCATATACGAATGTATTAATACGTAGTTTTTTGTTCCCCCTACAATACACCTTTACAAAAGTGATGACAACATTACTATCAATTTAGATTACTATGAATTTGATTGACCTTGATTTTGGTATTTACGATACATTCCACAAGCTGAACACAAGTTGTGCTGCCATACCCCACAAGCTGAACACAAGTTGTGCTGCCATACCCCACGAGCTGAACACAAGTTGTGCTGCCATACCCCACGAGCTGAACACAAGTTGTGCTGCCATACCCCACAAGCTGAACACAAGTTGTGCTGCCATACCCCACAAGCTGAACACAAGTTGTGCTGCCATACCCCACAAGCTGAACACAAGTTGTGCTGCCATACCCCACGAGCTGAACACAAGTTGTGCACAAACCTTGCACAAACAGCAAGTCTGCAGACACAAAACACGACGCAGCTGAACACAAGTTGGGCACAAACCTTGCACAAACAGCAAGTCTGCAGACGCAAAGCACGACGCAGGCGCAAGGTCTGCGGAGCGGCAGACTCGGGGATCGCGTCGATGATTTGCAAGGCAGAACAAACAAACAAAATGATACTGCACTTCCGAGGGGCCTGGCTTCTGCGCACATCTTTAACCCAGGAAAAATGAACTCGCAAACGCAAGAAAAAACTGGAAAGCCCGTCAGGCAGGACGCAAAAAAACCAATCCGACCGGAGGACGAAAAACTTTTAAATTCGTCCCGAGGTGAAAATAAAAATTCATCCTATTTTCTGACGGTGGGTAGGCTTAATCCTGTGCAGCGTGTGCATTGGGTGAGTGTGGGGCTGGGTGAAGGGTGGATAGTATGTCCCACAAAAACCCGTACCGAGTATTTATTTCCTCGTATCAGTGATACTGTCATAATCAGTAATACTTTTTCTATTGGCTAGTTTTGAAGGATATTTTTGCCAGAAATTAAATGCTAATGGTATTCTTATGATGTTATTACTGATACGGGAAAATAAATACTCGGTTCGGGTTTTTGTGGAGCATAATGCAAAAAATGAATGGGTAAAGGGTGTGAAAAACAACTGGGAAGAGGGTGTGAAAAAAGACTGAGGAAAGGGTATGAAGAAGATCTGAGTAAAGAGTATGAAAAAGGACTGACGTAAATGGTATGAAAAATGAAAAAGGAGTGGGTAAAGGGTATGAAAAACGGTTGGGTAAAGGGTATGAAAAAGGATAGGGAAAGGTTACGAAAAAGGACTTGCGTAAAGTGTGTGAAAAAGACTGGGTAAAGGCTATAAAAAGTACTAGGTAAAGGGTATGGAAAAGGCCTGACGTTAAGGGTATGAAAGGACTGACGCTAATAAAGGGTATGAAAAAGGACTGGGTAAAGGGTATGAAAAAGGGCTTACGTAAACGGTATGAAAAAGATCTGAGTAAAGGGTATGAAAAGGACTGACGTTGATAAATGGTATGAAAGAGGACTATATAAAGAGTATGAAAAAGGAGTGGGTAAAGGGTACGAAAAAGGAGTGAGTAAAGGGTATGAAAAGGGTATGTGATCAGCGGTGCTAGATCAGTGAAGAGACGGGTGGAGTCTAAATACTGTTCAGTTAATGGCTACCAACAAAGCACAATTACCAAGAGGGAATAAAACCGCATGACCCAAATTAGGCACAACAAGATTTGCGACTCCTAAATTCGATCATTTAGGCTTCACTACGGAAGCTTTGCGTACAAAATTTTTCAAGTCTCAAAAAGTCTCGGTATCTTTTCAAAAAAGTATTAGACTTGTTAGCACTTTGACTGTGGCAGAAGAGAAGAAAATAAAATAGAAACAGTTTATTCCCAATAATGGTGACACAAAACGCTCATCATTTGTTTTTAAAATAAAAGTATAAAAGATAAAAGTGAAGTATAATATTCAGCTTAGATTTAAGGTTAACTGTCGAAAGTAATGCTGAAAATAGCAAACATTATCTGGATCGTGCCTTCATTAAGACTTTATTGAGTGCTTATGGAAGTTGAGTTTGTGACTACTGGTCGGTCAGCAGCATTATGAAAATCTCCTCCGTGCACCACCGGTGACGCACGTCGCAGTCAAAGTGTAGACGATGTTTCAGCTTATGTTTCTTTACGGAAAAGCTTCAGTATTAACTGCGCTGCCAAAGCAGTGTGGAGACTTGACACTTTGGCCGCAACGTGGGCCACCGGTGGCCACGGAGGGGATTTTCATAACGCTGTTGGCCGACAAGTAGTCACCAACTCAATTTTCATTCGTACTTTATTAAAGGTAAATGAAGGCATGATCCAGTTAATGTTTGCTATTTTCAGCATTACTTACAATGATTGACGTTCAATTTCAGTTGAGTATCGAATTTTAGTTCAGCCCATTGCGGTCAAACCCAGTCTAAGTTTTCCGTCGAGGCATGAATGTTTTTCGCCGCCCAAGTGATTTAATTACTTGGGCGGCGAAAAACCTGCATGCAAGCGGCGAAAAGTTTTGAATGGGAAGTGTTGAATTACGCTCAGTTTAAACTTGTAACTCCACACCTGTCTTGAGATGCAAGATGTCGAGGGCAAAACAAAATTACTCAAAAACCTGCTTCTTAAATTAGTGGTAACTCCGTGAGAGACAATTCAATTATAACGATCATTTCTGGAGCTAACAATGCAGTCAATGAAGGTGGAAAAGGTAATGTTTTCGCTTGAGATTTTCTCAGCCGTCAGCTTTAACTCATGCAAACTTCGAAGACCTTTTAGCACCCTTCGTGCACACAATAATTGTTTGCAGTTCTGTTTTCAAGGCTTTTGTTTATTTTTGCTTTACGTGTAACAGCTACAAGGATCTGAAGGTCAAACCATGTTGTTCTCTTCCATAGAAACACATCTGAAATGTGTGCTTAGATGCCGTTTGAGTCTCGCCTCGCTCAAAGAAAACAAATACACAGCCTGTCCCACAAAAAATCGAAGCGAGTATTTATTTTCCCGTATCAGTAATACCATCATAATTATACCATAAACATTTAATTTCTAGCAAAATTATGCGGTACCTATAACTGATTACCACTGTCTGATACGAGAAATAATTACGGGTATTACTGATACGGGAAAATAAATGCTTGGTTCGGGTTTTTGTGGGACATACTGTATGTGTATATGTATTTTTATATATATATATGTATTTATACATATATATATATATATGTATATATATATAAGCTATTTTAAGCCCAATTGCTGTTCCTGGTTTGCCCAAAAATGGGCAAGGAGAAAAGGAGGAATTAACCACCGTTAAACAAGGTTTTGTTCCACTTTAATAATATTTTTAAAGAGCCGAAACTCCAGCTCATTACAAACGAGCACACACACGCGACCACTAATGACGGTGATTAAGATCAGTGCATTGTTCATTCAATAACTACGAATCAAATGAATTTTCTCAATAGAGATTGCCAGAAAATTCAGATTTATCCTTACAGAAGATACCTGGGGAAGTGAGTTCAGGTTTATCCTTATAGAAGATACTTGCGGAAGTAGGTCAGATTTATCCTTATAGAAGATACTAGCCAAAAAAAAAGCAAAGTCAGATTCATCTTAGTAGAAGATACTTGCGGAAGCAAAGTCAAAATTATATTAACCGAAGATCCCTGCGGAAGTGAAGCAGCAGTGTCCGGTACCGCATTGCTGCCGGCCAAATACGGACGAGTCACGACGACCGGCTCGCAATTGCCGAAAAGCTCGCAAACTTCCCGGCACGCTGCAAATTTGAGCCCTCTTCTCAGCCGGCATATTTGGCTCGAACTATTTCTTTATTAACAGCCCAGAGTAAAAACCAGGAAGACCCGCGCCCTCCAACTTTCGAGCGACAAAAAAAAACGGAAACGATCTCTCAGGCTTTTTTTTATTTTTTCATTCGTTTTGGAATCGGAATCTTCGTTTTGGAATCAGAAATGTGGTTCCGCTCCGAATATTGGGAAGCGGGTGGGAATTTCAAGAGTCGTTATGATGTGATACACATTTACGGATATCTGAGGAATGTGAAACGGCCTTTGCGTGTGGTTGTGTTTCACGGAATTTCTCGTGTGGTTCAGAAAAATGTTGTTCTTTGTTAATGTTGAGGAATGCCGGCGTACACGAACATGCCTACGTGCATAGATGATTTTGCAAATATCATTTACATACGTGTATCTGTATATCATTTATATGCGTGTACCATTTGCCTACATTTATAAACTAAGTATGTCTTTTACGTCACGTTCACGAAACTGAATAAATTGAACTCATTACAACAATTACAAATACCAAGAAAATAGTTTACACAACTTCTTCCTGAATTCTTGGGAAGTTTATGTACTTTGAAGAAAATATCGGCGTTCATGTCATTTATGGTTTTATTATAGTTTTATACTAATTAAAATATGCTTTCTTCCATCGAACGTACGAAATTGATTGATCGGTCCTGGATTGATCTGCACTAGGATTGATCTGCACTGGATTGATCTGCACTGTATTGATCTGCACCGGATTGGTTAGAATGCATGTTAACATTGAGCAGTAGCCAACAGAATAAGTTCTGTGAAGATCCCTTAATTGTAAATTACCGCCACAAGATCAATCGATGATATGTTTTCTACGCTTCGACAGAGTACATTAGCAACTGAGTCAAACTTGAGGCAAGAACGTGTACTCCAAAATCTCTACTCTGCTATCTAAAATAATTTGGATTTTCCCAACAAAGCTAATCTGGATCATTTCTCACCAAACTGTCTCGCAAAGTGTAAAAAGTTCCTGTGCAGCATCTTGCGTGTGTTCCAAACAAGAGGGTAGCTTAGCTCCTTTCAAATAATTTACTTACCATGAGTAATCCATCCAACAGATCATGCCTGAAGGCTATTGCAATGGACGCATTTCAACTGATCTACTAATGGACCCGAATAAGTTCAGTGACTTCTAGGGTATCCCACGATATTATCACGCTATTATCCCGACGCTATTTTCTCAACGCTATTATCCCACGATCACTGATGTTAACAGCGCACAAACTCGTCGAATCAATTTACTTCAAGACATCAAAAAAAACTCATTTCGCAGCCCGGCACAGACCCGCATATCTCCGCCCAGCAGGAGGGTAGCCACTCGCAGCACAGCACAGAGATGCCTCTATTTAGCCTCCATAAATACTCCTTAATAAATTGTGAAGATGTTTACACTATACCTCGGAGACGGAGACCGTATCACACCTACGGCGCCGTACACTTCGACCGGTATTTCCCTGATCGTGAACGAAACCGCCGTATATTTCGGACCGGCATCTCACTGATCGTGAACGAAAGCGCCGTATATTTCGGACCGGCATCTCACTGATCGTGAACGAAAGCGTCGTATATTTCAGACCGGCATCTCACTGATCGTGAACGAAACCGCCGTATATTTCGGACTGGCATCTCACTGATCGTGAACGAAAGCGCCGTATATTTCAGACCGGCATCTCACTGATCGTGAACGAAACCGCCGTATATTTCGGACCGGCATCTCACTGATCGTGAACGAAAGCGCCGTATATTTCAGACCGGCATCTCACTGATCGGGAACGAAAGCGCCGTATATTTCGGACCGGCATCTCACTGATCGTGAACGAAAGCATCGTATATTTCAGACCGGAATCTCACTGATCGTGAACGAAAGCATCGTATATTTCAGACCGGCATCTCACTGATCGTGAATGAAAGTGCCGTATATTTCGGACCGGCATCTCACTGATCGTGAACGAAAGCGCCGTACACTTCGGACTGGCTGATCGTGAACGAAAAACTTACTCTGTAGTTTGCGTGAACTTGACTCTCACTTTCAGCATCTCTGCTGATAGTGTGTACGCTTGTGTACGTCGTTGCCATGGCGCTGAGCCTGCACGCGTAACTCTATGAACTTATCGTGACCTTGTGAGTGTGTGTGGGGAATTGAATGAGTTCGTTCTGTTGCGCACTAGATTGTGATTCAAACCTGATATGGGGTGTACAATAGATGCTTGTGACTCAAAAGTTACCTGCTATGGGGTGTACAATACATGCTTGTGACTCAAAATTTACCTGATATGGGGTGTACAATACATGCTTGTGACTCAAAAGTTACCTGCTATGGGGTGTACAGTACATGCTTGTGACTCAAAAGTTACCTGATATGGGGTGTACAGTACATGCTTGTGACTCAAAAGTTACCTGGTATGGGGTGTACAATAAATGCTTGTGACTCAAAAGTTACCTGGTATGGGGTGTACAATACATGCTTTTGATTCAAAAGTGACCTTCTAAGGGGTGTACAATACATGCTTGTGACTCAAAAGTTACCTGGTATGGGGTGTACAATACATGCTTTTGATTCAAAAGTGACCTTCTAAGGGGTGTACAATACATGCTTTTGATTCAAAAGTGACCTTCTAAGGGGTGTACAATACATGCTTGTGACTCAAAAGTTACCTGGTATGGGGTGTACAGTACATGCTTGTGACTCAAAAGTTACCTGCTATGGGGTGTACAATACATGCTTGTGACTCAAAAGTTACCTGATATGGGGTGTACAATACATGCTTGTGACTCAAAAGTTACCTGATATGGGGTGTACAGTACATGCTTGTGACTCAAAAGTTACCTGGTATGGGGTGTACAATACATGCTTGTGACTCAAAAGTTACCTGATATGGGGTGTACAATACATGCTTGTGACTCAAAAGTTACCTGATATGGTGTTGACATAGTACCGGGTTGGTTTTTATAATCGTATTGCAAATATAATGTAATTTTGTTCGCAGAGAATTCATTTGTAGAACAGGTATGGTATAGAAAAGATATTATCCGCAAGTGCATCAATGCGAGAAAACAGGCTAGCCGCAAATATATATGAATGAAGAACAGGTCGAACTTTTTCGTTTGCTTTCTGTGTTTCAGATATGCGTTGCTACTTGTATTTTCTTCCGAGCCTTCCACTTCATTCATTGTTCGAATGCTTACAATATTTTCTTCGTAATCAATTTAAAAAAAAAATTCTTTCACGGATATCTTCATTGACACAAATTAGAGTAATCATGAAAATAAAAAAAAATTAAGTTGAACGAGTTTCTATATTTAAAGTCAAATTTCGAAGAAATAACAGATGAGTAAGATAAAAAGTCAGTAATATCACTAGAGCTGCTGTAAAACAGTTTTACCGAACTGCAATATGTAGGACTCGGTATGCAGGAGACATAGGCCTGCGTATCTATTTACTAAGCGCATATCATATCTATAAACAAATATATATATTATATAAATACTACAAATATATAATATTCGATTTATATTAAATATACTCGATGTGATATATACATCACATCGAAATCATATAGTATCACCAACAGTACAGGATCACTGCACAAGTACATGACCTTCAGTTCTTCCTCTCAGACGTACCGCTATTGGCACCATCTAAAGCGTAATATCAGAATTACGAGTTAATACCATACTGATGGTACACGAGGCGTGACAATCTGTGAATTCAGAAGATCCCACTGCTCTATTTAATGCGAGTTGCTTCAAAGCCCCGTCGAACTTTGCTGGGCCGCTAGACTTTGAACATTGGGATTGTTCTCCGCAATACCGCGCTCTAGGACGGTGAGTCTACATGCAGCGCAGATCTTAGCGGTAACGTGATAGGTGACAGAGATGAAGCCTTTTAAATACATTAACACTGACATTTCAGGTTTAAGGTCATTGCAACAGACCTGCGATAAAATTAGATTTTGTTTTCTCGGTAAACATGAATGAGTGACCAGAAAAAACGTGCAAAGATGTGTGTGTTTGCACTCACCGAACCCCTGGGGTTCGATCGATACCAGGTTAAGAACCACTGCTTTAGAGTGTGAATGTAGAACTAAAGTGAGACGCTTTAAGCTGTTGAAATACGCATCTAAAATTAAACGCTTATCGTAAATGCAGTTTTCATCACATTCAGCATTTGTGAATGGAACGAATGCTGTGAAACGAATATCTTTACAGCAAAATGAATAAAAAACGAACGAATGCTGTGAACAAAAAAAAACGAACGTTTCAAAACGAACGAATGAATCGAGTGCTGTCGCTTGACCAAGCCTTGCATGCTCAGCGACCCAGAGGGACAGAGCTCAGTGAGTCGAACCGACGTACTGCGATGCACAGCGCGCACAATAGTGGTTTTATGAGTTCTTCGACTTAGAAGTAAGCTCACTTTAGCCCGTTGACCGCGTTTCTGCTGTCGTTAACGGCTGGTTTGGTTAGGTTGTAAGTAGCAGAATTGGGAAATTGACTCTACCGGTCGATATTCTTTTTATTTTCCTTAAACAGTACGAAAAATACAATCGTTCGATGAAATTTCACCTCGTATTGCCGTTACTTTTTAAAAAGGTCGCGAAACAGATGGAATTGTCGTTGATTTATACCGAAACGAGAATGACCAATTATCCAAATGGTACACATATGGCCCAATACGCGAAGAACGCGTAAACCAACAACGTTTCTGGGAAATGTATTTTGAAAGGATCTACATGGAAGTAAGATTCTTTGATGCACTGTCGCAGAGCATCTCGAAGAAATTATTTTGTTTATTATGATCTCTAAACGTGCGCCAAACTGGAGCCAGACGCTAGTTTAGCTCTAGAGCAGGGGTTCCCAACCTGGGATGAGAGACGATATTCCAGGGGGCGCGAGAAAATTCCAGGTAAAAAATAGGATATTGGCTACATGTTGGCATTTTTATTCCAGGGGGGGCGAGGTTCGAATGAAATTTCTATAGGGGTACGGGGACGAAAAAAAGAAAAAGAACTCCAGTACTACTAGAAATATACACACAAAAGAGACACAACGATACCCAGGGCATTTTTACTTCAGGAGGTGCGAGTTTCGAAAGACATTTCTTTAGGGTTGCGAGTGAAAAAAAAAGGTTAAGAACTTTAGAACTGTAACCAGATATATATGTGTGCATACATATGTATATATATATGCAAAAGAAACACAACGATACCCAGGGCACACAGCGGAAAGGGTTTTCACGAGTGGGAATTACATATATGTACAAAAGAGATACAACGATACCTAGGGCACACTGTGGAAAGGGTTTTCACGAGTGGGAATTACATATATGTACAAAAGAGATACAACGATACCTAGGGCACACTGCGGAAAGGGTTTTCACGAGTGGGAATTTCATATATGTACAAAAGAGACGCAACGATACCCAGGGCACACGGCGGAAAGCGCTTCCACGAGCCGGTGGGAAGGGTCTCTCGTCTCTATTAGGGAACATAATTTACAAGACTTCGCTCATAGCTCAAATTGAGACGTCGATTAATGAGCGAAATTAGGCGTAGCTAGTGCGCCCTACCGCTGCCCCGGTCCACGCCTCCTTCTAATAAATGTTTCATTATCCGGCAACAAGGAAGACAATGTCTGCCTCGAGTGGACGGGTTCTTCTCAAATGTGCCGCCCTCTCCGGGTGTGCGGGGCCTTGTAATGGCGCGTGGGAATTGAGTTATCATTCCGTGTTCCAGTTTCGGGCTTGCGTATAGGAAATTAATTATGAATTTTTTTTGTGTGTGTGTGAGTATGTGTGTGTGTGGCGGGCTTATAATTGTTCATGGGAAATGTATTATGAATCCGTGTGTGTGTGTGTTGCAGTCTTATAATGGCTTGTGGGAAATGTATTTTGAATCCGTGTGTGTGTGTGTGTGTTGCAGGCTTATAATGGCTTGTGGGAAATGTATTATGAATCCGTGTGTGTGTGTGTGTGTGTGTTGCAGTCTTATAATGGCTTGTGGGAAATGTATTATGAATCCGTGTGTGTGTGTTTGTTACGAGCTTGCACTTAAGAAATGAATTATCAATTTGTGTGCGTGTGTGTATGGTGTGTGTGTGTGTGTGGCGGGCTAATAATTGCCTATGTGAAATGAATGATTGATTCGAAATGCTTTTCGTTTGTTTTTTACACCATTTCAGTCTTAAACTGAAGAGGCCCATGGGCCCAAACTAGGTCACAAGGCTTAGTGTTCTCAGAACGAAGGGTTTCGGCAATGGCAAATTAATTTTCACTTTGGTTCAAAACAGTCTTGAACTTATATATTCTTACGTGTGAACTTAATGAAAACTTGTAGTTGCAATTTTTAGAATTTTTTTTCGTTTCGTTATTAATCTTGATATTTCAGAACCTGAATTTATTAATTTTTTTACGATTAATAAAATTACGTCCCTATAAATTTCTCAACCACCAATGTTTTATTGAACACTACTAAACAAAAAATCTAAAAGTTCCCAAAATAGTGAAATCGGCAAAAAATTGGGTATATCTAAGGTATATTTCTTGAGAACTAATTACCATAAAATCTCACTCATAGGATAGCTGGATCTGATACAATGGTAACTTGCAGTTAATTACGAGCTTGTAGTTAATTACTCCACCATAAATGGGTGAAAGGGGACCTAAAAACTTGAGTGTTGCGTGTATCAACAAATTTACATGAAACAGAGCATTACGGGCATTCATAATTGAAATAATGTAACCAAAACTCATAATTGATATAAAATATAATCCATAATAAAATAATTTAAGTAAGCAGAGAACGCTACAATAGGCGTCATAAAAACAATATGAATACAACGGGTAAATGTTTATAATTTTGTATCGAATGTGATAATCCATCAAATTAGTCTATCTTCCCAGTAATTCCAGCATAGTACAACGGGTAAATGTTTAAATTCTGTATCGAATGCGATAATCCATCAAATTAGACTATCTTCCCAGTAATTCCAGCATAGCACAACGGGTAAATGTTTAAATTCTGCATCGAATGTGATAATCCATCAAATTAGACTATCTTCCCAGTAATTCCAGCAAAATACAACGGGTAAATGTTTAAATTCTGTATCGAATGGGATAATCCATCAAATTAGACTATCTTCCCAGTAATTCCAGCAAAATACAACGGGTAAATGTTTAAATTCTGTATCGAATGTGATAATCCATCAAATTAGACTATCTTCCCAGTAATTCCAGCAAAATACAACGGGCAAATGTTTAAATTCTGTATCGAATGTGGTAATCCATCAAATTAGACTATCTTCCCAGTAATTCCAGCAAAATACAACGGGCAAATGTTTAAATTCTGTATCGAATGTGGTAATCCATCAAATTAGACTATCTTCCCAGTAATTCCAGCAAAATACAACGGGCAAATGTTTAAATTCTGTATCGAATGTGGTAATCCATCAAATTAGACTATCTTCCCAGTAATTCCAGCAAAATACAACGGGCAAATGTTTAAATTCTGTATCGAATGTGATAATCCATCAAATTAGACTCTCTCCCCAGATATTCCTGCAAAATATCCACTAGATTTTCGCTGTAAGTCTATAGATACTAAAATCGCTATTACGTCATAGGCATTAATAAATAATCATTATTACGACATGGGTATTAATCTGGCGTTAGTAATTTCGAATAAAACAGCTTCGAAAATTTCTGGATTGTAACTTCTTTCAAATCTTAATGTGCGAAGACAGTTGTGAACGAGAAAAGTTCTTATCGACTTGTTTGATATCCAAAGCAATTAACCAACAACGATCAAGCGAGTTGACTAATGGACGTTTTTGATGGATGAACTTTTGACTATGTAAATTTGTTTTACTTGCATGTTCTCTAAATTCGATCAAATTCGAACATTGATTGTAGAATTGATGACTGGGAATACTTGTACATATTGTTTTCTCCAATTACGAAGACCGTACCTCAGCCATTTGTAAAGCTTGGTTCTAACTTGGCATCTAATGATAATTCTGTTCCAGATATCGCTTGTAAAGCTTGGTTTTCTCCAATTACAATGATTTTACCTGACCCATTTCTAAAGCTTGCTTCTTACTCGGCATCAAATGATAATTCTACTGCAGCTATCGATAGCGCGTCCCAAACAAACAGCCGCTCACAACCAGTGATGTCACCATAGATAGGCTCTGTAGTGCCTCATTAGTCATCACACGGTCTCAGCAAGTGTTGACTCAAGATTATTCATTCAGGCATCGTACTCAACGACCTCTTTCATTCCTTAATGGATATTCCACCTCGAAGTTTTAATCACAGCTGTGTTGTAAGCGGAATCTACAATATAGTTTCCCTCACAACTGTGTTGTGAGCGTAACCTACTATTTTGCTCACAACTGTGTTGTAAGCGTAACCTACTATTTTGCTCACAACTGTGTTGTAAGCGTAACCTACTATTTTGCTCACAACTGTGTTGTAAGCGTTGTGTTGTGAGCGTAACCTACTATTTTGCTCACAACTGTGTTGTAAGCGTAACCTACTATTTTGCTCACGACTGTGTTGTAAGCGTAACCTACTATTTTGCTCACGACTGTGTTGTAAGCGTAATCTACAATATTGTTTCACTCACAACTGTGTTGTGAGCGTAACCTACTATTTTGCTCACAACTGTGTTGTAAGCGTAATCTACTCTTTTGCTCACAACAGTCTTGTGAGCGTAACCTACTATTTTGCTCACAACTGTGTTGTAAGCGTATTCTACTATTTTGCTCACAACTGTGTTGTAAGCGTATTCTACTATTTTGCTCACAACTGTGTTGTAAGCGTAATCTACTATTTTGCTCACAACTGTGTGTGTGTGTTTCGCGTTTGATATCAAATATCAAATATTTAATATATGATATCAATACGATTACGTTTAGGAAATGATTAATTGAACGCAATGAACCTCGCGTTCAATTTAGGCGAGTTTGCATTCTTGATTCATTTAACACTTTGATCGCAACGTGCGCCACCGATGTGCTGTTTCCAAACTTGTTTTTTTTACAAATGACTTTGAATTTGAGTTGAATATTAAACTCCAATTTAACGTATTGCGGCCAAAGTGTTGATTCCAGTCATCAAATACCATAGGAAAAATTCCTGCCTCACCGACAGTGTAGGATTCCAATTCACGGGTCCTTCGAATGAATTGCCATATGATTATATCATGCATGTCTTCCTAAGCCGTCTCATTGCAGTCATACGCTTAACACTAACCCTTCAGAGGGATACAACTATTGTGTCTATGGAAATTGGCGCTCCCAGAGGAATTATGTGACAGCCCGAGCTAAATGTTAGATAGGCTTTCTTTTTATTAAAATAGAATAGGGTTTTGTTTTGTTACGGGCCATCTTTTTTCGGTTCACTGCTGTCCTGTTATTTCAGCACCTACCACTTTCTTCTTGAACTTTTTCTTGTTTCATGAACTTGAACTTCTTTCTTAGCTTATTGTTTCTATGCACTTTGTGCATCGATTCCGCGTTCCCTCAACTTCATACTAAGTGGTGCCTTCATCCTTCCTCTCTTGGAACATCTTTGTCGTGGTAAAGGGAGGCTAAAACTTTCTTATATAATAAAAACGCTTAGCAGTTTGACTGCGACGTGAGCCATGTTTGGTCACTAAGGCAGCTTTCATAATGCTGCTGACTTACCAGTTGTCACAACTCGATTTATAAATAACTTATTCAAAACTAAATGAAAACAGGGTCCAGTTTATGTTTGGCATTTTTAACACTGCTTACTGCAGTTGACTTTAAATTTGAGTTGAATGTTAAACTTTAGTTTTACCAGTCTCAGTCAAAGTGATAAATCTGATGTGCACACTTTTTTGTACGTGTATTTGTTCACTGTTGAGTGTACGGTAGATTTGTTGCTTAGCTGTAATATTTGTTTCGAATGCAAGGATTTGGTAGCCATGTTTTGGCGGCTAGGTGAGACACTGCACATGTACAAACTGCTAAAAGCTCTTCTGTCATGTCGCTAAGCGCACGTTGATTTGAGTTTACCTTTGGTATGGGTCATTGAGCAATGCACAGCATATGTAAACATACACACTGTGTTATGTATGATAAATTTATAATAACTGCAAAAATTTCGATGGCCATGAGGAAGAATTTTTGGGGGTAAACATGCATGATAAATATAATAAATTCATAGTTCCTGCATAAATTTCGAGGCCATGAGAAAGAATTTTTGGGGGTAAACATGCATGATAAATATAATAAATTCATAGTTCCTGCATAAATTTCGAGGCCATGAGAAAGAATTTTTGGGGGTAAACATGCATGATAAATATAATAAATTCATAGTTCCTGCATAAATTTCGAGGCCATGAGAAAGAATTTTTGGGGGTAAACATGCATGATAAATATAATAAATTCATAGTTCCTGCATAAATTTCGAGGCCATGAGGAAGAATTTTTGCAGCTCAGCTGATGAAATTTATTACGGAGGATTTATTCATTATTTCTGTTTGTAACATCCAAGTGTTTCGCTCTTTAAGTGCATAAATGCGTTGTCACCCTCAACGTCGTTGTATCTATCTCTTCACCGAGCATTTTCTACAGACATGTATGTTTCTTTTATAGGGTGATGTGTTCACAACCCGGACAAGGTCTCGACCCGGACAGTCTTGATTAACCAATGAACGATCGAGCCTAGGAGGACGTCAGAGCTATGACGTATGAGGGAGGGCGGTCCTAACTAGACGCCATTTGCAAACCTCCCCGCCTACGCTCCGCTTGTAAGCAAGGTAAGAATTTCGATTTTAAGAGGTCGCGATCTTAATTTTCAGCATCAGAATATACTGTGCCATGACCACGAATAAGGCGTGATCAACTTGTGATAAGTTTTGTTATGTAATATGTCATATTGGCAAAATCAGTGATAATACGGAGTGCCTAGACAACAATGGACTCGTTTGGGGTGCCCGCTAAACAAAATTATGCCGTGTTCTCCACTCGGACAATTTTTGACAATGCATTAAGTGTACTGGAAAAAACAATTGAAAAGTGAATGATTGCATAGTTCTTACAACTATAATGTACCATATGTGAGATAAAGCCATGCAAAAGGCTGGAAATGGGTGTTAGCCACGGCTAAATATCGAGTGATTTTTCGAAGTGTTTTATTGATGGAAGTGAATTATTTTTAGCATTAATATGTGCCCCCATTAGTGTTTACTTCCCCAAATTGAAATATTTAACCTAGGCCAATTGTTTATATTTTTTACGAATTTTAAAAAAAATTATGTGCGTGGTCTCGACTTAGTTATTAGCTAGTTTAGTCATTAGTTTTTATACAGATTAAAATTAAAGTTGTAAGTTGTATTCCTATTCAGTGTTCACCCATTTTGATTTTCCTAATAGAAAGAAAACAAGCCATACGAAAGAAAAAAGCTTAGTTTTAAAGAATTCAGTTTCCTTTTTTAAATTATGTATATTTTTTTTAGCATTGATATTTTGCAACCAATTGTTTTATTCCACCTTTCATTGTCATGTTCTGGATGTTCTTGGTAAGAAAAAATATAAAACACATTGGTGTAAGTGTTTTTTTGTTGGACCAAAACATCCGTCCGGGTCGTGAACACGCTGTCTCGACCCGGACACGGAATTCTGGATTTTAAAAACGGCTGTAAAAACAATACTATGATATCTATAGATATTAAATTCATAGCATAAGATGGGGAACTAGTTAAGCTTTCTTTTAAGCACAAAATCTCTCCTGTAGCTCAATAACTTTTTTTTATGAATATTATTCACTTTTTTGTCCGGATCGTGAACACATCACCCTATATATAATCCCGGCAGTGCCGCCCGGTGATTCTCCCCGTTGGGAAAAGAGAGAACTCGGCCACAATTCCCCACTCTACCCAGGTGTCGGAAATGGGTACCTGCTAGACGGGGGGTAACCGTCATTGCGTCCTGGTGTTAGTTATAAGGCATTTGAAAAACCAATGTACAAGATGATATGTGAAAGGCTTGATTGATTGGAATAAAGCATCCTTTTTTGTTTACTCTGCCTAAGTCGAACCCTAAATAAATTCGGATGACGAACCACAAATTCTTAGCACAATTTCATTTAGAAGCAATCACTGTTGTAAACCCTGCAAAAGTCAAACCCTAAATGAATTCAGATTACAAGAACAAATTCGGAACAAAATTCAACATTGTTGCTTACTCTGCCAAAGTCGAGACATAAATAAAATCAGATGACCAACCAAAAATTTTCAGCACAGTTTCATTTAAAATCAAACATAGTTGCTGTTATTAACTCTGCCAAAATCGAACCCTAAACAAGTAGTTGGGATGACGAACGACAAATTCGGATCACAACTGAAACATTTTTCTCCGAAGTCAAACCACAAACAAATTCGGAAAACAAAAACAAATTCGGAGCACAGTTCAAACATTGTTGCTAACTCTGGCAAAGTCGAACCCTGAACAAGTTGGGACTTGGGATGCCGACCGACAAGTTCGGAGCATCACCACCGACACAAGACCACGCGTCTCACCACCGCCTTCGGTTGTCACCGCGGCGTGGAGTCTACAGAGAAAAGTGGGTGGACTATGATGCATGGCAGCCGCGCGGGGCATAGGGTACGTACGGGTCGACGCGTGCAGGTTTGGGAAACGTTAGGTTAGACCAGTGGTTCTTAGCCTTGTTGGAGGTACTGATCCCCACTCGTACGGGTCGAAACGGAAAGGTTTGAGAAATGCTATGTTAGACCAGTTGTTCGTAACCATGTTGGAGGTACTGAACTCCCATATGTACATTCATCGAACCCTTCGTAGTTTGAAAATATAATGGGCCTTTCTTTCGTCAATTTCAAAACATATGTATGTAACGATATGCTGAATTAGTGCATAAGCTCTACCATACCGAAACATAGGATGTGTCGAACTCAGTGGTTAGACACGTTCTTGAGTCGAAGCTTGGCTTGTGGTTGGCTAGAGGATGGTTCATCGGAAAGAATATTTCAGGAATTGAGTGTTAGAATGCCATTGATGTTGAGTATGAAAGTTGAAGTATTTTTGGGTCGTTTTTTCAGTAATCTTTACACAAAGTTTGCAGTTTGGACCGAGAATTTCTTGAATTTAAAGTTCGTTATGGCAAGTTGGTAGCGACAATGTAGGAACGCAAGAATACGATTCCCGTTGGTATTTATTTGGTCAGTATCACTTTTGACAGTATTTTGTGCCTCAAATTAGTGATAGTTTGGAAAATTTTGTGGAAAATTTTGGTGATTAAGGTAAATTTATATGTTATATACAATTAAGATAAATGTATATAACATATACAATTAAGATAAATTTACATGTTATATACAATTAAGATAAATTTATATTTTACATACAATTAAGATAGCTTTATATGTTATATACAATTCAGATATGTTATATACAATTAAGATAACTTTAAATGTTTATAGAATTAAGTTACATATTATATTCATGTTGAGAAAATGTTCATTATTCATTATATATACATGTTATATTCGATCATGATAACTTTTTAGCAAACAGTACTCTGCGTGGTACAAGCTTCATCTACGTACTTGTGCATGGTATTACAAGCTCAAAAACTACAATTCATACTACAACTTTATTCGCTTCGTCATCCCTTTTATTTAGCACTTTAGCCCATTCTCTGAACATGTTACCCATTTTCCATATAAAATATTACCCATTACCCATTTAAAATATTGCCCATTACCCATTTGACACATTACCCAATGCCCATTTAGCATATTACCCGTTAAACATATAACCCATTACCCATTTCCGTTGCCCATTAACCACTCTAGTGAATGAAATGAAATGCTTTAAGAAAGCTCAGCGAATTGGATTTTTGCCGTCCATAAAATTTCTTACCGCTGCAACATGACAAATCCAAAATGCTTATCAAAACTTACAAAAATTTCATAACAATTAAGAACACTGTTATGCATCAATAAAACTTTATCAGAAAATGTTCACGAAAACACTGAACACCTGCTGCTCTACTCAAGCTTGTTTTACAATTTGCAGCAAAATTTTAAAATTTGGGACAACATTTTATTTTTTGAAACAGAAGTACAATAATTCAAGTTAACTTGGCAAAACTTTTAAAAACTTACTTTGTGTTGACTTCCGAGGCTGAAATGGTACTGTAGAATCACTGCACAGGCTAAAAAGTTTCACACACGAGAACATAATAAAAAAAAACTGGAACAAACTCAACCTACGCCGACACTAAGATGTTAACACTAAGATGAAAACAACGTTGCCAGATCCGTAGAGACGAGGGAGTGTGGGCTAACACTTTTCTCACTAAAATTATTTTTGCTTCTCAGTCAAAATAATTTAAACTTACAATTTTTTCTTCAACCAAGAGAATTTAAACTTACACTTTTTTCTTCTCAGTCAAAAGTATTTAAACTTACTCTTTTCTTCTCAGTCATGAGTATTTAAGCAAACACTTTTCGTAAAGAAAGTGTTATACTTTTCCTGCAGAAGATTGCGAGCTAACATTTTTGTGAAAAAAGTCAGCTCTTCTTCTCTCACATGGCTTTGATTTGTCGTTTTTATGAAGCGTTGAGGAATGACATCAGAGTTGATAAACTCTCCCATTAAGGAAGTAATTGAGCGTGCCAAATACATTCAGGAGTAATTTATCGTACAAGATATAATACAGTATGTCCCTCAAAAATACGAACTGAGTATTTATAACCGTATCAGTAGGACCATCATAAGAACACCCGTATCAGTAATACCATCATAATAATACCCGTATCAGTAATACCATCATAAGAATACCCGTATCAGTAATACCATCATAATTTTGCTAGAAATTAAATGCTTACGGTATTCTTATGATGGTATTACTGATACAGGAAAATAAATACTCACTCCGGGTTTTTGTGGTACATGCTGCATAATGATTTTTACGTCAAATTAAGTAGCATCAATTCATTGAGTGGCTTTTGAACACACGAAACGTAGCGTGTACAGTACATGTGTAGCACTTTATATTAAATCGCTGTATATGATTTACGTGGGCTTTAAAGGGATAGAAAAACTTACTGCTTCGTTTTGAGCCGCTGCAAATGATGCAGGTTTTTGTCTACGAAGACGTAATCTCTCGTGAAGAAGAAGCAGCTTGTGACGCCGTGCTGTGATGTATTGGAAGTGTGATGATGCCATTCCTTTAAATTAAGATTGCTTAGTAATTAAGGTTTACGTAATGAGGCAATTTAATGCTAATGTGAAATGACAAAATTAATCATAATGAAATACTGACGTTACAACAAATGGATAACAAATATGTAGCGTTTCAAATCAGGTCGTCACCATATTATAATTTTGCAAAAGTAATTCACACAAAACTAAAATTATTTCCTTTCCTTTTGGTTAAATAATTATGTTTCTTAAACCACAGCCTGTCATGTCTGCAGTGGTAATGGGTCAGTAGACAGTGTCTGCAGTGGTAATGGGTCAGTAGACAATGTCTGCTGTAGTAATAGGTCAGTAGACAATGTCTGCTGTAGTAATGGGTCAGTAGACAATGTCTGCTGTAGTAATGGATCAGTAGACAGTGTCTGCAGTGGTAATGGGTCAGAAGACAGTGTCTGCTGTAGTAATGGGTCAGTAGACAGTGTCTGCAGTGGTAATGGGTCAGTAGACAATGTCTGCTGTAGTAATGGGTCTGTAGACAATGTCTGCTGTAGTAATGGGTCTGTAGACAATGTCTGCTGTAGTAATGGGTCAGTAGACAGTGTCTGCTGTAGTAATGGGTCAGTAGACAATGTCTGCTGTAGTAATGGGTCTGTAGACAATGTTTGCTGTAGTAATGGGTCAGTAGACAATGTCTGCTGTAGTAATGGATCAGTAGACAGTGTCTGCAGTGGTAATGGGTCAGTAGACAATGTCTGCAGTGGTAATGGGTCAGTAGACAATGTCTGCTGTAGTAATGGGTCAGTAGACTGTGTCTGCAGTGGTAATGGGTCAGTAGACAATGTCTGCAGTGGTAATGGGTCAGTAGACAATGTCTGCAGTGGTAATGGGTCAGTAGCCAGAGTCTGCTGTAGTAATATGCCAGTAGACAATGTCTGCAGTGGTAATGGGTCAGTAGACAATGTCTGCTGTAGTAATGGGTCAGTACACAGAGTCTGCAGTGGTAATGGGTCAGTAGACAATGTCTGCTCTAGTAATGGGTCAGTAGACAATGTCTGCAGTGGTAATGGGTCAGTAGACAATGTCTGCAGTGGTAATGGGTCAGTAGACAATGTCTGCTGTAGTAATGGATCAGTAGACAGTGTCTGCTGTAGTAATATGCCAGTAGACAATGTCTGCAGTGGTAATGGGTCAGTAGACAAGGTCTGCTGTAGTAATGGGGCAGTAGACAGTGTCTGCAGTGGTAATGGGTCAGTAGACAATGTCTGCAGTGGTAATGGGTCAGTAGACAGTGTCTGCAGTAGTAATGGGTCAGTAGACAATGTCTGCAGTGGTAATGGGTCAGTAGACAATGTCTGCTGTAGTAATGGGTCGGTAGACAGTGTCTGCAGTGGTAATGGGTCAGTAGACAATGTCTGCAATGGTAATGGGTCAGTAGACAATGTCTGCAGTGGTAATGAGTCAGTACACAGTAATGGGTCAGTAGACAGTGTCTGCTGTAGTAATGGGTCAGTAGACAATGTCTGCTGTAGTAATAGATCAGTAGACAGTGTCTGCTGTAGTAATGGGTCAGTAGACACTGTCTGCTGTAGTAATGGGTCAGTAGACAATGTCTGCTGTAGTAATGGGTCAGTAGACAATGTCTGCTGTAGTAATGGATCAGTAGACAGTGTCTGCAGTGATAATGGGTCAGTAGACAGTGTCTGCTGTAGTAATGGGTCAGTAGACAGTGTCTGCAGTGGTAATGGGTCAGTAGACAATTTCTGCTGTAGTAATGGGTCTGTAGACAATGTCTGCTGTAGTAATGGGTCTGTAGACAATGTCTGCTGTAGTAATGGGTCAGTAGACAGTGTCTGCTGTAGTAATGGGTCAGTAGACAATGTCTGCTGTAGTAATGGGTCTGTAGACAATGTCTGCTGTAGTAATGGGTCAGTAGACAATGTCTGCTGTAGTAATGGATGAGTAGACAGTGTCTGCAGTGGTAATGGGTCGGTAGACAATGTCTGCAGTGGTAATGGGTCAGTAGACAATGTCTGCTGTAGTAATGGGTCAGTAGACTGTGTCTGCAGTGGTAATGGGTCAGTAGACAATGTCTGCAGTGGTAATGGGTCAGTAGACAATGTCTGCAGTGGTAATGGGTCAGTAGACAGAGTCTGCTGTATTAATATGCCAGTAGACAATGTCTGCAGTGGTAATGGGTCAGTAGACAATGTCTGCTGTAGTAATGGGTCAGTACACAGAGTCTGCAGTGGTAATGGGTCAGTAGACAATGTCTGCTCTAGTAATGGGTCAGTAGACAATGTCTGCAGTGGTAATGGGTCAGTAGACAATGTCTGCAGTGGTAATGGGTCAGTAGACAATGTCTGCTGAAGTAATGGATCAGTAGACAGTGTCTGCTATAGTAATATGCCAGTAGACAATGTCTGCTGTAGTAAGGGATCAGTAGACAGTGTCTGCAGTGGTTTTGGGTCAGTAGACAGTTTCTGCAGTGGTAATGGGTCAGTAGACAATGTCTGCTGTAGTAATGGGTCAGTAGACAGTGTCTGCAGTGGTAATGGGTCAGTAGACAATGTCTGCAGTGGTAATGTGTCAGTAGACAGTGTCTGCAGTTGTAATGGGTCAGTAGACAGTGTCTGCTGTAGTAATGGGTCAGTAGACAATGTCTGCTGTAGTAATAGATCAGTAGACAGTGTCTGCTGCAGTAATGGGTCAGTAGACAGTGTCTGCTGTAGTAATGGGTCAGTAGACAGTGTCTGCTGTACTAATGGGTCAGTAGACAATGTTTGCTGTAGTAATGGGTCAGTAGACAATGTCTGCTGTAGTAATGGGTCAGTAGACAATGTCTGCTTCAGTGATGGATCAGTAGACAGTGTCTGCAGTGGTAATGGGTCAGTAGACAATGTCTGCAGTGGTAATGGGTCAGTAGACAATGTCTGCTGTAGTAATGGGTCAGTAGACAGTGTCTGCAGTGGTAATGGGTCAGTAGACAATGTCTGCAGTGGTAATGGGTCAGTAGACATTGTCTGCAGTGGAAATGGGTCAGTAGACAGTGTCTGCAGTGGGAATGGGTCAGTTGACAGTGTCTGCTGTAGTAATATACCAGTAGACAATGTCTGCAGTGGTAATGGGTCAGTAGACAATGTCTGCTGTAGTAATGGGTCAGTACACAGTGTCTGCAGTGGAAATGGGTCAGTAGACAATGTCTGCTGTAGTAATGGGTCAGTAGACAATGTCTGCAGTGGTAACGGGTCAGTAGACAGTGTCTGCAGTGGTAATGGGTCAGTACACAGTGTCTGCAGTGGTAATGGGTCAGTAGACAATGTCTGCAGTGGTAATGGGTAAGTAGACAATGTCTGCTGTAGTAATGGATCAGTAGACAGTGTCTGCTGTAGTAATATGCCAGTAGACAATGTCTGCAGTGGTAATGGGTCAGTAGACAATGTCTGCTGTAGTAATGGGTCAGTAGACTGTGTCTGCAGTGGTAATGGGTCAGTAGACAATGTCTGCAGTGGTAATGGGTCAGTAGACAATGTCTGCAGTGGTAATGGGTCAGTAGCCAGAGTCTGCTGTAGTAATATGCCAGTAGACAATGTCTGCAGTGGTAATGGGTCAGTAGACAATGTCTGCAGTGGTAATGGGTCAG
Organism: Morinoia aosen; assembly: GCA_030386875.1. NCBI lineage: Eukaryota > Metazoa > Arthropoda > Malacostraca > Amphipoda > Talitridae > Morinoia > Morinoia aosen. The sequence goes on from CM059563.1 coordinate 24,529,587, forward strand.
TAGACAAGGTCTGCTGTAGTAATGGGGCAGTAGACAGTGTCTGCAGTGGTAATGGGTCAGTAGACAATGTCTGCAGTGGTAATGGGTCAGTAGACAGTGTCTGCAGTAGTAATGGGTCAGTAGACAATGTCTGCAGTGGTAATGGGTCAGTAGACAATGTCTGCTGTAGTAATGGGTCGGTAGACAGTGTCTGCAGTGGTAATGGGTCAGTAGACAATGTCTGCAATGGTAATGGGTCAGTAGACAATGTCTGCAGTGGTAATGAGTCAGTACACAGTAATGGGTCAGTAGACAGTGTCTGCTGTAGTAATGGGTCAGTAGACAATGTCTGCTGTAGTAATAGATCAGTAGACAGTGTCTGCTGTAGTAATGGGTCAGTAGACACTGTCTGCTGTAGTAATGGGTCAGTAGACAATGTCTGCTGTAGTAATGGGTCAGTAGACAATGTCTGCTGTAGTAATGGATCAGTAGACAGTGTCTGCAGTGATAATGGGTCAGTAGACAGTGTCTGCTGTAGTAATGGGTCAGTAGACAGTGTCTGCAGTGGTAATGGGTCAGTAGACAATGTCTGCTGTAGTAATGGGTCTGTAGACAATGTCTGCTGTAGTAATGGGTCTGTAGACAATGTCTGCTGTAGTAATGGGTCAGTAGACAGTGTCTGCTGTAGTAATGGGTCAGTAGACAATGTCTGCTGTAGTAATGGGTCTGTAGACAATGTCTGCTGTAGTAATGGGTCAGTAGACAATGTCTGCTGTAGTAATGGATGAGTAGACAGTGTCTGCAGTGGTAATGGGTCGGTAGACAATGTCTGCAGTGGTAATGGGTCAGTAGACAATGTCTGCTGTAGTAATGGGTCAGTAGACTGTGTCTGCAGTGGTAATGGGTCAGTAGACAATGTCTGCAGTGGTAATGGGTCAGTAGACAATGTCTGCAGTGGTAATGGGTCAGTAGACAGAGTCTGCTGTATTAATATGCCAGTAGACAATGTCTGCAGTGGTAATGGGTCAGTAGACAATGTCTGCTGTAGTAATGGGTCAATACACAGAGTCTGCAGTGGTAATGGGTCAGTAGACAATGTCTGCTCTAGTAATGGGTCAGTAGACAATGTCTGCAGTGGTAATGGGTCAGTAGACAATGTCTGCAGTGGTAATGGGTCAGTAGACAATGTCTGCTGAAGTAATGGATCAGTAGACAGTGTCTGCTATAGTAATATGCCAGTAGACAATGTCTGCTGTAGTAAGGGATCAGTAGACAGTGTCTGCAGTGGTTTTGGGTCAGTAGACAGTTTCTGCAGTGGTAATGGGTCAGTAGACAATGTCTGCTGTAGTAATGGGTCAGTAGACAGTGTCTGCAGTGGTAATGGGTCAGTAGACAATGTCTGCAGTGGTAATGTGTCAGTAGACAGTGTCTGCAGTTGTAATGGGTCAGTAGACAGTGTCTGCTCTAGTAATGGGTCAGTAGACAATGTCTGCTGTAGTAATAGATCAGTAGACAGTGTCTGCTGCAGTAATGGGTCAGTAGACAGTGTCTGCTGTAGTAATGGGTCAGTAGACAGTGTCTGCTGTACTAATGGGTCAGTAGACAATGTTTGCTGTAGTAATGGGTCAGTAGACAATGTCTGCTGTAGTAATGGGTCAGTAGACAATGTCTGCTTCAGTGATGGATCAGTAGACAGTGTCTGCAGTGGTAATGGGTCAGTAGACAATGTCTGCAGTGGTAATGGGTCAGTAGACAATGTCTGCTGTAGTAATGGGTCAGTAGACAGTGTCTGCAGTGGTAATGGGTCAGTAGACAATGTCTGCAGTGGTAATGGGTCAGTAGACATTGTCTGCAGTGGAAATGGGTCAGTAGACAGTGTCTGCAGTGGGAATGGGTCAGTTGACAGTGTCTGCTGTAGTAATATACCAGTAGACAATGTCTGCAGTGGTAATGGGTCAGTAGACAATGTCTGCTGTAGTAATGGGTCAGTACACAGTGTCTGCAGTGGAAATGGGTCAGTAGACAATGTCTGCTGTAGTAATGGGTCAGTAGACAATGTCTGCAGTGGTAACGGGTCAGTAGACAGTGTCTGCAGTGGTAATGGGTCAGTACACAGTGTCTGCAGTGGTAATGGGTCAGTAGACAATGTCTGCAGTGGTAATGGGTAAGTAGACAATGTCTGCTGTAGTAATGGATCAGTAGACAGTGTCTGCTGTAGTAATATGCCAGTAGACAATGTCTGCAGTGGTAATGGGTCAGTAGACAATGTCTGCTGTAGTAGTGGGTCAGTAGACAGTGTCTGCAGTGGTAATGGGTCAGTAGACAACGTCTGCAGTGGTAATTGGTCAGTAGACAATGTCTGTAGTGGTAATGGGTCAGTAGACAATGTCTGCAGTGGTAATGGGTCAGTAGACAATGTCTGCTGTAGTAATGGGTCAGTAGACAGTGTCTGCAGTGGTAATGGGTCAGTAGACAATGTCTGCAGTGGTAATGGGTCAGTAGACAATGTCTGCAGTGGTAATGGGTCAGTACACAGTGTCTGCAGTGGTAATGGGTCAGTAGACAATGTCTGAAGTGGTAATGGGTCAGTAGACATTGTCTGCTGTAGTAATGGATCAGTAGACAGTGTCTGATGTAGTAATATGCCAGTAGACAATGTCTGCAGTGGTAATGGGTCAGTAGACAATGTCTGCTGTAGTAATGGGTCAGTAGAAAGTGTCTGCAGTGGTAATGGGTCAGTAGACAATGTCTGCAGTGGTAATGGATCAGTAGACAGTGTCTGCAGTGGTAATGGGTCGGTAGACAGTGTCTGCTGTAGTAATGGGTCAGTAGACAATGTCTGCTGTAGTAATGGATCAGTAGACAGTGTCTGCTGTAGTAATGGGTCAGTAGACAATGTCTGCAGTGGTAATGGGGCAGTAGACAAGGTCTGCTGTAGTAATGGGTCATTAGACAGTGTCTGCTGTAGTAATGGGTCAGTAGACAATGTCTGCTGTAGTAATGGGTCAGTAGACAATGTCTGCTGTAGTAATGGGTCAGTAGACAATGTCTGCAGTGGTATTGGGGCAGTAGACAAGGTCTGCTGTAGTAATGGGTCATTAGACAGTGTCTGCTGTAGTAATGGGTCAGTAGACAATGTCTGCTGTAGTAATGGATCAGTAGACAGTGTCTGCAGTGGTAATGGGTCAGTAGACAGTGTCTGCTGTAGTAATGGGTCAGTAGACAATGTCTGCTGTAGTAATGGATCAGTAGACAGTGTCTGCTGTAGTAATGGGTCAGTAGACAATGTCTGCAGTGGTAATGGGGCAGTAGACAAGGTCTGCTGTAGTAATGGGTCATTAGACAGTGTCTGCTGTAGTAATGGGTCAGTAGACAATGTCTGCTGTAGTAGTGGGTCAGTAGACAATGTCTGCTGCAGTAATGGGTCAGTAGACAATGTCTGCAGTGGTAATGGGGCAGTAGACAAGGTCTGCTGTAGTAATGGGTCATTAGACAGTGTCTGCTGTAGTAATGGGTCAGTAGACAATGTCTGCTGTAGTAATGGGTCAGTAGACAATGTCTGCTGTAGTAATGGGTCAGTAGACAATGTCTGCAGTGGTAATGGGGCAGTAGACAAGGTCTGCTGTAGTAATGGGTCATTAGACAGTGTCTGCTGTAGTAATGGGTCAGTAGACAATGTCGGCTGTATTAATGGGTCAGTAGACAATGTCTGCAGTGGTAATGGGGCAGTAGACAAGGTCTCCTGTAGTAATGGGTCATTAGACAGTGTCTGCTGTAGTAATGGGTCAGTAGACAATGTCTGCTGTAGTAATGGGTCAGTAGACAATGTCTGCTGTAGTAATGGGTCAGTAGACAATGTCTGCTGTAGTAATGGATCAGTAGACAGAGTCTGCAGTGGTAATGGGTCAGTAGACAATGTCTGCTGTGGTAATTTGTCAGTAGACAGTGTCTGCTGTAGTAATGGATCAGTAGACAGTGTCTGCAATGGTAATGGGTCAGTAGACAATGTCTGCTGTAGTAATGGGTCAGTAGACAATGTCTGCTGTAGTAATGGATCAGTAGACAGTGTCTGCAGTGGTAATGGGTCAGTAGACAATGTCTGCTGTAGTAAGGGATCAGTAGACAGTGTCTGCTGTAGTAATGGGTCAGTAGACAATGTCTGCTGTAGTAATGGATCAGTAGACAGTGTCTGCAGTGGTAATGGATCAGTAGACAATGTCTGCTGTAGTAATGGATCAGTAGACAATGTCTGCTGTAGTAATGGGTCAGTACACAATGTCTGCTGTAGTAAGGGATCAGTAGACAGTGTCTGCAGTGGTAATGGGTCAGTAGACAGTGTCTGCAGTGGTAATGGGTCAGTAGACAATGTCTGCTGTAGTAATGGATCAGTAGACAATGTCTGCAGTGGTAATGGGTCAGTAGACAGTGTATGCAGTGGTAATGGGTCAGTAGACAATCTCTGCTGTAGTAATGGGTCAGTAGACAATGTCTGCTGTAGTAATGGGTCAGTAGACAATGTCTACAGTGGTAATTGGTCAGTAGACAGTGGCTGCTGTAGTAATGGATCAGTAGACGATGTCTGCAGTGGTAATGGGTCAGTAGACAATGTCTGCAGTGGTTTTGGGTCAGTAGACAGTGTCTGCTGTAGTAATGGGTCAGTAGACAAAGTCTGCAGTGGTATTGGGTCAGTAGACAGTGTCTGCTGTAGTAATGGGTCAGTAGACAAAGTCTGCAGTGGTAATGGGTCAGTAGACAGTGTCTGCAGTGGTAATGGGTCAGTAGACAATGGCTGCTGTAGTAATGGATCAGTAGACAATGTCTGCAGTGGTAATGGGTCAGTAGACAATGTCTGCAGTGGTAATGGGTCAGTAGACAGTGTCTGCTGTAGTAATGGGTCAGTAGACAATGTCTGCAGTGGTAATGGGTCAGTAGACAGTGTCTGCTGTAGTAATATGCCAGTAGACAATGTCTGCAGTGGTAATGGGTCAGTAGACAATGTCTGCTGTAGTAATGGGTCAGTAGACAATGTCTGCAGTGGTAATGGGTCAGTAGACAGTTTCTGCTATAGTAATGGGTCAGTAGACAATATCTGCTGTGGTAATAGGTGAGTAGACAATGTCTTCTGTAATAATGGTTCAGTAGACAATGTCTGCAGTGGTAATGGGTCAGTACACAATGTCTGCTGTAGTAATGGGTCAGTTGACAGTATCTGCTGTAATAATGGGTCAGTAGACAATGTCTGCTGTAGTAATGGGTCAGTAGACAATGTCTGCTGAGGTAATGGGTCAGTAGACAAAGTCTGCAGTGGTAATGGGTCAGTAGACAATATCTGCTGTAGTAATGGGTCAGTAGACAATGTCTGCAGTGGTAATGGGTCAGTAGACAATGTTTGCAGTGGTAATGGGTCAGTAAACAATGTCTGCTCTGGTAATGGGTCAGTAGACAGTGTCTGCTGTAGTAATGGGTCAGTAGACAATGTCTGCCGTGGTAATGGGTCAGTAGGCAATGTCTGCTGTAGTAATGGGTCAGTAGACAATGTCTGCTGTGGTAATGGGTCAGTAGACAGTGTCTGCTGTAGTAATGGGTCAGTAGACAATGTCTGCAGTAGTAATGGGTCAGTAGACAATGTCTGCTGGGGTAATGGGTCAGTAGACAATGTCTGCAGTGGTAATGGGACAGCAGACAGTTTCTGCAGTGGTAATGGGTCAGTAGACAATGTCTACTGCAGTAATGGGTCAGTAGACAATGTCTGCTGGGGTAATGGGTCAGTAGACAATGTCTGCAGTGGTAATGGGTCAGTAGACAATGTCTGCAGTGGTAATGGGTCAGTAGACAGTGTCTGCTGTAGTAACGGGTCAGTAGACAATGTCTGCAGTAGTAATGGGTCAGTAGACAATGTCTGCTGGGGTAATGGGTCAGTAGACAATGTCTGCAGTGGTAATGGGTCAGTAGACAGTTTCTGCAGTGGTAATGGGTCAGTAGACAGTGTCTGCTGTAGTAATGGGTCAGTAGACAATGTCTGCAGTGGTAATGGGTCAGTAGACAATGTCTGCAGTGGTAATGGGTCAGTAGACAGTTTCTGCAGTGGTAATGGGTCAGTAGACAATGTCTACTGCAGTAATGGGTCAGTAGACAACGTCAACTGCAGTAATGGGTCAGTAGATGACACTCAACGGAGCAAATAAGCTCATAAATCGACGTTCCGATAAGACTATAAAGTCTGTGCACCAATATCACGCAGCACAAATCTCCTCTCGTAACTCATCACTTCAGAACGCCGCGCTGCTCTTATAGAAATGAGACGACGGCCATCTAAGTTTGACTGATGTAAACTACACAATCTGTTTGTTATGAAAATGAGTTTGATTTTAACTGGAACAAACAGTGCCGTGTTATTGTTGCTGTTGTCACAAAAAAAGTTTGAGTTTGACTGAAATAAACAATGTCATGTTATTGTTGTTGTTAAAGACTTGAATTTAACTCAAACAGACCACGCCATGTTATTGTTCATGTTACAAAAATAACTTAGAGAGTTTGACCGCAATAAACCTACCCAGAGCCGAAAGAAATGCTCCCAGGCATCCCAACCATCTGGGGGAGCGGGCTCCCACTTCTTTGTATTGAAATGATCCGTGGGAAAAGCCGGCGTGGGAGCCAAAAGGGGGATAGGGGAGTGGGAGAGGAGTGGGAGTGGGGGGTGAGGGGGTCAACAGAGGTCACACAGAGGCCGTGAGGTCAGGATTCCAGTTGAGTTCCCACAGGAACTGGCGGTGTGACCTCACCGAGAGAGGAATGCCGTCCCCATGGGGGGAGGATTTAGCTTTCGCAATTAGCCGGAGCTAACGCACACCGTTAGGGCGGGGATGTGTGGCATCCCTGTGGCATTCCTGGGGAGGCATGGCATCCCTGTGGCATACCTGGGGAGGCATGGCATCCCTGTGGCATACCTGGGGAGGCATGGCATCCCTGTGGCATACCTGGGGAGGTATGGCATCCCTGTGGCATACCTGGGGAGGCATGGCATCCCTGTGGCATACCTGGGGAGGCATGGCATCCCTGTGGCATACCTAGGGAGGCATGGCATCCCTGTGGCATACCTGGGGAGGCATGTCACCCCTGTGGCATACCTGGGGAGGCATGTCACCCCTGTGGCATACCTGGGGAGGCATGTCACCCCTGTGGCATACCTGGGGAGGCATGGCATCCCTGGGGGTATTGCATCCTTGGGGAGGTATTGCATCCCTGTGGCATCCCTGTGGCATCCCTGTGGCATCCCTGGGGAGGTATGGCATACCTACAGCAGGTGTAGGGAAAAAGAAGAAACAACGAAGCAAGAGACGGAAGTGAAAGTCGCATCGCTTTGGTAAACAGGTTCTGCCAGACAACTTTTTTTGTTGTTCTTTGATGATGTTTTTGTTGTTCTCTGATGATGTTTTTGTTGTTCTTTGATGATGTTTTTGTTGTTCTCTGATGATGTTTTTGTTGTTCTCGGATGATGTTTTTGTTGTTCTCTGATGATGCTTTTGTTGTTCTTTGATGTTTTTGTTGTTCTCTGATGATGCTTTTGTTGTTCTTTGATGATGTTTTTGTTGTTCTCTGATGATGTTTTTGTTGTTCTTTGATGATGCTTTTGTTGTTCTTTGATGTTTTTGTTGTTCTCTGATGATGCTTTTGTTGTTCTTTGATGATGTTTTTGTTGTTCTCTGATGATGTTTTTGTTGTTCTCGGATGATGTTTTTGTTGTTCTTTGATGTTTTTGTTGTTCTTTGATGATGTTTTTGTTGTTCTCTGATGATGTTTTTGTTGTTCTTTGATGATGTTTTTGTTGTTCTCTGATGATGTTTTTGTTGTTCTTTGATGATGTTTTTGTTGTTCTCTGATGATGCTTTTGTTGTTCTTTGATGATGTTTTTGTTGTTCTCTGATGATGTTTTTGTTGTTCTTTGATGATGCTTTTGTTGTTCTTTGATGTTTTTGTTGTTCTCTGATGATGCTTTTGTTGTTCTTTGATGTTTTTGTTGTTCTCTGATGATGCTTTTGTTGTTCTTTGATGATGTTTTTGTTGTTCTCTGATGATGTTTTTGTTGTTCTCGGATGATGTTTTTGTTGTTCTTTGATGTTTTTGTTGTTCTCTGATGATGCTTTTGTTGTTCTTTGATGTTTTTGTTGTTCTCTGATGATGCTTTTGTTGTTCTTTGATGTTTTTGTTGTTCTCTGATGATGCTTTTGTTGTTCTTTGATGATGTTTTTGTTGTTCTCTGATGATGTTTTTGTTGTTCTCGGATGATGTTTTTGTTGTTCTTTGATGTTTTTGTTGTTCTCTGATGATGCTTTTGTTGTTCTTTGATGTTTTTGTTGTTCTCTGATGATGCTTTTGTTGTTCTTTGATGTTTTTGTTGTTCTCTGATGATGCTTTTGTTGTTCTTTGATGTTTTTGTTGTTCTCTGATGATGCTTTTGTTGTTCTTTGATGATGTTTTTGTTGTTCTCTGATGATGTTTTTGTTGTTCTCGGATGATGTTTTTGTTGTTCTTTGATGTTTTTGTTGTTCTCTGATGATGCTTTTGTTTTTCTTTGATGATGTTTTTGTTGTTCTCTCATGATGTTTTTGTTGTTCTCGGATGATGTTTTTGTTGTTCTTTGATGATGTTTTTGTTGTTCTCTGATGATGTTTTTGTTTTTCTCTGATGATGTTTTTGTTGTTCTTTGATGATGTTTTTGTTGTTCTTTGATGATGTTTTTGTTGTTCTCTGATGATGTTTTTGTTGTTCTCTGATGATGTTTTTGTTGTTCTCTGATGATGTTTTTGTTGTTCTCTGATGATGTTTTTGTTGTTCTTTGATAATGTTTTTGTTGTTCTCTGATGATGTTTTTGTTGTTCTTTGATGATGTTTTTGTTGTTCTCTGATGATGTTTTTGTTGTTCTTTGATGATGTTTTTGTTGTTCTCTGATGATGTTTTTGTTGTTCTTTGATGATGTTTTTGTTGTTCTCTGATGATGTTTTTGTTGTTCTCTGAAGATGTTTTTGTTGTTCTTTGATGATGTTTTTGTTGTTCTCTGATGATGTTTTTGTTGTTCTTTGATGATGCTTTTGTTGTTCTCTGATAATGTTTTTGTTGTTCTCTGATGATGTTTTTGTTGTTCTTTGATAATGTTTTTGTTGTTCTCTGATGATGCTTTTGTTGTTCTTTGATGATGTTTTTGTTGTTCTCTGATGATGTTTTTGTTGTTCTCGGATGATGTTTTTGTTGTTCTTTGATGATGTTTTTGTTGTTCTCTGATGATGTTTTTGTTGTTCTCTGATGATGTTTTTGTTGTTCTTTGATGATGTTTTTGTTGTTCTTTGATGATGTTTTTGTTGTTCTCTGATGATGTTTTTGTTGTTCTCTGATGATGTTTTTGTTGTTCTCTGATGATGTTTTTGTTGTTCTCTGATGATGTTTTTGTTGTTCTTTGATAATGTTTTTGTTGTTCTCTGATGATGTTTTTGTTGTTCTTTGATGATGTTTTTGTTGTTCTCTGATGATGTTTTTGTTGTTCTTTGATGATGTTTTTGTTGTTCTCTGATGATGTTTTTGTTGTTCTTTGATGATGTTTTTGTTGTTCTCTGATGATGTTTTTGTTGTTCTCTGATGATGTTTTTGTTGTTCTTTGATGATGTTTTTGTTGTTCTCTGATGATGTTTTTGTTGTTCTTTGATGATGCTTTTGTTGTTCTTTGATGATGTTTTTGTTGTTCTCTGATGATGTTTTTGTTGTTCTCTGATGATGTTTTTGTTGTTCTTTGATAATGTTTTTGTTGTTCTCTGATGATGTTTTTGTTGTTCTTTGATGATGTTTTTGTTGTTCTCTGATGATGTTTTTGTTGTTCTTTGATGATGTTTTTGTTGTTCTCTGATGATGTTTTTGTTGTTCTCTGATGATGTTTTTGTTGTTCTTTGATGATGTTTTTGTTGTTCTTTGATAATGTTTTTGTTGTTCTCTGATGATGTTTTTGTTGTTCTCTGATGATGCTTTTGTTGTTCTTTGATGATGTTTTTGTTGTTCTCTGATGATGTTTTTGTTGTTCTTTGATGATGTTTTTGTTGTTCTCTGATGATGTTTTTGTTGTTCTCTGATGATGTTTTTGTTGTTCTTTGATGATGTCTTTGTTGTTCTTTGATAATGTTTTTGTTGTTCTCTGATGATGTTTTTGTTGTTCTCTGATGATGTTTTTGTTGTTCTTTGATGATGCTTTTGTTGTTCTCTGATGATGTTTTTGTTGTTCTTTGATGATGTTTCTGTTGTTCTCTGATGATGTTTTTGTTGTTCTTTGATGATGTTTTTGTTGTTCTCTGATGATGCTTTTGTTGTTCTTTTATGATGTTTTTGCTGTTCTCTGATGATGTTTTTGTTGTTCTCGGATGATGTTTTTGTTGTTCTTTGATGATGTTTTTGTTGTTCTCTGATGATGTTTTTGTTGTTCTTTGATGATGTTTATGTTGTTCTTTGATGATGTTTTTGTTGTTCTCTGATGATGTTTTTGTTGTTCTCTGATGATGTTTTTGTTGTTCTCTGATGATTTTTTTGTTGTTCTCTGATGATGTTTTTGTTGTTCTTTGATGATGTTTTTGTTGTTCTTTGGTGATGTTTTTGTTGTTCTCTGATGATGTTTTCGTTGTTCTCTGATGATGTTTTTGTTGTTCTCTGATGATTTTTTTGTTGTTCTCTGATGATGTTTTTGTTGTTCTCTGATGATGCTTTTGTTGTTCTTTGATGATGTTTTTGTTGTTCTCTGATGATGTTTTTGTTGTTCTCTGATGATGTTTTTGTTGTTCTCTGATGATGCTTTTGTTGTTCTTTGATGATGTTTTTGTTGTTCTCTGATGATATTTTTGTTGTTCTCTGATGATGTTTTTGTTGTTCTCTGATGATGTTTTTGTTGTTCTCTGATGATGTTTTTGTTGTTCTCTGATGATGTTTTCGTTGTTCTCTGATGATGTTTTTGTTGTTCTTTGATGATGTTTTTGTTGTTCTCTGATAATGTTTTTGTTGTTCTCTGATGATTTTTTTGTTGTTCTCTGATGATGTTTTTGTTGTTCTCTGATGATGTTTTTGTTGTTCTCTGATGATGCTTTTGTTGTTCTCTGATGATGTTTTTGTTGTTCTTTGATGATGTTTTTGTTGTTCTCTGATGATGTTTTTGTTGTTCTTTGATGATGTTTTCGTTGTTCTCTGATGATGCTTTTGTTGTTCTTTGAAGATGTTGTTGTTGTTCTCTGATGATGTTTTTGTTGTTCTCGGATGATGTTTTTGTTGTTCTCTGATGATGTTTTTGTTGTTCTTTGATGATGTTTTTGTTGTTCTTTGATGATGTTTTCGTTGTTCTCTGATGATGTTTTTGTTGTTCTCTGATGATTTTTTTGTTGTTCTCTGATGATGTTTTTGTTGTTCTTTGATGATGTTTTTGTTGTTCTTTGGTGATGTTTTTATTGTTCTCTGATGATGTTTTTGTTGTTCTCTGATGATGTTTTTGTTGTTCTCTGATGATGTTTTTGTTGTTCTCTGATGATGCTTTTGTTGCTCTTTGATGATGTTTTTGTTGTTCTCTGATGATGTTTTTGTTGTTCTCTGATGATGTTTTTGTTGTTCTCTGATGATGCTTTTGTTGTTCTTTGATGATGTTTTTGTTTTTCTCTGATGATATTTTTGTTGTTCTCTGAAGATGTTTTTGTTGTTCTCTGATGATGTTTTTGTTGTTCTCTGATGATGTTTTTGTTGTTCTCTGATGATGTTTTCGTTGTTCTCTGATGATGTTTTTGTTGTTCTTTGATGATGTTTTTGTTGTTCTCTGATGATGTTTTGTTGTTCTCTGATGATTTTTTTGTTGTTCTCTGATGATGTTTTTGTTGTTCTCTGATGATGTTTTTGTTGTTCTCTGATGATGCTTTTGTTGTTCTCTGATGATGTTTTTGTTGTTCTTTGATGATGTTTTTGTTGTTCTCTGATGATGTTTTTGTTGTTCTTTGATGATGTTTTCGTTGTTCTCTGATGATGCTTTTGTTGTTCTTTGAAGATGTTGTTGTTGTTCTCTGATGATGTTTTTGTTGTTCTCGGATGATGTTTTTGTTGTTCTCTGATGATGTTTTTGTTGTTCTTTGATGATGTTTTTGTTGTTCTTTGATGATGTTTTCGTTGTTCTCTGATGATGCTTTTGTTGTTCTTTGATGATGTTTTTGTTGTTCTCTGATGATGTTTTTGTTGTTCTCTGATGATGTTTTTGTTGTTCTCTGATGATTTTTTTGTTGTTCTCGGATGATGTTTTTGTTGTTCTTTGATGATGTTTTTGTTGTTCTCTGGTAATATTTTTGTTGTTCTCGGATGATATTTTTGTTGTTTTCTGATAATATTTTTCTTGTTCTCTGATAATATTTCGTTGGTCTCTGATGATGTTTTTCTTTTTCTCTGTTGATATTTTTGTTGTTCTCTGATAATATTTACTGTCCTCAATAAAATTTTGTTATCCACCGATAAAATTTTGTTTGTCCTCCATAAAATTTGTCTACTGAAAAAGAATTGTTGTCCCCAATGACATTTTGGTCTGTCAATAGCAGGTTTTGCCTGGAGTGTAGAAACATATTTCTCTTCACGGATCAAATGATACGAAAGCTATTACCACGGTAGAGGAAACAAGGTAGGGTCAAACCAGTCTTTTTTTCGCCCACTTTGCTGACGTCACGGCAACGAACCAATAGCAGCGCTCATATTGCATCTGGTAGCACTGCTACCACCAAATCTAGCTCCACTTTTGGCCTAACGACGGGGCGTTTTGGTGACGTCATAAAGTTTGTTTGAAATAAAGCCTTTCTATTGGCTAGCCGAACAATAAGAAGTGTATTTTCCCCTATAGAAGTGACGCTACCTTGTTTCCTCTACCGTGGCTATTAACGAATAAAGGTGAGAATTAAATATTGAATAATTGTTTATATTGAAACATGACCGGATCTGTGATACGAGTTTCACCAGCGCACAAGCACAAGAATATTTTAGTCGCGCATACTATTCGGAAGGATATATTGGGATGAAAAAATTTTTTACTGATATAATTGCTTCTCACCATTAGATTCTAATTTCAAACAGCCAAATATTCCTCTCAGGTATACTAGGAACTTGCGCTGAAATTCTAGCAATAAAATATGAGGTAAATATAGTTTGTTTCCTGACTTGTTTGAAATGTTTTCAATGGATCGGAGGATTTATTGAGAAATAGATGTCGGAATATTTATGAGACATAAAAAAACAACAGATGGAAAATAATATAATAAAAAAAGAAAAACTTAAGCGCTCATCCCGCTAGTGCTGACATAACGATAGTGCTGACATCACACTAGTGCTCACATCACGCTAGTGCTCACATCACACTAGTGCTCACATCACACTAGTGCTCACATCACACTAGTGCTCACATCACACTAGTGCTCACATCACACTAGTGCTCACATCACACTAGTGCTCACATCACACTAGTGCTCACATCACGCTAGTGCTCACATCACACTAGTGCTCACATCACGCTAGTGCTCACATCACACTAGTGCTCACATCACACTAGTGCTCACATTACACTAGTGCTCACATCACACTAGTGCTGACATCACGCTAGTGCTGACGTCACGCTAGTGCTCACATCACGCTAGTGCTCACATCACGCTAGTGCTCACATCACACTAGTGCTCACATCACACTAGTGCTCACATCACACTAGTGCTGACATCACGCTAGTGCTGACGTCACGCTAGTGCTCACATCACGCTAGTGCTCACATCACACTAGTGCTCACATCACACTAGTGCTCACATCACACTAGTGCTGACATCACGCTAGTGCTGACGTCACGCTAGTGCTGACGTCACGCTAGTGCTCACATCACGCTAGTGCTCACATCACACTAGTGCTCACATCACACTAGTGCTGACATCACGCTAGTGCTGACGTCACGCTAGTGCTCACATCACGCTAGTGCTCACATCACGCTAGTGCTCACATCACACTTATGCTGACATCACACTAGTGCTCACATCACACTAGTGCTCACATCACACTAGTGCTCACATCACACTAGTGCTCACATCACACTAGTGCTGACATCACACTAGTGCTGACATCACACTAGTGCTCACATCACGCTAGTGCTCACATCACACTAGTGCTGACATCACACTAGTGCTCACATCACACTAGTGCTCACATCACACTAGTGCTCACATCACACTAGTGCTCACATCACACTAGTGCTGACATCACACTAGTGCTGACATCACACTAGTGCTGACATCACACTAGTGCTCACATCACACTAGTGCTCACATCACACTAGTGCTCACATCACACTAGTGCTCACATCACGCTAGTGCTGACGTCACGCTAGTGCTCACATCACACTAGTGCTCACATCACACTAGTGCTCACATCACACTAGTGCTCACATCACACTAGTGCTCACATCACACTAGTGCTCACATCACACTAGTGCTGACATCACACTAGTGCTCACATCACACTAGTGCTGACATCACACTAGTGCTCACATCACACTAGTGCTCACATCACACTAGTGCTCACATCACACTAGTGCTCACATCACACTAGTGCTCACATCACACTAGTGCTCACATCACACTAGTGCTCACATCACACTAGTGCTCACATCACGCTAGTGCTCACATCACACTAGTGCTCACATCACGCTAGTGCTGACATCACACTAGTGCTCACATCACACTAGTGCTCACATCACACTAGTGCTCACATCACGCTAGTGCTGACGTCACGCTAGTGCTCACATCACACTAGTGCTCACATCACGCTAGTGCTCACATCACACTAGTGCTGACATCACACTAGTGCTCACATCACACTAGTGCTCACATCACACTAGTGCTCACATCACACTAGTGCTCACATCACACTAGTGCTGACATCACACTAGTGCTGACATCACACTAGTGCTGACATCACACTAGTGCTCACATCACACTAGTGCTCACATCACACTAGTGCTCACATCACACTAGTGCTCACATCACGCTAGTGCTGACGTCACGCTAGTGCTCACATCACACTAGTGCTCACATCACACTAGTGCTCACATCACACTAGTGCTCACATCACACTAGTGCTCACATCACACTAGTGCTCACATCACACTAGTGCTGACATCACACTAGTGCTCACATCACACTAGTGCTGACATCACACTAGTGCTCACATCACACTAGTGCTCACATCACACTAGTGCTCACATCACACTAGTGCTCACATCACGTTAGTGCTCACATCACACTAGTGCTCACATCACACTAGTGCTGACATCACACTAGTGCTCACATCACGCTAGTGCTCACATCACACTAGTGCTCACATCACGCTAGTGCTGACATCACACTAGTGCTCACATCACACTAGTGCTCACATCACACTAGTGCTCACATCACGCTAGTGCTGACATCACACTAGTGCTCACATCACGTTAGTGCTCACATCACACTAGTGCTGACATCACACTAGTGCTCACATCACACTAGTGCTCACATCACGTTAGTGCTCACATCACACTAGTGCTCACATCACACTAGTGCTGACATCACACTAGTGCTCACATCACGCTAGTGCTCACATCACACTAGTGCTCACATCACACTAGTGCTCACATCACACTAGTGCTGACATCACACTAGTGCTCACATCACGCTAGTGCTGACATCACACTAGTGCTCACATCACGCTAGTGCTCACATCACACTAGTGCTGACATCACACTAGTGCTCACATCACGCTAGTGCTGACATCACACTAGTGCTCACATCACGCTAGTGCTCACATCACACTAGTGCTGACATCACACTAGTGCTCACATCACGTTAGTGCTCACATCACACTAGTGCTCACATCACACTAGTGCTGACATCACACTAGTGCTCACATCACGCTAGTGCTCACATCACACTAGTGCTCACATCACACTAGTGCTCACATCACACTAGTGCTGACATCACACTAGTGCTCACATCACGCTAGTGCTGACATCACACTAGTGCTCACATCACGCTAGTGCTCACATCACACTAGTGCTCACATCACGCTAGTGCTCACATCACACTAGTGCTGACATCACACTAGTGCTCACATCACGCTAGTGCTGACATCACACTAGTGCTCACATCACACTAGTGCTCACATCACGCTAGTGCTGACATCACACTAGTGCTCACATCACACTAGTGCTCACATCACGTTAGTGCTCACATCACACTAGTGCTCACATCACACTAGTGCTGACATCACACTAGTGCTCACATCACGCTAGTGCTCACATCACACTAGTGCTCACATCACACTAGTGCTGACATCACACTAGTGCTCACATCACACTAGTGCTCACATCACACTAGTGCTCACATCACGTTAGTGCTGACGTCACGCTAGTGCTGTCAAATGGCAGAAGAGAGAATAAATAGAAGAATGTGTCAATGTAAGATAAAAGAAAAGTAAAGAAATTCAAGAATGCGATACTTTACCTTCTAAGATAAAAGCAGTGCAAAAAGTATTAGGTAAATTATCCTCTAAAATAGGCACACATGTTACGTAAGAAAGACACGCCGGATAACAATGGATGTAATGAGAGAGGTGACAGCGAGGGAAGGAAACACACGCGGAACGTACGTACGCGCCACGAATGCCAAAATAAAGAGAAACTGAAGAGCCCAAAAAAGAGAGAAGAGAGAGAGGGAGAGGGAGAAAGAGAAAGAGAGAGAGCGCCGAGCCAGCGTGCAATTTACAATACAAAATTTAGGTTGAAGTTATGAAAACTATAAAAAATTGCGTCCACAAACAAACAAGGAAGCAAACGCAGAAAAAAGAGCAGGGCGCGAGTGAGCGGCTGCTGGTGAGAGTTAGAGAGCAGGAGAGAGCGAGGGAGAGGAAGAGAGCAAAGGAGAGGCTACTGACCCTCAAAAGAGTGAGGGGCGTGTAGTGAGGGGTGTATAGTGAGAGGCGTGTAGTGAGGGGCATGTAGTGAGGGGCGTGTAGTGAGGGGCGTGTAGTGAGGGGCATGTAGGGAGAGGCGTCTAATTCTGCTGTGCGATATAGATATAGCAAAATAAAAAAAAACATGTGGAACGATACTCAATTCTTTTATATTGCAAGCCATACGGAATTTTTATTTTATTTGCAATCCACATGGATTTTTATTTTATTTTTCTCAATCCATACGAAATTTCATTTCAGCAATACTTTGTGTGTAAGACGTATTATGCATTCGAAATGTAAATGGTTTCCATTTCCAAGTTCTTGGCATGACTCAGCAGAATGAGGTTTGTCAGTGTTGTGTATGATATTGTGAGTATTGGATTCGGTGTTAGGTATTTTGAAAAAAATATTCCCAGAAAAAGTTTTGCGCACTTTTAATGATGTATATTGAAATTGTATGCATGAATATAAAAATTGATACTGATATCTATGTTTCATATACTTGAGCACTACTTCAAAATATTGTTTATAATATAGTTGAATATTTTTTCTAGAGGTAACATTCAATACTCGATTGGGGCAACATCCTTGTAGTTAATGTAAGCTACTGGGTCGCCTACATGTTGCAAATATGTGTTCAACATGGTCTTGACACACTACACATACCAGTAATGCTGCTGATTTCATCTAATTTTCTGAAATGTACTGTAAATAAAAAGAACTAACTGAAATGTTACTTTATTTTGTCCGTTTTTTTATGAGGTATATTTGGAAAATGATAAAAGTTATCATTATTTTCTTCGTTTTTTCTTTTGACGAACTATAAATAAAAAGCGTTAAAAGCTGACGTAAATTTATACGATTGTTTTTTTTATTTCGAGATTCAATACCTTTCTTGAGACAAATCCTCTAGATGTGGATGCCCAACAAATATATCCATCCCAACAGTACCCGCCATTAAAATATTCTTGTACTTGTGCACTGGTGAAACTCGTATCACAGATACGGTCATTGAGCGTCCTTGTGAGCGTCACAGTCACATGCACTAAGCAGACACCAAATAAATATAAAAATAAACAAACACACCGCGGATATCATTAGGTAAGATTCCCTCCTCACAAACAACAAACAAACAAACAGACCTCCGATATCATTAGGTAACATTCCCTCCTCACAAACCAACAAACAAATACACCAACACACGGCGGGTGTCATTAGGTAAGATTCCCTTCTAAAAACTTTGAAACAGACAAACAAACACACCAACACATACATGAACACACGGCAGGTATCACTAGGTAACATTACCTCCTCACAAACAAACACACAAACACACCGCGGATATCATTAGGTAACATATAAAAACAAAGAAACCATCAAAAAAAGCACACCGCGGGTATCATTAGGTAGGATTCCCTCCTCACAAACTTAGAACCATACAAACACAAACACACACACGAACACACGGCGTGCATCACTAGGTGAGCCTGCCGTGCCCGGAGCTGTGCTGAGGCGCGTCGCTGTGTCTTGGGAGAGGCAGACGGCGCGCGCGATGGCAACATTCAGACGGGCAGCGAGGGGAGGGGAAGGAGAGGGGACAGTGAGGGAAAGAGAGGGGAGAGTGAGTGTAGCGGGAGGGTGGGGAAACGAGATGGTAGACTGAGGGGAGAGAAGGTAGAGTATAAGAAGGAGAGGGGAGAATAAGGGTAGGGGGAAGAATGAAGGACGGGAGAGCGTGAGGGAAGAAGAGGGGAGACTGAGGGTAGGGGGATCGAGTGAGGGAACGAGAAGGAAGAGTGAAGGAAAAAGAGAGGAAGAGTGAGGGAAAAAGGGGGTGTGTGAGAAGGAAAGGAACGAGCGAGGGAAGAACAGAGGGTAGAGTAAAGATACTAGAGGAGATATCGTGAGAAACGAAACAAACAGAGTGGGGAAGAACAGGAGAAACTGAGGTGAGGGGAGGAAGACTGAGGGAGAGAGAGGGTAGAGTGAAGGAAAGAGAGAGGTAGAGTGAGGGCAGAGAGGGGTAGAGCGAGGGGATAGAGAGGTAGAGTGAGGGTAAGAGAGGAGTAGAGTGACGGCAGAGAAGGGTAGAATGAGGGTAAGAGAGGGGGTAGAGTGAGGGCGGAGAGGGGTAGAGTGAGGGGATAGAGAGGTAGGGTGAGGGTAAGAGAGGGGTAGAATGACGGTAGAGAAGGGTAGAATGAGGGTAAAAGAGGGGTAGAGAGAGGGGAGAGGAAGCGTCAGTCTGTTGCTATGCCGGCTGCCCCTCACTCGGCCCTCTCACTGTACCTCGCGTCTCCTCCCATGTTGTCGTCCCCCTCGCGCTGCCCCTCCGGCCCCTCACGGCCGCTATTGTGCCCCTCACTTCGCTTGCCCCTCTTACGGTCGTCTGCTCTGGCTCCCTTAGTTTCCCTCGTACAGCCCTCTGTTGGCACCCCTCACACGGCCCTTTCTGCCCCTCGTGTAGCTCTATCTGCTCTTCGTCTGGCCCTCTCTACGTGCCTCTCTCACAGCCCTCTCTACCTGCACCTCTCACAGCCCTCACTTTCTGCCCCTCGTTTGGCCCTCTCTATCCGCCCCTCTCACAAATCTCACTATCTGCCCCTCGTTTGACCCTCTCTATCCGCCCCTCACACAGCCCTCAAAGAAGCTGTATCTCAAATCATACCCTCACGGGACGGCAAAACCTATGAAGGAATGTTCACTATTAAGTTATAAACACAATAAATAAGTGATAAATAAATTAAATAAGCTTTACATACAATAAAAAAGTTATATATACAATAAATAAGTTATAAATACAATAAATAAATGTCCTACGTATCTTTACTCTTTATTTTTGTGTTTCTTAGACGGGTGTGTGAGAGAGTGTACGAGGGGACCAACGAGGCGGGGTGTGTGGGGAGCGTGTAGTCAGACGGGGTGTGTGGGGAGCGTGTAGACAGGCGGGGTGTGTGGGGAGCGTGTAGACAGGCGAGGTGTGTGGGGAGCGTGTAGTCAGACGGGGTGTGTGAGGAGCGTGTAGACAGGCGGGGTGTCTGGGGAGCGTGTTGACAGACGGGGTGTGTGGGGAGCGTGTAGACAGGCGGGGTGTGTGGGGAGCGTGTTGACAGACGGGGTGTGTGGGGAGCACGTAGACAGGCGGGGTGTGTGGGGAGCGTGTAGACAGACGGGGTGTGTGGGGATCGTGTAGACAGGCGGGGTGTGTGGGGAGCGTGCAAACAGACGGGGTGTGTCGGGGTGTGTAGACGGGGTGTGTGAGGGGCATGTAGACAGGTGGGGTGTGTGGGGAGCGTGTAGACAGGTGGGGTGTGTGGGGGCGTGTGGACAGACGGGGTGTGTGGGGGTGTGTAGACGGGGTGTGTGAGGGGCATGTAGACAGGTGGGGTGTATGGGGGGTGTGTAGACAGACGGATGTGTGGGGGCGTGTGGACAGACGGGGTGTGTGGGGGGCGTGTAGACAGGCGGGGTGTGAGGGGGTGTGTAGACGGGTGTGTTGTGTCTGGCTGGCGCGACGTCGGCGCAGAAAAGGAAGCAATAACGACGTTATATTTATACGCCGCACGTACGTACGCACACTGGCGTACTGCGCGTGCTCGCGTGCGTGCGTACACGCGCTCTGTTCAAGCACACGCGCGTAAACAGAGTGCATGTACGTAGACAGAGCGCACGTACGTTAACAAAACACATATGAGGGAATACAAGCGAGTACTAACAATCAAAACGTACTTTCTCGAGTACGACAGGCGTAAACGAGTACAGTTCGTGTATTCGAGTGTTTGTGTTGTAGTAGACATACACTCACACACATGTATACAGACCCACACACATACAACCCCCTCACGCACACACACATACACACAACCACCTTACGCTACACACATACACACAACCAACCACCTTACGCACACACACACATACACAACCATCTTACGCACGCACACAAACACACAACCACCGCACACACAACACACGTACAGGTACCCACTGAGATACACACACCCCACACGTACACATACATACACACCCAGCCCTTGCACACAAGTACACAGACACATATACATGCACGTACACACACCTACACAAACAAACACGCACACAAACACGGGGTAGTGAGTTCCATGGCCAATGTTTGGAGGCTAAAAACTCACACAGATGCGCTTTGAAAATGTAAAGTAAAATTGAAAATATAAAGTAAAATTGAAATTGGTAAGTAAAATTGAAAATATAAAGTAAAATTGAAAATGTAAAGTAAAATTGAAAATATTAAGTATAATTGAAAATGGGAAGTAAAATTTAAAATATAAAGTAACATTGAAAATGTAAAGTAAAATTGAAAATGTAAAGTAAAATTGAAAATGTAAAGTAAAATTGAAAATGGAAAGTAAAATTGAAAATATAAAGTAAAATTGAAAAAGTAAAGTAAAATTGAAAATGTAAAGTAAAATTGAAAATTTAAAGTAAAATTGAAAAATGTAAGGTAAAATTGAAAATGGGAAGTAAAATTGAAAAATGTAAAGTAAAATTGAAAATATAAAGTAAAATTGAAAATGTAAAGTAAAATTGAAAAATGTAAAGTAAAATTGAAAATATAAAGTAAAATTGAAAATGGGAAGTAAAATTGAATATGTTAAGTAAAATTGAAAATGTGAAGTAAAATTGAAAATGGGAAGTAAAATCGAAAATGCAAATTAAAATTGAATATGTTAAGTGAAATTGAAAATGTGAAGTAAAATTGAAAATATAAAGTAAAATTGAAAATGGGAAGTAAAATTGAATATGTTAAGTAAAATTGAAAATGTGAAGTAAAATTGAAAATGGGAAGTAAAATCGAAAATGCAAATTAAAATTGAATATGTTAAGTGAAATTGAAAATATAGAGTAAAATTGAAAATATAAAGTAAAATTGAAAATGGGAAGTAAAATTGAAAATGCAAATTGAAATTGAAGATGTAAAGTAAAATTGAAAATGTGAAGTAAAATTGAAAATGTTAAGTAAAATTTAAAATGTAATATAGAATTGAACATGTTTAGTAGAAGTGAAAATGTAAAGTAAAATTGAAAAAATAAAGTAAAACTAAAAATGTAAAGTGATTGAAAAGTAAAGCGCATTGAAAATGTAAAGTGATGTAAGAAAATGTAAAACGATAATGTACATTTACACACATACGAGGAGTATGTGCGTAGTGGCAATTTATAAGTGTTCTAACCCAAACGCACATGTGCGTTTTGGACAATATGAGGTCTCATGTAAGTGTTATTGTATATGGAATCCATACATGGCTGTAGGGGAAATATATATATGCGTACAAATACAAAGTTAATTGAAGTTATTACAAATAAAAAATTCGAAGCAATAAAGTAATAAAGTTAATAAAGTTTATCACTATTTTAAAAGGAGCCGCATCCGTCCGTCCGTCCGTGTGACCCTCTCTTGATTATGGTATCCACAATACGCAATCGGCTTATTTTTGCAAATAGAAATTTTCTTTGGAGCTTTCTCTGTTGAAATTCATCATGTCGCTTTGATATTTTTAATTGATAATGCAAAAAGAAATGTTTTAAATTCGTTTGACCAGTAACCTGGCTACTACTTGGTATAAAGCCCAAGAATTGGAACTTGAGTTATTGTTTTCGAAATTGTGATTTTCTTGAAAAGCTCCGAAGAGATAATAGACGATATTTCAGAATAAAATTCCGGCAAAAGAGGCCACCACGGATAGAAATGTGTCCAACCGCAAGAGAGAAGTAGCAAGACTTCGACAGCAAGAAAAGCGCCGATACGATCGGATGAACAACGCGAAATGGCAAGACGAAGCAGTGCTGCTCGCCAACGAGAAGCTAGAGCTAAACTGACCCTTGATCGGCGTTTGGAAATTCTACGGAATAATGCAGAGCAGCACCGAGTAGCTAGAGAGAGCTTAACACATGAAAGAAGCGAGGAAATTCTTCGGCATAACGCTGGACAACATCGAGTGGCACGAGAGAATTTAACTCAAGAAAGAAGAGATGAAATTCTTCAGATTAATACCGACCAGCACGTGTGCACTAGTGACGGTAATTTGCGAAGCGAATGTGCAATCGTCGTTGCATGTTAAAATGTTTTGTATGTTGCACACAAATATTTATTTTTTATTTAGTCAGTTAGTCAGTTAGTAAGGTAATTAGTTAGTCAGTCAGTAATTTAATTAGTTAGTTAGTTAGTAAGTTAATTAGTTAGTTAGTTGGTAAGTCAATTAGTTTGTTAGTTAGTTAGTAAGTTACTTTGTTAGTTAGTTGGTAAGTTAATTAGTTTGTTAGTTAGTTAGTAAGTTAATTAGTTAGTTAGCTAGTTGTAAGTTAAGTAAACAAAATATAACAGTTCGAACAATTTGAAGCAATAACTGTACGAAATTGTTTGACTAATATTTTTTTGAAGAATATGAATCGTGTAAAATGCTTCGCTCAGTTGCTAACCTTTTTTACGTAGTTCAGAAATGGCGAGGTGTCTTGGGAAAAGTCTACGGTGTCGGCACGTATGATTTAAGTGTTTTGACAGCCAAGCCTGCTTCTTTACTCAAATAAAAAGCAGAATTCGTAAAATAAACGTCGTATTAAAATATTTTCACCGATTTATATGCTATATCATCTGTCCAATTTGGAGCAGAAATATTATATATTTTCCTAATGATGACATTTTGTTATTATTAAGCATCGAGACACAGAAATCGTAAAAAATCCTCGTGTTTGAGTATTTTCACCGATTAATATGCAAAATTATCAGTCTAATTTAACGTAGAGAAATAAAATATTTTCCTAATAGATATTTCATTGTTATTATTATTACTACGTATCGACATTAAATATTTTCCTAGAAATTACTTTCTACCTATTGTCACGAGAAATGTCCCTTCACCTCCTTGTTAACATTTCATTAAGAGGAAGATTCGGCTCTCGGAATTGAGGAATGGCCCACCTCCAAAGTATACATATGCAACACAAATTAATGAATAAATATCGGCAATTACAGCACATATACTAAAAAAAGGAAAGGTACTCACCGGGGATCGCTGACCCACTTACGCAGCGCATTTTCTGGGCGCCCTCCGTTGCATTACGATGGATTGCTTCTAATATTGTGGGGCATGATACACAGGGTGAACTATGCTTAACATTTATAATTCCCAGCTATACGTGATACAAACATCAATGAGCGCACACACAATGATTGGTGTTAGGAACAATGCTAATTAAGTAATGAAAGCAAATAGCATACGTCAAATGACCTACTGCACATAATTACACAGAAATTTGGCTGGCCAGCCCTTCCCTCACTTTCCCACACATGAATATGACAGAATACACCCTCAATTATTGTGGCGTTCAGCAGTACAGATGTGGTCATAACGTTCGTTCACACGTTCCTTCTCAAAGGCACGAATCCAGTTCAGTCTCCACAAGTGATTCTCAGTTCAAAAAATTTATGACGACCACCTTCCAAATCTCCACTTCTGACTTCTAGCGCGTAACCTCCAATCACGTTAGACATCTGCGACGACCGCCCTGCCTGCAAATAATTTACCAGCTCGTTACTTCTTTTAATTGCCGAAAAATTGTGCTCAAAAATTATTTTAAATTTTTACGTTAATGTGACATTATTTTTCATGACTTTTATTTCAAAACTTCTTTTCAAAAGGAACTGTATATCTTATGATCCGAAATACTCCTTACCCGCCCAACTGTCGTTCAAATTATTACTTCATATACTGCACAGTTTGGTTACGATGTTTTCATTTCTGGAAAATAGACGTGACATTTTTTTAATTTCATTTTAATTTACGGGCTCAAAACAACTTATTCAACTTCCTCTATACGTTCAATATATTCAATATTTTCACTTATATTTTTCAGAATGCTTTTCCAGTATGACACTTAGTTACACGTACTTCTTTCTATGATGATGAACCGCATTAGACTGCTCGCATCTAATCAGCTCTGTCCCTCCGTTCAAAAGCTGTACTCCCCCTTTTCTTTTGTGAGACCAATCATGTTCTCACGGGCTTCTTGAGCGTCCTCCTAGACTTCCCTCTAACGTTCCCATTGGTTTTCCCTGAGGCTGTCCTTTTCTTATTTGCTGTTGAAATGTTTTGCCAAGCGCGCCGTAATCTCCGCCTTCTTCTGAGGTTGTTTGCTTTTCGATAATATCGCTCGCTCTCTCACGGACCTCCTAAGCCTACCATGGTGTGTCATAAATCTGTCACCCTCTTCTGTCCAGCGTCCTCAGCCCCAACGCTTACAAGTGCTTCCAATAAATTTCTCTCCATGTGGTTCAGCCGAACCCTCTCAAGTTTCGCTGGCCTCTTCTCCTCATGTTATTTTAAGATCGCCCTGTCTACAAACACTTTTGTGGAAAGGTTTCTCTGCCCTGTAAGAGATCTTGTAACCAAGTTCCTTTGCACATTCCTTCGTGGTAAAATAAATACAAAACTGCCCGATGCTCTTCAGAATGGCCTTACCGAAACATTCTTTCAACGAACGCGTGGACTCGATCACTCTCTGTACTGCTGAATGCGCACCCTACAATGTTTTTACAACACATAAAGCAAAGCCCACTGACGTATTTTTTTTTTTAAAGTACAAAATTTGTTACACGTAAATTTGTTACACATGATCAAAACTCGAATTTATAACACCTGGTTAAGATTTTCCCTAAATTCTCATTTTTAATTCGAAAATTGATTATTCTTAACAGATTCTCGACAGACGGCCCTCCTAGAGTTAAAAAAATTGGCCTGACATAAGGAAGGATCACGTGGAATATAAGTAATTATTTACAAGAACGAAGAGGATAGAACAACAACACGACATGGGGGACACATTGCACCTGCGTTGGAGATGTTTAAAAGGATTGCCCAAATTCAAGCATTGCATTATTATTATTATTAGCTTTTTTTCATTATTGTTATTACTGATCGAGATGATTTATTTGCCTAAACAATCATTTAAAAAAATCCTTCATCCATAATATTTTTGAAACGAAAAAATAATTTATTTAATTTGATTTTATTTAATCATCCTATTTCATTTTAGTAAGGGAACTTTTTTCATTTCCTAAGTCGAAAATAATAAGGTAATTAATAACATTATTATTAAAATAAGCCCTTTACTATTTTTTTGATCTAAATATCTAATCACAATTTGGAGTTACGCGTTATTTCGAATAAATTAGTATTTTTTTCTTTCTATTCGTGACATTTGCATCGACTTAGCAGCCACGTCGTCCGAAGCTGCGCGTTTCCCGCTAGCAATATACGGACAAAACCGCTAGACTGCAGCGTGTAAAACCGCTACTTACGACTGAAAGTCGCTAAATTTGTTTTCATAAGTTATTTTAAATCCCTAAACCAAAACAGAGGTGTTTGCAAGAGAAGGAAGGAGGGAAGCACCGCTTAGTTGAGAATTTAGAGAACGGGGAATCTATGCACAAGGTGTGTCCCGCACTTAACGTCCTTTGCGTAGAATTGTTAGCTGAGAAAGAAGTTTGGAAACAAGATGAAAGTTGAAGAACGAAGTAGTAGGTGCTAGAAAACAGGACAGCAGTGAAACGGAAAAAGATAGTCCGTAACATAATCAAAATTTATTCTATTTCAACATAAATAAAGCTTATCTGACCTGCAGATCGGGACCTCACATCTTCACGCTTGTCAGGTAAGAGATAAGTCAGTACAGCAAGTCAGGTAAGTCAGGTAAGTCAGGCAAGGCCGACATGTCAGTAAAGCAAATCAGGCAAGTCAGCAAAGCAAGTCAGTACAGCAAGTCAGCAAAGCAAGTCAGTACAGCAAGTCGGTACAGCAAGTCAGTGATTCAAGTCAGTAAAGCAAGTCAGTAAAGCAAGTCAGTAAAGCGAGTCAGTACTGCAAGTCAGTGAAGAAAAGTCAGTAAAGCAAGTCAGGCAAGTCTGCAAAGCAAGTCAGTAAAGCAAGTCAGTACAGCAAGTCAGTAAAGTAAGGCAGCAGGAATGACTATACAGCCCCGCACGGAGCCACTTTATGATACACGGAGTAACATCAGCCGGGCAATGTGACGAGCTCTGACCTTTTTATTTGCGGTGTCGGACGGGGTCAATCCTGCTGTTGTTCGCCTGCCCTACGATCTGCTTCTGCCTCACGAACGCCTTACGTCGACGTTGTCGTACGATGTCAATCGTACGCTAAAACTACCTGCCCTTTTATACGATCTTCTTTTGCCTTACGTCTTAAGTCGACGTTGTCTTGCGACGCCAATCGTACGCTAAAGCTACCTGTCTGTTCAGATACTTTTCAGAGTTGACTAGTATTTTTTAACCTTTTTGGTCTTATTTTATATGAAACGGGGAAATTGTTTTAGAATACGCTATCATCTTCATGGAAACTTCAACTAATATGGTTAACGTTAGACCTTGTTTTTCAAAATATACGATACAGGATTCTGCTTATGGATAACTACATTTCATACAGTTAAAATCATTTAGCACTTTGACTGCGACGTGCACCACCGGTGGTACACGGAGGTAATTTTCACAATGCTGCTGACCGACCAGTAGTCGCAAATTCAAATTCCATAAATATTTAATCAAAGCTAAATGGAGGCACGATCCAATTAATGCTTGGTATTTTCCAAATAGCTTACTACAATTGACGTGAAATTAGAGTTTGGTGTTGAACTTAATATTTAGTAGTCGCAGTCAAAGTGTTAATATTTCATTTTGTTTTTTAAATAATGCAATACAGGATTCTTAGGTTGGATAACTACAATTTTTATCATGAACAACTGTTAAAATTTCTATTTTTGAATAATGCGATACAGAATTCTGGTTATGAATAACTAAAATGTATACGTTTAACATCAGACTCTGCTTTTCAAAAAAATACAATGTGTGGTAGGAATAAATTAGGGAAGTTGTGACTAATTTTTTCATCAAAGTTGAGTTTCGAATGAAATGGTGTTGTTTATCACGTTTCCTGCGAAGGGACCCACCGGTGGTCACTGAGGGGATTTTCATAATGCTGCCGACCGACCTGCAGTCAGTAACTCAGTTTTTATAAATACTTAAATGAAGGCTAAGCGAAGGCACGATCCTATTGATGTTTGCTATTTTCAAAAATGCTCACCACAATCCACTTTCAATTTGAACAGAATATTGAACTTCATTTTAACCATCGCAAGAGAGTTAATATTTTGACTGCAGTGTCACCCACTCTTTTCAAAATGCTGGAAATTCACCAATATTTCACGAATACTCAACCAAAATTAAATGAAGGCATAATCCATTAAATATCCACTATCTTCAAAATAGCTCGCTACAATTGACTTTAAATTTGAAATGAATATTGAACTTCAGTTTAACCCATCGCAAAAAACGGATAACTCAAAAATCGGGCTATTTCATCCCAAGTATTATTCGCACGTGGCAGTGAACATCACATACAGGTGTGAGTATGTGTGATGTTGCCACACAAATTACACCGCTGTGTTCTCAAGGCTAATGTTCCAACACAGACAACACAGGAGGGTGTGTTGCAGCTCTGGCCACGCTGCCCTCAGGTGCTGCTCGCTAATTACGGTCTTGTATCAGGGCAGGTGTGCGCTGTGTTGTGGGTGTTGCTGTGTCATCGGTGTGCAAGGTGAATGCTGAACGTGAAATGTGATTATGAAAACTGGGGATGAAACTGAATATGAAATATTATTATGAAAACGGGATGAAACTGAACATGAAAAATGATTATGAAAACTGGGGATGAAACTGAACATGAGAAATGATTATGAAAACTGGGGATGAAACTGAATATGAAATATTATTATGAAAACTGGGGATGAAACTGAACATGAGAAATGATTATGAAAACTGGGGATGAAACTGAATATGAGAAATGATTATGAAAACTGGGGATGAAACTGAACATGAAAAATGATTATGAAAACTGGGGATAAAACTGAACATGAGAAATGATTATGAAAACTGGGGATGAAACTGAATATGAAATATTATTATGAAAACTGGGGATGAAACTGAACATGAAAAATGATTATGAAAACTGGGGATGAAACTGAACATGAAAAATGATTATGAAAACTGGGGATGAAACTGAACATGAAAAATGATTATGAAAACTGGGGATGAAACTGAATATGAAATATTATTATGAAAACTGGGGATGAAACTGAACATGAGAAATGATTATGAAAGCTGGGGATGAAACTGAACATGAGAAATGATTATGAAAACTGAGGATGAAACTGAACATGAAAAATGATTATGAAAACTGGGGATGAAACTGAACATGAAAAATGATTATGAAAACTGGGGATGAAACTGAACATGAAAAATGATTATGAAAACTGGGGATGAAACTGAACATGAAAAATGATTATGAAAACTGGGGATGAAACTGAACATGAAAAATGATTATGAAAACTGGGGATGAAACTGAGCATGAGAAATGATTATGAAAACTGGGGATGAAACTGAACATGAGAAATGATTATGAAAACTGGGAATGAAAATGAACACAAAATATTATTTTGAAAACTGGGGATGAAACTGAACATGAGAAATGATTATGAAAACTGGGGATGAAACTTAATATTAGATATTATTATGAAAACTGGGGATGAAACTGAACATCAAAAATGATTATGAAAACTGGGGATGAAACTGAACATCAAAAATGATTATGAAAACTGGGGATGAAACTGAACATGAGAAATGATTATGAAAGCTGGGGATGAAACTGAACGCAAAATATTATTTTGAAAACTGGGGATGAAACTGAACATGAGAAATGATTATGAAAACTGGGGATGAAACTGAACATGAGAAATGATTATGAAAACTGGGGATGAAACTGAACATGAAAAATGATTATGAAAACTGGGGATGAAACTGAACATGAGAAATGATTATGAAAACTGGGGATGAAACTGAAAATGAAATATTATTATGAAAACTGGGGATGAAACTGAACATGAAAAATGATTATGAAAACTGGGGATGAAACTGAACATGAAAAATGAATATGAAAACTGGGGATGAAACTGAACATGAAAAATGATTATGAAAACTGGGGATGAAACTGAATATGAAATATTATTATGAAAACTGGGGATGAAACTGAACATGAGAAATGATTATGAAAGCTGGGGATGAAACTGAACATGAGAAATGATTATGAAAACTGGGGATGAAACTGAACATGAAAAATGATTATGAAAACTGGGGATGAAACTGAACATGAAAAATGATTTTGAAAACTGGAGATGAAACTGAACATGAAAAATGATTATGAAAACTGGGGATGAAACTGAACATGAAAAATGATTATGAAAACTGGGGATGAAACTGAACATGAAAAATGATTATGAAAACTGGGGATGAAACTGAACATGAGAAATGATTATGAAAACTGGGGATGAAACTGAATATGAAATATTATTATGAAAACTGGGGATGAAACTGAACATGAGAAATGATTATGAAAACTGGGGATGAAACTGAACACAAAATATTATTTTGAAAACTGGGGATGAAACTGAACATGAGAAATGATTATGAAAACTGGGGATGAAACTGAATATGAAATATTATTATGAAAACTGGGGATGAAACTGAACATGAAAAATGATTATGAAAACTGGGGATGAAACTGAACATGAAAAATGATTATGAAAACTGGGGATGAAACTGAACATGAGAAATGATTATGAAAGCTGGGGATGAAACTGAACGCAAAATATTATTTTGAAAACTGGGGATGAAACTGAACATGAGAAATGATTATGAAAACGGGATGAAACTGAACATAAAAAATGATAATGAAAACTGGGGATGAAACTGAACATGAGAAATGATTATGAAAGCTGGGGATGAAACTGAACATGAGAAATGATTATGAAAGCTGGGGATGAAACTGAACATGAAAAATGATTATGAAAACTAGGGATGAAACTGAACATGAAAAATGATTATGAAAACTGGGGATGAAACTGAACATGAGAAATGATTATGAAAGCTGGGGATGAAACTGAACATGAGAAATGATTATGAAAACTGGGGATGAAACTGAACGCAAAATATTATTTTGAAAACTGGGGATGAAACTGAACATGAAAAATGATTATGAAAACTGGGGATGAAACTGAACATGAGAAATGATTATGAAAGCTGGGGATGAAACTGAACATGAGAAATGATTATGAAAACTGGGGATGAAACTGAACGCAAAATATTGTTTTGAAAACTGGGGATGAAACTGAACATGAGAAATGATCATGAAAACGGGATGAAACTGAACATGAATAATGATTATAAAAACTAGGGATGAATAGTGAACATAAAAAATGGAGATGAAAAGTAAAAATGAATACTCAAGATGAAAACTAGGGATGAATACTCAAGATGAAAACTAGGGATGAATACTCAAGATGAAAACTAGGGATGAATACTCAAGATGAAAACTAGGGTTGAATACTCAAGATGAAAACTAGAGATGAATACTCAAGATGAAAACTGAGTAGATTTGGTGAGTGAAAATCTTGTTAAGTGATGTTGGTCAATATTGTAAACAAATTATTACTGTGATTAATATACCTATCTAATAAATCATTACTGGGAATAATATACCAAGTTAATGAATTATTATGATTAATATACCAAGTTAATAAATTATCATGATTAATATACCTAGTTAATAAATTATCACTGTGATAAATATAACTTGAACTAAATCATTTTTTCAGTGACAAATTTTCCAGAATTTTTGAACGCCATAGCTTCTTACCCAGCAGTCATATTAATAATCTCCGCACTGGCCGTGGTAGGAAGTATGAACATTTCAGAGTCAAAAATCCCTTTTTTTGGTATTTGGAAATTAAATTCGACATTGATGTTTGTCATGTTCCAAGTACTTATCAGAGTTAGCAAATATTTGTTGGTCTTTTTGGTACGATTTCACGTGAAATGTCGCCAAAATTTTAGCCCCCCAAAAGGCAAGAGCTTTGACAAGAAAATAAAAAAGTTAGGACTAGAGAAGTTCAAGTTTTGTGCAGAAAAGTCCTAAGTTTCGCAACAAAATAGAAGTTTTGAGTAGAATGAGCTTAAATGTAGTCAAAAAAGGTTAAATTTTCAGCACACTTCTGCCTATGTTCAGACCAGAAAAGGCCAAAGTTTTCATCACAATAAGCCAAAATTCAGACCAGAAAAGGCCAAAGTTTTCATCACAATAAGCCAAAATTCAGACCAAAAAAGGCCAAAGTTTTCATCACAATAAGCCAAAATTCAGACCAAAAAAGGCCAAAGTTTTCATCACAATAAGCCAAAATTCAGACCAGAAAAAGTCAAAGTTTTCATCACAATAAGCCAAAATTCAGACCAGAAAAAGTCAAAGTTTTCATCACAATAAGCCAAAATTCAGACCAAAAAAGGCCAAAGTTTTCATCACAATAAGCCAAAATTCTGACCAGAAAAAGTCAAAGTTTTCATCACAATAAGCCAAAATTCAGACCAAAAAAGGCCAAAGTTTTCATCACAATGAGCCAAAATTCAGACCAAAAAAGGCCAAAGTTTTCATCACAATAAGCCAAAATTCAGACCAGAAAAAGTCAAAGTTTTCATCACAATAAGCCAAAATTCAGACCAAAAAAGGCCAAAGTTTTCATCACAATAAGCCAAAATTCAGACCAAAAAAGGCCAAAGTTTTCATCACAATAAGCCAAAATTCAGACCAAAAAAGGCCAAAGTTTTCATCACAATAAGCCAAAATTTAGACCAGAAAAAGTCAAAGTTTTCATCACAATAAGCCAAAATTCAGACCAAAAAAGGCCAAAGTTTTCATCACAATAAGCCAAAATTCAGACCAAAAAAGGCCAAAGTTTTCATCACAATAAGCCAAAATTCAGACCAAAAAAGGCCAAAGTTTTCATCACAATAAGCCAAAATTCAGACCAGAAAAGGCCAAAGTTTTCATCACAATAAGCCAAAATTCAGACCAAAAAAGGCCAAAGTTTTCATCACAATAAGCCAAAATTATGACCAGAAAAAGTCAAAGTTTTCATCACAATAAGCCAAAATTCAGACCAAAAAAGGCCAAAGTTTTCATCACAATAAGCCAAAATTCAGACCAAAAAAGGCCAAAGTTTTCATCACAATAAGCCAAAATTCAGACCAGAAAAAGTCAAAGTTTTCATCACAATAAGCCAAAATTCAGACCAAAAAAGGCCAAAGTTTTCATCACAATAAGCCAAAATTCAGACCAAAAAAGGCCAAAGTTTTCATCACAATAAGCCAAAATTCAGACCAAAAAAGGCCAAAGTTTTCATCACAATAAGCCAAAATTTAGACCAGAAAAAGTCAAAGTTTTCATCACAATAAGCCAAAATTCAGACCAAAAAAGGCCAAAGTTTTCATCACAATAAGCCAAAATTCAGACCAAAAAAGGCCAAAGTTTTCATCACAATAAGCCAAAATTCAGACCAAAAAAGGCCAAAGTTTTCATCACAATAAGCCAAAATTCAGACCAGAAAAGGCAAAGGTTTTCATCACAATAAGCCAAAATTCAGACCAAAAAAGGCCAAAGTTTTCATCACAGTAAGCCAAAATTCAGACCAAAAAAGGCCAACGTTTTCATCACAATAAGCCAAAATTCAGACCAAAAAAGGCCAAAGTTTTCATCACAATAAGCCAAAATTCAGACCAAAAAAGGCCAAAGTTTTCATCACAATAAGCCAAAATTCAGACCAAAAAAGGCCAAAGTTTTCATCACAATAAGCCAAAATTCAGACCAAAAAAGGCCAAAGTTTTCACCACAATAAGCCAAAATTCAGACCAGAAAAGGCCAAAGTTTTCATCACAATAAGCCAAAATTCAGACCAGAAAAGGCAAAAGTTTTCATCACAATAGGCCAAAATTCAGACCAGAAAAATCCAAGTTTTCATTACAATAGGCCAAAATTAAAACTAGAAAGGGCCCAAGTTTTCACTACAGAAAAGCCAAAATTTTTGCCTCAATATGGCCAGGATTTTGGCCAGAGTAGGCCTATCTGGGATCCGAGACCCATACACAAGCAGGCATCCATCAGCGAGGCGAGCACAAATGGCTGTCCATAAGTACACAATTGCCATAATGTCATATATGGAGCGGCCTCAACTCCGTCGCCGCTCTCATGGATTGGATTGACTTCCGGAGTTGACGGGTGCCATTCCAACTTATGCCATTTACCAGCGTTGACTGATGTTGCCTTCTTGGGTTGACTCACGACGTTTTTTTCTTGATTAAACACGCTTCATAATTTTTATTCTTCTTTTAATGTAATCGGAATAATTCAGCTAGTTATTGTAAATTGTCGCTTCTATTGCTATTTACATAATTTAGTTATTACTAAATTCTCACTATTACTATTACTATTTACAAGATTGTTAGATTCATTATGTATTTGATAAGTATAATTGTGATTATCATTACCGTTAATAATACTATAATTTTATAATATTAATAATAGAATTATTGAATACTAATAGAATTTTTCAATATTTATAGATACGCTGGACTGTTCATATAATTATTTCGATGGTAGCTCTTAAATGAATTTACTGAGATCAGTTTACCAGGGCAATCAGTGGAAATTTATTGGAATTGATTTCTTGTTTCAGTCAGATTTGATTTTGGTGTTGAACTTAATATTCAGTAGTCGCAGTCAAAATGTTAATATTTCATTTTTTTTAAATAATGCAATACAGGATTCCTAGGTTGGATAACTACAATTTTTATCATGAACAACTGTTAAAATTTTTATTTTTGAATAATGCGATACAGAATTGTTGTAATGTAAGTTGTTCATCGTAACTAATTTGCTGTTTTCCCGAAATTGTAGTTTGAAATAATTAATTGGCCATTTTCCCTAAATTGCAGTTTGTTGTAACTAATCTGCCATTTTCCCTAAATTGTAGTTTGTTGTAACTAATCTGCCACTTTCCCTAAATTGTAGTTTGTTGTAACTAATCTGCCATTTTCCCTAAATTGTAGTTTATTATAACTAATCTGCCATTTTCCCTAAATTGTAGTTTGTTGTAACTAATCTGCCATTTTCCCTAAATTGTAGTTTATTACAACTAATCTGCCATTTTCCCTAAATTGCAGTTTGTTGTAACTAATCTGCCATTTTCCCTAAATTGTAGTTTGTTGTAACTAATCTGCCACTTTCCCTAAATTGTAGTTTGTTGTAACTAATCTGCCATTTTCCCTAAATTGTAGTTTATTATAACTAATCTGCCATTTTCCCTAAATGGTTTGTTGTAACTAATCTGCCATTTTCCCTAAATTGTAGTTTGTTGTAACTAATCTGCCATTTTCCCTAAATTGTAGTTTATTGTAACTAATCTGCCATTTTCCCTAAATTGTAGTTTGTTGTAACTAATCTGCCACTTTCCCTAAATTGTAGTTTGTTGTAACTAATCTGCCACTTTCCCTAAATTGTAGTTTGTTGTAACTAATCTGCCACTTTCCCTAAATTGTTGTTTATTGTAACTAATCTGCCATTTTCCCTCAATTGTAGTTTATAGTAACTAACCTGCCCTTTTCCCTAAATTGTAGTTTGTTGTAACTAATCTGCCACTTTCCCTAAATTGTAGTTTATTGTAACTAATCTGCCATTTTCCCTAAATTGTAGTCTGTTGTAAGTTACAAAACTGTAACTAATCTGCCACTTTCCCTAAATTGTAGTTTGTTGTAACTAATCTGCCACTTTCCCTAAATTGTAGTTTATTGTATCTAATCTGCCATTTTCCCTCAATTGTAGTTTATTGCAACTAATTTGCCATTTTCCCTCAATTGTAGTTTGTTGTAACTAATCTGCCATTTTCCCTCAATTGTAGTTTGTTGTAACTAATCTGCCATTTTCCCTAAATTGTAGTTTATTGTAACTAATCTACCATTTTCCCTCAATTGTAGTTTGTTGTAACTAATCTGCCATTTTCCCTCAATTGTAGTTTGTTGTAACTAATCTGCCATTTTCCCTAAATTTTAGTTTGTTGTAACTAATTTGCCATTTTCCCTAAATTGTAGTTTGTTGTAACTAATCTGCCATTTTCCCTCAATTGTAGTTTGTTGTAACTAATCTGCCATTTTCCCTAAATTGTAGTTTATTGTAACTAATCTGCCATTTTCCCTAAATTGTAGTTTGTTGTAAACAATCTGTCATTTTCCCTCAATTGTAGTTTGTTGTAACTAATCTGCCATTTTCCCTCAATTGTAGTTTGTTGTAACTAATCTGCCATTTTCCCTAAATTGTAGTTTATTGTAACTAATCTGCCATTTTCCCTAAATTGTAGTTTGTTGTAAACAATCTGCCATTTTCCCTCAATTGTAGTTTGTTGTAACTAATCTGCCATTTTCCCTAAATTGCAGTTTGTTGTAATTTTTCTGTCATTTTTTCCTAAATTGTATTTTATGCAATTTTTATGTTATTTTCCCTAAATTTTAGCTCGTTGAAATTAATTTGCTATTTCCCTAAATTGTAGTTTTTTAATTTTCCAAAAGTGTAGTTCATTGTGACTAATATGCTATTTTCTTAAAATTGTAGTTTCCGGTAACTAATTTGCCTTTTTCCCTATGGTATCAAACGTTATTTATGAGTAAAGTGAGCGATATTTTTTAATTAGATTTGCACACCCGAGGTCTTCAGATATACGACCTTCTTTTGAGTGGGCTGGCTGAGCTAATTTTAGGATTTTAATTACACAAATTCACTAAGAATAAGTAAATTAAATTTAGTACATTCATGAAAAATAAATTGTTGTCCAACCTCTCAACTGTAATTGTTAAATTAGTCTCCGTCTACAAATAACTAATTAAATCACCAATTGTCTTAAAATAACTAATTAAACTTATTTGTTCTCAACTATAAAAATGAAATTAAATTATAGTTGAATTGAAATAATATAGTTGAATTAAAAAAAATTTCCCAAAAAATTATTCAAAAAGGACATCAACTGAAAGTTGTCTTTTTTATTTTCACCGCGCAAATAATGCAGAAAACAAATAGATTTTATTTTCTCAAGTCATTGAAATAAAATTCATTTAATTTCCGGAATATAGTAAAGATAAAATTGATTTAAGTTTCTGAACGTAATACATATTAAATAATACTTTTCACATATTCATCTGTTACTTTGTTTTGCAGGTAGGCCTAATTAAAGTTTCGATGATGATTGTTACTTTGTTTGTTGCTTGTTACTTTGTTTTGCAGGTAACTCAGTGAATTTTGCTGGATTGTCTTATATGATTTGTGTAGTTTATTTCAAATGTATTTCATACGTAATATTATATGAAACAGATGTGTATTTATATGCGTGCATATAATTCATATGATGGTATCACAGTGAGAACATGATTAATTACTTCAACACTGAGAAGCGCTCATCATCGTTCGGATGCAACTGATATGAACCGGTTGGTTTCTAAGGAAAGTCTTTGGACGGAATAAATAAAAGTTTGTTCAAGTCAAATAGAACTGACATGAAGCTACTTTAATATTTTGAATTCAGGATCAAGAAATTTATGTGTAAAATGATACCTTGAAAAGGTTAATGGCAAAGAATTTTCATTTTTACGTTTTTTAAATAAAATCTCAATTTTCTCATCAAGAATTTCTCCAGGACTTAGGAAACAAATATTTTTAAATCAACTGGATGGATAAAATTTTTAGCTCAAAAAATGGGGACAAAACAGAGAGGAAAGTTAAGCCCTTAGTCTCGACAAATAAAGTAAATTGACCGAATGACCGAAAATGTGTAAATGTAACACGTGTGAGTAACCGTTTATTTTAAAAAGCACATATGTAATAATTCTAAATGTGATGATTGTAAATTTATACTATTATAAATGTGATGATTGTAAATTTATATTATTATAAATGTGATGATTGTAAATTTATACTATTATAAATGTGATGATTGTAAATTTATATTATTATAAATGTGATCATTGTAAATTTAAATTATTATAAATGTGATGATTGTAAATTTATATTATTATAAATGTGATGATTGTAAATTTATATTATTATAAATGTGATGATTGTAAATTTATACTATTATATATGTGATGATTGTAAATTTATATTATTAAAAATGTGATGATTGTAAATTTAAATTATTATAAATGTGATGATTGTAAATTTAAATAATTGTAAATGTAATGACTATAAATTTGAATAACTGTAAGGGTAATACTTTTGAGTGTTGTAACTGTAGAGGTAATGCTTGTAAATTTAAATAATAGTAAATGCCATGATATTAAATTCAATGATTGTAAATTCAAATAATTGTAAATGTAATAATAATTGCGGGTCACACAATAGATTGTAAATGTAATAATAATAGATGACTACGAAATAGATTATTGTGAAGACTATTGATTATTAGATCATTGCCTGACGCACCTAATTAAATGATAATAGCTCCTTAAGTAGTAAGTGACAATAGCTCCACAAGTAGTAAGTGACAATAGCTCCACAAGTAGTAAGTGACAATAGCCCGTGAAGAAGTCAGTGACTACTGTTTTCGATATATTCTAAATCAAAATAACGTCAATGCTCTCATGCAATTGGGAGATTTGAACAGGAACTAAGAGCAGCTGGCCATAGCAAGACTTACACTTTGAGAACCGTTATGCTTTCAGTCGCTTAATTAAACGAAAAAAAATGAAAACATTTAAAAAACTCCACGGATAAGGGGATGAATATTTCATTTACTTCACTGTTGGGTAAAACTTTTAACAAATGTAGGTTTTGAAAAATGTTTTGGAAAAAAGTTTTGAAAAAATGTATGGATGTTTACATTTTTTAAAAATTTATTTCAAAAATGCATTAAGATAAACTTGCATTGTGTGCCCAACTTCAGTTATTTTCAAATAGGAATTATCAAGCATAAACCCAAAATGAACCGCATTTAGAGCTTCATCTTTGCTAGAAAGAGCATTTTGCGTCATAATTATTTTAACTACCACGTCACTCCAC
This sequence comes from Morinoia aosen, assembly GCA_030386875.1. Classification (NCBI taxonomy): domain Eukaryota; kingdom Metazoa; phylum Arthropoda; class Malacostraca; order Amphipoda; family Talitridae; genus Morinoia; species Morinoia aosen. The sequence continues at coordinate 24,568,596 of CM059563.1, forward strand.
CATGCTGTTAACAATCATTACCAATAACGTATATACAACGGTTATTTATTACTGCTGTTATTATGGTAAAATTGAAACCTTGATAAAAATTTGTAAAGTATTCTTTGCAAAAAAATCGCAAAGAATAAATAAATGAAAACAGTTAATGAAACATAAAGGGCATGGATGAACAATTACTGAAGATGAATAATTCCTGAATATAATATTTGAATATAGCTTTTTTGTATTGATGCGACAGTCCTCGACGCGGCATTTTTTTGAGTGGTAACTACTTAATAACTTATTTGTTACCGCCCTCCGTGTTTCTTAGAGTTAGAGTTGCCTTAGTAGAATAAGTTTAAGTTAGTCCATTGGCTCTGACGCCTTCACTGCAATCCAGTCGTTGGAAGACCACGTCACGGTCTTCCCAAACTAGAATTATTGCCATTGTAATATATTGAAATAGCCATTCCTATTGATATTTTGTATTGATACTCTGAAAAACTTCTAGCTAAATCTGTTGTACCTTTTTCTTGTTGCAGACCATTTTCACAATAATTTGAAACTAATTTACGAGTAATTAACTGCTAATTGTTGCTAAATAAAGCCTTGTGAACCTTGAAGGGAAAACTAATTGTGTTTAATTCTTCGTTCAACACTACTATTCTCAACAAGGAAGGAAGTGGAATTTACTCGAGCATCAAATTATTGACCTATAACTATGAGGGCAAAACTCAAATTTCGAGCTTTCATTATTTATTTATCTATTTACAATTTAGTTATCCGGAATTGCGTTCCAGGTGTTTAACCAAAAATTTAACCAAAAATAGAAAATTAACGTTTCAGATGTTTAGCCAAAAATGACGTACCAGATGTTTAACAAAAATTGACGTACCAGATGTTTCATGCCCACCTCCCAAAAGACATTTTTATTTTAGGGACACGAAAATCACCCCGACGTCGCTTGAGTTCGTAATTTTCATTGATGAACGCTCGGCTTGACCTGAAATTATGAATATCTGAGCAGCAGCAATGCCTCTTGTCATGCATAAATGAACGTGGCAGTATTTTAATGCAAAAAAAATATTTCGCGAGGCATTATTGCCTCATTACTTGAACATTGGAAATTTTTGACGGTGTTTCCAAGTATAATTTTTAGACGGTGTTGCCAGGTCCAAAATTTTAGACGGTGTTGCCAGGTCCAAAATTTTAGACGGTGTTGCCAGGTCCAGAATTTTAGACGGTGTTGCCAGGTCCAAAATTTTAGACGGTGTTGCCAGGTCCAGAATTTTAGACGGTGTTGCCAGGTCCAAAATTTTAGACGGTGTTGCCAGGTCCAGAATTTTAGACGGTGTTTCCAGGTCCAAAATTTTAGACGGTGTTGCCAGGTCCAGAATTTTAGACGGTGTTGCCAGGTCCAGAATTTAAGACGGTGTTGCCAGGTCCAAAATTTTAGACGGTGTTGCCAGGTCCAAAATTTTAGACGGTGTTGCCAGGTTCAAAATTTTAGACGGTGTTTGCCAGGTCCAAAATTTTAGACGGTGTTGCCAGGTCCAAAATTTTAGACGGTGTTGCCAGGCCCAAATTTTTAGACGGTGTTGCCAGGTCCAAAATTTTAGACGGTGTTTGCCAGGTCCAAAATTTTGGACGGTGTTGCCAAGTATAATTTTTAGACGGTGTTTGCCAGGTCCAAAATTTTAGACGGTGTTGCCAGGTCCAAAATTTTAGACGGTGTTGCCAGGTCCAAAATTTTAGACGGTGTTGCCAGGTCCAAAATTTTAGACGGTATTGCCAGGTCCAAAATTTTAGACGGTGTTGCCAGGTCCAGAATTTTAGACGGTGTTTGCCAGGTCCAAAATTTTAGACGGTGTTTGCCAGGTCCAAAATTTTAGACGGTGTTGCCAGGTCCAAAATTTTAGACGGTGTTGCCAGGTCCAAAATTTTAGACGGTGTTGCCAGGTCCAAAATTTTAGACGGTGTTGCCAGGTCCAAAATTTTAGACGGTGTTGCCAGGTCCAGAATTTTAGACGGTGTTGCCAGGTCCAAAATTTTAGACGGTGTTGCCAGGTCCAAAATTTTAGACGGTGTTGCCAGGTCCAAAATTTTAGACGGTGTTGCCAGGTCCAAAATTTTAGACGGTGTTGCCAGGTCCAAAATTTTAGACGGTGTTGCCAGGTCCAGAATTTTAGACGGTGTTTCCAGGTCCAAAATTTTAGACGGTGTTGCCAGGTCCAAAATTTTAGACGGTGTTGCCAGGTCCAAAATTTTAGACGGTGTTTCCAGGTCCAAAATTTTAGACGGTGTTGCCAGGTCCAAAATTTTAGACGGTGTTGCCAGGTCCAAAATTTTAGACGGTGTTTGCCAGGTCCAAAATTTTAGACGGTGTTGCCAGGTCCAAAATTTTAGACGGTGTTGCCAGGTCCAAAATTTTAGACGGTGTTGCCAGGTCCAAAATTTTAGACGGTGTTGCCAGGTCCAAAATTTTAGACGGTGTTGCCAGGTCCAGAATTTTAGACGGTGTTGCCAGGTCCAAAATTTTAGACGGTGTTGCCAGGTCCAGAATTTTAGACGGTGTTGCCAGGTCCAGAATTTTAGACGGTGTTGCCAGGTCCAGAATTTTAGACGGTGCTGCTTTACGTTATTTGTAGTTCACAATATGTGTTCCGTAGAGCAGATATTTTCAGTTATTAACAAGTATTTTCAGTTGATATTATATTTTCGGTTGATAAGTATTTTCAATTAATAGCAGATATTTTCAGTTAATAGGAGATTCTTTCAAATAATAAGAGATATTCTCAGTTGATAACAATTTTTTCAGTTGACAAGAGATATTTTCAGTTGATAACAGATATTTTCAGTTGATAACACATTTCCAGACGATAACAAATTTTTTCAGTTAATAGGAGATACATATATTTAGTCAATAACAGATTTTTGAGTTATTAACAAATATTTTCAGTTGATAAGCAGATTATTTCTGTAAGTAAAGGATTTTTCAGTAAATGACAGATATTTTCAATTGATATGAGATAATTTCATCTTTACCTCACGTGCACGTGCTCGTGCACAACCAGACGCGCACAACCACATGCGCACCACACGTGCACCACACGAGCACCACACGTGCACCACCACACGTGCACCACCACACGTGCACCACCACGCGTGCACCACCACACGTACACCACCACACGTGCGCCACCACACGTACACCACCACACGTGCACCACCACACGTGCACCACCACACGTGCACCACCACACGTGCTCCCCCACACGTGCACCACCACACGTGCACCACCACACGTGCACCACCACACGTGCACCACCACACGTACACCACCACACGTGCACCACCACACGTACACCACCACACGTGCATCACCACACGTGCACCACCACACGTGCACCACCACACGTGCACTACCACACGCACACTACCACACGCACACCTCACGAGCACCACACGTGCACCACCACACGTGCACCACCACACGTTCACCACCACACGTGCACCCCACACGTGCACCACCACACGTGCACCACCACGCGTGCACCACCACACGTGCACCACCACACGTGCACCACCACACGTGCACCACCACACGTGCACCACCACACGTGCACCACAACACGTGCACCACCACACGTGCACCCCCACACGCGCACCACCACACGTGCACCACCACACGTGCACCACACGAGCACCACACGTGCATCACCACACGTGCACCACCACACGTGCACCACCACACGTGCATCACCACACGTGCACTACCACACGCACACCACACGAGCATCACACGTGCACCACCACACGTGCACCACCACACGTGCACCACCACACGTTCACCACCACACGTGCACCCCACACGTGCACCACCACACGTGCACCACCACACGTGCACCACCACACGTGCACCACCACACGTGCACCACCAGACGTGCATCACCACACGTGCACCACCACACGTGCACCACCACACGTGCACCACACCACACGTGCACCCCCACACGTGCACCACCACACGTGCACCACCACACGTGCACCACCACACGTGCACCACACGAGCACCACACGTGCACCACCACACGTGCACCACCACACGTACACCACCACATGTGCATCACCACACGTGCACCACCACACGTGCACCACCACACGTGCACCACCACACGCGCACTACCACACGCACACCACACGAGCACCACACGTGCACCACCACACGTGCACCACCACACGTGCATCACCACACGTTCACCACCACACGTGTACCCCACACGTGCACCACCACACGTGCACCACCCCACGTGCATCACCACACGTACACCCCTACACGTGCACCACCACACGTGCACCACCACACGTGCACCACCACACGTGCACCACTACACGTACACCACCACACGTGCACCACCACACATGCACCACCACACGCGCACTAACACACGCACACCACACGAGCACCACACGTGCACCACCACACGTGCACAACCACACGTTCACCACCACACGTGCACCCCGCACGTGCACCACCACACGTGCACCACTACACGTGCACCACCACACGTGCGCCACCACACGTGCACCACCACACGTGCACCACCACACGTGCACCACCACACGTGCACCACCACACGTACACCACCACTCGTGCACCACCACACGTGCACCACCACACGTACACCACCACACGTACACCACCCCACGTGCACCATCACACGTACACCCCCACACGTGCACCACCACACGTGCACCACCACACGTGCACCACTACACGTACACCACCACACGTACACCACCACACCTGCACTACCACACGTGCACCACCACACGTACACCACCACACGTACACCACCACACGTGCACCACCACACGTGCACCACCACACGTACACCACCACACGTACACCACCACACGTGCACCACCACACGTACACCACCACACGTACACCACCACACGTACACCACCACACGTGCACCACCACACGTACACCACCACACGTACACCACCACACGTGCATCACCACACGTGCACCACCACACGTACACCACCACACGTACACCACCACACGTACACCACCACACGTACACCACCACACGTACACCACCACACGTACACCACCACACGTGCACCACCACACGTACACCACTACACGTACACCACCACACGTGCACCACCACACGTGCACCACCACACGTACACCACCACACGTGCACCACCACACGTGCACCACCACACGTGCACCACCACACGTACACCGCCACACGTGCACCACCACACGTGCACCACCACACGTTCACCACCACACGTGCACCCCACACGTACACCACCACACGTGCACCACCACACGTACACCACCACACGTACACCACCACACGTACACCACCACACGTACACCACCACACGTACACCACCACACGTACACCACCACACGTACACCACCACACGTGCACCACCACACGTGCACCACCACACGTGCACCACCACACGTGCACCACCACACGTGCACCACCACACGTGCACCACCACACGTGCACCACCACACGTACACCACCACACGTGCACCACCACACGTGCACCACCATACGTGCACCACCACACGTACACCGCCACACGTGCACCACCACACGTACACCACCACACGTACACCACCACACGTACACCATCACACGTACACCACCACACGTACACCACCACACGTACACCACCACACGTACACCACCACACGTACAGCACCACACGTACACCACCACACGTACACCACCACACGTACACCACCACACGTACACCACCACACGTACACCACCAAACGTACACCACCACACGTACACCACCACACGTACACCACCACACGTACACCACCACACGTGCACCACCACACGTACACCACCACACGTGCACCACCACACGTGCACCAACAGCGTGTTGCCAAGTAGAGACGGGCTGCGGGCGTGTTGCTAAGCAGACTGGAGCGCCGCGCTGTTTCGGCCATGGCTTAATTTTACGAAAATGCAGCCGCTGCACTTTGGTTTTACCCTAATCTTGAAGCAGTGAGTTATATTGGGTTTTTGAGTTTTTAAAAATGTTTTATGGCTCTTTTTTCATGTTTTTTTTTTCAACTTTGAGATGTTTAATTAGATAGACGGTAATTTTGGGAGTTTAGTTTTAAAAATTTCATGGCTGTTACTTCTATTTTTTTTAAGTTGCAGTTTGAGAGGTTTAATTAGATGGAAAATAATATTGGGGTTGAGTTTTTTAAATTTTTATGGCTGTTACTTTAGATGGGTTCTCAAATTGTGCACGTTGAGAGGGCTAATCAGGTAAAACTGTAACTGCTGTATTTTGTTTCCACTCAAATCTTGAAGCAGTGAGTAATATTAGGTGTTGAGCTTCTAAAAATGTTATTGAATTGTTACTTATTTCTTCTAATGTTACACTTTGAGAACTTCAATTAGATAGAAGTGCAACAGCTGTACTTCGGTTTCATTCCAACCTCAAAATAGCGAGTAATATTGAGGATTGGATCTTGATAGAAATTTTGACTCTTACTTATGTATTTTTTTTTTAATTTATGCAGTGCACATTAAAGATTTTAAGCTGTTGATTCAGGAGCTGGATTTTGTTGAATTTAACTCATAAGGCAATTACTAATATTGAGATTAATTTTATTGAAATTAGGCTGCAGCTTTATGAATAAAAAGAGTTTAAAAAATATAGTAAATACTACTCGAATTGTTGTGCGCGATCTATGGCTCTTTGTGTGGGGACATTCTATTGCTTCATTGTTTCTATTCTAAATAAGTATTGAAATATTTATATATTTATTTTCATAATTACATTTTAAAAATGAAAACATTTATTCAGAAAATAAATAATGAAAAATCATAATGTTATTCAATAATAAATGATAATGAAAATAATTATTAGTAAAAAAATGATAATATTATTTATTTTTAAGTAGTTATTAATGAATAATAATTGAAAATAATTACTGAAAACGGAATTAGCCCGCGAAAACGGAATACATTTCTGCAAATTAATTACCTTAAATTGTTTTGATTCAGTTGATGATTTCACATCACCTTATTTTTACCTGTTTCTTCGTGAGAATATATATATATTTTTTTCACAAATTCAGATAGCTACTTCTTGGTCTCCATTTTTTGAAGGCATCGAAATTTGTTTTTAATTTCATCTGAACAAAGTTTTCGCCGCCCTTATTGTCGAACATAATCCATCCGAAATACACGAAGATTTTTCCCTTGGTACAAAAACCGGCAATTGTTGCTAAAAAAGTACTTCGAGAAACTTATATTTTTATTTTTTATGAATAAATGAAAAAAAATCAACTTGACCACGAACATTACACGTCCAAAATGCAGCTTGCACTTTGTTCAGAGTTGATAGTTGAACGAAGACTTTAAAAATATGGGGACGTGGGAAACAAGGCAACTTTGACCATGTGCTTGCATTTCCGAATGCATGAGAAATTGAGGCACAGTTTTTTGTGGTGGCTTATATAGCTATACAAATAATACGAAAACAATACAAAAACAATACGAAAATACCATAAAGAAATAAAAAAATTAAAAATTTCAGTTTTTTTGAAAAAGCTTTTTCCAACGACTAGGTTTAAAATTATTAAAAGATACCAGTCACATACTTACTAGCGTACCTGCATAGTTCAACAGCAAACCCCACAACACAATGCACGAACACAATTCAAAACCTACCACTACACTTCAATACCTGTGTCCGCAACTCCGTCTACCCAACACACACTTCACAGTCTAACTTTTTCGTCGCCTGCATGCATGTTTTTCGCCGCCTAAGCGATTAGATCACTTAAACCGCTAAGGTGGCGAAAAACCTGCATGCAGGCGGCGAAAAAGTTAGATTGGGATTTCACAGTCTACCTGTGCGTGCGCTCATACCCATTCCATTTCGGTAAGACCTACACGGCGCTACATGGCAAACAGGTGTTTACATGTACGAACGCACAAGTGTTCGTGCACATGTGCATCGCGAAAATTCGGTTCTAACCTTGACCGCTGGTAGTGAGAGTGGAATTCGATCGCCGGTGTGCAGGTGTGTGCGTGGACATTTCTTTTTTTCCAACTGGAAAAACTAAAGCTCAAAAAAGTCACAATAAGATGTCTATTATGTTTATATGTAGGCAATTTATGTAGGTGATACCACCTATTTATGCAGGTAAGAGTATCTATTTATGCAGGTGATGGTAGCAATTTATGAAGGTGAGGGTAGCAATTTATGCAGGTGAGGGTAGCAATTTATGCAAGTTAGGGTAACAATTTATGCAGGTGAGGGTAGCAATTTATGCAGGTGAGGGTAGCAATTTATGAAGGTAAGGGTAGCAATTTATGAAGGTGAGGGTAGCAATTTATGCAGGGGAGGGATGCAATTTATGCAGGTGAGGGTAACAATTTATGAAGGTGAGGGATGCAATTTATGCAGGTAAGGGTAGCAATTTATGCAGGTAAGGGTAGCAATTTATGCAGGTGAGGGTAGCAATTTATGCAGGTGAGGGATGCAATTTATGCAGGTGAGGGTAGCAATCTATACAGGTGTGAGCACTAATTCATGCAGGTGAGAGCCCTAATTCATGCAGGTGAGAGCACTAATTTGTGCAGGTGAGAGCACCAATTTGTGCAGGTGTGAGCACTAATTTGTGCAGGTGAGAGCACCAATTCATGCAGGTGAGAGCACTAATTCATGCAGGTGAGAGCACTAATTCATGCAGGTGAGAGCACCAATTTGTGCAGGTGTGAGCACTAATTCATGCAGGTGAGAGCACTAATTTATGCAGGTGAGAGCACTAATTTGTGCAGGTGAGAGCACCAATTTGTGCAGGTGAGAGCACTAATTTGTGCAGGTGAGAGCACCAATTTGTGCAGGTGAGAGCACCAATTTGTGCAGGTGAGAGCACCAATTTGTGCAGGTGTGAGCACTAATTCATGCAGGTGAGAGCACTAATTTATGCAGGTGAGAGCACCAATTTGTGCAGGTGAGAGCACCAATTTGTGCAGGTGTGAGCACTAATTTGTGCAGGTGAGAGCACCAATTTGTGCAGGTGAGAGCACCAATTTGTGCAGGTGAGAGCACCAATTTGTGCAGGTGTGAGCACTAATTCATGCAGGTGAGAGCACCAATTTGTGCAGGTGAGAGCACCAATTTGTGCAGGTGTGAGCACTAATTCATGCAGGTGAGAGCACTAATTCATGCAGGTGAGAGCACTAATTTGTGCAGGTGAGAGCACTAATTTGTGCAGGTGAGAGCACTAATTTGTGCAGGTGAGAGCACTAATTCATGCAGGTGTGAGCACTAATTCATGCAGGTGAGAGCACTAATTCATGCAGGTGTGAGCACTAATTCATGCAGGTGAGAGCACTAATTCATGCAGGTGAGAGCACTAATTTGTGCAGGTGTGAGCACTAATTCATGCAGGTGAGAGCACTAATTCATGCAGGTGAGAGCACCAATTTGTGCAGGTGTGAGCACTAATTCATGCAGGTGAGAGCACTAATTCATGCAGGTGAGAGCACTAATTTGTGCAGGTGAGAGCACCAATTTGTGCAGGTGTGAGCACCAATTCATGCAGGTGAGAGCACCAATTCATGCAAGTGAGAGCACCAATTCATGCAGGTGAAAGCACCAATTCATGCAGGTGAGAGCACCAATTCATGCAGGTGAAAGCACCAATTCATGCAGGTGAGAGCACCAATTCATGCAAGTGAGAGCACCAATTTGTGCAGGTGAGAGCACCAATTCATGCAGGTGAGAGCACCAATTCATGCAAGTGAGAGCACCAATTCATGCAGGTGAGAGCACCAATTCATGCAGGTGAGAGCACCAATTTGTGCAGGTGAGAGCACCAATTCATGCAAGTGAGAGCACCAATTCATGCAGGTGAGAGCACCAATTCATGCAGGTGAGAGCACCAATTTGTGCAGGTGAGAGCACCAATTCATGCAGGTGAAAGCACCAATTCATGCAGGTGAAAGCACCAATTTATGCAGGTGAGAGCACCAATTCATGCAGGTGAAAGCACCAATTCATGCAGGTGAGAGCACCAATTCATGCAAGTGAGAGCACCAATTCATGCAGGTGAGAGCACCAATTCATGCAGATGAGAGCACCAATTCATGCAAGTGAGAGCACCAATTCATGCAGGTGAGAACACCAATTCATGCAGGTGAGAGCACCAATTCATGCAAGTGAGAGCACCAATTCATGCAGGTGAGAGCACCAATTCATGCAAGTGAGAGCACCAATTCATGCAGGTGAGAGCTCCAATTCATGCAGGTGAGAGCACCAATTCATGCAGGTGAGAGCACCAATTCATGCAGGTGAGAGCTCCAATTCATGCAGGTGAGAGCACCAATTCATGCAAGTGAGAGCACCAATTCATGCAGGTGAGAGCACCAATTCATGCAGGTGAGAGCACCAATTCATGCAGGTGAGAGCTCCAATTCATGCAGGTGAGAGCACCAATTCATGCAGGTGAGAACACCAATTCATGCAGGTGAGAACACCAATTCATGCAGGTGAGAACACCAATTCATGCAGGTGAGAGCACCAATTCATGCAAGTGAGAGCACCAATTCATGCAGGTGAGAGCACCAATTCATGCAGGTGAGAGCACCAATTCATGCAGGTGAGAACACCAATTCATGCAGGTGAGAGCACCAATTCATGCAGGTGAGAGCACCAATTCATGCAGGTGAGAACACCAATTCATGCAGGTGAGAACACCAATTCATGCAGGTGAGAACACCAATTCATGCAGGTGAGAACACCAATTCATGCAGGTGAGAGCTCCAATTCATGCAGGTGAGAACACCAATTCATGCAGGTGAGAACACCAATTCATGCAGGTGAGAACACCAATTCATGCAGGTGAGAGCACCAATTCATGCAGGTGAGAACACCAATTCATGCAGGTGAGAGCACCAATTCATGCAGGTGAGAGCACCAATTCATGCAGGTGAGAACACCAATTCATGCAGGTGAGAACACCAGTTCATGCAGGTGAGAGCACCAATTCATGCAGGTGAGAACACCAATTCATGCAGGTGAGAACACCAATTCATGCAGGTGAGAACACCAATTCATGCAGGTGAGAGCACCAATTCATGCAGGTGAGAGCACCAATTCATGCAGGTGAGAACACCAATTCATGCAGGTGAGAACACCAATTCATGCAGGTGAGAACACCAATTCATGCAGGTGAGAACACCAATTCATGCAGGTGAGAACACCAATTCATGCAGGTGAGAACACCAATTCATGCAGGTGAGAGCACCAATTCATGCAAGTGAGAGCACCAATTCATGCAGGTGAGAGCACCAATTCATGCAAGTGAGAGCACCAATTCATGCAGGTGAGAGCACCAATTCATGCAGGTGAGAGCACCAATTCATGCAAGTGAGAGCACCAATTCATGCAGGTGAGAACACCAATTCATGCAGGTGAGAGCTCCAATTCATGCAAGTGAGAGCACCAATTCATGCAGGTGAGAGCACCAATTCATGCAGGTGAGAGCACCAATTCATGCAAGTGAGAGCACCAATTCATGCAGGTGAGAGCACCAATTCATGCAGGTGAGAACACCAATTCATGCAAGTGAGAGCACCAATTCATGCAAGTGAGAGCACCAATTCATGCAGGCGAGAACACCAATTCATGCAGGTGAGAGCACCAATTCATGCAGGTGAGAGCACCAATTCATGCAGGTGAGAGCACCAATTCATGCAGATGAGAGCACCAATTCATGCAGGTGAGAACACCAATTCATGCAGGTGAGAACACCAATTCATGCAGGTGAGAGCACCAATTCATGCAGGTGATAGCACCAATTCATGCAGGTGAGAACACCAATTCATGCAGGTGAGAACACCAATTCATGCAGGTGAGAACACCAATTCATGCAGGTGAGAACACCAATTCATGCAGGTGAGAACACCAATTCATGCAGGTGAGAACACCAATTCATGCAGGTGAGAGCACCAATTCATGCAAGTGAGAGCACCAATTCATGCAGGTGAGAGCACCAATTCATGCAAGTGAGAGCACCAATTCATGCAGGTGAGAGCACCAATTCATGCAGGTGAGAGCACCAATTCATGCAAGTGAGAGCACCAATTCATGCAGGTGAGAACACCAATTCATGCAGGTGAGAGCTCCAATTCATGCAAGTGAGAGCACCAATTCATGCAGGTGAGAGCACCAATTCATGCAGGTGAGAGCACCAATTCATGCAAGTGAGAGCACCAATTCATGCAGGTGAGAGCACCAATTCATGCAGGTGAGAACACCAATTCATGCAAGTGAGAGCACCAATTCATGCAAGTGAGAGCACCAATTCATGCAGGCGAGAACACCAATTCATGCAGGTGAGAGCACCAATTCATGCAGGTGAGAGCACCAATTCATGCAGGTGAGAGCACCAATTCATGCAGATGAGAGCACCAATTCATGCAAGTGAGAGCATTAATTCATGCAGGTGAGAGCACCAATTCATGCAGGTGAGAACACCAATTCATGCAGGTGAGAGCACCAATTCATGCAAGTGAGAACACCAATTCATGCAGGTGAGAGCACCAATTCATGCAGGTGAGAACACCAATTCATGCAGGTGAGAACACCAATTCATGCAGGTGAGAGCACCAATTCATGCAGGTGAGAGCACCAATTCATGCAGATGAGAGCACCAATTCATGCAAGTGAGAGCACCAATTCATGCAGGTGAGAGCACCAATTCATGCAAGTGAGAACACCAATTCATGCAAGTGAGAGCACCAATTCATGCAGGTGAGAACACCAATTCATGCAAGTGAGAACACCAATTCATGCAGGTGAGAGCACCAATTCATGCAGATGAGAGCACCAATTTATGCAGGTGAGAGCACCAATTCATGCAGGTGAGAACACCAATTCATGCAAGTGAGAACACCAATTCATGCAGGTGAGAACACCAATTCATGCAGGTGAAAGCACCAATTTATGCAGGTGAGAACGCCAATTCATGCAAGTGAGAGCACCAATTCATGCAGGTGAGAGCACCAATTCATGCAGGTGAGAACACCAATTCATGCAAGTGAGAACACCAATTCATGCAGGTGAGAACACCAATTCATGCAGGTGAAAGCACCAATTTATGCAGGTGAGAACGCCAATTCATGCAAGTGAGAGCACCAATTCATGCAGGTGAGAGCACCAATTCATGCAGGTGAGAGCACCAATTCATGCAAGTGAGAGCACCAATTCATGCAGGTGAGAGCACCAATTCATGCAGGTGAGAGCACCAATTCATGCAGGTGAGAGCACCAATTCATGCAAGTGAGAACACCAATTCATGCAAGTGAGAGCACCAATTCATGCAGGTGAGAGCACCAATTCATGCAGGTGAGAACACCAATTCATGCAGGTGAGAACACCAATTCATGCAGGTGAGAGCACCAATTCATGCAGGTGAGAGCACCAATTCATGCAGGTGAGAGCACCAATTCATGCAAGTGAGAGCACCAATTCATGCAGGTGAGAGCACCAATTCATGCAGGTGAGAGCACCAATTCATGCAGGTGAGAACACCAATTCATGCAGGTGAGAGCACCAATTCATGCAGGTGAGAACACCAATTCATGCAGGTGAGAACACCAATTCATGCAGGTGAGAGCACCAATTCATGCAAGTGAGAGCACCAATTCATGCAGGTGAGAGCACCAATTCATGCAGGTGAGAACACCAATTCATGCAGGTGAGAACACCAATTCATGCAGGTGAGAGCACCAATTCATGCAGGTGAGAGCACCAATTCATGCAGGTGAGAGCACCAATTCATGCAGGTGAGAGCACCAATTCATGCAGGTGAGAGCACCAATTCATGCAGGTGAGAACACCAATTCATGCAAGTGAGAGCACCAATTCATGCAGGTGAGAACACCAATTCATGCAGGTGAGAACACCAATTCATGCAGGTGAGAGCACCAATTCATGCAGGTGAAAGCACCAATTCATGCAGGTGAGAACACCAATTCATGCAGGTGAGAGCACCAATTCATGCAAGTGAGAGCACCAATTCATGCAGGTGAGAGCACCAATTCATGCAGGCGAAAGCACCAATTCATGCAGGTGAGAGCACCAATTCATGCAAGTGAGAGCACCAATTCATGCAGGTGAGAGCACCAATTCATGCAGGTGAGAGCACCAATTCATGCAAGTGAGAGCACCAATTCATGCAGGTGAGAGCACCAATTCATGCAGGTGAGAGCACCAATTCATGCAGGTGAGAGCACCAATTCATGCAAGTGAGAGCACCAATTCATGCAGGTGAGAGCACCAATTCATGCAGGCGAAAGCACCAATTCATGCAGGTGAGAGCACCAATTCATGCAAGTGAGAGCACCAATTCATGCAGGTGAGAGCACCAATTCATGCAGGTGAGAGCACCAATTCACGCAGGTGAGAGCACCAATTCATGCAAGTGAGAGCACCAATTCATGCAGGTGAGAGCACCAATTCATGCAGGTGAGAGCACCAATTCATGCAAGTGAGAGCACCAATTCATGCAGGTGAGAGCACCATTTAAAACAGAAATTATCTAACCGAATCAATGTTAATGTTTCATACTTAAAGGAAGAATTGCTTTCCGTAAAATTCAAGCCACGAAGAAAATGTCATGTGTGCTGGTTGGTTGCTAATGAAATTGAAAACAAAATTTTCAAAAATTCTTGTCCCATGTTATTCATCTGTGGGAATCATTTTAAACGTTGATATTTTTGGAGACATTGCAAATAAATGGTAAAAGAAATTAATAAAGAAATAAAATGCCTTTTCCTCGAGGCAAGTGGCTATTCTGGGATAGAGATTTTGATGCTTCCCTTTGATGGTGTTCATCCCGGGGTTATTTGATGCAAACAGAAAGTGCGCTTTACAAATGGTTTGAAAAATTTTGATAACTTGAAACAGATTTAGAGTGGATTTGGAGCAGCACTATTCAAAGCTGGAACTGTGCTGGAGCAGAATTGGACAAGAATTAAAGAGGAATAACAGCGGAGTTAGAGCAGAATTAAAGCAAAATTGAAGCAGAATTTCAGAGGAATTAGAGCAAAACTGAAGCCGAATTAGAGCAGAATTAAAGAGGAATTGAGGAGGAATTAGAGCAGAATTGGCGCAGAATCAGAGCAGAACCGAGTCACCCGTACAGGAACATGACACCAACACGCACGGCTGACAAACTTTGTCCGTACGGCATATTTTTGCTTGTGAGAGTTATTGTGTCTTATAACCATATTGTGGTTTATTGTTCTTGATGACCTTATTGAAATTGCTATGAAATTTTGAGTCGGTAATTTACGAACACCTCAGCTGTATTTCATCGACAAAAATTTTAAAACAATGCGCAACGCAACACATCGTCCACAATTTCAAAACAAGCCAGCCATGTGTGCCCACACGGTAAAATAAAAAGAAATCTACACCCCGTGCACGTGATGTGTGCGTGTGTGTGTGTGTGTGTGTTGTGTGTGTGTGTGTTGTGTGTGTGCGTGTGTGTGTGTGACAATTCTACAGTCTTGACCCTGAACTCAAACCAGGGTAAGTCATACGTTGCCTTGTTATGGATAACCTTGACTTGAAATATGCAAAACTTAAAATAACTTAGACTTAAAATATGTAGCCACGATTTAAAATAACCTAAAGTTAAAATAACTTAGACATAAAATATGTAGCCATGATTTAAAATAACCTAAAGTTAAAATAACTTAGACATAAAATATGTAGCCATGATTTAAAATAACATAAAGTTAAAATAACTTAGACTTAAAATATGTAGCCATGATTTAAAATAACCTAAAGTTAAAATAACTTAGACTTAAAACATGTAGCCATGATTTAAAATAACCTAAAGTTAAAATAACTTAGACTTAAAATATGTAGCCATGATTTAAAATAACCTAAAGTTAAAATAACTTAGACTTAAAATATGTAGCCACGATTTAAAATAACCTAAAGTTAAAATAACTTAGACTTAAAATATGTAGCCATGATTTAAAATAACCTAAAGTTAAAATAACTTGGATTTAAAATAACCTGGACGTAACATAGAGTTGATTTAAAATAACTCAAACTTAAAATAACTTCTTGACTTAAAATACCAGTGACTTAACATAGCCTCGACTTTAAAATAGCATTGACTTAAAATAATCTTGACTTGAGTAAAAATTTACAGTGTTTTTGAAAGTCTTTCAAAATCCCCGCCTGCGTAACAATCATTTTCATATGGTGAGAAAAGAATACAAAATAGCGTAATTTTGGACGTAGTTTTCGCAGTTCCAGCGCACACCTCCGCATCTGAATCTTAGGTAATCTTACCGCAAGTTGTATCCAACACACACACAACACACACACAACACAAACAACACACACAACACACACACACAACACAAACAACACATACAACACACACACACAACATACACAACACACTCAACATACACAGCACCCATAACAACACACACAACACACTTAACACACACAGCACCCATAACAACACACACAACACACTTAACACACACAGCACCCATAACAACACACACAACACACTTAACACACACAGCACCCATAACAACACACACAACACACTTAACACACACAGCACCCATAACAACACACACAACACACTTAACACACACAGCACCCATAACAACACACACAACACACTTAACACACACAGCACCCATAACAACACACACAACAGACGCAGCATACAATAACACACACACAGCAACAAACAGCACACAATAACACACACACACACAACGCATACATACACTCAACACACACACAACAACACACACACACTTCCGCAGGAACAGCACAGCTCGACGCGCGATGTGCGCGATGAAGTAGAAATCTGGGCATTTAAATTGGCGGCATTTAAATTCGCGGCATTTAATTTAGCGAGACTTGACGTCGCTGCATAGTAACGCCGCGCTGCTGTTGCCGGGCGCCTCGCCTGGCAACATGGGGTGTGGGGCCCTTGTTGTGTGTGGCAACTTGTTGCGTCTGGCAACACGTTCATTGTGGCAACAATTCATGGCAACAATCATGGATTCAATGGCAACAATTCATGGCAACAATCGACAATAAATGACAACAAATGGCAACAACGCGTAACAGCACATGGCAACACGGAGGAGCGCCTGAGCACGTGACGCGATTCACGTGTGAGTATATATATATGTAATTATATATATATATAATAATATACAAGGCATGTGTGCGGGTATCCTGCATACAATCATAATATTATTCTAATATTATTTATGAATTTCAGAATTATTGCAGTAATTATCGCTGAAAGCTGTTCCATTGAATAATTTACGCAAAAAGACCTGAATGCAACTTTCCCCAGCTGTGTCTCACAGAATACAAGTGTCTGTAACGTAAATTCAAAACAAATATTGCGAGTCTTGTCCCATAAATTTAATCCTTAAAAACAATAAACCGTCAATATCTCAAAACCCCGATTTGTTTTTTTCGAAAATTCCATGGAAGAAAAAGTGTTCATTTGGCCATTTTCTATTTTGTGTGCAATTTTGCACCTCTTGTTCAGAAATGCCCTGTATAGCGCTATATGTTCATGCATAAATACAGCTATTTATGTTCATGCATAAATAGCTGTATGCCGAGCACGCAAATCTGTGTGTGGAGGGTGTTGCACAAGTGAACGAAGAAGTGTGCAAAATAAGTGTACGAAATGCTGCATAAGTGTACGAAATGCTGCATAAGTGTACGAAATGCTGCATAGGTGTACGAAATGCTGCATAAGTGTACGAAATGCTGCATAAGTGTACGAAACGACGTGTGAAAATACTGCACAAGTGTACGAAGAAGTGTACGAAATAAGTATACGGATAAGTGTACGAGATATGTGTACAAATAAGTGTACGAAATGCTTAATAAGTGTACAAAATGATGTGTGAAAATGCTACATAAGTGCACGAAATGCAGCATTAGTGTACAGATGATGTACGAAAATACTACAAAAGTGTGCAAAATGTACCATAACTGTACAAAATGATGTACGAAAATGCTGCATAAGTGCACGAATAAATGTACAAAATGCTAAATAAGTGTACGAAATGATATGTTAAAATACTAAGTGCATAAGTGCACAAAATGCAGAAAATTTTAATGTTAGAAAATGCTGCTTAAGTGTACTAAAAAGCGTACGAAAGGCTAAATATGTATAAAATGATGAACAAAAATGCTATATAAGTGTACGAATAACTGTACGAAATGCATCATTAGTGTACGAATATTAGTACAAAATGATGCATAAGTTTATGAAAATGCTTCATTAGTAAACGAATAATTATTTTAATTATTATTATTATTATTTTAATAATTATTTTTCTCCATACAAACTGCTCAGTGGCATGCAGAAGTATTCTTCTTAAAACGTTCAAATTCATTTAATATTTTCACATTTAACTCCTGAAGTTAAATATTCAACTCTATTCTACAGACAATTACCGTAGTTCACGTTGAAAATGCCAAGCATTCGATCATTGAGTTTTCATTAAGTATTTGTGAATATTGAGTTTGTGACTACTGGTCGAGCAGCCGCATAATGAAAATTCCCACCGTGTACCACCGGTGGCTCCCGTCGCAATCAAAGTGTTAAACTTGAAATTTATTTAAATATTTATGCAAATTTATTTACACTTTCTTTTCCTAAAAAAGTCTACGACCCTTTGCTTTTTTCTTAGAAAAAAGAAAGTTTTCGACAATTTGGAACACGCAAGACAAAAATTAGAAAAAAGAAGCGCGCTAGATTAAGTGATAATAAATTCCGAAATGTAGAAGATAAATTCACCACCAGCATACCTATAGTTATAAGTCAGGCACATTTATAACCTAAATATCCAACTGAAAACAATGTAATATAATAAACTTAATATCTAACAGTAAACAATGCAATATATGTAATAAACCTAATACCTAACTGTACTGTAAACAAAGAAATACAATAAACATAGCATTCCACAGTACACAAAATCATTATTGAGAGTCAAATCACTGTGGCAATAGAGCATCCATTAAAGCTCTGTTTTATTGCTAAGAGACCGAACTCTTTATATGTGAAACATTTAAAGAGAACAAGAAACTGAGAGGGTACGCGGCCACAAACACGATTACGCTCCGTATCACACCTCACCCTCGAGAGAACGCTGCAGTTGGCACCGAACTCAACGTATAAGAAGCGTTCAAATATAGTTCACAGTTGTGCAAGCTGTGCCTGCAGGCAAATGTTTGTGTGTTTGCTCAGTCTAATAATTGCTAACTTTCCTGGTTCGTAAATCGTAAAATTAGACTTTTAAAAGTCGTTTAATTAGACTTTTAAATGTCGTAAAAAAGGATTTTTGAAAGTCGTAAAATTAGACTTTTGAAAGTCGTTAAATTAGACTTTTAAATGTCGTAAAATTGGATTTTTGAAAGTCGTAAAATTAGACTTTTGAAAGTCGTTAAATTAGACTTTTAAATGTCGTAAAATTGGATTTTTGAAAGTCGTAAAATTAGACTTTTGAAAGTCGTTGAATTAAAATTTTAAATGTCGTAAAATTGGATGTTTGAAAGTCGTAAAATTAGACTTTTGAAAGTCGTTAAATTAGACTTTTAAATGTCGTAAAATTGGATTTTTGAAAGTCGTTAAATTAGACTTTTAAATGTCGTAAAATTGGATTTTTGAAAGTCGTTAAATTAGACTTTTGAAAGTCGTAAAATTGGACTTTTGAAAGTCGTTGAATTAGACTTTTAAATGTCGTAAAATTGGATTTTTGAAAGTCGTTTAATTAGACTTTTAAATGTCGTAAAATTGGATTTTTGAAAGTCGTAAAATTAGACTTTTAAATGTCGTAAAATTAGACTTCTTGAAGTCGTAAAATTAGACTTTTGAAAGTCGTAAAATTGGACTTTTGGAAGTCGTAAAATTAGACTTTTGAAAGTCGTAAAATTAGACTTTTGGAAGTCGTAAAATTAGACTTTTGGAAGTCGTAAAATTAGACTTTTGAGAGATGGTTAAAGTATTTAAATGTATTTCTTGAGAGTTGGAAAGTCGGGAAAAACAACAAAAAGATATTTCAACGTATAAGAAGCGTTCCAATACAGTCTCAAGCAGTGCCTGCCAGCAAAATGTTTGCTGTACTTGCAGGCAACCCCTGGCCAACTTTCCTCGTTCCTAGACTCTAATTACACGTTTTGAGTATCTATATATTATATATTGAGTATTTATATATTATATATTGAGAATTTATATATTATATATTGAGTATTTAGATATATTATATATTGAGTATTTAGATATATTATTACACACGTACAGTATTTCAATGTATGTAGGAGACAAACAAGGTTTTGAGAAGTGTGTTGTGCTGTCGAAGAGTGTACTTGTTTGTCTGGTATTTATCACACTTATGTAAATTTATTCTTTGACTAAGTATTTATATATGACTTTACTCAATTTTTTAATTGATTTTGTAATTAAATATTGAGTAATTTTTTACTTGGTTTATAACTTTTTCGCTACTTTTTTTCTCAGCCCTAAAATCAGTTCTTCAACGTATTCTTACTCAATTTGTTTATTAATTTTGTATAAAATTAATTAGTCATTCAATAATTTGGTTAACTGAACTAAATTAAAAAATTTAATCCCATCCCAACCTTAAACATTTTCTTCAGGTTTAATATGAGAATATCTGAACATATCATTGAAATAGAACTAAGATGATGCTGATGAAAGGGCTAATCAAAATGTGAAACACGTCAATGTTCGCCACCTTTTTTTTGCGATGAACAAAATTTTCATAGAAGCTTAAGTAAGCGACATCTGGGGAGTGCAAATCCGACGCTCACAAGGACGCTAAATGACCGTGTCTGTGATACGAGTTTCACCAGCGCACAATGGCGGGAACTGTTGGGATGGAAATATTTGTTTGGCATCCACATCTGCAAGATTTATTCAAGCAAAATATTGAATCCCGTCATTTTGACGGGTCATGTACACTAGATAGTGAAGAAACCCCCCAGTCACGAGGTGTGCGTGACAACAGCACTCACGGATGGTGCTGCTTTAACTGAGGTGCGGAAGATTCTAATGTCCAAGTTGAAAGACAGCCCAATGTACGAGGTATTGGGAGTACCCTGCTCGAGTGAGAGACAGTCTCGAGTTGCGCGCAAGTTTTGAAGTAGTACTTGAAAAGCTTCTTCAAGTTTGGAGTACTGAAAAGTGAGGGTAGGAACGAGGGTATATTGTAAAAGGAGTCTCGTCTCATACATGTATGTAATGCGTGAAATGAAAAGAAGAACCAATGTAAAAAGGAATATATGTGTCTATATATTTATATATATAAATATTATTATCATTATTACTAAAGTAAGTGCGAAAGAAAATGCTAAAACATAACTTATAAAGCGAATGTAGAGTTTTATCCTTATACTTGTTAAATTTTAGAAATGATATGCGGAAGAAGTCTTTGATATTTTTTTAATTAAAATGTTTGCTTTGGCACAATCCTTTACAGTTTACATGAAAAACAGTGTTTCAATACACTATAAATAAAAATCTGGACGTACTCTGAAGATTAATTATAAAAAATACATACTAAATAAAAATTATAATAAAGTTGAATGCTTAGTATTAAACGTCTAAAGCGTGTGGAGACTTTCAAAAAGTTTATAATCATTTTATTTTGCTATAGGGTTATTTATTTTGCTCATATTGCTTCTATTTATTTATATATAGTTATTTTATTATTATAATTATGATTATTATATTATCTCGATTATCTGATTATCTCGAAGTCAGCTCTCTTTAACTTAAAGTCAAATAATCCAAATTATCTACAAATTTTATTAGAACCATATGTTTTCACAGCTCAAATCTTGTTTTAAAACCTCAAACTTGAAAGTTTCATTCAGAAAGACAGCACTCAGCGTAGCCACGTCAGTAGAAAATATTCTGCATCCAGCTGCAACGCAGCGCCGACGTATAATACTTGAAAATTCTGTAAAATCTAAAAAGAAATTCACCACGCAGACTGTAACACCATTATGGACGTGACAATATTTGCAGGCCGCTCTAAATTCATTAAATTTCTTCAACTTTAATATTCAAGATTTTAGTGCCGAAACTTTTCTGACTGTGAATTCGGAGAGATAAAAATCGGACATTCATCTGTATTCACAAACTGCGTATAAAAATTCAGACCGTCGGAAATTATGCGCAGGGCGCAGATATTGCGACCTCATGTGCCATTCACTAGCAAATTTTTCAAGCGATTCCCGAGGGTAAGCGTGACGATTCCCGAAGGTAAGCGTGAAGATCCCCGAGGGTAAGCGTGACGATCTCCGAGGGTAAGCGTGACGATTCCCGAGAGTAAGCGTGATGATTCCCGAGGGTAAGCGTGATGATTTCCGAGGGTAAGCGTAACGATCCCCGAGGGGAAGCGTGACGATTCCCGGGGGTAAGCGTGACGATCCCCGAGGGTAAGAGTGACGATTCCCAAGGGTAAGCGTGACGATTCCCGAGGGTAAGCGTGACGATCCCTGAGGGTAAGCGTGACGATCCCCAAGGGTAAGCGTGACGATTCCCGAGGGTGAGCGTGACTATTCCCGAGGGTGAGCGTGACGATTCCCGAGGGTAAGCGTGACGATCCCTGAGGGTAAGCGTGACGATCCCCAAGGGTAAGCGTGATGATCCCCAAGGGTAAGCGTGACGATTCCCGAGGGTAAGCGTAACGATTCCCGAGGGTAAGCGTGACGATCCCTGAGGGTAAGCGTGACGATCCCCAAGGGTAAGCGTGACGATTCCCGAGGGTAAGCGTGATGATTCCCGAAAGTAAGCGTGACGATTCCCGAGGGTAAGCGTGATGATTCCCGAAAGTAAGCGTGACGATTCCCGAAAGTAAGCGTGACGATTCCCGAGGGTAAGCGTGACGATAGCTAGGTTTATTTCCAACATCATCATTTCTGAAGAAAAATATGCCGAAGCGCCAAAAAATAGTGCTAGGTTTTTTCGTTGGTGGACTATGAATTTGTTGCTAAGCAATTACGATTCGTGAACATGAATAAAGCTACAAAGGTTATGCGCAGTAATGATATTCAAAACCTGAATTAAAAAAAAAAATTTTACGTCTTTAAGTAAGGGTGAAGCTGTGTGAATATTCTGTTTTTTTAAGATGTGTATGGGATTTCAGTTTTTATTTTACTGCAATGTTCATTGTCATTATTGCCACATCAATTCTTCCGACTCTGCTATCAAGTTTATCTTTGTATCGCTGCAGTCTTCTTTGTACTTCTGTCGCTCTTTTTGCAAATTCTTCCGTTGGCTTCTCGTCTCTCTTATTTCACACCATTCTGCCCTCATTCTGCTCCCATTCTACTCTCATTCTACCCTCATTTTGCTCTCTTTCTGCTCTTATGATGCTCTTATTCTGCTCCCATTCTGCTGTCATTCTGCTCTCATTCTGTTCTCATTCTGCTCTCATTCTGCTCTCATTCTGCTCTCATTCTGCTCTCATTCTACCCTCATTCTACCCTCATTATGCTCTCCTTTGTCTGCTCTCCCTGTCAATCTCCTCTCCGTCTTCCCTCACTCTCCCCCTCACTCTCCCCCTCACTAACCCCCACTCTCCCCTCACTCTCCCCTCACTCTCCCCTCACTCTCCCCTCACTCTCCCACACTCTCCCCTCACTCTCCCCTCACTCTCCCCTCACTCTCCCCTCACTCTCCCCTCACTCTCCCCTCACTCTCACCTCACTCTCCCTCACTCTCCCCTCACTCTCCCCTCACTCTCCCCTCACTCTCCCCTCACTCTCCTCCTCACTCTCCCCCCCCGCTCTCCCCTCACTCTCCCCGCATTATCCCCTCACTCTCCCCTCACTCTCCCTCACTCTCTCCCACTCTCCCTGCACTCTCCCCGCACTCACCCTTCACTCTCTTCGCACTCTCCCCTCACTCTCCCCGCACTCTCCCCGTACTCTCCCCTCACTCTCACCACACTCTCCCCTCACTCTCCTCTCACTCTCCCCTCACTCTCTCCTCACTCTCCTCTTCACTCTCCTCCTCGCTCTCCCCTCACTCTCCCCGCATTCTCCCCTCACTCTCCCCTCACTCTCCCCTCACTCTCCCCTCACTCTCCCCTCACTCTCCCCCACTAACCCTGCACTCTCCCCGCACTCTTCTCTCACTCTCTTCGCACTCTCGCCTCACTCTCCCCGCATTCTCCCCTCACTCTCCCCTCACTCTCCCCTCACTCTCCCCTCACTCTCCCCTCACTCTCCCCTCACTCTCCCCTCACTCTCCCCACACTCTCCCCGTACTCTCACCTCACTCTCACCACACTACACTTCCCTCTCACTCTCCCATCACTCTCCCCACACTCCCCCCTCACTCTCCCCTTACTCTCCCCTTACTCTCCCCTCACTCTCCCATCACTCTTCCCTCACCCTCGCCTCACTCTCCCCTCACTCTCCCATCACTTTAACCTCACTCTCCCCTCGCTGAACTCTCACTTTCCCCTCACTCTCCTCTCACTCTTCCCGCACTTAACTCTCACTCTCCGATCACTCTCCCCTCACTCTTCTCTCACTCTCCCCGCACTTAACTCTCACTCTCCAATCACTCTCCCCTCACTCTTCTCTCATTCTCCCCTCACTTTCCTCTCACTCTTTCCGCACTTAACTCTCACTCTCCAATCACTCTCCCTTCACTCTTCTCTCATTCTCCCCTCACTCTCCTCTCACTCTTCCCGCACTTAACTCTCACTCTCCAATCACTCTCCACTCACTCTTCTCTCATTTTCCCCTCACTCTCCTCTCACTCTTCCCGCACTTAACTCTCACTCTCCGATCACGCTCCCCTCACTCTTCTCTCACTCTCCCCGCTCTTAACTCTCACTCTCCAATCACTCTCCCCTCACTCTTCTCTCATTCTCCCCTCACTCTCCTCTCACTCTTTCCGCACTTAACTCTCACTCTCCAATCACTCTCCCTTCACTCTTCTCTCATTCTCCCCTCACTCTCCTCTCACTCTTCCCGCACTTAACTCTCACTCTCCGATCACTCTCCTCTCATTCTCCCCGTACTCTCCCCCACTTTCCCCCACTCTCCCCCACTCAAACCACACCACTCTCCCCGGCCCAAATCAGCCCCACCGCCCACACCAGAGTGGGCTCCAGCGGATTCCAGATTAGTTTCCATTTGAGGCTGCGGGGCTTGAGAACTTTCTTGGCCGATATCCATCTCTTCCCTCGGCATTTGAACTATTTCAGTCACATTATTTAAGGATTCCGCCAGTCTGAAGGATTGTTGAACCGCTTGTTGAATGAGTGTTATTTTTTGCTGGCTTGTGTTGACAAGTTGAGGGAAATGTTGAGCTTGTAAGATGATGAGGGAGTTTTGATGATTTTATAATGTTTTTTTATTTTTTTATTTATTTTGTTGTATAATTTTTGTGAAATATGTGAGTTGTTGAAGTGAGTGGCTTATATCGGAAGGACACGATCGTTCTATTTTGTATATATTTATTTTATTTATTTTATTTTCTTTGGTATTTTATTTATTTATTTCATATCAGTTCAAAAAGTTCGTGGGTTGTTCAAGATGAGTGGTACGTCGGAAACGTGGGATTTTTATTTTTATTTTTCAAACTACTTTGCTTTTTGGGCAGTTCTAAAAATTATTTTTTGTTTAACTTGAGGGGTGCACACATAAGAAAATTTTGCAGGAAACATTTATTTACATGGGTATCATTAGCAGCGTACACATGTACGTACATGGGGACCCAGTCAAATTTTTCGCCGGAGCATGCGTGTTTTTCGCCGCTCAAGTAATTAAATCGCTTGGGTGGCGAAAAACACGCATGCTCCGGCGAAAAATTAAGGCTAGTGAATAGCACGAGTAAATGTGGGTAAGTTACGGGGGTAGGTCATCGATAGGTTCAATGAACGTCATCTGAGTGCTCATATTGACTTACAGCCTGAGTACCACCCTTCGAAATCACTAATTTCGGGACAACTGATAACAAAAGATAAAACATTGCAATCAAGATACCGACATAATCATCACTCAATTAAAAACAGATAAAAATATAGCAAGATAATGTTAACGTGATTTTTCTGTCCGGATAAAAACAGATAAAATGATAAAACAGATAAAAAATGATAAAACAGATAAAAACAGATAAAAATATAGCAAGATAATGTTAACGAGATTTTTCTGTCCGGCAGCGCAAAAGAAAGCTAAACTCCTCTCTGCTCTGGGGTGATCTCTACCAGGTGAGTAGATGTTTATCTACAGCTCTACTTCTACTGGTCCCACACACCTGCTGTGCGGTCTGTACATGGGGTGGTAGACTGGCTGGTAGACTGGCTGGTAGACTGGCTGGTAGACTGGCTGGTAGACTGGCTGGTAGACTGGCAGGTAGACTGGCTGGTAGACTGGCTGGTAGACTGTGTGGTAGACTGGCTGGTAGACTGGCTGGTAGACTGGCTGGTAGACTGGCAGGTAGACTGGCAGGTAGACTGGCTGGTAGACTGGCTGGTAGACTGGCAGGTAGACTGGCTGGTAGACTGGCTGGTAGACTGGCAGGTAGACTGGCTGGTAGACTGGCTGGTAGACTGTGTGGTAGACTGGCTGGTAGACTGGCTGGTAGACTGGCTGGTAGACTGGCAGGTAGACTGGCTGGTAGACTGGCAGGTAGACTGGCTGGTAGACTGGCAGGTAGACTGGCTGGTAGACTGGCTGGTAGACTGGCTGGTAGACTGGCAGGTAGACTGGCTGGTAGACTGGCTGGTAGACTGGCTGGTAGACTGGCAGGTAGACTGGCAGGTAGACTGGCTGGTAGACTGGCAGGTAGACTGGCTGGTAGACTGGCTGGTAGACTGGCTGGTAGACTGGCAGGTAGACTGGCTGGTAGACTGGCAGGTAGACTGGCAGGTAGACTGGCAGGTAGACTGGCAGGTAGACTGGCTGGTAGACTGGCAGGTAGACTGGCTGGTAGACTGGCAGGTAGACTGGCTGGTAGACTGGCTGGTAGACTGGCTGGTAGACTGGCAGGTAGACTGGCTGGTAGACTGGCTGGTAGACTGGCTGGTAGACTGGCAGGTAGACTGGCTGGTAGACTGGCAGGTAGACTGGCTGGTAGACTGGCTGGTAGACTGGCAGGTAGACTGGCTGGTAGACTGGCTGGTAGACTGTGTGGTAGACTGGCTGGTAGACTGGCTGGTAGACTGGCTGGTAGACTGGCAGGTAGACTGGCAGGTAGACTGGCTGGTAGACTGGCTGGTAGACTGGCAGGTAGACTGGCTGGTAGACTGGCTGGTAGACTGGCAGGTAGACTGGCTGGTAGACTGGCTGGTAGACTGTGTGGTAGACTGGCTGGTAGACTGGCTGGTAGACTGGCTGGTTGACTGGCAGGTAGACTGGCTGGTAGACTGGCTGGTAGACTGGCTGGTAGACTGGCTGGTAGACTGGCTGGTAGACAGGCTGGTAGACCGGCTGGTAGACCGGTTCATAAACCTGACCTATATGCATATACTATGTTTCATACATTACATATAAACTTTTCCAAATTTATTTTGCATTGCCATGTGCGTCCTTTCTTTCCATGTACGTCCCCTCTTGTCATGTGCGTCCCCTCCTGCCATGTGCGTCCCCTCTTGCCATGTGCGTCCCCTCTTTCCATGTACGTCCCCTTTTGCCAAGTGCGTCCCGTCCTGCCATGTGCGTCCCCTCTTGCCATGCACATCCCCTCTTGCCACGTGCGTCCCCTCTTGCCATGTGCGTCCCCTCTTGCCATGTGCGTCCCCTTTTGCCATGCACGTCCCCTCTTGCCACGTGCGTCCCCTCTTGCCATGTGCGTCCCCTCCTGCCATGTGCGTCCCTTCTTGCCATGCACGTCCCCTCTTGCCACGTGCGTCCCCTCTTGCCATGTGCGTCCCCTCTTGCTATATACGTCCCCTCTTGCCACGTGCGTCCCCTCATGCCATGTACGTCCCCTCTTGCCATGTACACGAGCCCTCGCCTGATTTTTACCCTCACATTTCTCCTCGGTGCCACGTGTGCCGCATGACCAGGTCACGTGATTTTCTTGATATAATTAGCGTGCTGACGATCAGCGTGCATGCGCTTGATTAGCACACACCAAGCTTACGATTAGCACACACGCTTGGGTTAGGTTAGCATACATGGGTCGGTACTAGCAGACAAGTGGTTACGTTCTTTTTTAACTTTCTAGAGCGTTCAAGTTCGATGAAGTTTGAACGCGCGACTTTCATCCGCTGTGAACGCATTGTAGTGGTTTTTTTAATTTTTATTTTTTGCTTTAAATTTTGTTGAAATTTTTCAGTACAACTGCGCGCAATATCAAGAGGATTTCTTGTGTACTTTGAAAATAATTCCTGAAGAAATTTATACAAAGGTCGATCGTTGATAAAATATGAAGGTATTTTAATACAGACATTTTGCTACGTAAAATGATATTAAAATACGAGTTAGATTCAATGGATATGATTTATCAGGTATGTTCAAAATTATTATTGATGAAATACAAATCAAGGCCGACCTTTTATAAAATATTAAGACATTTTATTACAGATATTTTTCAAAATGAAAAGATGCCCATATTTGAGTTAGATTCTGTGTACTCATTGACATGTCAAATACAGTGTATTTTTAATAAAAAATTAGCATTTGGTTGTCTCGAAGCAAGAAGTTTAGGTCTGACCTTCACAGCATGTATGTCTCCTTAATTTTTCTGAATTCATTTTTCAAAAAATCAGAATTATCTTTCTGAATTATTTTTAATTTTTTCGGAATTTTTCTTTCATTTTTTCAGAATGTTTTTATTTATTTCAGAATTATTAAATTATTCTACTGAATACGCTGCATGTCCTTGAATAGCGCTCTGAATACGCCGTGAATTCTGCTGAATGGCACATCTGAGAGCAAAATTATGAATTTGGATTAGAGAACCTTTTACTGGTAGTCCTTTTTTTGGCTGAATGGATAATTGGTGAGGCGACGTGTGGCCTGACACGCTGCTATGTGTGGTGTGGTGTGTGTTTCACGCTGCAGCGTATTGCAACAGTACACGCTACAGCGTACTGCAACAGTACACGCTACAGCGTACTGCAACAGTACACGCTACAGGTATTGCAGCAGTACACGCTGCAGCGTACTGCAATACTACACGCTACAGCGTACTGCAACAGTACACGCTACAGCGCACTGCAACAATACACGCTACAGGTATTGCAGCAGTACACGCTACAGGTATTGCAGCAGTACGCTACAGCG
The DNA here is from genome assembly GCA_030386875.1 of Morinoia aosen. NCBI lineage: Eukaryota > Metazoa > Arthropoda > Malacostraca > Amphipoda > Talitridae > Morinoia > Morinoia aosen. The sequence continues at coordinate 24,597,960 of CM059563.1, forward strand.
TACTGCAACACTACACGCTACACAGCGTACTGCAACACTACACGCTACAGCGTACTGCAACAGTACACGCTACAGCGTACTGCAACACTACACGCTACAGCGTACTGCAACACTACACGCTACACAGCGTACTGCAACACTACACGCTACAGCGTACTGCAACAGTACACGCTACAGCGTACTGCAACACTACACGCTACACAGCGTACTGCAACACTACACGCTACAGCGTACTGCAACACTACACGCTACACAGCGTACTGCAACAGTACACGCTACAGCGTACTGCAACAGTACACGCTACAGCCTACTGCAACACTACACGCTACACAGCGTACTGCAACACTACACGCTACAGCGTACTGCAACAGTACACGCTACAGCGTACTGCAACAGTACACGCTACAGCGGACTGCAACAGTACACGCTACAGCGTACTGCAACAGTACACGCTACAGCGTACTGCAACAGTACATGCTACAGCGTACTGCAACAGTACATGCTACAGCGTGCTTCAACAGTACACGCTTCAGCGTACTGCAACAGTACATGCTACAGCGTGCTGCAACAGTACACGCTACAGCGTATTGCAGCAGCACACGCTACAGCGTATTGCAACAGTACACGCTACAGCGTACTGCAACAGTACACGCTACAGCGTACTGCAACAGTACATGCTACAGCGTGCTGCAACAGTACACGCTACAGCGTATTGCAGCAGCACACGCTACAGCGTACTGCAACAGTACATGCTACAGCGTACTGCAACAGTACACGCTACAGCGTACTGCAACAGTACACGCTACAGCGTACTGCAACAGTACACGCCACAGCGTACTGCAACAGTACACGCTACAGCGTACTGCAACAGTACACGCTACAGCGTACTGCAACAGTACACGCTACAGCGTACTGCAACAGTACACGCTACAGCGTACTGCAACAGTACACGCCACAGCGTACTGCAACAGTACACGCTACAGCGTACTGCAACAGTACACGCTACAGCGTACTGCAACAGTACACGCTACAGCGTACTGCAACAGTACACGCTACAGCGTACTGCAACAGTATACGCTACAGCGTACTGCAACAGTACACGCTACAGCGTACTGCAACAGTACACGCTACAGCGTACTGCAACAGTACACGCTACAGCGTACTGCAACAGTACACGCTACAGCGTACTGCAACAGTACACGCCACAGCGTACTGCAACAGTACACGCTACAGCGTACTGCAACAGTACACGCTACAGCGTACTGCAACAGTACACGCTACAGCGTACTGCAACAGTAAACGCTACAGCGTACTGCAACAGTACACGCTACAGCGTACTGCAACAGTACACGCTACAGCGTACTGCAACAGTACACGCTACAGCGTACTGCAACAGTACACGCCACAGCGTACTGCAACAGTACACGCTACAGCGTACTGCAACAGTACACGCTACAGCGTACTGCAACAGTACACGCTACAGCGTACTGCAACACTAAACGCTACAGCGTACTGCAACAGTACACGCTACAGCGTACTGCAACAGTACACGCTACAGCGTACTGCAACAGTACACGCCACAGCGTACTGCAACAGTACACGCTACAGCGTACTGCAACAGTACACCCTACAGCGTACTGCAACAGTACACGCTACAGCGTACTGCAACACTAAACGCTACAGCGTACTGCAACAGTACACGCTACAGCGTACTGCAACAGTACACGCTACAGCGTACTGCAACAGTACACGCTACAGCGTACTGCAACAGTACACGCTACAGCGTACTGCAACAGTACACGCTACAGCGTACTACAACAGTACACGCTACAGCGTACTGCAACAGTACACGCAAAGAATACAACCGTGCTGTTATTGCTCTGCCGTGGTTGGCCCGTTATTGCAGACGGTTATTGCGGTGGTATTTTGCTTGCGCAATCAAGTCACCATTGTGCAGACGTAAAAGGGGGTCCAATTACATCTGCTACTGTAGCCCTGTAGTCTGAAACGAGAGACCTGCAGCTGTAACCCTGTAGTTTGAGTCAAGAGAACTGCAGCTGTAACCCGTGAAGTTTGAGTCAAGAGAACTGCAGCTGTAACCCGTGTAGTTTGAGTCAATAGAACTGCCGCTGTAACCCGTGTAGTTTGAGTCAAGAGAACTGCAGCTGTAACCCTGTAGTTTGAGTCAATAGAACTGCAGCTGTAACCTGTGTATTTTGAGTCAAGAGAACTGCAGCTGTAACCCTGTAGTTTGAGTCAAGAGAACTGCAGCTGTAACCCGTGTAGTATGAGTCAAGAGAACTGCAGCTGTAACCCGTGAAGTTTGAGTCAAGAGAACTGCAGCTGTAACCCTGTAGTTTGAGTCAATAGAACTGCAGCTGTAACCCGTGTAGTTTGAGTCAAGAGAACTGCAGCTGTAACCCTGTAGTTTGAGTCAATAGAACTGCAGCTGTAACCTGTGTATTTTGAGTCAAGAGAACTGCAGCTGTAACCCTGTAGTTTGAGTCAATAGAACTGCAGCTGTAACCCGTGTAGTTTGAGTCAAGAGAACTGCAGCTGTAACCCGTGTAGTTTGAGTCAAGAGAACTGCAGCTGTAACCCTGTAGTTTGAGTCAATAGAACTGCAGCTGTAACCCTGTAGTTTGAGTCAATAGAACTGCAGCTGTAACCCTGTAGTTTGAGTCAAGAGAACTGCAGCTGTAACCCTGTAGTTTGAGTCAAGAGAACTGCAGCTGTAACCCGTGTAGTTTGAGTCAAGAGAACTGCAGCTGTAACCCTGTAGTTTGAGTCAATAGAACTGCAGCTGTAACCCTGTAGTTTGAGTCAATAGAACTGCAGCTGTAACCCTGTAGTTTGAGTCAAGAGAACTGCAGCTGTAACCCTGTAGATTGAGTCAATAGAACTGCAGCTGTAACCCGTGTAGTTTGAGTCAATAGAACTGCAGCTGTAACCCTGTAGTTTGAGTCAATAGAACTGCAGCTGTAACCCTGTAGTTTGAGTCAATAGAACTGCAGCTGTAACCCTGTAGTTTGAGTCAATAGAACTGCAGCTGTAACCCTGTAGTTTGAGTCAAGAGAACTGCAGCTGTAACCCTGTAGTTTGAGTCAAGAGAACTGCAGCTGTAACCCGTGTAGTTTGAGTCAAGAGAACTGCAGCTGTAACCCTGTAGTTTGAGTCAATAGAACTGAAGCTGTAACCCTGTAGTTTGAGTCAATAGAACTGCAGCTGTAACCCTGTAGTTTGAGTCAAGAGAACTGCAGCTGTAACCCTGTAGTTTGAGTCAAGAGAACTGCAGCTGTAACCCGTGTAGTTTGAGTCAATAGAACTGCAGCTGTAACCCTGTAGTTTGAGTCAATAGAACTGCAGCTGTAACCCTGTAGTTTGAGTCAATAGAACTGCAGCTGTAACCCTGTAGTTTGAGTCAAGAGAACTGCAGCTGTAACCCTGTAGTTTGAGTCAAGAGAACTGCAGCTGTAACCCGTGTAGTTTGAGTCAAGAGAACTGCAGCTGTAACCCTGTAGTTTGAGTCAATAGAACTGCAGCTGTAACCCTGTAGTTTGAGTCAATAGAACTGCAGCTGTAACCCTGTAGTTTGAATCAAGAGAACTGCAGCTGTAACCCTGTAGTTTGAGTCAATAGAACTGCAGCTGTAACCCGTGTAGTTTGGGTCAATAGAACTGCAGCTGTAACCCTGTAGTTTGAGTCAATAGAACTGCAGCTGTAACCCGTGTAGTTTGAGTCAATAGAACTGCAGCTGTAACCCTGTAGTTTGAGTCAATAGAACTGCAGCTGTAACCCTGTAGTTTGAGTCAATAGAACTGCAGCTGTAACCCGTGTAGTTTGAGTCAATAGAACTGCAGCTGTAACCCTGTAGTTTGAGTCAATAGAACTGCAGCTGTGACCCTGTAGTTTGAGTCAATAGAACTGCAGCTGTAACCTGTGTATTTTGCATCAATAGAACTGCAGCTGTAACCTGTGTATTTTGCATCAATAGAACTGCAGCTGTAACCCGTGTAGTTTGAGTCAATAGAACTGCAGCTGTAACCTGTGTATTTTGCATCAATAGAACTGCAGCTGTAACCCGTGTAGTTTGAGTCAATAGAACTGCAGCTGTAACCCGTGTAGTTTGAGTCAATAGAACTGCAGCTGTAACCTGTGTATTTTGCATCAATAGAACTGCCGCTGTAACCCGTGAAGTTTGAGTCAAGAGAACTGCAGCTGTAACCCGTGTAGTTTGAGTCAATAGAACTGCAGCTGTAACCCTGTAGTTTGAGTCAATAGAACTGCAGCTGTAACCCTGTAGTTTGAGTCAATAGAACTGCAGCTGTAACCCGTGTAGTTTGAGTCAATAGAACTGCAGCTGTAACCCGTGTAGTTTGAGTCAATAGAACTGCAGCTGTAACCTGTGTATTTTGCATCAATAGAACTGCAGCTGTAACCCGTGTAGTTTGAGTCAATAGAACTGCAGCTGTAACCCGTGTAGTTTGAGTCTATAGAACTGCAGCTGTAACCTGTGTATTTTGCATCAATAGAACTGCCGCTGTAACCCGTGTAGTTTGAGTCAATAGAACTGCAGCTGTAACCTGTGTATTTTGCATCAATAGAACTGCAGCTGTAACCCGTGTAGTTTGAGTCAATAGAACTGCAGCTGTAACCTGTGTATTTTGCATCAATAGAACTGCAGCTGTAACCCGTGTAGTTTGAGTCAATAGAACTGCAGCTGTAACCTGTGCATTTTGCATCAATAGAACTGCCGCTGTAACCCGTGAAGTTTGAGTCAAGAGAACTGCAGCTGTAACCCGTGTAGTTTGAGTCAATAGAACTGCAGCTGTAACCCTGTAGTTTGAGTCAATAGAACTGCAGCTGTAACCCTGTAGTTTAAGTCAATAGAACTGCAGCTGTAACCCGTGTAGTTTGAGTCAATAGAACTGCAGCTGTAACCCGTGTAGTTTGAGTCAATAGAACTGCAGCTGTAACCTGTGTATTTTGCATCAATAGAACTGCAGCTGTAACCCGTGTAGTTTGAGTCAATAGAACTGCAGCTGTAACCTGTGTATTTTGCATCAATAGAACTGCAGCTGTAACCCGTGTAGTTTGAGTCAATAGAACTGCAGCTGTAACCCGTGTAGTTTGAGTCAAGAGAACTGCAGCTGTAACCCTGTAGTTTGAGTCAATAGAACTGCAGCTGTAACCCGTGTAGTTTGAGTCAATAGAACTGCAGCTGTAACCTGTGTATTTTGCATCAATAGAACTGCAGCTGTAACCCGTGTAGTTTGAGTCAATAGAACTGCAGCTGTAACCCGTGTAGTTTGAGTCAATAGAACTGCAGCTGTAACCTGTGTATTTTGCATCAATAGAACTGCAGCTGTAACCCGTGTAGTTTGAGTCAATAGAACTGCCGCTGTAACCCGTGTAGTTTGAGTCAATAGAACTGCAGCTGTAACCCGAGTAGTTTGAGTCAATAGAACTGCCGCTGTAACCCGTGAAGTTTGAGTCAATAGAACTGCAGCTGTAACCCGTGTAGTTTGAGTCAATAGAACTACAGCTGTAATCCGTGTAGTTTGATTCAATAGAACTGCAGCTGTAACCTGTGTATTTTGCATCAATAGAACTGCAGCTGTAACCCGTGTAGTTTGAGTCAATAGAACTGCAGCTGTAACCCGTGTAGTTTGAGTCAAGAGAACTGCAGCTGTAACCCTGTAGTTTGAGTCAATAGAACTGCAGCTGTAACCTGTGTATTTTGCATCAATAGAACTGCAGCTGTAACCCGTGTAGTTTGAGTCAATAGAACTGCAGCTGTAACCTGTGTAGTTTGAGTCAATGGAGCTGCAGCTGTAACCCGTGTATTTTGCATCAATAGAACTGCAGCTGTAACCCGTGTAGTTTGAGTCAATAGAACTGCAGCTGTAACCGGTGTAGTTTGAGTCAATAGAACTGCAGCTGTAACCCGTGTAGTTTGAGTCAATAGAACTGCAGCTGTAACCCGTGTAGTTTGAGTCAATAGAACTGCAGCTGTAACCCGTGTAGTTTGAGTCAATAGAACTGCAGCTGTAACCCGTGTAGTTTGAGTCAATTGAACTGCAGCTGTAACCCGTGTTGTTTGAGTCAATAGAACTGCAGCTGTAACCCGTTTAGTTTGAGTCAATAGAACTGCAGCTGTAACCCGTGTTGTTTGAGTCAATAGAACTGCAGCTGTAACCCATGAAGTCTAATTCATTATAACTGCAGCTAAATCAACAGCTGCCATAGCTGCGTTTGTGACAAACTCATACATTTGCCCCCTTAAAATTGTCTTCGGTACAGCAGTACGCGTAAAGTATATCGCTGCTAAGATTACACCTGCACGAATTGTTCTATTACTGCATCGGAGAAATTTGAGGTATAAGCACTATGAGACATTGGGTTAACAGCTGCCATAGTTATTTATTTTATCTCTGTAGTTACGGCAGCGATATCTATAAATATCAGTTGTAAGATCTACGACGCTCACAGCAGCGACCTTCTAATCGATCTCGCTCGCCGGAGTATACATCTGCGGTGTGTACAGCTGCAGCGTGTACAGCTGCAGTGCGTACAGCTGCAGTGCGTACAGCTGCAGCGTGTACAGCTGCAGTGCGTACAGATGCAGTGCGTACAGCTGCAGTGCGTACAGCTGCAGTGCGTACAGCTGCAGCGTGTACAGCTGCAGCGTGTACAGATGCAGTGTGCACAGCTGCAGTGTGTACACAAAACAAGTTTCAGAACTCTACTTCTAACTCTACAACGTCTACCACGCCGCCACTGACGCTCCTCAATCAACAATTCGACTTTCATTTTATACACATTTTTAAGTGTCGTAAAATCTAACTTTCAGTGGTTCAACTTACGTACACGTTTAGGTACTATTGTATTTATTTCGATATGTGTCCTAAGTTCTATGTGAACGTATTTTTTACGTAATTCTATGTTTCTATGTAAAATTTAACTCTCAGTGTTTTTTCGTACATTTATAGGAGCTATTGTATTTATCCATTTCTGTTTAGTTGTTTATTTCTGTTTGTCACCTAAGTTGTGTGTGCAAGCGATCCTGACCAGCCAAACAAGACACGGCGGAAAAAAGCCCGTTCAAAAATCTCCATTGATTTGACCCATAAAAAAGACATACCATATCCCTTAAAGTCGAGCGTCGCCAATAGGTTACCCCATTTTTGCCTTCATTTTCTTGGCCTCAGTGCGTCGATATGAGCAATTTTTGGCGGTGATATGAGGGCTGTCAAATTCTGTGATGTGTAACGGTCGCTTTTTGGCGGTGATATGAGGGCTGCCTAATTCCGTGATGTGCAGTAAACGGTTTTTGGCGGAGATCTGAGGGCTGTCAAATTCTGTGATGTGCCCCATGTCGTTACGACCCAAATGTCAGCGCTAAGGACGCAATGTAATCAATGAAAGGGACTTCTAAAGTAGCTTTGTGCCGTACGGTGACATTTACATCATACGAAACCGTCATTTTTGTTAGGACAGATTGATCAGAGTTCATGTGTGGGATTCTTGAAGATTAATTGTTAAGAATTATTAATTTTTTGCTGCCTATTTTTGGGATGGGCGTCGTCTACAAAGCTTTACGTTCGTTTGTACATGCCAGAGTACATTGAACTTAACAGCTCCTTGACTCGTGCTTTCAGTTTGTTCTTATTTACAAGTTTGGCTCTCGTGTTAGTCTGCTTCATTAATGCAAACGTCCGAGCAAGCTTTTATTTTAGTCTTCATAGGGCTTCAAAACTTGAATATTAATGCATTTTAATTATAAGATGTTCTTGAATATTAATGCATTTTAGTTATAAGATGTTCTTGAATATTAATGCATTTTAATTATAAGATGTTCTTGAATATTAATGCATTTGAATTATAAGATGTTCTTGAATATTAATGCATTTTAATTATAAGATGTTCTTGAATATTAATGCATTTTAATTATATGATGTTCTTGAATATTAATGCATTTTAATTATATAAGATGTTCTTGAATATTAATGCATTTGAATCATAAGATGTTCTTGAATAATAATACATTTTAATTATAAGATGTTCTAGAATATTAATGCATTTGAATTATAATATGTTCTAGAATATTAATGCATTTTAATTATATGATGTTCTTGAATATTAACGCATTTTAATTATAATATGTTGATGCCTTTACTCGAGCGATGCTCCGTTACTCTGTTTTCAATAATGACAATCATAAAAATAACTATTTAGGATATTCAAAGTTGATCTGCAGCTTTAATAACGAATGCCCTCACTCTATCTGTCGCGTAGTAATTTAAAAAAAATAGTATGAGCAAATTGAATAGAAATCTTGAATAGTTTGTAACGTAAAGTTTTTTTCTTGTTTTTTTAGGTCGTCCAGTGGCTGGTGTCCACAGTGGCTGGTGATGTAGGCCACGGTAGAGGAAACAAGGTAAGGTCATTTCTATGGAGGAAAATACGAGGCATGTTCATAAAATAAGTTCCACGGGCTGCCGCTGGCGCTAGGATCGTTTCTATGCGCTGTCTGGCAACAGAGGCAGGTTGTTTGGTTCCCACACTCCAATCCCTTATCAAGCCAGCGTCGCTGCGACGTTTATTATTGGCTCCGCAGCCGTCAGCGATGGAGCTTCCTCTTGCGTCTCCCGCCAGCAGACCTTTGAATAGCCTAAATGTCCAGTCAAAATCTTGTCAATTTTGGTTTTTCTGACATCCGAAATCTTTTCGCACAGCTCCCGAACTGTAATCCGTCGATCTTCAAGCATTGCCGCTTCAACTTTGGCAACTGTTTCGTCGGAAACCGATGGCCGCCATGCACGGGCTTCGTCGTGGACGTCTGTTCGGCGATTTTCAAAGTCCCTGACCCATGCGCGCACCATCCCGGAGCTCATACACTCTTCTCCATACACTTGACAAAGTTCTTCGTGAATTTTTTTTGCCGATTTCTTTTTAGCGGTCAGGAAACGTATAACTGACCGCAACTCGCAGCTGGCGGGAGACGCATTAGGAAGCTCCAACGCTGACGGCTGCTGAGCCAAGACTAAACGTCGCAGCGACGTTGGCTTGGTAAGTGATTGGAGTGGGGGAACCAAGCAACCTGCCTCTGTTGCCTGGCCGCGCATATAAACGATCCTAGCGCCAGCGGCAGCCCGTGGAACTTATTTTACGGACACGCCTCGTACACCTCCTCTTGTTCCGCTAGCCAATAGAAAGGCTTTACTTCAAACAAACTTTATGACGTCCAAAACGCAATGTCGTTAGGCCAATAGTGGAGCCAGATTTGGGGGTAGCAGTGCTACCAGATGCATTATGAGCGATGCTATTGGTTCGTTGCCGTGACGTCAGCAAAACCACACTGTCTGTCAACGAAAAAAGACTGGTTTGAATCTACCTTGTTTCCTCTACCGTGCTTTAGGTCGTCCACAGTGGCTGGTGCTTAAGGTCGTCCACAGTGGCTGGTGCTTAAGGTCGTCCAGTGGCTGGTGCTTTAGGTCGTCCACAGTGGCTGGTGCTTAAGGTCGTCCAATGGCTGGTGCTTTAGGTCTTCCAGTGGCTAGTGCTTAAGGTCGTCCAGTGGCTGGTGCTTTAGGTCGTCCAGTGGCTGGTGCTTTAGGTCGTCCAGTGGGTGGTGCTTTAGGTCGTCTAGTGGATGGTGCTTTAGGTCATCCAGTGCTAGTGCTTTAGGTCGTCTATTGCTAGTGCTTTAGGTCGTCCAGTGGCTGGCGCTTTAGGTCGTCCAATGGCTGGTGCACTAGACAATAAATTTTAAACCTAGAAAAATTGACCCAACGAAATCTTAAGCGTAAAATGAAAAAATATAATAAGTAAAGAAAGGTAATGGCCCATGACACTGTCGTACACCATTCATAAAAGAAAGTGAACTACATTGCTATTACTCACAATTATCACAAATTGTATAATATCATCATCATTATTTATATTATCATAAGTTATATTATCATAAATTTTGCTACCATTGCTCATAATGACGACAAATTACATTACATCATAACCATAAATTGCAATACCATAAATTTTATTATGGTATAATAATCATAAATTCATTCATCGTTGATAAATTATAACAAATATTTTATTATGGTATCATAATCATAAACTCATTATTCAATAATAAATTATAACACCATAAATTTTACTACGGTATTAAAATCATTGGTAAATAATCATTAATATTAATCATTATTTATAATCAATAATAAATTATAAAGCCATAAATATTTAATACCAAACGACGAAGACATAAAAAAGCGGCGGATCACACAAGTAGGCACACATAGGCCTAGGTAGGCTCAATGCAGTGGGATCACACAAGTGGGCACACATAGGCCTAGGTAGGCTCAATGCAGTGGGATCACACAAGTGGGCACACATAGGCCTAGATAGGCTCAATGCAGTGGGACAACACAAGTGGGCACACATAGGCCTAGGTAGGCTCAATGCAGTCGGATCACACAAGTGGGCACACATAGGCCTAGATAGGCTCAATGCAGTGGGATCACACAAGTGGGCACACATAGGCCTAGGTAGGCTCAATGCAGTCGGATCACACAAGTGGGCACACATAGGCCTAGATAGGCTCAATGCAGTTGGATCACACAAGTGGGCACACATAGACCTAGGTAGGCTCAATGCAGTCGGATCACACAAGTGGGCACACATAGGCCTAGGTAGGCTCAATGCAGTGGGATCACACAAGTGGGCACACATAGGCCTAGGTAGGCTCAATGCAGTGGGATCACACAAGTGGGCACACATAGGCCTAGGTAGGCTCAATGCAGTGGGATCACACAAGTGGGCACACATAGGCCTAGGTAGGCTCAATGCAGTGGGATCACACAAGTGGGCACACATAGGCCTAGGTAGGCTCAATGCAGTGGGATCACACAAGTGGGCACACATAGGCCTAGGTAGGCTCAATGCAGTGGGATCACACAAGTGGGCACACATAGGCCTAGGTAGGCTCAATGCAGTGGGATCACACAAGCGGGCACACATAGGCCTAGGTAGGCTCAATGCAGTGGGATCACACAAGTGGGCACACATAGGCCTAGGTAGGCTCAATGCAGTGGGATCACACAAGTGGGCACACATAGGCCTAGGTAGGCTCAATGCAGTGGGATCACACAAGTAGGCACACATAGGCCTAGGTAGGCTCAATGCAGTGGGATCACACAAGTGGGCACACATAGGCCTAGGTAGGCTCAATGCAGTGGGATCACACAAGTGGGCACACATAGGCCTAGGTAGGCTTAATGCAGTGGGATCACACAAGTGGGCACACATAGGCCTAGGTAGGCTCAATGCAGTGGGATCACACAAGCGGGCACACATAGGCCTAGGTAGGCTCAATGCAGTGGGATCACACAAGTGGGCACACATAGGCCTAGGTAGGCTCAATGCAGTGGGATCACACAAGTGGGCACACATAGGCCTAGGTAGTGTGCTTTGCGTGAATTATTCCCCTGATTAACGGTAGGCTCAGCCTCTGCGATCGGTAAATCAATGCTGCAATTCTGCATTAAGATGGATTTCAGTTTCACGTGATCTGGAGGGTCGGTGAAATAGGCCGAATGGCTCGGCAGAGTTAAGGGCGAATTGCGGCCGCATTAAATCTGGTTTAAGGTTGGCTTAAGGCCGTGATGAGGTGGCGATGGTATAATTTATATATGTGTCACTTCACACACACACACACACACTGACATATATATGTATACATAGTATCAATATATAAATACATTCATACTAGAGTATCTATATATTATAGTATCTATGAATATATATATATATATATACACATACTATAGTAGCCTACCTATGAATGTATATGGTCACGATTTGATGTTATGTGAGGGTCATGTTATGGGGTAAAGTCAATACTTATGGCCATGATGTTGTATAATGTTTATGGTTATGATACAATGTAATATGGTTATGATACAATGTAATATGGTTATGATACAATGTGATATGGTTATGATACAATGTAATATGGTTATGATACAATGTGATATTTAAAAATTTGACTTTGAGAAAAGCAACCTTGGTGTTTTTATTCACGATTCGTCCGCGCAAAAATGCAGTTCATGATGTTCTTCAAAGTACAATATTTATGGTGATGGTTTGATGATATTTATGCTAATGATTTTATACTGTATATATGGTCATGACGTGGTATAATATTTACGATCATAATGTGATACAATAATAGTTAGTGTAATGATTTGACATACCAGTTACGGTCATTACTGGAGAGTGTATATCTATATATATATACATATATATGGTCATGATGCTATGGTAGTCATAATTTGACAGGATGCAACATATGAGGTCATAGAATTGTTCATCATGTTCATGGTAATAACGCAACACCTTATTCATGGGCGCAATTCACATTTTCGGTATTTCTTAAGAAATTCACATTTCCGGTACGTCTGAAGAAATTCACATTTTCGGTATTTCTTAAGAAATTCACATTTTCGGTACGTCTGAAGAAATTCACATTTTCGGTATTTCTTAAGAAATTCACATTTCCGGTACGTCTGAAGAAATTCACATTTTCGGTATTCCTTAAGAAATTCACATTTTCGGTACGTCTGAAGAAATTCACATTTTCGGTATTTCTTAAGAAATTCACATTTTCGGTGTTCAAAGATGAAGACATACAATGAAGTTCACATAAGCCGTAAATCAAGTAGGGGGGCAACACAAAAGAGCATTACTCTCCTATGGCTTGCGCAACCGAAAGCGCTCAACTATTATTTAACCCCGAAATCCTGAAGGAAAATTAAAGAGCGCTGTAATTAAATAAGTTTATTTTCTGTTTTCCATTTTCTGTTGCTTCCAACGCGCATCGATCGCAGCTCAGCGCGTGACGTACGTGAGAGTTGCTTCTTTTCAAGGTCACTCAGCGGCGTAGTAAACACGGGTAGTAAACACTGGTAGTAAACACGGGCAGTAAACACGGGTAGTAAACACGGGCAGTAAACACGGGCAGTAAACACGGGCAGTAAACACGGGTATTAAACACGGGTAGTAAACACTGGTAGTAAACACGGGTAGTAAACACGGGTAGTAAACACGGGAAGTAAACACGGGTAGTAAACACGGGTAGTAAACACGGGTAGTAAACACGGGTAGTAGACACGGGTAGTAAACACGGGTAGTAAACACGGGTAGTAGACACGGGTAGTAAACACGGGTATTAAACACGGGTAGTAAACACTGGTAGTAAACACGGGTAGTAAACACGGGTAGTAGACACGGGTAGTAAACATTGGTAGTAAACACGGGTAGTAAACACGGGTAGTAAACACGGGTTGTAAACACGGGTAGTAAACACGGGAAGTAAACACGGGTAGTAAACACGGGTAGTAAACACGGGTAGTAAACACGGGTAGTAGACACGGGTAGTAAACACGGGTAGTAAACACGGGTAGTAAACACGGGCAGTAAACACGGGTATTAAACACGGGTAGTAAACACTGGTAGTAAACACGGGTAGTAAACACGGGTAGTAGACACGGGTAGTAAACACTGGTAGTAAACACGGGCAGTAAACACGGGTATTAAACACGGGTAGTAAACACTGGTACTAAACACGGGCAGTAGACACGGGTAGTAGAAACGGGTAGTAAACACGGATAGTAGAAACGGGTAGTAAACACGGGGAGTAAACACGGGTAGTAAACACGGGTAGTAGAAACAGGTAGTAGACACGGGTAGTAAACACGGGTAGTAAACACGGGTAGTAAACACGAGTAGTAGACACGGGTAGTAAACACGGGTAGTAAACACGGGCAGTAGACACGGGTAGTAGAAACGGGTAGTAAACACGGGTAGTAAACACGGGTAGTAAACACGGGTAGTAAACACGGGTAGTAAACACGGGTAGTAAACACGGGCAGTAGACACGGGTAGTAGAAACGGGTAGTAAACACGGGTAGTAGAAACGGGTAGTAAACACGGGTAGTAAACACGGGTAGTAGAAACGGGTAGTAGACACGGGTAGTAGACACGGGTAGTAAACACGGGTAGTAAACACGGGTAGTAAACACGGGTAGTAGACACGGGTAGTAAACACGGGTAGTAGAAACGGGTAGTAAACACGGGTAGTAAACACGGGTAGTAAACACGGGTAGTAGACACGGGTAGTAGAAACGGGTAGTAAACACGGGTAGTAAACACGGGTAGTAAACACGGGTAGTAAACACGGGTAGTAGAAACGGGTAGTAAACACGGGTAGTAAACACGGGTAGTAAACACGGGTAGTAGACACGGGTAGTAGAAACGGGTAGTAAACACGGGTAGTAAACACGGGTAGTAAACACGGGTAGTAAACACGGGTAATAAACACGGGTAGTAAACACGGGTAGTAAACAAGGGGTAGTAAACACGGGTAGTAAACACGGGTAGTAAACACGGGTAGTAGACACGGGTAGTAAACACTGGTAGTAAACACGGGTAGTAAACACGGGTAGTAAACACGGGTAGTAAACACGGGCAGTAGACACGGGTAGTAGAAACGGGTAGTAAACACGGGTAGTAGAAACGGGTAGTAAACACGGGTAGTAAACACGGGTAGTAAACACGGGTAGTAGACACGGGTAGTAGACACGGGTAGTAGACACGGGTAGTAAACACGGGTAGAAAACACGGGTAGTAAACACGGGAAGTAAACACGGGTAGTAGACACGGGTAGTAAACACGGGTAGTAGACACGGGTAGTAGAAACGGGTAGTAAACACGGGTAGTAAACACGGGTAGTAAACACGGGTAGTAGACACGGGTAGTAGAAACGGGTAGTAAACACGGGTAGTAAACACGGGTAGTAAACACGGGTAGTAAACACGGGTAGTAAACACGGGTAGTAAACACGGGTAGTAGAAACGGGTAGTAAACACGGGTAGTAAACACGGGTAGTAGACACGGGTAGTAGACACGGGTAGAAAACACGGGTAGTAGAAACGGGTAGTAGACACGGGTAGTAAACACGGGTAGTAAACACGGGTAGTAAACACGGGTAGTAGACACGGGTAGTAAACACGGGTAGTAGACACGGGTAGTAAACACGGGTAGTAAACACGGGTAGTAGACACGGGTAGTAAACACGGGTATTAAACACGGGTAGTAAACACTGGTAGTAAACACGGGTAGTAAACACGGGTAGTAGACACGGGTAGTAAACATTGGTAGTAAACACGGGTAGTAAACACGGGTAGTAAACACGGGTTGTAAACACGGGTAGTAAACACGGGAAGTAAACACGGGTAGTAAACACGGGTAGTAAACACGGGTAGTAAACACGGGTAGTAGACACGGGTAGTAAACACGGGTAGTAAACACGGGTAGTAAACACGGGCAGTAAACACGGGTATTAAACACGGGTAGTAAACACTGGTAGTAAACACGGGTAGTAAACACGGGTAGTAGACACGGGTAGTAAACACTGGTAGTAAACACGGGCAGTAAACACGGGTATTAAACACGGGTAGTAAACACTGGTACTAAACACGGGCAGTAGACACGGGTAGTAGAAACGGGTAGTAAACACGGATAGTAGAAACGGGTAGTAAACACGGGGAGTAAACACGGGTAGTAAACACGGGTAGTAGAAACAGGTAGTAGACACGGGTAGTAAACACGGGTAGTAAACACGGGTAGTAAACACGAGTAGTAGACACGGGTAGTAAACACGGGTAGTAAACACGGGCAGTAGACACGGGTAGTAGAAACGGGTAGTAAACACGGGTAGTAAACACGGGTAGTAAACACGGGTAGTAAACACGGGTAGTAAACACGGGTAGTAAACACGGGCAGTAGACACGGGTAGTAGAAACGGGTAGTAAACACGGGTAGTAGAAACGGGTAGTAAACACGGGTAGTAAACACGGGTAGTAGAAACGGGTAGTAGACACGGGTAGTAGACACGGGTAGTAAACACGGGTAGTAAACACGGGTAGTAAACACGGGTAGTAGACACGGGTAGTAAACACGGGTAGTAGAAACGGGTAGTAAACACGGGTAGTAAACACGGGTAGTAAACACGGGTAGTAGACACGGGTAGTAAACACGGGTAGTAAACACGGGTAGTAAACACGGGTAGTAAACACGGGTAGTAGAAACGGGTAGTAAACACGGGTAGTAAACACGGGTAGTAAACACGGGTAGTAAACACGGGTAGTAGACACGGGTAGTAGAAACGGGTAGTAAACACGGGTAGTAAACACGGGTAGTAAACACGGGTAGTAAACACGGGTAATAAACACGGGTAGTAAACACGGGTAGTAAACAAGGGGTAGTAAACACGGGTAGTAAACACGGGTAGTAAACACGGGTAGTAGACACGGGTAGTAAACACTGGTAGTAAACACGGGTAGTAAACACGGGTAGTAAACACGGGTAGTAAACACGGGCAGTAGACACGGGTAGTAGAAACGGGTAGTAAACACGGGTAGTAGAAACGGGTAGTAAACACGGGTAGTAAACACGGGTAGTAAACACGGGTAGTAGACACGGGTAGTAGACACGGGTAGTAGACACGGGTAGTAAACACGGGTAGAAAACACGGGTAGTAAACACGGGAAGTAAACACGGGTAGTAGACACGGGTAGTAAACACGGGTAGTAGACACGGGTAGTAGAAACGGGTAGTAAACACGGGTAGTAAACACGGGTAGTAAACACGGGTAGTAGACACGGGTAGTAGAAACGGGTAGTAAACACGGGTAGTAAACACGGGTAGTAAACACGGGTAGTAAACACGGGTAGTAAACACGGGTAGTAAACACGGGTAGTAGAAACGGGTAGTAAACACGGGTAGTAAACACGGGTAGTAGACACGGGTAGTAGACACGGGTAGAAAACACGGGTAGTAGAAACGGGTAGTAGACACGGGTAGTAAACACGGGTAGTAAACACGGGTAGTAAACACGGGTAGTAGACACGGGTAGTAAACACGGGTAGTAGAAACGGGTAGTAGACACGGGTAGTAAACACGGGTAGTAAACACGGGTAGTAAACACGGGTAGTAGACACGGGTAGTAAACACGGGTAGTAAACACGGGCAGTGGACACGGGTAGTAGAAACGGGTAGTAAACACGGGTAGTAGAAACGGGTAGTAAACACGGGTAGTAAACACGGGTAGTAAACACGGGCAGTAGACACGGGTAGTAGAAACGGGTAGTAAACACGGGTAGTAGAAACGGGTAGTAAACACGGGTAGTAAACACGGGTAGTAGACACGGGTAGTAGAAACGGGTAGTAAACACGGGTAGTAAACACGGGTAGTAGAAACGGGTAGTAAACACGGGTAGTAGAAACGGGTAGTAAACACGGGTAGTAGAAACGGGTAGTAAACACGGGTAGTAAACACGGGTAGTAAACACGGGTAGTAAACACGGGTAGTAGAAACGGGTAGTAAACACGGGTAGTAGACACGGGTAGTAAACACGGGTAGTAGAAACGGGTAGTAAACACGGGTAGTAGACACGGGTAGTAGACACGGGTAGTAAACACGGGTAGTAAACACGGGTAGTAAACACGGGTAGTAAACACGGGTAGTAAACACGGGTAGTAGAAACAGGTAGTAGACACGGGTAGTAAACACGGGTAGTAAACACGGGTAGTAAACACGGGTAGTAAACACGGGTAGTAAACACGGGTAGTAAACACGGGTAGTAGACACGGGTAGTAGACACGGGTAGTAAACACGGGTAGTAAACACGGGTAGAAAACACGGGCAGTGAACACAGGTAGTAAACACGGGTAGTAGACACGGGTAGTAGACACGGGTAGTAAACACGGGTAGTAAACACGGGTAGTAAACACGGGTAGTAGAAACGGGTAGTAGACACGGGTAGTAAACACGGGTAGTAAACACGGGTAGTAAACACGGGTAGTAGACAAGGGTAGTAGACACGGGTAGTGGACACGGGTAGTAAACACGGGTAGTAGACACGGGTAGTGAACACGGGTAGTAAACACGGGTAGTAAACACGGGTAGTAAACACGGGTAGTAAACACGGGCAGTGAACACGGGTAGTAAACACGGGTAGTAGACACGGGTAGTAAACACGGGTAGTAAACACGGGTAGTAAACACGGGCAGTGAACACGGGTAGTAAACACGGGTAGTAGACACGGGTAGTAGACACGGGTAGTAGACACGGGTAGTAAACACGGGTAGTAAACACGGGTAGTAGACACGGGTAGTAGAAACGGGTAGTAAACACGGGTAGTAGACACGGGTAGTAAACACGGGCAGTGAACACGGGTAGTAAACACGGGCAGTGAACACGGGTAGTAAACACGGGTAGTAGACACGGGTAGTAGACACGGGCAGTGAACACGGGTAGTAAACACGGGTAGTAGACACGGGCAGTGAACACGGGTAGTAAACACGGGTAGTAGACACGGGTAGTAAACACGGGTAGTAAACACGGGTAGTAAACACGGGCAGTGAACACGGGTAGTAAACACGGGTAGTAAAAACGGGTAGTAGACACGGGTAGTAAACACGGGTAGTAGACACGGGTAGTAGAAACGGGTAGTAAACACGGGCAGTGAACACGGGTAGTAAACACGGGTAGTAGAAACGGGTAGTAAACACGGGTAGTAGACACGGGTAGTAAACACGGGTAGTAGACACGGGTAGTAGAAACGGGTAGTAAACACGGGTAGTAGACACGGGTAGTAAACACGGGTAGTAGACACGGGTAGTAGACACGGGTAGTAAACACGGGCAATGAACACGGGTAGTAAACACGGGCAGTGAACACGGGTAGTAAACACGGGTAGTAGACACGGGCAGTGAACATGGGTAGTAAACACGGGTAGTAAACACGGGTAGTAGACACGGGTAGTAAACACGGGTAGTAAACACGGGTAGTAAACACGGGCAGTGAACACGGGTAGTAAACACGGGTAGTAAACACGGGTAGTAGAAACGGGTAGTAGACACGGGTAGTAAACACGGGTAGTAGACACGGGTAGTAGACACGGGTAGTAAACACGGGTAGTAGACACGGGTAGTAAACACGGGTAGTAGAAACGGGTAGTAAACACGGGTAGTAGAAACGGGTAGTAAACACGGGTAGTAGACACGGGTAGTAGAAACGGGTAGTAAACACGGGTAGTAGACACGGGTAGTAAACACGGGTAGTAGACACGGGTAGTAGAAACGGGTAGTAAACACGGGTAGTAGACACGGGTAGTAAACACGGGTAGTAGACACGGGTAGTAAACACGGGTAGTAGAAACGGGTAGTAAACACGGGTAGTAGACACGGGTAGTAAACACGGGTAGTAGACACGGGTAGTAAACACGGGTAGTAAACACGGGTAGTAGAAACGGGTAGTAAACACGGGTAGTAGACACGGGTAGTAAACACGGGTAGTAGACACGGGTAGTAAACACGGGTAGTAAACACGGGTAGTAAACACGGGTAGTAAACACGGGTAGTAAACACGGGTAGTAAACACGGGTAGTAGACACGGGTAGTAGACACGGGTAGTAGACACGGGTAGTAAACACGGGTAGTAAACACGGGTAGTAAACACGGGCAGTGAACACGGGTAGTAAACACGGGTAGTAAACACGCTTAGTAGAAACGGGTAGTAGACACGGGTAGTAAACACGGGTAGTAGACACGGGTAGTAGACACGGGTAGTAGACACGGGTAGTAAACACGGGTAGTAAACACGGGTAGTAGAAACGGGTAGTAAACACGGGTAGTAGACACGGGTAGTAAACACGGGTAGTAAACACGGGTGGTAGACACGGGTAGTAGAAACGGGTAGTAAACACGGGTAGTAGACACGGGTAGTAAACACGGGTAGTAGAAACGGGTAGTAAACACGGGTAGTAGACACGGGTAGTAAACACGGGTAGTAGAAACGGGTAGTAAACACGGGTAGTAAACACGGGTAGTAGAAACGGGTAGTAAACACGGGTAGTAGAAACGGGTAGTAGAAACGGGTAGTAAACACGGGTAGTAAACACGGGTAGTAAACACGGGTAGTAAACACGGGTAGTAGAAACGGGTAGTAAACACGGGTAGTAGACACGGGTAGTAAACACGGGTAGTAGAAACGGGTAGTAAACACGGGTAGTAGACACGGGTAGTAAACACGGGTAGTAGAAACGGGTAGTAAACACGGGTAGTAGACACGGGTAGTAAACACGGGTAGTAGACACGGGTAGTAAACACGGGTAGTAGACACGGGTAGTAAACACGGGTAGTAGACACGGGTAGTAAACACGGGTAGTAGACACGGGTAGTAAACACGGGTAGTAGACACGGGTAGTAAACACGGGTAGTAGACACGGGTAGTAAACACGGGTAGTAGAAACGGGTAGTAAACACGGGTAGTAGACACGGGTAGTAGACACGGGTAGTAAACACGGGTAGTAAACACGGGTAGTAGACACGGGTAGTAAACACTGGTAGTAAACACGGGTAGTAGACACGGGTAGTAAACACGGGTAGTAGAAACGGGTAGTAAACACGGGTAGTAGAAACGGGTAGTAAACACAGGTAGTAGACACGGGTAGTAGACACGGGTAGTAAACACGGGTAGTAAACACGGGTAGTAAAGACGGGCAGTAGACACGGGTAGTAGACACGGGTAGTAAACACGGGTAGTAAACACGGGTAGTAGACACGGGTAGTAAACACTGGTAGTATACACGGGTAGTAGAAACGGGTAGTAAACACGGGTAGTAGACACGGGTAGTAGAAACGGGTAGTAAACACGGGTAGTAAACACGGGTAGTAAACACGGGTAGTAAACACGGGCAGTGAACACGGGTAGTAAACACGGGTAGTAAACACGGGTAGTAGAAACGGGTAGTAAACACGGGTAGTAAACACGGGTAGTAAACACGGGTAGTAAACACGGGTAGTAGAAACGGGTAGTAGACACGGGTAGTAGACACGGGTAGTAAACACGGGTAGTAAACACGGGTAGTAAACACGGGCAGTGAACACGGGTAGTAAACACGGGTAGTAGACACGGGTAGTAGACACGGGTAGTAGACACGGGTAGTAAACACGGGTAGTAAACACGGGTAGTAAACACGGGTAGTAGAAGCGGGTAGTAGACACGGGTAGCAAACACGGGTAGTAAAAACGGGTAGTAAACACGGGTAGTAAACACGGGTAGTAAACACGGGTAGTAAACACGGGTAGTAGAAACGGGTAGTAGACACGGGTAGTAAACACGGGTAGTAAACACGGGTAGTAAACACGGGTAGTAAACACGGGTAGTAAACACGGGTAGTAAACACGGGTAGTAGACACGGGTAGTAGACACGGGTAGTAAACACGGGTAGTAGACACGGGTAGTAAACACGGGTAGAAAACACGGGCAGTGAACACAGGTAGTAAACACGGGTAGTAGACACGGGTAGTAGACACGGGTAGTAAACACGGGTAGTAAACACGGGTAGTAAACACGGGTAGTAGAAACGGGTAGTAGACACGGGTAGTAAACACGGGTAGTAAACACGGGTAGTAAACACGGGTAGTAGACAAGGGTAGTAAACACGGGTAGTAGACACGGGTAGTGGACACGGGTAGTAAACACGGGTAGTAGACACGGGTAGTAAACACGGGTAGTAAACACGGGTAGTAAACACGGGCAGTGAACACGGGTAGTAAACACGGGTAGTAGACACGGGTAGTAAACACGGGTAGTAAACACGGGTAGTAAACACGGGCAGTGAACACGGGTAGTAAACACGGGTAGTAGACACGGGTAGTAGACACGGGTAGTAGACACGGGTAGTAAACACGGGTAGTAAACACGGGTAGTAGACACGGGTAGTAGAAACGGGTAGTAAACACGGGTAGTAGACACGGGTAGTAAACACGGGCAGTGAACACGGGTAGTAAACACGGGCAGTGAACACGGGTAGTAAACACGGGTAGTAGACACGGGCAGTGAACACGGGTAGTAAACACGGGTAGTAGACACGGGCAGTGAACACGGGTAGTAAACACGGGTAGTAGACACGGGTAGTAAACACGGGTAGTAAACACGGGTAGTAAACACGGGCAGTGAACACGGGTAGTAAACACGGGTAGTAAAAACGGGTAGTAGACACGGGTAGTAAACACGGGTAGTAGACACGGGTAGTAGAAACGGGTAGTAAACACGGGTAGTAAACACGGGTAGTAAACACGGGTAGTAAACACGGGCAGTGAACACGGGTAGTAAACACGGGTAGTAGAAACGGGTAGTAAACACGGGTAGTAAACACGGGTAGTAAACACGGGTAGTAAACACGGGTAGTAGAAACGGGTAGTAGACACGGGTAGTAGACACGGGTAGTAAACACGGGTAGTAAACACGGGTAGTAAACACGGGCAGTGAACACGGGTAGTAAACACGGGTAGTAGACACGGGTAGTAGACACGGGTAGTAAACACGGGTAGTAAACACGGGTAGTAAACACGGGTAGTAGAAGCGGGTAGTAGACACGGGTAGCAAACACGGGTAGTAAAAACGGGTAGTAAACACGGGTAGTAAACACGGGTAGTAAACACGGGTAGTAAACACGGGTAGTAGAAACGGGTAGTAGACACGGGTAGTAAACACGGGTAGTAAACACGGGTAGTAAACACGGGTAGTAAACACGGGTAGTAAACACGGGTAGTAAACACGGGTAGTAGACACGGGTAGTAGACACGGGTAGTAAACACGGGTAGTAGACACGGGTAGTAAACACGGGTAGAAAACACGGGCAGTGAACACAGGTAGTAAACACGGGTAGTAGACACGGGTAGTAGACACGGGTAGTAAACACGGGTAGTAAACACGGGTAGTAAACACGGGTAGTAGAAACACGTAGTAGACACGGGTAGTAAACACGGGTAGTAAACACGGGTAGTAAACACGGGTAGTAGACAAGGGTAGTAAACACGGGTAGTAGACACGGGTAGTGGACACGGGTAGTAAACACGGGTAGTAGACACGGGTAGTAAACACGGGTAGTAAACACGGGTAGTAAACACGGGCAGTGAACACGGGTAGTAAACACGGGTAGTAGACACGGGTAGTAAACACGGGTAGTAAACACGGGTAGTAAACACGGGCAGTGAACACGGGTAGTAAACACGGGTAGTAGACACGGGTAGTAGACACGGGTAGTAGACACGGGTAGTAAACACGGGTAGTAAACACGGGTAGTAGACACGGGTAGTAGAAACGGGTAGTAAACACGGGTAGTAGACACGGGTAGTAAACACGGGCAGTGAACACGGGTAGTAAACACGGGCAGTGAACACGGGTAGTAAACACGGGTAGTAGACACGGGCAGTGAACACGGGTAGTAAACACGGGTAGTAGACACGGGCAGTGAACACGGGTAGTAAACACGGGTAGTAGACACGGGTAGTAAACACGGGTAGTAAACACGGGTAGTAAACACGGGCAGTGAACACGGGTAGTAAACACGGGTAGTAAAAACGGGTAGTAGACACGGGTAGTAAACACGGGTAGTAGACACGGGTAGTAGAAACGGGTAGTAAACACGGGCAGTGAACACAGGTAGTAAACACGGGTAGTAGAAACGGGTAGTAAACACGGGTAGTAGACACGGGTAGTAAACACGGGTAGTAGACACGGGTAGTAGAAACGGGTAGTAAACACGGGTAGTAGACACGGGTAGTAAACACGGGTAGTAGACACGGGTAGTAAACACGGGCAGTGAACACGGGTAGTAAACACGGGCAGTGAACACGGGTAGTAAACACGGGTAGTAGACACGGGCAGTGAACACGGGTAGTAAACACGGGTAGTAAACACGGGTAGTAGACACGGGTAGTAAACACGGGTAGTAAACACGGGCAGTGAACACGGGTAGTAAACACGGGTAGTAAACACGGGTAGTAGAAACGGGTAGTAGACACGGGTAGTAAACACGGGTAGTAGACACGGGTAGTAGACACGGGTAGTAAACACGGGTAGTAGACACGGGTAGTAAACACGGGTAGTAGAAACGGGTAGTAAACACGGGTAGTAGAAACGGGTAGTAAACACGGGTAGTAGACACGGGTAGTAGAAACGGGTAGTAAACACGGGTAGTAGACACGGGTAGTAAACACGGGTAGTAGACACGGGTAGTAGAAACGGGTAGTTAACACGGGTAGTAGACACGGGTTGTAAACACGGGAAGTAGACACGGGTAGTAAACACGGGTAGTAGAAACGGGTAGTAAACACGGGTAGTAGACACGGGTAGTAAACACGGGTAGTAGACACGGGTAGTAAACACGGGTAGTAAACACGGGTAGTAGAAACGGGTAGTAAACACGGGTAGTAGACACGGGTAGTAAACACGGGTAGTAGACACGGGTAGTAAACACGGGTAGTAAACACGGGTAGTAAACACGGGCAGTGAACACGGGTAGTAAACACGGGTAGTAAACACGGGTAGTAGACACGGGTAGTAAACACGGGTAGTAAACACGGGTAGTAAACACGGGTAGTAAACACGGGCAGTGAACACGGGTAGTAAACACGGGTAGTAAACACGGGTAGTAGAAACGGGTAGTAGACACGGGTAGTAAACACGGGTAGTAGACACGGTTAGTAGACACGGGTAGTAAACACGGGTAGTAAACACGGGTAGTAAACACGGGTAGTAGAAACGGGTAGTAAACACGGGTAGTAGACACGGGTAGTAAACACGGGTAGTAAACACGGGTGGTAGAAACGGGTAGTAGAAACGGGTAGTAAACACGGGTAGTAGACACGGGTAGTAAACACGGGTAGTAGAAACGGGTAGTAAACACGGGTAGTAGACACGGGTAGTAAACACGGGTAGTAGAAACGGGTAGTAAACACGGGTAGTAGACACGGGTAGTAAATACGGGTAGTAAACACGGGTAGTAAACACGGGTAGTAAACACGGGTAGTAGACACGGGTAGTAGACACGGGTAGTAAACACGGGTAGTAGACACGGGTAGTGAACACGGGTAGTAAACACGGGTAGTAAACACGGGTAGTAGACACGGGTAGTAGAAACGGGTAGTAAACACGGGTAGTAGACACGGGTAGTAAACACGGGTAGTAAACACGGGTAGCAAACACGGGTAGTAAACACGGGTAGTAAACACGGGTAGTAAACACGGGTAGTAAACACGGGTAGTAAACACGGGTAGTAGAAACGGGTAGTAAACACGGGTAGTAAACACGGGTAGTAGACACGGGTAGTAGAAACGGGTAGTAAACACGGGTAGTAAACACGGGTAGTAGACACGGGTAGTAGAAACGGGTAGTAAACACGGGTAGTAGACACGGGTAGTAAACACGGGCAGTGAACACGGGTAGTAAACACGGGCAGTGAACACGGGTAGTAAACACGGGTAGTAGAAACGGGCAGTGAACACGGGTAGTAAACACGGGTAGTAGACACGGGCAGTAAACACGGGTAGTAAACACGGGTAGTAGACACGGGTAGTAAACACGGGTAGTAAACACGGGTAGTAAACACGGGCAGTGAACACGGGTAGTAAACACGGGTAGTAAAAACGGGTAGTAGACACGGGTAGTAAACACGGGTAGTAGACACGGGTAGTAGAAACGGGTAGTAAACACGGGCAGTGAACACGGGTAGTAAACACGGGTAGTAGAAACGGGTAGTAAACACGGGTAGTAGACACGGGTAGTAGACACGGGTAGTAGACACGGGTAGTAGAAACGGGTAGTAAACACGGGTAGTAGACACGGGTAGTAAACACGGGTAGTAGACACGGGTAGTAAACACGGGCAGTGAACACGGGTAGTAAACACGGGCAGTGAACACGGGTAGTAAACACGGGTAGTAGACACGGGCAGTGAACACGGGTAGTAAACACGGGTAGTAAACACGGGTAGTAGACACGGGTAGTAAACACGGGTAGTAAACACGGGTAGTAAACACGGGCAGTGAACACGGGTAGTGAACACGGGTAGTAAACACGGGTAGTAGAAACGGGTAGTGGACACGGGTAGTAAACACGGGTAGTAGACACGGGTAGTAGACACGGGTAGTAAACACGGGTAGTAGACACGGGTAGTAAACACGGGTAGTAGAAACGGGTAGTAAACACGGGTAGTAGAAACGGGTAGTAAACACGGGTAGTAGACACGGGTAGTAGAAACGGGAAGTAAACACGGGTAGTACACACGGGTAGTAAACACGGGTAGTAGACACGGGTAGTAGAAACGGGTAGTAAACACGGGTAGTAGACACGGGTAGTAAACACGGGTAGTAGACACGGGTAGTAAACACGGGTAGTAGAAACGGGTAGTAAACACGGGTAGTAGAAACGGGTAGTAAACACGGGTAGTAGACACGGGTAGTAAACACGGGTAGTAGACACGGGTAGTAAACACGGGTAGTAAACACGGGTAGTAGAAACGGGTAGTAAACACGGGTAGTAGACACGGGTAGTAAACACGGGTAGTAGACACGGGTAGTAAACACGGGTAGTAAACACGGGTAGTAAACACGGGTAGTAAACACGGGTAGTAAACACGGGTAGTAAACACGGGTAGTAGACACGGGTAGTAAACACGGGTAGTAAACACGGGTAGTAAACACGGGCAGTGAACACGGGTAGTAAACACGGGTAGTAAACACGGGTAGTAGAAACGGGTAGTAGACACGGGTAGTAAACACGGGTAGTAGACACGGGTAGTAGACACGGGTAGTAGACACGGGTAGTAAACACGGGTAGTAAACACGGGTAGTAGAAACGGGTAGTAAACACGGGTAGTAGACACGGGTAGTAAACACGGGTAGTAAACACGGGTGGTAGACACGGGTAGTAGAAACGGGTAGTAAACACGGGTAGAAGACACGGGTAGTATACACGGGTAGTAGAAACGGGTAGTAAACACGGGTAGTAGACACGGGTAGTAAACACGGGTAGTAGAAACGGGTAGTAAACACGGGTAGTAGACACGGGTAGTAAATACGGGTAGTAAACACGGGTAGTAAACACGGGTAGTAAACACGGGTAGTAGACACGGGTAGTAGACACGGGTAGTAAACACGGGTAGTAGACACGGGTAGTAGACACGGGTAGTAAACACGGGTAGTAAACACGGGTAGTAGACACGGGTATTAGAAACGGGTAGTAAACACGGGTAGTAGACACGGGTAGTAAACACGGGTAGTAAACACGGGTAGCAAACACGGGTAGTAAACACGGGTAGTAAACACGGGTAGTAAACACGGGTAGTAAACACGGGTAGTAAACACGGGTAGTAAACACGGGTAGTAGAAACGGGTAGTAAACACGGGTAGTAGACACGGGTAGTAAACACGGGTAGTAAACACGGGTAGTAAACACGGGTAGTAGACACGGGTAGTAAACAAGGCGGGTAGTAAACACGGGTAGTAAACACGGGTAGTAAACACGGGGCGTAAACACGGGTAGAAAACACGGGTAGTAGAAACGGGTAGTAGACACGGGTAGTAGAAACGGGTAGTAAACACGGGTGGTAGACACGGGTAGTAAACACGGGTAGTAGACACGGGTAGTAGAAACGGGTAGTAAACACGGGTAGTAGACATGGGTAGTAAACACGGGTAGTAGACACGGGTAGTAAACACGGGCAGTGAACACGGGTAGTAAACACGGGCAGTGAACACGTGTAGTAAACACGGGTAGTAGACACGGGCAGTGAACACGGGTAGTAAACACGGGTAGTAAACACGGGTAGTAGAAACGGGTAGTAGACACGGGTAGTAAACACGGGTAGTAGACACGGGTAGTAGACACGGGTAGCAAACACGGGTAGTAGACACGGGTAGTAAACACGGGTAGTAGAAACGGGTAGTAAACACGGGTAGTAGACACGGGTAGTAAACACGGGTAGTAGAAACGGGTAGTAGACACGGGTAGTAGACACGGGTAGTAGACACGGGTAGTGGACACGGGTAGTAGAAACGGGTAGTAAACACGGGTAGTAGAAACGGGTAGTAGACACGGGTAGTAAACACGGGTAGTAGACACGGGTAGTAGACACGGGTAGTAGACACGGGTAGTAGAAACGGGTAGTAAACACGGGTAGTAGACACGGGTAGTAAACACGGGTAGTAGACACGGGTAGTAGAAACGGGTAGTAGAAACGGGTAGTAAACACGAGTAGTAGACACGGGTAGTAAACACGGGTAGTAGACACGGGTAGTAAACACGGGTAGTAGAAACGGGTAGTAAACACGGGTAGTAGACACGGGTAGTAAACACGGGTAGTAGAAACGGGTAGTAAACACGGGTAGTAGACACGGGTAGTAAACACGGGTAGTAAACACGGGTAGTAGACACGGGTAGTAGAAACGGGTAGTAAACACGGGTAGTAGACACGGGTAGTAAACACGGGTAGTAGAAACGGGTAGTAAACACGGGTAGTAGACACGGGTAGTAAACACGGGTAGTAGAAACGGGTAGTAAACACGGGTAGTAGACACGGGTAGTAAACACGGGTAGTGAACACGGGTAGTAAACACGGGTAGTAAACACGGGTAGTAGACACGGGTAGTAGACACGGGTAGTAAACACGGGTAGTAGACACGGGTAGTAAACACGGGTAGTAAACACGGGTAGTAAACACGGGTAGTAGACACGGGTAGTAGAAACGGGTAGTAAACACGGGTAGTAGACACGGGTAGTAAACACGGGTAGTAAACACGGGTAGTAAACACGGGTAGTAAACACGGGTAGTAGAAACGGGTAGTAAACACGGGTAGTAGACACGGGTAGTAAACACGGGTAGTAGACACGGGTAGTAAACACGGGTAGTAAACACGGGTAGTAAACACGGGCAGTGAACACGGGTAGTAAACACGGGTAGTAAACACGGGTAGTAGACACGGGTAGTAAACACGGGTAGTAAACACGGGTAGTAAACACGGGCAGTGAACACGGGTAGTAAACACGGGTAGTAAACACGGGTAGTAGAAACGGGTAGTAGACACGGGTAGTAAACACGGGTAGTAGACACGGGTAGTAGACACGGGTAGTAGACACGGGTAGTAAACACGGGTAGTAAACACGGGTAGTAGAAACGGGTAGTAAACACGGGTAGTAGACACGGGTAGTAAACACGGGTAGTAAACACGGGTGGTAGACACGGGTAGTAGAAACGGGTAGTAAACACGGGTAGTAGACACGGGTAGTAAACACGGGTAGTAGAAACAGGTAGTAAACACGGGTAGTAGACACGGGTAGTAAACACGGGTAGTAGAAACGGGTAGTAAACACGGGTAGTAGACACGGGTAGTAAATACGGGTAGTAAACACGGGTAGTAAACACGGGTAGTAAACACGGGTAGTAGACACGGGTAGTAGACACGGGTAGTAAACACGGGTAGTAGACACGGGTAGTGAACACGGGTAGTAAACACGGGTAGTAAACACGGGTAGTAGACACGGGTAGTAGAAACGGGTAGTAAACACGGGTAGTAGACACGGGTAGTAAACACGGGTAGTAAACACGGGTAGCAAACACGGGTAGTAAACACGGGTAGTAAACACGGGTAGTAAACACGGGTAGTAAACACGGGTAGTAAACACGGGTAGTAGAAACGGGTAGTAAACACGGGTAGTAAACACGGGTAGTAGACACGGGTAGTAGAAACGGGTAGTAAACACGGGTAGTAAACACGGGTAGTAGACACGGGTAGTAGAAACGGGTAGTAAACACGGGTAGTAGACACGGGTAGTAAACACGGGCAGTGAACACGGGTAGTAAACACGGGCAGTGAACACGGGTAGTAAACACGGGTAGTAGAAACGGGCAGTGAACACGGGTAGTAAACACGGGTAGTAGACACGGGCAGTAAACACGGGTAGTAAACACGGGTAGTAGACACGGGTAGTAAACACGGGTAGTAAACACGGGTAGTAAACACGGGCAGTGAACACGGGTAGTAAACACGGGTAGTAAAAACGGGTAGTAGACACGGGTAGTAAACACGGGTAGTAGACACGGGTAGTAGAAACGGGTAGTAAACACGGGCAGTGAACACGGGTAGTAAACACGGGTAGTAGAAACGGGTAGTAAACACGGGTAGTAGACACGGGTAATAAACACGGGTAGTAGACACGGGTAGTAGAAACGGGTAGTAAACACGGGTAGTAGACACGGGTAGTAAACACGGGTAGTAGACACGGGTAGTAAACACGGGCAGTGAACACGGGTAGTAAACACGGGCAGTGAACACGGGTAGTAAACACGGGTAGTAGACACGGGCAGTGAACACGGGTAGTAAACACGGGTAGTAAACACGGGTAGTAGACACGGGTAGTAAACACGGGTAGTAAACACGGGTAGTAAACACGGGCAGTGAACACGGGTAGTAAACACGGGTAGTAAACACGGGTAGTAGAAACGGGTAGTGGACACGGGTAGTAAACACGGGTAGTAGACACGGGTAGTAGACACGGGTAGTAAACACGGGTAGTAGACACGGGTAGTAAACACGGGTAGTAGAAACGGGTAGTAAACACGGGTAGTAGAAACGGGTAGTAAACACGGGTAGTAGACACGGGTAGTAGAAACGGGTAGTAAACACGGGTAGTACACACGGGTAGTAAACACGGGTAGTAGACACGGGTAGTAGAAACGGGTAGTAAACACGGGTAGTAGACACGGGTAGTAAACACGGGTAGTAGACACGGGTAGTAAACACGGGTAGTAGAAACGGGTAGTAAACACGGGTAGTAGACACGGGTAGTAAACACGGGTAGTAGACACGGGTAGTAAACACGGGTAGTAAACACGGGTAGTAGAAACGGGTAGTAAACACGGGTAGTAGACACGGGTAGTAAACACGGGTAGTAGACACGGGTAGTAAACACGGGTAGTAAACACGGGTAGTAGACACGGGTAGTAAACACGGGTAGTAAACACGGGTAGTAAACACGGGCAGTGAACACGGGTAGTAAACACGGGTAGTAAACACGGGTAGTAGACACGGGTAGTAAACACGGGTAGTAAACACGGGTAGTAAACACGGGCAGTGAACACGGGTAGTAAACACGGGTAGTAAACACGGGTAGTAGAAACGGGTAGTAGACACGGGTAGTAAACACGGGTAGTAGACACGGGTAGTAGACACGGGTAGTAGACACGGGTAGTAAACACGGGTAGTAAACACGGGTAGTAGAAACGGGTAGTAAACACGGGTAGTAGACACGGGTAGTAAACACGGGTAGTAAACACGGGTGGTAGACACGGGTAGTAGAAACGGGTAGTAAACACGGGTAGAAGACACGGGTAGTATACACGGGTAGTAGAAACGGGTAGTAAACACGGGTAGTAGACACGGGTAGTAAACGGGTAGTAGAAACGGGTAGTAAACACGGGTAGTAGACACGGGTAGTAAATACGGGTAGTAAACACGGGTAGTAAACACGGGTAGTAAACACGGGTAGTAGACACGGGTAGTAGACACGGGTAGTAAACACGGGTAGTAGACACGGGTAGTAAACACGGGTAGTAAACACGGGTAGTAGACACGGGTATTAGAAACGGGTAGTAAACACGGGTAGTAGACACGGGTAGTAAACACGGGTAGTAAACACGGGTAGCAAACACGGGTAGTAAACACGGGTAGTAAACACGGGTAGTAAACACGGGTAGTAAACACGGGTAGTAAACACGGGTAGTAAATACGGGTAGTAGAAACGGGTAGTAAACACGGGTAGTAGACACGGGTAGTAAACACGGGTAGTAAACACGGGTAGTAAACACGGGTAGTAGACACGGGTAGTAAACACGGGTAGTAAACACGGGTAGTAAACACGGGGCGTAAACACGGGTAGAAAACACGGGTAGTAGAAACGGGTAGTAGACACGGGTAGTAGAAACGGGTAGTAAACACGGGTAGTAGAAACGGGTAGTAGACACGGGTAGTAAACACGGGTAGTAGACACGGGTAGTAGACACGGGTAGTAGACACGGGTAGTAGAAACGGGTAGTAAACACGGGTAGTAGACACGGGTAGTAAACACGGGTAGTAGACACGGGTAGTAGAAACGGGTAGTAGAAACGGGTAGTAAACACGAGTAGTAGACACGGGTAGTAAACACGGGTAGTAGACACGGGTAGTAAACACGGGTAGTAGAAACGGGTAGTAAACACGGGTAGTAGACACGGGTAGTAAACACGGGTAGTAGAAACGGGTAGTAAACACGGGTAGTAGACACGGGTAGTAAACACGGGTAGTAAACACGGGTAGTAGACACGGGTAGTAGAAACGGGTAGTAAACACGGGTAGTAGACACGGGTAGTAAACACGGGTAGTAGAAACGGGTAGTAAACACGGGTAGTAGACACGGGTAGTAAACACGGGTAGTAGAAACGGGTAGTAAACACGGGTAGTAGACACGGGTAGTAAACACGGGTAGTGAACACGGGTAGTAAACACGGGTAGTAAACACGGGTAGTAGACACGGGTAGTAGACACGGGTAGTAAACACGGGTAGTAGACACGGGTAGTAAACACGGGTAGTAAACACGGGTAGTAAACACGGGTAGTAGACACGGGTAGTAGAAACGGGTAGTAAACACGGGTAGTAGACACGGGTAGTAAACACGGGTAGTAAACACGGGTAGTAAACACGGGTAGTAAACACGGGTAGTAGAAACGGGTAGTAAACACGGGTAGTAGACACGGGTAGTAAACACGGGTAGTAGACACGGGTAGTAAACACGGGTAGTAAACACGGGTAGTAAACACGGGCAGTGAACACGGGTAGTAAACACGGGTAGTAAACACGGGTAGTAGACACGGGTAGTAAACACGGGTAGTAAACACGGGTAGTAAACACGGGCAGTGAACACGGGTAGTAAACACGGGTAGTAAACACGGGTAGTAGAAACGGGTAGTAGACACGGGTAGTAAACACGGGTAGTAGACACGGGTAGTAGACACGGGTAGTAGACACGGGTAGTAAACACGGGTAGTAAACACGGGTAGTAGAAACGGGTAGTAAACACGGGTAGTAGACACGGGTAGTAAACACGGGTAGTAAACACGGGTGGTAGACACGGGTAGTAGAAACGGGTAGTAAACACGGGTAGTAGACACGGGTAGTAAACACGGGTAGTAGAAACAGGTAGTAAACACGGGTAGTAGACACGGGTAGTAAACACGGGTAGTAGAAACGGGTAGTAAACACGGGTAGTAGACACGGGTAGTAAATACGGGTAGTAAACACGGGTAGTAAACACGGGTAGTAAACACGGGTAGTAGACACGGGTAGTAGACACGGGTAGTAAACACGGGTAGTAGACACGGGTAGTGAACACGGGTAGTAAACACGGGTAGTAAACACGGGTAGTAGACACGGGTAGTAGAAACGGGTAGTAAACACGGGTAGTAGACACGGGTAGTAAACACGGGTAGTAAACACGGGTAGCAAACACGGGTAGTAAACACGGGTAGTAAACACGGGTAGTAAACACGGGTAGTAAACACGGGTAGTAAACACGGGTAGTAGAAACGGGTAGTAAACACGGGTAGTAAACACGGGTAGTAGACACGGGTAGTAGAAACGGGTAGTAAACACGGGTAGTAAACACGGGTAGTAGACACGGGTAGTAGAAACGGGTAGTAAACACGGGTAGTAGACACGGGTAGTAAACACGGGCAGTGAACACGGGTAGTAAACACGGGCAGTGAACACGGGTAGTAAACACGGGTAGTAGAAACGGGCAGTGAACACGGGTAGTAAACACGGGTAGTAGACACGGGCAGTAAACACGGGTAGTAAACACGGGTAGTAGACACGGGTAGTAAACACGGGTAGTAAACACGGGTAGTAAACACGGGCAGTGAACACGGGTAGTAAACACGGGTAGTAAAAACGGGTAGTAGACACGGGTAGTAAACACGGGTAGTAGACACGGGTAGTAGACACGGGTAGTAGAAACGGGTAGTAAACACGGGCAGTGAACACGGGTAGTAAACACGGGTAGTAGAAACGGGTAGTAAACACGGGTAGTAGACACGGGTAGTAAACACGGGTAGTAGACACGGGTAGTAGAAACGGGTAGTAAACACGGGTAGTAGACACGGGTAGTAAACACGGGTAGTAGACACGGGTAGTAAACACGGGCAGTGAACACGGGTAGTAAACACGGGCAGTGAACACGGGTAGTAAACACGGGTAGTAGACACGGGCAGTGAACACGGGTAGTAAACACGGGTAGTAAACACGGGTAGTAGACACGGGTAGTAAACACGGGTAGTAAACACGGGTAGTAAACACGGGCAGTGAACACGGGTAGTAAACACGGGTAGTAAACACGGGTAGTAGAAACGGGTAGTGGACACGGGTAGTAAACACGGGTAGTAGACACGGGTAGTAGACACGGGTAGTAAACACGGGTAGTAGACACGGGTAGTAAACACGGGTAGTAGAAACGGGTAGTAAACACGGGTAGTAGAAACGGGTAGTAAACACGGGTAGTAGACACGGGTAGTAGAAACGGGTAGTAAACACGGGTAGTACACACGGGTAGTAAACACGGGTAGTAGACACGGGTAGTAGAAACGGGTAGTAAACACGGGCAGTAGACACGGGTAGTAAACACGGGTAGTAGACACGGGTAGTAAACACGGGTAGTAGAAACGGGTAGTAAACACGGGTAGTAGACACGGGTAGTAAACACGGGTAGTAGACACGGGTAGTAAACATGGGTAGTAAACACGGGTAGTAGAAACGGGTAGTAAACACGGGTAGTAGACACGGGTAGTAAACACGGGTAGTAGACACGGGTAGTAAACACGGGTAGTAAACACGGGTAGTAAACACGGGCAGTGAACACGGGTAGTAAACACGGGTAGTAAACACGGGTAGTAGACACGGGTAGTAAACACGGGTAGTAAACACGGGTAGTAAACACGGGCAGTGAACACGGGTAGTAAACACGGGTAGTAAACACGGGTAGTAGAAACGGGTAGTAGACACGGGTAGTAAACACGGGTAGTAGACACGGGTAGTAGACACGGGTAGTAGACACGGGTAGTAAACAAGGGTAGTAAACACGGGTAGTAGAAACGGGTAGTAAACACGGGTAGTAGACACGGGTAGTAGACACGGGTAGTAGACACGGGTAGTAAACACGGGTAGTAAACACGGGTAGTAAACACGGGTGGTAGACACGGGTAGTAGAAACGGGTAGTAAACACGGGTAGAAGACACGGGTAGTATACACGGGTAGTAGAAACGGGTAGTAAACACGGGTAGTAGACACGGGTAGTAAACACGGGTAGTAGAAACGGGTAGTAAACACGGGTAGTAGACACGGGTAGTAAATACGGGTAGTAAACACGGGTAGTAAACACGGGTAGTAAACACGGGTAGTAGACACGGGTAGTAGACACGGGTAGTAAACACGGGTAGTAGACACGGGTAGTAAACACGGGTAGTAAACACGGGTAGTAGACACGGGTATTAGAAACGGGTAGTAAACACGGGTAGTAGACACGGGTAGTAAACACGGGTAGTAAACACGGGTAGCAAACACGGGTAGTAAACACGGGTAGTAAACACGGGTAGTAAACACGGGTAGTAAACACGGGTAGTAAACACGGGTAGTAAATACGGGTAGTAGAAACGGGTAGTAAACACGGGTAGTAGACACGGGTAGTAAACACGGGTAGTAAACACGGGTAGTAAACACGGGTAGTAGACACGGGTAGTAAACACGGGTAGTAAACACGGGTAGTAAACACGGGTAGTAAACACGGGGCGTAAACACGGGTAGAAAACACGGGTAGTAGAAACGGGTAGTAGACACGGGTAGTAGAAACGGGTAGTAAACACGGGTGGTAGACACGGGTAGTAAACACGGGTAGTAGACACGGGTAGTAGAAACGGGTAGTAAACACGGGTAGTAGACATGGGTAGTAAACACGGGTAGTAGACACGGGTAGTAAACACGGGCAGTGAACACGGGTAGTAAACACGGGCAGTGAACACGTGTAGTAAACACGGGTAGTAGACACGGGCAGTGAACACGGGTAGTAAACACGGGTAGTAAACACGGGTAGTAGAAACGGGTAGTAGACACGGGTAGTAAACACGGGTAGTAGACACGGGTAGTAGACACGGGTAGCAAACACGGGTAGTAGACACGGGTAGTAAACACGGGTAGTAGAAACGGGTAGTAAACACGGGTAGTAGACACGGGTAGTAAACACGGGTAGTAGAAACGGGTAGTAGACACGGGTAGTAGAAACGGGTAGTAGACACGGGTAGTAAACACGGGTAGTAGACACGGGTAGTAGACACGGGTAGTAGACACGGGTAGTGGACACGGGTAGTAGAAACGGGTAGTAAACACGGGTAGTAGAAACGGGTAGTAGACACGGGTAGTAAACACGGGTAGTAGACACGGGTAGTAGACACGGGTAGTAGACACGGGTAGTAGAAACGGGTAGTAAACACGGGTAGTAGACACGGGTAGTAAACACGGGTAGTAGACACGGGTAGTAGAAACGGGTAGTAAACACGAGTAGTAGACACGGGTAGTAAACACGGGTAGTAGACACGGGTAGTAAACACGGGTAGTAGAAACGGGTAGTAAACACGGGTAGTAGACACGGGTAGTAAACACGGGTAGTAGAAACGGGTAGTAAACACGGGTAGTAGACACGGGTAGTAAACACGGGTAGTAAACACGGGTAGTAGACACGGGTAGTAGAAACGGGTAGTAAACACGGGTAGTAGACACGGGTAGTAAACACGGGTAGTAGAAACGGGTAGTAAACACGGGTAGTAGACACGGGTAGTAAACACGGGTAGTAGAAACGGGTAGTAAACACGGGTAGTAGACACGGGTAGTAAACACGGGTAGTGAACACGGGTAGTAAACACGGGTAGTAAACACGGGTAGTAGACACGGGTAGTAGA
Source organism: Morinoia aosen (assembly GCA_030386875.1). Classification (NCBI taxonomy): domain Eukaryota; kingdom Metazoa; phylum Arthropoda; class Malacostraca; order Amphipoda; family Talitridae; genus Morinoia; species Morinoia aosen. The sequence continues at coordinate 24,634,911 of CM059563.1, forward strand.
CACGGGTAGTAAACACGGGTAGTAGACACGGGTAGTAAACACGGGTAGTAAACACGGGTAGTAAACACGGGTAGTAGACACGGGTAGTAGAAACGGGTAGTAAACACGGGTAGTAGACACGGGTAGTAAACACGGGTAGTAAACACGGGTAGTAAACACGGGTAGTAAACACGGGTAGTAAACACGGGTAGTAAACACGGGTAGTAAACACGGGTAGTAAACACGGGTAGTAGAAACGGGTAGTAAACACGGGTAGTAGACACGGGTAGTAAACACGGGTAGTAAACACGGGTAGTAAACACGGGTAGTAGACACGGGTAGTAAACACGGATAGTAAACACGGGTAGTAAACACGGGTAGTAAACACGGGTAGTAAACACGGGTAGTAGACACGGGTAGTAGAAACGGGTAGTAAACACGGGTAGTAAACACGGGTAGTGGACACGGGTAGTAGAAACGGGTAGTAAACACGGGTAGTAGAAACGGGTAGTAAACACGGGTAGTAGACACGGGTAGTAAACACGGGTAGTAGACACGGGTAGTAGAAACGGGTAGTAAACACGGGTAGTAAACACGGGTAGTAGACACGGGTAGTAGAAACGGGTAGTAAACACGGGTAGTAGACACGGGTAGTAAACACGGGTAGTAGACACGGGTAGTAGAAACGGGTAGTAAACACGGGTAGTAGAAACGGGTAGTAAACACGGGTAGTAGACACGGGTAGTAAACACGGGTAGTAAACATGGGTAGTAGAAACGGGTAGTAAACACGGGTAGTAAACACGGGTAGTAGAAACGGGTAGTAAACACGGGTAGTAGAAACGGGTACTAAACACGGGTAGTAGACACGGGTAGTAAACACGGGTAGTAGAAACGGGTAGTAAACACGGGTAGTAGACACGGGTAGTAAACACGGGTAGTAGACACGGGTAGTAGAAACGGGTAGTAAACACGGGTAGTAGACACGGGTAGTAAACACGGGTAGTAGAAACGGGTAGTAAACACGGGTAGTAGAAACGGGTAGTAGACACGGGTAGTAAACACGGGTAGTAGACACGGGTAGTAAACACGGGTAGTAGACACGGGTAGTAAACACGGGTAGTAGAAACGGGTAGTAAACACGGGTAGTAAACACGGGTAGTAGACACGGGTAGTAAACACGGGTAGTAGACACGGGTAGTAGAAACGGGTAGTAAACACGGGTAGTAGAAACGGGTAGTAGACACGGGTAGTAAACACGGGTAGTAGAAACGGGTAGTAAACACGGGTAGTAAACACGGGTAGTAGACACGGGTAGTAGACACGGGTAGTAGAAACGGGTAGTAAACACGGGTAGTAAACACGGGTAGTAGACACGGGTAGTAAACACGGGTAGTAGAAACGGGTAGTAGACACGGGTAGTAAACACGGGTAGTAAACACGGGTAGTAAACACGGGTAGTAGACACGGGTAGTAAACACGGGTAGTAGAAACGGGTAGTAAACACGGGTAGTAGAAACGGGTAGTAAACACGGGTAGTAGACACGGGTAGTAAACACGGGTAGTAGAAACGGGTAGTAAACACGGGTAGTAGACACGGGTAGTAAACACGGGTAGTAGACACGGGTAGTAGAAACGGGTAGTAAACACGGGTAGTAGACACGGGTAGTAAACACGGGTAGTAGAAACGGGTAGTAAACACGGGTAGTAGAAACGGGTAGTAGACACGGGTAGTAAACACGGGTAGTAGACACGGGTAGTAAACACGGGTAGTAGACACGGGTAGTAAACACGGGTAGTAGAAACGGGTAGTAAACACGGGTAGTAAACACGGGTAGTAGACACGGGTAGTAAACACGGGTAGTAGACACGGGTAGTAGAAACGGGTAGTAAACACGGGTAGTAGAAACGGGTAGTAGACACGGGTAGTATACACGGGTAGTAGAAACGGGTAGTAAACACGGGTAGTAAACACGGGTAGTAGACACGGGTAGTAAACACGGGTAGTAGAAACGGGTAGTAAACACGGGTAGTAAACACGGGTAGTAGACACGGGTAGTAAACACGGGTAGTAGAAACGGGTAGTAGACACGGTAGTAAACACGGGTAGTAAACACGGGTAGTAAACACGGGTAGTAGACACGGGTAGTAAACACGGGTAGTAGAAACGGGTAGTAAACACGGATAGTAGAAACGGGTAGTAAACACGGGTAGTAGACACGGGTAGTAAACACGGGTAGTAGAAACGGGTAGTAAACACGGATAGTAGAAACGGGTAGTAAACACGGGTAGTAAACACGGGTAGTAGAAACGGGTAGTAAACACGGGTAGTAAACACGGGTAGTAGACACGGGTAGTAGAAACGGGTAGTAAACACGGATAGTAGAAACGGGTAGTAAACACGGGTAGTAAACACGGGTAGTAGAAACGGGTAGTAGACACGGGTAGTAGAAACGGGTAGTAAACACGGGTAGTAGACACGGGTAGTAGAAACGGGTAGTAAACACGGGTAGTAAACACGGGTAGTAAACACGGGTAGTAGAAACGGGTAGTAAACACGGGTAGTAAACACGGGTAGTAGAAACGGGTAGTAAACACGGGTAGTAAACACACGTAGTAGAAACGGGTAGTAAACACGGGTAGTAGACACGGGTAGTAGAAACGGGTAGTAAACACGGGTAGTAAACACGGGTAGTAGAAACGGGTAGTAAACACGGGTAGTAAACACGGGTAGTAGAAACGGGTAGTAGACACGGGTAGTAAACACGGGTAGTAAACACGGGTAGTAGAAACGGGTAGTAAACACGGGTAGTAGACACGGGTAGTAGAAACGGGTAGTAAACACGGGTAGTAAACACGGGTAGTAGAAACGGGTAGTAGACACGGGTAGTAAACACGGGTAGTAAACACGGGTAGTAGAAACGGGTAGTAAACACGGGTAGTAGACACGGGTAGTGGAAACGGGTAGTAAACACGGGTAGTAAACACGGGTAGTAGAAACGGGTAGTAAACACGGGTAGTAAACACGGGTAGTAGACACGGGTAGTAGAAACGGGTAGTAAACACGGGTAGTAAACACGGGTAGTAAACACGGGTAGTAGACACGGGTAGTAAACACGGGTAGTAGAAACGGGTAGTAAACACGGGTAGTAGAAACGGGTAGTAAACACGGGTAGTAAACACGGGTAGTAAACACGGGTAGTAAACACGGGTAGTAGACACGGGTAGTAAACACGGGTAGTAGAAACGGGTAGTAAACACGGGTAGTAGACACGGGTAGTAAACACGGGTAGTAGACACGGGTAGTAAACACGGGTAGTAGACACGGGTAGTAAACACGGGTAGTAAACACGGGTAGTAAACACGGGTAGTAGACACGGGTAGTAGACACGGGTAGTAGACACGGGTAGTAAACACGGGTAGTAAACACGGGTAGTAGAAACGGGTAGTAAATACGGGTAGTAAACACGGGTAGTAAACACGGGTAGTAAACACGGGTAGTAGACACGGGTAGTAAACACGGGTAGTAAACACGGGTAGTAGACACGGGTAGTAGACACGGGTAGTAAACACGGGTAGTAAATACGGGTAGTAGAAACGGGTAGTAAACACGGGTAGTAAACACGGGTAGTAAACACGGGTAGTAGAAACGGGTAGTAAACACGGGTAGTAAACACGGGTAGTAAACACGGGTAGTAAACACGGGTAGTAAACACGGGTAGTAAACACGGGTAGTAAACACGGGTAGTAAACACGGGTAGTAAACACGGGTAGTAGACACGGGTAGTAAACACGGGTAGTAAACACGGGTAGTAGACACGGGTAGTAGACACGGGTAGTAGACACGGGTAGTAGAAACGGGTAGTAGACACGGGTAGTAGACACGGGTAGTAGACACGGGTAGTAGACACGGGTAGTAGACACGGGTAGTAGACACGGGTAGTAAACACGGGTAGTAAACACGGGTAGTAAACACGGGTAGTAAACACGGGTAGTAGACACGGGTAGTAAACACGGGTAGTAAACACGGGTAGTAAACACGGGTAGTAAACACGGGTAGTAAACACGGGTAGTAAACACGGGTAGTAGAAACGGGTCGTAAACACGGGTAGTAGACACGGGTAGTAAACACGGGTAGTAAACACGGGTAGTAGACACGGGTAGTAAACACGGGTAGTAAACACGGGTAGTAGACACGGGTAGTAAACACGGGCAGTAGAAACGGGTAGTAAACACGGGTAGTAGAAACGGGTAGTAAACACGGGTAGTAGACACGGGTAGTAAACACGGGTAGTAGACACGGGTAGTAAACACGGGTAGTAGACACGGGTAGTAAACACGGGTAGTAAACACGGGTAGTAGACACGGGTAGTAAACACGGGTAGTAAACACGGGTAGTAGAAACGGGTAGTAAACACGGGTAGTAGAAACGGGTGGTAAACACGGGTAGTAGACACGGGTAGTAAACACGGGTAGTAGACACGGGTAGTAAACACGGGTAGTAAACACGGGTAGTAGACACGGGTAGTAAACACGGGTAGTAGAAACGGGTAGTAGACACGGGTAGTAAACACGGGTAGTAGACACGGGTAGTAAACACGGGTAGTAAACACGGGTAGTAGACACGGGTAGTAAACACGGGTAGTAGACACGGGTAGTAAACACGGGTAGTAGACACGGGTAGTAGAAATGGGTAGTAAACACGGGTAGTAGACACGGGTAGTAGAAACGGGTAGTAAACACGGGTAGTAGAAACGGGTAGTAAACACGGGTAGTAAACACGGGTAGTAGAAACGGGTAGTAAACACGGGTAGTAGAAACGGGTAGTAAACACGGGTAGTAGACACGGGTAGTAAACACGGGTAGTAGACACGGGTAGTAAACACGGGTAGTAAACACGGGTAGTAGACACGGGTAGTAAACACGGGTAGTAGAAACGGGTAGTAGACACGGGTAGTAAACACGGGTAGTAGACACGGGTAGTAAACACGGGTAGTAAACACGGGTAGTAGACACGGGTAGTAAACACGGGTAGTAGACACGGGTAGTAAACACGGGTAGTAGACACGGGTAGTAGAAACGGGTAGTAAACACGGGTAGTAGACACGGGTAGTAAACACGGGTAGTAGACACGGGTAGTAGAAACGGGTAGTAAACACGGGTAGTAAACACGGGTAGTAAACACGGGTAGTAAACACGGGTAGTAAACACGGGTAGTAGACACGGGTAGTAAACACGGGTAGTAGACACGGGCAGTAAACACGGGTAGTAAACACGGGTAGTAAACACGGGTAGTAAACACGGGTAGTAAACACGGGTAGTAGAAACGGGTAGTAAACACGGGTAGTAGACACTGGTAGTAAACACGGGTAGTAGACACGGGTAGTAGAAACGGGTAGTAAACACGGGTAGTAAACACGGGTAGTAAACACGGGTAGTAAACACGGGTAGTAAACACGGGTAGTAGACACGGGTAGTAAACACGGGTAGTAGACACGGGCAGTAAACACGGGTAGTAAACACGGGTAGTAAACACGGGTAGTAAACACGGGTAGTAAACACGGGTAGTAGACACGGGTAGTAGAAACGGGTAGTAAACACGGGTAGTAAACACGGGTAGTAAACACGGGTAGTAAACACGGGTAGTAAACAGGATTGCGAAACTCTTCCATTCTTATGATCAGCTCAGCACTGCCGGTTCTTTCAAATGGCTTCACTTTAGTGATTTTCTGCAGATCTTCTTCGATATCTTCGTAAATAATGCGTTGTTTCTTTGATGTGTTCTATTGTTATTGTTGTACATTATTGTACTGTTAATATTGTCAATATTGTGTTGTGTTGTTTCTTGGATGTGTTCTGTTGTTATTATTTTACCGCATTGTTTTGTTATTATTGTCAATAACGTTTTGCGTTGGTTCTTGAATGTGTTATTGTGTTATTGTACCCTATTGGTTTGTTATTATTGTGAATATTGTGTTTTGTTGTTTCTTGGATGTGTTCTATTGTTATTGTACCTTATTGGTTTGTTATTATTGTCAATATTGTGTTGTGTTGTTTTTTGAATGGGTTCTATTATAATTGTACCTTATTGTTTCTGTTATTATTGCCAATATTGTGTTGCGTTGTTTCTTGAATGTGTTATATTGTTATTGCACCTTATTTTTTTGTGATTATTGTCAGTATCGAGCTATTCTGTTCCTCTGCCCTGAATAACGAGATCTCAACGTCAATGAGCTCGGATTTAGCACCACACATGTGCGTGAGCGTGCAAATTCACGTGTCTAATGAGCCCATCATACCCTATTTTTTGCCTATAATGCTGCTCTCGTTGTTCCGTACTTTGTCTACATCTTTTTTGCGCCCAGCACACAATGTCGTACTGTCGTGTCTACCCAACACTCCTTATCAAAAACGGGACATTTCCGCGTGATGGAGCGGTTTTTAAATGCCGAATATTGGCGGCACGAGACAAAGAAGAGAGGCGGCATTGCTGTGAAACCTGTATCACAAATGCGTACAAGTACCTTTGAGTTGGTACTGTCGGAAGATTCTATTACTCCTGACAAAATCCGTATCATAAATACGTACAAGTACCCTTGAGTTGGTACTGTCGGAAGATTCTATAACTACTGACAAAATCCGTATCAGAAATACGCACAAGTACCTTTACCTTTCTACTGTTGGAAGATTCTTGATCTCCTGACAAAACCTGTATCACAAATAAAAAGCTGTCACTGTCGAAAGATTCTACAACTCCTGACAAAAACACGCGACTAGTATGATTTCGCACGATTAAACTATTACAATGTCGGATTTTAGCTTCGAAATGCCAAGAAAAATGAAAGATCGCTGCAATTATGATTAAAAAGGTTTTTTTCTTGCACGGACCCAACGCTGGCTTAATTCTTTATTCTCTACGTAGTGTACACGGCCCGTCAAAAATGACTGGATTCAATGTTTCCCTTTAATAAATCCTCCTGATGTGGATGTCAAACAAGGATATCCATTCCAACAGTACCCGCCATTAAAATATTCTTTTGCTTGTGCACTGGTGAAACTCGTATCACAGATACGGCCATTCAGAGAAGCTGTTTCTTAAGAAGCGGACACCAAAATAATAAACAAACGCGCTAAAGGTACTATTAGTAAGATTTTTTTACCGTGACCTTTTTTACCTTGAGGTAAGATTTCCAGGATATTTGTCTTTTTTAAAATAGCGCTCGAACTGCGGTGTTTGTGTGGGCCGTCGCGACGTCTGGTTGCTTATTCAGCAGCTATGGGCCGAGCACAAAGGGAAGGCAATTCTCCTTCATTTCGGCACTCAAGAATTGATCGGTGCTTAGACAAAGGAGATTGCTTAATTACCATACACCGTACCTCAAAAAAAAAAGCTGAAAAAATACGTGCAAAATTTAAAGAGGAAGTAGCCAATCGCCATTCAGGTAGAATGGGAGCCAAAACAGCTACAAGATGATGAAATGGTGCTGTAAATCTTGTTTTTATGAAAAAGGTTAAAGCTAGTTCAAATTTTTCGCCAGGGCATCTATAGTTTTAGCCACCCAAGTATAGCTTTTGCACTGGGCGGCTAAAACCATCGATGCTATGCAGAAAAAAATTAACGAGGAGTTCATTTGCGTTTTTTTTTTGAGAATGTCGATACATTTGAATGATGTAATCGATTGCTCTATAAATGGTATTAAATAAATTTTTTAAATGATTTAAATGGTAAAGTGATACAAGTAACAAGTACGCTTATTTACAACGAGGTGAATCGACTAATATTAACGTAAATAAATTTGAAGAGAACAAAAGATTGTCCCTTCAACTAGGGGGAAAATATTTTATGACCTAATAGCTTAATAAATGATTCACAATAAACATGCAATACTTGTACTGTGAGTTTGAAATGGAAACATTTGTTCGGTGACAGGAAGTTGATACTTAGCTACATAAATAATTCGACATTAAATAATTGTTTGACCAAGGTTCTCAATACTAAAGGAGAAATATGAAATATAAAGCCCAATGCTAAAGAAGAACATAAAAAAATATAATTAGTAGGCCTCTATATATTTCTTGCTCTTTCCGCTATTGCTGCTTCTGTACTTCCTGGTATAGTGACTAGTTATCCTGCACTTCCTGGTGTAGTAACTAGTTCCCGGTATAGTGACTAGTTATCCTGCACTTCCTGGTGTAGTAACTAGTTCCTGGTATAGTGACTAGTTATCCTGCACTTCCAGGTATAGTGACTAGTTATCCTGCACTTCCTGGTATAGTGACTAGTTATCCTGCACTTCCTGGTATAGTGACTAGTTATCCTGCACTTCCTGGTATAATGACTAGTTATCCTGCACTTCCTGGTGTAGTAACTAGTTATCCTGCACTTCCAGGTATAGTGACTAGTAATCCTGCACTTCCTGGTATAGTGACTAGTTATCCTGCACTTCCTGGTATGATGACTAGTTATCCTGCACTTCCTGGTGTAGTAACTAGTTATCCTGCACTTCCAGGTATAGTGACTAGTAATCCTGCACTTCCTGGTGTAGTAACTAGTTATCCTGCACTTCCAGGTATAGTGACTAGTAATCCTGCACTTCCTGGTATAGTGACTAGTTATCCTGCACTTCCAGGTATAGTGACTAGTTATCCTGCACTTCCTGGTGTAGTAACTAGTTATCCTGCACTTCCTGGTATAGTGACTAGTTATCCTGCACTTCCTGGTGTAGTAACTAGTTATCCTGCACTTCCAGGTATAGTGACTAGTAATCCTGCACTTCCTGGTGTAGTAACTAGTTATCCTGCACTTCCAGGTATAGTAACTAGTAATCCTGCACTTCTTGGTGTAGTAACTAGTTATCCTGCACTTCCAGGTATAGTGACTAGTTATCCTGCACTTCCTGGTTTAGTAACTAGTTATCCTGCGCTTCCTGGTATAGTGACTAGTTATCCTGCAATTCCTGGTATAGTGACTAGTTATCCTGCACTTCCTGGTGTAGTGACTAAATATCCTGCACTTCCTGGTGTAGTTACTAGTTATCCTGCACTTCCAGGTATAGTGACTAGTTATCCTGTACTTCCTGGTGTAGTGACTAGTTATCCTGCACTTCCTGGTATAGTGACTAGTTATCCTGCACTTCCTGGTATAGTGACTAGTAATCCTGCACTTCCTGGTATAGTGACTAGTTATCCTGCACTTCCTGGAGTAGTGACTAGTTATCCTGCACTTCCTGGTATAGTGACTAGTTATCCTGCACTTCCTGGAGTAGTGACTAGTTATCCTGCACTTCCTGGTGTAGTGACTAGTTATCCTGCACTTCCTGGTATAGTGACTAGTTATCCTGCACTTCCTGGTATAGTGACTAGTTATCCTGCCCTTCCTGGTGTAGTGACTAGTTATCCTGCACTTCCTGGTATAGTGACTAGTAATCCTGCACTTCCTGGTATAGTGACTAGTTATCCTGCACTTCCTGGAGTAGTGACTAGTTATCTTGCACTTCCTGGTATAGTGACTATTTATCCTGCACTTCCTGGTCTAGTGACTAGTTATCCTGCACTTCCTGGTGTAGTAACTAGTTATCCTGCACTTCCTGGTATAGTGACTAGTTATCCTGCACTTCCTGGTGTAGTGACTAGTTATCCTGCCCTTCCTGGAGTAGTGACTAGTTATCCTGCACTTCCTGGTATAGTGACTAGTTATCCTGCACTTCCTGGAGTAGTGACTAGTTATCCTGCACTTCCTGGTATAGTGACTATTTATCCTGCACTTCCTGGTCTAGTGACTAGTTATCCTGCACTTCTTGGAGTAGTGACTAGTTATCCTGCACTTCCTGGTATAGTGACTAGTTATCCTGCACTTCCTGGTGTAGTGACTAGTTATCCTGCACTTCCTGGTGTAGTAACTAGTTATCCTGCACTTCTTGATGGAGTAAATAGTTACCATGCACTTCCTGGTATAGTGACTAGTTACACTACCTCGTGAACGTAACAAAAACGCGTACTAGAATTACTTGAAGTAACAATGTAGAGAGCAACGAAATTTCTCCCTCGGAGTAACAAGAGAAGGTAATTGAATTACCTGCCTGGAAGTAACATAACCTGCCTGGAAGTAACATAACCTGCCTGGAAGTAACATAACCTGCCTGGAAGTAACATAACCTACCTAGAAGTAACATAACCTGCCTGGAAGTAACATAACCTGCCTGGAAGTAAGATAACCCGCCTGGAAGTAACAAAATAGGGTACAATACCACAACACACACACCACACAACACACACCACCACAACACACACACACACGGCGCCACACACACCTCGACGGGTCCAAGTATCGACGTTGCGCAGCCATGTAGATTTAGAGGTCCAGGATCAGAGAATGCTGTCCGAGCGGCATTATTCTCCGGGTCCAAGAGCAACACAATGCTCGTATTGCTATTATCATCCACATGAAAGCTTCTTTCATTGTTTCACTGTATTTGATGGCATCTAAGTGGTGATACAATCAGACTTGGTCCCTGTGGAGCTTTTCTTAGCTTTGAAGGATGCCGAGGCCTGACGTAGTTTTTTCTTCTGTGTCTATGTGGGTTTTTGAATTTGAAGGGTGAATTTATTACATGAAGGGTAAATTGTTAGTTTTTAAATTTGAAAGGTGAATTTAGTACCTGTTTAGTGAAGGGTAAATAATTCGTTTTTAAATTTATTGGGTGAATTTAGTACTTGAAGGGTAAATAATTGTTTTTTTCATTAAAAGGGTGAATTTAGTATTGGTTTAGTGAAGGATAAATAATTGGTTTTCAAATTTAAAGGGTGAATTTAGTACTTGAAGCGTAAAAAAATTGGTTTTTAAATTTAAAGAGTGAATTTAGTTTATGAAGGGTAAATAATTGTTTTTTTAAATTTAAAGGATGAATTTAGTACATGAAGGGTAAATAATTGTTTTTTTTAAATTTGAAGGAGGAATTTAGTATTTGAAAGGTAAATAATTGGTTTTTAAATTTATAGTGTAAATTTAGTACATAAAAGGTAAAAATAATTTTGTGGAGGGTAAATAATTGGGGTATTGTTGCGTGTTTGGTGTCTGTGACGAGAATTCTAGTATATTTCAGTTGAACTGACGAGACCAATTTCATGATTCCACGCTGGGGATTGTGGGGGAAACTGGGGGAATGTGGAAGTGAAAGGAATGAAAATTGTAAAAGTAAAAAAATGAAAACTGGAGTAATGTAGAAGTGGAAGGAATGTAAAACAGGAGGAAGGGGAAAGTGAAAAAATATAAAAGTGAAAGGAATGAAAACGGCAGGAATGTAAAAGTGGAAGGAATGTAAGCTGGAGGAATGCAAAAGTTAAAGGAATGTAAAATTGTAGGAATGTAAAAGTGTAAGGAATGAAAACGGCAGGAATGTATAAGTGGAAGGAATGTAAGCTGGAGGAATGCAAAAGTTAAAGGAATTTGTAAAATTGTAGGAATGTAAAAGTGAAAGGAATGAAAACGGCAGGAATGTATAAGTGGAAGGAATGTAAGCTGGAGGAATGCAAAAGTTAAAGGAATGTAAAATTGTAGGAACGTAAAAGTGTAAGGAATGTAAGACTAGAGGAATGTAAAAGTGGGTTCCAGAATCGATGTAAACTCATGAAGTCGACAACCAAGAAAATTGCTTATCATATTCATTAAAACGTCGTCAATCAACAAAGTTCGACTCCACTGTCCACTTATGTTCACCATTTATGTGTACTTCCAGTGCGTTTGATTGAAGCTGTACATTGGATTTACGTTTTTATCAACATAAGACTGTAAATTTTCCTGTACATTTTCAGCCTGAAGATGTTCTTCGTTACACCGAAATGTTGCTTTTATCGACAGGTAATGATTTAGAATTTGGTATAGAACTGTAATAAAAACATTATAGATAATGATATAGATATTTTAGTATTTAGGACAAGATATGTATTCACGTTTTAACACGTTACATAGCAAAGAAACAACGCATGAACGAGTGGCAATTATTAAGAGTGGTGATGTGAGTGCAAAATGAACGAGTGGCAATTATTAAGAGTGGTGATGTGAGTGCAAAATGAACGAGTGGCAATTATTAAGAGTGGTAATGTGAGTGCAAAATGAACGAGTGGCAATTATTAAGAGTGGTGATGTGAGTGCAAAATGAACGAGTGGCAATTATTAAGAGTGGTGATGTGAGTGCAAAATGAACGAGTGGCAATTATTGAGAGTGGTAATGTGAGTGCAAAATGAACGAGTGGCAATTATTGAGAGTGGTGATCTGAGTGCAAAATGAACGAGTGGCAATTATTGAGAGTGGTGATGTGAGTGCAAAATGAACGAGTGGTAATTATTGAGAGTGGTAATGTGAGTGCAAAATGAACGAGTGGCAATTATTAAGAGTGGTAATGTGAGTGCAAAATGAACGAGTGGCAATTATTAAGAGTGGTAATGTGAGTGCAAAATGAAAAGGTCATCGAACGTAAAAAAGAGTTTTTCAAAAGATCATTTTTCAAAATGAATTATTCAGAGACTTTCACAAAAGGCCCACGCTCAGGCCACGTGAATTCGCCTCATTGATATACATAAATCATATGTACATCTGCCACTTGTTCATCTCATTCATTAGTCGAACAGAGCGTGACTTTGTGGTTTAATGAACAACGATCCTTAATTTCAAGGCAGCTGTTAAATGACATCTTTTTTATCACTTTTTTCGACGGTTGCTTCTCTTTTCGATCATATTTGCAATAGTGTTGAAATAATTGTTTATTTTAATGTATGTAAGGCCTCATTCAACTCTCTCTACAGTTCTATTCATGGATTGTGCCGCATTTGCCGCTCTATTCATGGATTGTGCCGCATTTTGCTGCTCTATTCATGGATTGTGCCGCATTTTGCCGCTCTATTCATGGATTGTGCCGCATTTTGCCGCTCTATTCATGGATTGTGCCGCGTTTTGCCGCTCTATTCATGGATTGTGCCGCATTTGCCGCTCTATTCATGGATTGTGCCGCATTTTGCCGCTCTATTCATGGATTGTGCCGCATTTTGCCGCTCTATTCATGGATTGTGCCGCATTTTGCCGCTCTATTCATGGATTGTGCCGCATTTTGCCACTCTATTCATGGATTGTGCCGCATTTTGCCGCTCTATTCATGGATTGTGCCGCATTTTGCTGCTCTATTCATGGATTGTGCCGCATTTGCCGCTCTATTCATGGATTGTGCCGCATTTTGCTGCTCTATTCATGGATTGTGCCGCATTTTGCTGCTCTATTCATGGATTGTGCCGCATTTGCCGCTCTATTCATGGATTGTGCCGCATTTTGCCACTTTATTCATGGATTGTGCCGCATTTTGCCGCTCTATTCATGGATTGTGCCGCATTTTGCTGCTCTATTCATGGATTGTGCCGCATTTGCCGCTCTATTCATGGATTGTGCCGCATTTTGCTGCTCTATTCATGGATTGTGCCGCATTTTGCCGCTCTATTCATGGATTGTGCCGCATTTGCCGCTCTATTCATGGATTGTGCCTCATTTTGCCGCTCTATTCATGGATTGTGCCGCATTTTGCCACTCTATTCATGGATTGTGCCGCATTTTGCCGCTCTATTCATGGATTGTGCCGCATTTTGCCGCTCTATTCATGGATTGTGCCGCATTTTGCCGCTCTATTCATGGATTGTGCCGCATTTTGCTGCTCTATTCACGGATTGTGCCGCATTTTGCCGCTCTATTCATGGATTGTGCCTCATTTTGCCGCTCTATTCATGGATTGTGCCGCATTTTGCCGCTCTATTCATGGATTGTGCCGCATTTTGCCGCTCTATTCATGGATTGTGCCGCATTTTGCCGCTCTATTCATGGATTGTGCCGCATTTTGCAGCTCTATTCATGGATTGGGCCGCATTTTGCCGCTCTATTCATGGATTGGGCCGCATTTTGCCGCTCTATTCACGGATTGTGCCTTATTTTGCCGCTCTATTCATGGATTGTGCCGCATTTGCCGCTCTATTCATGGATTTTGCCGCATTTTGCCGCTCTATTCATGGATTGTGCCGCATTTGCCGCTCTATTCATGGATTGTGCCGCATTTTGCCGCTCTATTCATGGATTGTGCCGCATTTGCCGCTCTTTTCATGGATTGTGCCGCATTTTGCCACTCTATTCATGGATTGTGGCGCATTTTGCCGCTCTATTCATGGATTGTGCCGCATTTTGCCGCTCTATTCATGGATTGTGCCGCATTTTGCCGCTCTATTCATGGATTGTGCCGCATTTTGCCGCTCTATTCATGGATTGTGCCTCATTTTGCCGCTCTATTCATGGATTGTGCCGCACTTTGCCGCTCTATTCATGGATTGTGCCGCATTTTGCCGCTCTATTCATGGATTGTGCCGCATTTTGCCGCTCTATTCATGGATTGTGCCGCATTTGCCGCTCTATTCATGGATTGTGCCGCATTTTGCCGCTCTATTCATGGATTGTGCCGCATTTTGCCGCTCTATTCATGGATTGTGCCGCATTTGCCGCTCTATTCATGGATTGTGCCGCATTTGCCGCTCTATTCATGGATTGTGCCGCATTTTGCCGCTCTATTCATGGATTGTGCCGCATTTTGCCGCTCTATTCATGGATTGTGCCGCATTTGCCGCTCTTTTCATGGATTGTGCCGCATTTTGCCGCTCTATTCATGGATTGTGCCGCATTTGCCGCTCTATTCATGGATTGTGCCGCATTTTGCCGCTCTATTCATGGATTGTGCCGCATTTTGCCGCTCTATTCATGGATTGTGCCGCATTTGCCGCTCTATTCATGGATTGTGCCGCATTTGCCGCTCTATTCATGGATTGTGCCGCATTTTGCCGCTCTATTCATGGATTGTGCCGCATTTTGCCGCTCTATTCATGGATTGTGCCGCATTTGCCGCTCTTTTCATGGATTGTGCCGCATTTTGCCGCTCTTTTCATGGATTGTGCCGCATTTGCCGCTCTATTCATGGATTGTGCCGCATTTTGCCGCTCTATTCATGGATTGTGCCGCATTTGACGCTCTATTCATGGATTGTGCCGCATTTTGCCGCTCTATTCATGGATTGTGCCGCATTTTGCCGCTCTATTCATGGATTGTGCCGCATTTTGCCACTCTATTCATGGATTGTGCCGCATTTTGCCGCTCTATTCATGGATTGTGCCGCATTTTGCCGCTCTATTCATGGATTGTGCCGCATTTGCCGCTCTTTTCATGGATTGTGCCGCATTTTGCCGCTCTATTCATGGATTGTGCCGCATTTGCCGCTCTTTTCATGGATTGTGCCGCATTTTGCCGCTCTATTCATGGATTGTGCCGCATTTTGCCGCTCTATTCATGGATTGTGCCGCATTTTGCCGCTCTATTCATGGATTGTGCCGCATTTTGCCGCTCTATTCATTTGATTGTGCCTCATTTTGCCGCTCTTTTCATGGATTGTGCCGCATTTTGCCGCTCTATTCATGGATTGTGCCGCATTTTGCCGCTCTATTCATGGATTGTGCCGCATTTTGCCGCTCTATTCATGGATTGTGCCGCATTTTGCCGCTCTATTCATGGATTGTGCCTCATTTTGCCGCTCTATTCATGGATTGTGCCGCATTTTACCGCTCTATTCATGGATTGTGCCGCATTTTGCCGCTCTATTCATGGATTGTGCCTCATTTTGCCGCTCTATTCATGGATTGTGCCGCATTTTGCCGCTCTATTCATGGATTGTGCCGCATTTTGCCGCTCTATTCATGGATTGTGCCGCATTTTGCCGCTCTATTCATGGATTGTGCCGCATTTGCCGCTCTATTCATGGATTGTGCCGCATTTTGCCGCTCTATTCATGGATTGCTCCGCATTTTGCCGCTCTATTCATGGATTGTGCCGCATTTTGCCGCTCTATTCATGGATTGTGCCGCATTTTGCCGCTCTATTCATGGATTGTGCCTCATTTTGCCGCTCTTTTCATGGATTGTGCCGCATTTTGCCGCTCTATTCATGGATTGTGCCGCATTTTGCCGCTCTATTCATGGATTGTGCCGCATTTGCCGCTCTATTCATGAATTGTGCCGCATTTTGCCGCTCTATTCATGGATTGTGCCGCATTTGCCGCTCTATTCATGGATTGTGCCGCATTTGCCGCTCTATTCATGGATTGTGCCGCATTTTGCCGCTCTATTCATGGATTGTGCCGCATTTTGCCGCTCTATTCATGGATTGTGCCGCATTTGCCGCTCTTTTCATGGATTGTGCCGCATTTTGCCGCTCTATTCATGGATTGTGCCGCATTTGCCGCTCTATTCATGGATTGTGCCGCATTTTGCCGCTCTATTCATGGATTGTGCCGCATTTGCCGTTCTATTCATGGATTGTGCCGCATTTTGCCGCTCTATTCATGGATTGTGCCGCATTTTGCCGCTCTATTCATGGATTGTGCCGCATTTTGCCGCTCTATTCATGGATTGTGCCGCATTTTGCCGCTCTATTCATGGATTGTGCCGCATTTTGCCGCTCTATTCATGGATTGTGCCGCATTTGCCGCTCTATTCATGGATTGTGCCGCATTTGCCGCTCTATTCATGGATTGTGCCGCATTTGCCGCTCTATTCATGGATTGTGCCGCATTTGCCGCTCTATTCATGGATTGTGCCGCATTTGCCGCTCTATTCATGGATTGTGCCGCATTTGCCGCTCTATTCATGGATTGTGCCGCATTTTGCCGCTCTATTCATGGATTGTGCCGCATTTTGCCGCTCTATTCATGGATTGTGCCGCATTTTGCCGCTCTATTCATAGATTGTGCCGCATTTTGCCGCTCTATTCATGGATTGTGCCGCATTTGCCGCTCTATTCATGGATTGTGCCGCATTTGCCGCTCTATTCATGGATTGTGCCGCATTTGCCGCTCTATTCATGGATTGTGCCGCATTTTGCCGCTCTATTCATGGATTGTGCCGCATTTTGCCGCTCTATTCATGGATTGTGCCGCATTTGCCGCTCTATTCATGGATTGTGCCGCATTTGCCGCTCTATTCATGGATTGTGCCGCATTTGCCGCTCTTTTCATGGATTGTGCCGCATTTTGCCGCTCTATTCATGGATTGTGCCGCATTTGCCGCTCTATTCATGGATTGTGCCGCATTTTGCCGCTCTATTCATCAATTATGCCACCATCAAACATCGACATCAGCCACCATTCATCAAATCGCGTCAGCGTCGCCCAGCGTACGTCTCTGCTAATTGACGCGGCGTGTCGTGGTGGTGTTGTTGCTGTTGTTGTTGTCGCTGTTGTTGTTAGTGTTGTTGTTGTATCTGTTGGGGATTGTGGTGGTGGTGCCGGTACTGGTGTTGTTGTTGTTAATGGTTGTACTGTTGTTGTTGTTGTTGATGGTGGTGGTGTTGTTGCTGCTGTTGTTGTTGTTGCTGCTGTTGTTGTTGTTGCTGCTGATGTTGTTGTTGCTGCTGATGTTGTTGTTCTTGTTACTGCTGCTGATACTGCTGCTGCTGTTGTATGAATATCATATGAATGAATCAAAATATCATATCATATACATCGTATCGTACTATCACATGAATTCTAAATATGAATAAATAAATCATAAGAAGAACAACAAAACTATCATCAACGTTTAAAATAAAACTGGATTTAATTTCACTATTTATGAAAGGCAAAAAAGTGAATAAACTTTGTTCGCCTGATTTAAAGCCTTCATTTCCCGACACAAAGGATCTTTTGCTCACCAAGGGACCCTGTGCTACGCGAATGACTTCTATTCTTTACCTTGTTTTCTATTACATTATGCGCTTTTCTACGTCTGGAATGTTGAAGTTGAGAAAGAAAAAGAAAAGAAAGGAAAACAGTTTATTTCCAATGGAGTTAAACATAAAATGCTCAACGTTGGTTTTTGAAGCATCTTAACATTATCATCCTTCGTTGATAATTACACATCGCTTTCGTAATACCCGTGTTAAATGTCGAAACAAAAATGATTGACAGAAGAGCACAACGAAAACGTGTTTGTTCGCGCACACTGACAATTCTGGGTAATTGTGATTTTAATGTTGATTATGACACTAATTATAGGTTATTTTAGTGAGCTTGGGTTAAATTGCAGTAAATGTCGTGCAATATTTTGGCCAGCTTGTGTTGAACGTCGGTAACTATTATAAAATATTTAACCAGGCATGAGATACTGAGCTCTAAATAATACAGAATGTTTTAGTAAGATTGTGTTAAGAGCGCTCAGTGTTACACGGACACTTTTACAACGGATTTTTACAAATTTTGCGAAGATTTAAAAGAAATTTTGAACTCTGAAAGTGAGTAATATACGTCATGAATTCAAGGAAAAACGTTTCGTTACAAAACAATTAAGGGTAACTTTTAAATTTATTGAATTGATCGATTTGCTTGCAATAAGTGTCAATAGTGGCACGGTGCCCCAAGTACCACAAGTGGCACGGTGCCCCAAGTACCACAAGTGGCACAGTGCCCCAAGTACCACAAGTGGCACAGTGCCCCAAGTACCACAAGTGGCACGGTGCCCCAAGTACCACAAGTGGCACAGTGCCCCAAGTACCACAAGTGGCACGGTGCCCCAAGTACCACAAGTGGCACGGTGCCCCAAGTACCACAAGTGGCACAGTGCCCCAAGTACCACAAGTGGCACGGTGCCCCAAGTACCACAAGTGGCACGGTGCCCCAAGTACCACAAGTGGCACGGTGCCCCAAGTACCACAAGTGGCACGGTGCCCCAAGTACCACAAGTGGCACTGTGCCCCAAGTACCACAAGTGGCACGGTGCCCCAAGTACCACAAGTGGCACAGTGCCCCAAGTACCACAAGTGGCACGGTGCCCCAAGTACCACAAGTGGCACGGTGCCCCAAGTACCACAAGTGGCACAGTGCCCCAAGTACCACAAGTGGCACGGTGCCCCAAGTACCACAAGTGGCACGGTGCCCCAAGTACCACAAGTGGCACAGTGCCCCAAGTACCACAAGTGGCACTGTGCCCCAAGTACCACAAGTGGCACGGTGCCCCAAGTACCACAAGTGGCACAGTGCCCCAAGTACCACAAGTGGCACGGTGCCCCAAGTACCACAAGTGGCACTGTGCCCCAAGTACCACAAGTGAAACGGTGCCCCAAGTACCACAAGTGGCACAGTGCCTCATGTACCACAAGTGGCACGGTGCCCCAAGTACCACAAGTGGCACTGTGCCCCAAGTACCACAAGTGGCACGGTGCCCCAAGTACCACAAGTGGCACAGTGCCTCAAGTACCACAAGTGGCACGGTGCCTCAAGTACCACAAGTGGCACGGTGCCCCAAGTACCACAAGTGGCACAGTGCCTCAAGTACCACAAGTGGCACAGTGCCCCAAGTACCACAAGTGGCACAGTGCCTCAAGTACCACAAGTGGCACAGTGCCCCAAGTACCACAAGTGGCACAGTGCCCCAAGTACCACGAGTGGCACGGTGCCCCAAGTACCACAAGTGGCACAGTGCCTCAAGTACCACAAGTAGCACGGTGCCTCAGGTACCACAAGTGGCACAGTGCCCCAAGTACCACAAGTGGCACGGTGCCCCAAGTACCACAAGTGGCACAGTGCCTCAAGTACCACAAATGGCACGGTGCCCCAAGTACCACAAGTGGCACAGTGCCCCAAGTACCACAAGTGGCACGGTGCCTCAAGTACCACAAGTGGCACGGTGCCCCAAGTACCACAAGTGGCACAGTGCCTCAAGTACCACAAGTGGCACAGTGCCCCAAGTACCAAAAGTGGCACAGTGCCTCAAGTACCACAAGTGGCACAGTGCCCCAAGTACCAGAAGTGGCACAGTGCCCCAAGTACCACAAGTGGCACGGTGCCCCAAGTACCACAAGTGGCACAGTGCCTCAAGTACCACAAGTAGCACGGTGCCTCAAGTACCACAAGTGGCACAGTGCCCCAAGTACCACAAGTGGCACGGTGCCCCAAGTACCACAAGTGGCACGGTGCCCCAAGTACCACAAGTGGCACGGTGCCCCAAGTACCACAAGTGACACAGTGCCTCAAGTGCCACAAGTGGCACAGTGCCCCAAGTACCACAAGTGGCGCAGTGCCTCAATTACCACAAGTGGCACAGTGCCCCAAGTACCACAAGTGGCACAGTGCCCCAAGTACCACAAGTGGCACGGTGCCCCAAGTACCACAAGTGGCACAGTGCCTCAAGTACCACAAGTGGCACAGTGCCCCAGGTACCACAAGTGGCACAGTGCCTCAAGTACCACAAGTGGCACGGTGCCCCAAGTACCACAAGTGGCACGGTGCCCCAAGTACCACAAGTGGCACAGTGCCTCAAGTACCACAAGTGGCACAGTGCCCCAAGTACCACAAGTGGCACAGTGCCTCAAGTACCACAAGTGGCACAGTGCCCCAAGTACCACAAGTGGCACAGTGCCCCAAGTACCACGAGTGGCACGGTGCCCCAAGTACCACAAGTGGCACAGTGCCTCAAGTACCACAAGTAGCACGGTGCCTCAGGTACCACAAGTGGCACAGTGCCCCAAGTACCACAAGTGGCACGGTGCCCCAAGTACCACAAGTGGCACAGTGCCTCAAGTACCACAAATGGCACGGTGCCCCAAGTACCACAAGTGGCACAGTGCCCCAAGTACCACAAGTGGCACGGTGCCTCAAGTACCACAAGTGGCACGGTGCCCCAAGTACCACAAGTGGCACAGTGCCTCAAGTACCACAAGTGGCACAGTGCCCCAAGTACCAAAAGTGGCACAGTGCCTCAAGTACCACAAGTGGCACAGTGCCCCAAGTACCACAAGTGGCACAGTGCCCCAAGTACCACAAGTGGCACGGTGCCCCAAGTACCACAAGTGGCACAGTGCCTCAAGTACCACAAGTAGCACGGTGCCTCAAGTACCACAAGTGGCACAGTGCCCCAAGTACCACAAGTGGCACGGTGCCCCAAGTACCACAAGTGGCACGGTGCCCCAAGTACCACAAGTGGCACGGTGCCCCAAGTACCACAAGTGACACAGTGCCTCAAGTGCCACAAGTGGCACAGTGCCCCAAGTACCACAAGTGGCGCAGTGCCTCAATTACCACAAGTGGCACAGTGCCCCAAGTACCACAAGTGGCACAGTGCCCCAAGTACCACAAGTGGCACGGTGCCCCAAGAACCACAAGTGGCACAGTGCCTCAAGTACCACAAGTGGCACAGTGCCCCAGGTACCACAAGTGGCACAGTGCCTCAAGTACCACAAGTGGCACGGTGCCCCAAGTACCACAAGTGGCACTGTGCCTCAAGTACCACAAGTGGCACCGTGTCACAAGTACTACAAGTGGCACATTGCCACAAGTACCACAAGTGGCACTGTGCCTCAAGTACCACAAGTGGCAGGGGGCCACAAGTACCACAAGTGGCAGGGGGCCACAAGTACCACAAGTGGCACGGTGCCTCAAGTACCACAAGTGGCACGGTGCCTCAAGTACCACAAGTGGCAGGGTGCCTCAAGTACCACAAGTGGCACTGTGCCTCGAGTACCACAAATGGCACGGTGCCTCAAGTACCAATAGTGGCAGGGGGCCACAAGTACCACAAGTGGCAGGGGGCCACAAGTACCACAAGTGGCAGGGTGCCTCAAGTACCACAAGTGGCACGGTGCCTCAAGTACCACAAGTGGCACGGTGCCTCAAGTACCACAAGTGACACTGTGCCTCAAGGACCACAAGTGGCACTGTGCCTCAAGTACCACAAGTGGCAGGGGGCCACAAGTACCACAAGTGGCAGGGGCCACAAGTACCACA
The DNA here is from genome assembly GCA_030386875.1 of Morinoia aosen. Lineage (NCBI taxonomy): Eukaryota > Metazoa > Arthropoda > Malacostraca > Amphipoda > Talitridae > Morinoia > Morinoia aosen. The sequence goes on from CM059563.1 coordinate 24,656,711, forward strand.
AGTGGCAGGGTGCCTCAAGTACCACAAGTGACACTGTGCCTCAAGTACCAAAAGTGGCACTGTGCCTCAAGTACCACAATTGGCACTGTGCCTCAAGTACCACAAGTGGCACGGTGCCTCAAATACCACAAGTGGCACAGTGCCTCAAGTACCACAAGTGACAGGGTGCCTCAAGTACCACAAGTGGCACAGTGCCTCAAGTACCACAAGTGGCACGGTGCCTCAAGTACCACAAGTGGCAGGGTGCCCCAAGTACCACAAGTGGCACGGTGCCTCAAGTACCACAAGTGGCACTGTGCCTCAAGTACCACAAGTGGCAGGGTGCCTCAAGTACCATAAGTGGCACGGTGCCTCAAGCACCACAAGTGGCACTGTGCCTCAAGTACCACAAGTGGCAGGGTGCCTCAAGTACCACAAGTGGCACAGTGCCTCAATTACCACAAGTGGCACGGTGCCTCAAGTACCACAAGTGGCACTGTGCCTCAAGTACCACAAGTGGCAGGGTGCCTCAAGTACCACAAGTGGCACAGTGCCTCAAGTACCACAAGTGGCACGGTGCCTCAAGTACCACAAGTGGCACGGTGCCTCAAGTACTACAAGTGACACGGTGCCTCAAGTACCACAAGTGGCAGGGTGCCACAAGTACCACAAGTGACACGGTGCCTCAAGTACCACAAGTGGCACTGTGCCTCAAATACCACAAGTGGCCCCGTGCCACAAGTACCACAAGTGGCACGATGCCCCAAGTACCACAAGTGGCACGGTGCCTCAAGTACCACAAGTGGCACAGTGCCTCAAGTACCACAAGTGGCCCAGTGTCACAAGTACCACAAGTGGCACGGTGCCTCAAGTACCACAAGTGGCACGGTGCCTCAAGTACCACAAGTGACACGGTGCCTCAAGTACCACAAGTGGCACGGTGCCCCAAGTACCACAAGTGGCAGGGTGCCCCAAGTACCACAAGTGGCACGGTGCCTCAAGTACCACAAGTGGCACGGTGCCTCAAGTACCACAAGTGACACGGTGCCTCAAGTACCACAAGTGACACGGTGCCTCAAGTACCACAAGTGGCACGGTGCCCCAAGTACCACAAGTGGCCCAGTGTCACAAGTACCACAAGTGGCACAGTGTCACAAGTACCACAAGTGGCACGGTGCCCCAAGTACCACAAGTGGCACGGTGCTCCAAATACCACAAGTGGCACAGTGCCTCAAGTACCACAAGTGGCACGGTGCCACAAGTACCACAAGTGGCACGGTGCCTCAAGTACCACAAGTGGCACGGTGCCTCAAGTACCACAAGTGGCACGGTGCCTCAAGTACCACAAGTGGCACGGTGCCCCAAGTAACACAAGTGACACGGTGCCTCAAGTACCACAAGTGGCACGGTGCCCCAAGTACCACAAGTGGCACAGTGCCTCAAGTACCACAAGTGGCACGGTGCCACAAGTACCACAAGTGGCACGGTGCCTCAAGTACCACAAGTGGCACGGTGCCTCAAGTACCACAAGTGGCACGGTGCCCCAAGTACCACAAGTGACACGGTGCCTCAAGTACCACAAGTGACACGGTGCCTCAAGTACCACAAGTGACACGGTGCCTCAAGTACCACAAGTGGCACGGTGCCTCAAGTACCACAAGTGGCACTGTGCCTCAAGTACCACAAGTGGCACGGTGCCCCAAGTACCACAAGTGGCACTGTGCCTCAAGTACCACAAGTGGCACGGTGCCCCAAGTACCACAAGTAGCACTGTGCCTCAAGTACCACAAGTGGCACGGTGCCTCAAGTACCACAAGTGGCACTGTGCCTCAAGTACCACAAGTGGCACGGTGCCTCAAGTACCACAAGTGGCACTGTGCCTCAAGTACCACAAGTGGCACGGTGCCCCAAGTACCACAAGTGGCACTGTGCCTCAAGTACCACAAGTGACACGGTGCCCCAAGTACCACAAGTGACACGGTGCCTCAAGTACCACAAGTGGCACGGTGCCACAAGTACCACAAGTGGCCCGGTGCCACAAGTACCACAAGTGGCCCAGTGCCACAAGTACCACAAGTGGCGCGGTGCCCCAAGTACCACAAGTGACACGGTGCCACAAGTACCACAAGTGGCACGGTGCCTCAAGTACCACAAGTGGCACTGTGCCTCATGTACCACAAGTGGCACGGTGCCCCAAGTACCACAAGTGGCACTGTGCCTCAAGTACCACAAGTGGCACGGTGCCCCAAGTACCACAAGTGGCACTGTGCCTCAAGTACCACAAGTGGCACTGTGCCCCAAGAATCACAAGTGGCACTGTGCCTCAAGTACCACAAGTGGCACGGTGCCTCAAGTACCACAAGTGGCACGGTGCCTCAAGTACCACAAGTGGCACAGTGTCACAAGTACCACAAGTGGCCCAGTGTCACAAGTACCACAAGTGGCCCAGTGCCACAAGTACCACAAGTGGCCCAGTGTCACAAGTACCACAAGTGGCCCAGTGCCACAAGTACCACAAGTGGCCCAGTGCCACAAGTACCACAAGTGGCCCAGTGTCACAAGTACCACAAGTGGCCTAGTGCCACAAGTACCACAAGTGGCCCAGTGCCACAAGTACCACAAGTGGCCCAGTGTCACAAGTACCACAAGTGGCCCAGTGCCACAAGTACCACAAGTGGCCCAGTGCAACAAGTACCACAAGTGGCCCAGTGCCACAAGTACCACAAGTGGCACAGTGTCACAAGTATCACAAGTGGCCCAGTGCCACAAGTACCACAAGTGGCCCAGTGCCACAAGTACCACAAGTGGCCCAGTGCCACAAGTACCACAAGTGGCACAGTGTCACAAGTACCACAAGTGGCCCAGTGCCACAAGTACCACAAGTGGCCCAGTGCCACAAGTACCACAAGTGGCCCAGTGCCACAAGTACCACAAGTGGCCCAGTGCCGCAAGTACCACAAGTGGCCCAGTGACACATGTACCACAAGTGGCCCAGTGTCACAAGTACCACAAGTGGCCCAGTGCCACAAGTACCACAAGTGGCCCAGTGCCACAAGTACCACAAGTGGCCTAGTGCCACAAGTACCACAAGTGGCACAGTGTCACAAGTACCACAAGTGGCCCAGTGCCACAAGTACCACAAGTGGCCCAGTGCCACAAGTACCACAAGTGGCCCAGTGCCACAAGTACCACAAGTGGCACAGTGCCACAAGTACCACAAGTGGCACAGTGCCACAAGTACCACAAGTGGCCCAGTGCCACAAGTACCACAAGTGGCCTAGTGCCACAAGTACCACAAGTGGCACAGTGCCACAAGTACCACAAGTGGCCCAGTGCCACAAGTACCACAAGTGGCCCAGTGCCACAAGTACCACAAGTGGCACAGTGCCACAAGTACCACAAGTGGCCCAGTGTCACAAGTACCACAAGTGGCCTAGTGCCACAAGTACCACAAGTGGCACAGTGCCACAAGTACCACAAGTGGCACAGTGCCACAAGTACCACAAGTGGCCCAGTGTCACAAGTACCACAAGTGGCCCAGTGCCACAAGTACCACAAGTGGCACTGTGCCTCAAGTACCACAAGTGGCACAGTGCCACAAGTACCACAAGTGGCCCAGTGTCACAAGTACCACAAGTGGCCTAGTGCCACAAGTACCACACGTGGCACAGTGCCACAAGTACCACAAGTGGCACAGTGCCACAAGTACCACAAGTGGCACAGTGTCACAAGTACCACACGTGGCACAGTGCCACAAGTACCACAAGTGGCACAGTGCCACAAGTACCACAAGTGGCACGGTGCCTCAAGTACCACAAGTGGCAGAGTGCCCCAAGTACCACAAGTGGCACGGTGCCTCAAGTACCACAAGTGGCACGGTGCCTCAAGTACCACAAGTGGCACGGTGCCTCAAGTACCACAAGTGGCACGGTGCCTCAAGTACCACAAGTGGCACAGTGTCACAAGTACCACAAGTGGCACAGTGCCACAAGTACCACAAGTGACACAGTGCCATAAGCAAAGTGCCTCGTACCCTCTCATGGTACATACCCACATACATATGACGCCCGCGTATGGTGCCCATATCCATATATGGCACAAATACACGCATTTTCCTGAAAATTCGCTATTTTCAACAGATATTTGCATTCTAATACTTCATACTCCACTGTTCCCAAAAAAATTAATTAATGAGAGAAATTAATGAGAAATTAATGAGAACAATGTTCGGCTTCCGTAGATTTTGAGTCGCTTCTTTAAGGAATGAGTTGTGAACTCCAAACAAGTTTTGTTGATGACTTTTTTCTAAAACATTAATAAATAAACGTTATAACAGCAATACTATCTTATCATGGTTATTCATTTATTATTATTCATTTTTTTATTGGGTATTTGAAATAGAAGTAATTTTTTTTCAAAGCGAAGGGAAAGCTTAATTAAGTAATAACACCTGTTTGATTACTAACACTTGTTTCACTTCATGTAAATGTCAAATATTTATTTATTTATTATTTTTTTCGGTATTCGAAATGAAAGTAATTTTATTTCAAAACGAAGGGAAAACTTATTTAAGTAATCATGTCCGTTCAATTACTAATACATGTTTCATTTTAGGCAAATACAAAGTACACGTAGAAAGTTGCGCAATCTACACTGAACAGCGCAATCGCAATCTAGATACCGGGTACTGAGTGCTTACACGCGTATCATTCAACAAATATGAAGCCCTCAATGAGTGCATTCATCATCTATCATAAACATTGTAAATCATTCGGTTAGTGCGCACGTCATCATTCACCATACATCGCAGTTAATTACCAGACGAATGCATGCCTCACCACTCACCCACACACAATACAGTATTCAACAAGAGCATGTTTCACCATCCACCACACACAATACATCACAAGAGCACCACACACACACACACCACACACCCACACACCATACACACACCACACACACACCACGCACATACACAGCACACACACCACACACACACCACACACATCACACACACACACACCACACATACACCACACACACCACACACACACACCACTCGAACCACACACACCACACACACACCACACACACCACTCGCACCACACACCACACACACACCACACACACCACGCACACACCACACACACCACGCACACACCACACACAACACACACAGCACACGCGCACCACACACACCACACACATCACACACACACACCACACATACACCCCACACACACCACACACACACACACACACACAACTCGCACCACCCATGTTCAAATCTCCCTCGCTACCAAAAAAAGCCACAAAGTTTGTTCCCTTGCTACATTTCGGTCTCCCTTGTGACGTGGCAACCATTTGCGGCTCCCTTGCTGCACGTGTGCGGTATCCAAGGCTCCACTGCTACCCGAAGGACTCCGCGGTTACCAGTTTTGCTAAATTCATTCCAGGGCCCACAATCTGCTCCCTTGCTACCTCAGTGTGTGTTTTAAAAAAATACAAGAAACGGAGTCGGATTCCACCCCGTTCGGTCGGACTCGACTCCAAAGGGTCGTAATCGACTCTGACAGGTTCTCTTCGATTCAGATGAGTTAGACTCGACTCAGAAAAGTCTTTTTCGACTCAGCTGAATCTTTTCCGACTCAGCTGAGTATTTTCCGACTCAAACAAGACTTTGCCGATTCAGTAGGTCGAGACGCAAACTCAGAGGAGTCAGACACTCGACTTTGAAGAGTTGGACGAGACTCAGATAAGTTAGAATTGACTCGGAAGACAGAATCTCACACACCTTATAACTGCCATTCTCTGGCTCCCTTGCTACGTCAGTGCGTGTTTTAAAAAATTGCTATTACTGGAGTCGGACTCGACTCGGGCGAGTCGGACTCGACTCGGGCGAGTCGGACTCGACTCGGGCGAGTCGGACTCGACTCGGGCGAGTCGGACTCGACTCGGGCGAGTCGGACTCGACTCGGGCGAGTCGGACTCGACTCGGGCGAGTCGGACTCGACTCGGGCGAGTCGGACTCGACTCGGGCGAGTCGGACTCGACTCGGGCGAGTCGGACTCGACTCGGGCGAGTCGGACTCGACTCGGGCGAGTCGGACTCGACTCGGGCGAGTCGGACCCGACTCGGGCGAGTCGGACCCGACTCGGGCGAGTCGGACCCGACTCGGGCGAGTCGGACCCGACTCGGGCGAGTCGGACTCGACTCGGGCGAGTCGGACTCGACTCGGGCGAGTCGGACTCGACTCGGGCGAGTCGGACCCGACTCGGGCGAGTCGGACTCGACTCGGGCGAGTCGGACTCGACTCGGGCGAGTCGGACTCGACTCGGGCGAGTCGGACCCGACTCGGGCGAGTCGGACCCGACTCGGGCGAGTCGGACCCGACTCGGGCGAGTCGGACCCGACTCGGGCGAGTCGGACCCGACTCGGGCGAGTCGGACTCGACTCAGACGAGTCGAGGTTGACTCAGACGAGTCGAGGTTGACTCGTCAGAGTCGAGGTTGACTCGTCAGAGTCGAGGTTGACTCGTCAGAGTCGAGGTTGACTCGTCAGAGTCGAGGTGGACTAGAGTCTGACTCAAAAGAGTGCAGCAATTAACTCCTAAAAAGTGAAGACGAAAAAATAAAATTTAATACTTAAAACAAATTTCCCACACTGAACTGAAGAGGGATAAATCATATTTCATACTAAAAAGATATATCCCACAATAAACTGAAAAAAATATTCTAAAATCCATTCTTAAAACAAATATTACACACTAAACTGAAGAAAAATAAACTAAATGCCATGCTCATTACAAATTTCCTATACTAAAATGATGAGATAAACACTGAACTTCATAATCAAAACAAATCTCACATTTAACTGAAGAAGAATAAATAAAATTCCATACTAAAAAGATATATCACACACTAAATTGATGAAAAATAAACTAAATTCCATATTTAAAACAAATTTATCACACTTAACTGGAGAAAAATGAACTATATTCCATGCTGAAAACAAATATCCCACACTTTACAGACTGGGAGTATTGCGACCAACACGTAGGAAGTGGACGTAAAATTTACGAGTGCCAAAAATCAAAGCATGACCCCAGTCACAAGTAAAATTGTCCAGGTAATATCTTTTGTCTTAAATATACTGTAAAATTCATGCTTGTTTGTGCTATTTTAATTCTAAACTAAATTTTTGGAAAAATTTCAGAACACAAAAATGAATTGTCAAATTTTTGTAGCATGCATGATATTAATTACAACAAAATGAACAACTTCTCATCTATGCACTTTCTGTCACAAATAAGTATTTAACAAGTTAGAGCTGTAAATAACTTTAATTTAACACAACAGGTGAATTTTCACATGAACACCAAAGAGTTTTTCAAATTTTTGTTGCCTGCATAATGTTAATTAAAACGAAATAAATAACTTTTCTTCTATGCACTTTCCGCCGCAAATGAGTATTTACCGAGTTACAGCTGTAAATAACTTTAATTGAACAACCGGTAAATTTTCAGAGGAATGACAAAGAGTTTTTCAAATTTTTGTTGCCTGCATAAGGTTAATTACAACAAAATAAACAACTTTTCTTCTATGCACTTTCCGCCGCAAATGAGTATTTACCGAGTTACAGCTGTAAATAACTTTATTTGAACACAACTGGTAAATTTTCAGAAGAATGACAAAGAGTTTTTTAAATTTTTGTTGCCTGCATAAGGTTTATTACAACAAAATAAACAACTTTTCTTCCATACACTTTCTGCCGCAAATGAGTATTTACCGAGTTACAGCTGTAAATAACTTGAATTGAACAACCGGTAAATTTTCAGAGGAATGACAAAGAGTTTTTCAAATTTTTGTTGCCTGCATAAGGTTAATTGCAACAAAATAAACAACTTTTCTTCTATGCACTTTCTGCCGCAAATGAGTATTTACCGAGTTAGAGCTGTAAATAACTTGAATTGAACAACCGGTAAATTTTCAGAGGAATGACAAAGAGTTTTTCAAATTTTTGTTGCCTGCATAAGGTTTATTACAACAAAATAAACAACTTTTCTTCCATACACTTTCTGCCGCAAATGAGTATTTACCGAGTTAGAGCTGTAAATAACTTGAATTGAACAACCGGTAAATTTTCAGAGGAATGACAAAGAGTTTTTCAAATTTTTGTTGCCTGCATAAGGTTTATTACAACAAAATAAACAACTTTTCTTCCATACACTTTCTGCCGCAAATGAGTATTTACCGAGTTACAGCTGTAAATAACTTGAATTGAACAACCGGTAAATTTTCAGAAGAATGACAAAGAGTTTTTTAAATTTTTGTTGCCTGCATAAGGTTTATTACAACAAAATAAACAACTTTTCTTCCATACACTTTCTGCCGCAAATGAGTATTTACCGAGTTACAGCTGTAAATAACTTGAATTGAACAACCGGTAAATTTTCAGAGGAATGACAAAGAGTTTTTCAAATTTTTGTTGCCTGCATAAGGTTAATTACAACAAAATAAACAACTTTTCTTCTATGCACTTTCCGCCGCAAATGAGTATTTACCGAGTTACAGCTGTAAATAACTTAAATTGAACACAACTGGTAAATTTTCAGAAGAATGACAAAGAGTTTTTTAAATTTTTGTTGCCTGCATAAGGTTAATTGCAACAAAATAAACAACTTTTCTTCTATGCACTTTCTGCCGCAAATGAGTATTTACCGAGTTAGAGCTGTAAATAACTTAAATTGAACACAACAGGTGAATTTTCACATGAACACCAAAGAGTTTTTCAAGTTTTTGTTGCCTGCATAATGTTAATTAAAACGAAATAAATAACTTTTCTTCTATGCACTTTCCGCCGCAAATGAGTATTTACCGAGTTACAGCTGTAAATAACTTTAATTGAACACAACTGGTAAATTTTCAGAAGAATGACAAAGAGTTTTTTAAATTTTTGTTGCCTGCATAAGGTTAATTACAACAAAATAAACAACTTTTCTTCCATACACTTTCTGCCGCAAATGAGTATTTACCGAGTTACAGCTGTAAATAACTTGAATTGAACAACCGGTAAATTTTCAGAAGAATGACAAAGAGTTTTTCAAATTTTTGTTGCCTGCATAAGGTTAATTGCAACAAAATAAACAACTTTTCATCCATGCACTTTCCAGCGCAATTGATTATTTAACGAGTTACAGCTGTAACTAACTTGAAGCTAGCACAACAGGTAAATTTTCACAAGAACATCAAAGAGTTTAAATTTTTGTTACCTGCCTAATGATAATTACAACAAAATGAACAACTTTTCTTGTATGCACTTTCCGTCGTAAATGAGTATTTTATGGGTTTAATCTAGATGAAGTCAGTTTAAATAAATTGCTAGGTTCATTTAAATAAAAACCCTTATGTTAGCAAATTTTTTCTCATGTTATGAAACGCCTGCTAAAAACTTTCACTGCCAATAAAATAACTAGCTAGAGCTGTTTTATTATTCTAAGCATAGAAATAAAATATTTTCATCTGCGGGTGGGAATGAAAACACTGCATTTACATTAGCTATCACTATGTTCACAAAATGTTAACGGTTCTATGGCTAATAAATTCATGAATCTTCGTCATTTTCTGGCAAGAATTCACTGTAGATATGTATTTAAACCAATTTTCAGACTTGAACGCACTCGATCTCTTATACATAACGCAAAAACTGTCATCTGCTAATCGAAACACTCATTCAAGAAATTACTACCTTAAATAAGGTAACTACACAAAAACAAATCTTTTAAACGAACCTAGATCACACCGACAGCTGAACGACTAAGTCGAAATTATCCCCAGATTGCTTGTTTACATCTAGCTGTTACCCTGAAGTTAGCGAAATTAAGGATAAGTACGATTTTATTTCGATTAACGGTCAACGAAAATTGAAATTTTTCCTGAAGTTTTACCCTACAAAAAAATAATATTTACTTCATCACACATATTTTTTAAAAGCCGAATTAGATAGAAAAAAACCTGTAATCCACCATAATAAATCAAGAAATGAACTTTGTGAAAGTTTGAACGCAAACCATTACGGAATAAAATTTTTAAATAAAAGTTTCATTTTTCTTTATAGCTGGAAAAGGTATTATATATAATTTTTATGACTCTAAAAGATGAAAATATTCAAATAAATACAACAAATATAGATATTAAGTAATTAGGTTGCCTTGAAATGCTTGAACAAACGAAAATAACGCCATGTTGCTGCGTCTGTTTGAAGAAATCCATATATCTTTGACAAATGGAAACTTTCAACGTTCAAACTTTTACAAAACATGTCTTGTAGATCAAGGAACAACCATTCAAAATTTCATTGGAATCTTTTTCGTTTGAAAAAAATACGAGACCAAAAACACGTTAATTACACATAATGGAATTAAAAACAAACGAAAAAGAATTATGAAACCATCCGCACTTCAAAAGATGACCAATTGCACAGGCTATCTATTTCACATAGTTTAAACTAGATAAGAATTCGTTATATATCATTTTTTTACGAATTAATGCTGTAGCAGCGGAGCGAGTGTCACTCCGTGGCTGCAAATTGGAAAAATTTCAATCGCGAATATCTCGAAAAAAAAAATTTTTTAAATGCTAAAAATTTTACAGCACACTACCATCAAGCTACCATTACTTCTTACCAAATATCAAAAATCTAAAAAATAAACTTTTGCAGTTATTGAAAAATGCATGCGAAGCGAGATCAATCTGTGCGTTCTAATTAGCGCGAAAGGTTTAAGAGTATTAGTAGAGTTACAGTACGGTCTTCTTCTCCCAAATTTCACACACATTGCTTAGGTCGCACACATAGGCCTAAAAAGTTATTTCGAAGGAAAATGGAGGGGCACACGTCTGTAGGCCTATTCCTGAGGCAAAAATAGGCCTTTTAGGGCATGTGACGCCTATGCGTCTCCCTTGCTACCTCAGGCCGTGTTTTAAAAAAATAACAGGAAAACCTGAAGTGTTAAAATTCCCAAAGTTCACTAACGTGTTCTACGGACTGCTAAAAATAATAGAAAAATTTTTTTTTCGAATTTTAGGTGAATTTATATTTTTTACGATTTTTCAATTTTTTTGTAGCAAGGGAGATCCTTTTATGAATTTAGGCACACACACACACCACACACAACACACACCACACACAGCACACACCACACACACACACACACACACCACACACAACACACACCACACACAGCACACACCACACACCCACACACACAGCACACACCACACACACAACACACACAGCACACACACACAGCTGCCAACACACTTGGCACAGCACCGCCATGACGCACCCTGCCCGCACTCTCCCCTGGTGCGGATCGTAGCGAGAAATGCCTTGAACTCCTTTCAGAGTACCTGTGCGACAATCAATCCTGCATTTTTAGCCTTTAACAGTATATAGAAAATGAAGGATTGACCGCTGCGTTTTGTTCAATCCTCTGTTGACGCTCTATTCAGGATTGACTGTATTCAATCCTGATTTTTTAGGCTTTAACCGTTTTTGGAAAATGCAGGATTGACTGCGGCGTTTTATTCAATCCTCTGTTGATACTATATTCAATCCTGCATATTTAGGCTAGAAAGCTTTTCCGAAAATGCAGGATTGATTGCCGCCCCCTGTCGGCAGTCAATCCTGACTTTTTAGGGTTCAACTGCATTCAGAAAATGCAAGGTTGACTGCCGCGCCCTGTCGGCAGTCAATCCTGACTTTTTAGGGTTCAACTGCATTCAGAAAATGCAGGGTTGACTGCCGCGCCCTGTCGGCAGTCAATCCTGACTTTTTAGGGTTCAACTGCATTCAGAAAATGCAAGGTTGACTGCCGCGCCCTGTCGGCAGTCAATCCTGACTTTTTAGGGTTCAACTGCATTCAGAAAATGCAGGATTGATTGCCGCGCCCTGTCGGCAGTCAATCCTGACTTTTCAGGGTTCAACTGCATTCAGAAAATGCAAGGTTGACTGCCGCGCCCTGTCGGCAGTCAATCCTGACTTTTTAGGGTTCAACTGCATCCAGAAAATGCAGGGTTGACTGCCGCCCACTATCGGCAGTCAATCCTGACTTTTTAGGGTTCAACTGCATTCAGAAAATGCAGGGTTGACTGCCGCGCCCTGTCGGCAGTCAATATTGACTTTTTTAGGGTTCAACTGCATTCAGAAAATGCAAGGTTGACTGCCGCGCCCTGTCGGCAGTCAATATTGACTTTTTTAGGGTTCAACTGCATTCAAAAAATGCAAGGTTGACTGCCGCGCCCTGTCGGCAGTCAATATTTACTTTTTTAGGGTTCAACTGCATTCAGAAAATGCAAGGTTGACTGCCGCGCCCAGTCGGCAGTCAATCCTGACTTTTTTGGGTTCAACTGCATTCAGAAAATGCAGGGTTGACTGCCGCGCCCTGTCGGCAGTCAATATTGACTTTTTTAGGGTTCAACGGCATTCAGAAAATGCAAGGTTGACTGCCGCGCCCTGTCGGCAGTCAATCCTGACTTTTTAGGGTTCAACTGCATTCAGAAAATGCAAGGTTGACTGCCGCGCCCTGTCGGCAGTCAATCCTACCTTTTTCGGGTTCAACTGCGTTCAGAAAATGCAGGGTTGATTGCCGCACCCTGTCGGCAGTCAATCCTGACTTTTTAGGGTTCAACTGCATTCAGAAAATGCAGGGTTGACTGCCGCGCCCTGTCGGCAGTCAATCCTGACTTTTTAGGGTTCAACTGCATTCAGAAAATGCAAGGTTGACTGCCGCGCCCTGTCGGCAGTCAATCCTACTTTTTTCGGGTTCAACTGCATTCAGAAAATGCAGGGTTGATTGCCGCCCCCTGTCGGCAGTCAATCCTGACTTTTTAGGGTTCAACTGCATTCAGAAAATGCAGGGTTGATTGCCGCACCCTGTCGGCAGTCTATCCTGACTTTTTAGGGTTCAACTGCATTCAGAAAATGCAGGGTTGACTGCCGCGCCCTGTCGACAGTCAATATTGACTCTTTAGGGTTCAACTGCATTCAGAAAATGCAAGGTTGACTGCCGCACCCTGTCGGCAGTCAATCCTGACTTTTTAGGGTTCAACTGCATTCAGAAAATGCAAGGTTGACTGCCGCGCCCTGTCGGCAGTCATTCCTGAATTTCAATCCTGACTTTTTAGGGTTCAACAGCATTCAGAAAATGCAGAGTTGACTGCCGTACCCTGTGGTTGTTAACGATGAAAAGTTGGCGCGTCGGTTGCTGTGTTGTGACACATTAAGTTATGCCCTGAAGGTGCTGTTAGTGTCGCTTTCTACACGGCATTTTTAGCTGGCATTTTCAGCTGGCATTTTCAGCGGGCATTTTCAGCTGGCATTTTCAGCGGGCATTTTCAGCTGGCATTTTCAGCCGGCATTTTTAGGTGGCATTTTCAGCTGGAATTTCCAGGTGGCATTTTCAGCTGGCATTTTCAGCTGGCACTTTCAGCTGGCATTTTAGCTGGCATTTTCAGCTGGCATTTTCAGCTGGCATTTCCAGGTGGCATTTTCAGCTGGCATTTTCAGCTGGCACTTTCAGCTGGCATTTTTAGCTGGCATTTTCAGCTGGCATTTCCAGGTGAAATTTTCAGCTGGCATTTTCAGCTGGCATTTTCAGCTGGCATTTTCAGCCGGCATTTTTAGGTGGCATTTTTAGCTGGCATTTTCAGCTGGCATTTTCAGCTGGCATTTCCAGGTGACATTTTCAGCTGGCATTTTCAGCTGGCATTTTCAGCTGGCATTTTCAGCCGGCATTTTTAGGTGGCATTTTCAATCGGCATTTTCAGCAGGCATTTTTAGTGGGCATTTTCAGCAGGCAATTTTAGTGGTGGCATTTTCAGTCGGCATTTTCAGCAGGCATTTTTAAGGTCTGATCGCAACCGAACGTGAGGAATATAGTTCAATGTTCCGAACAAGACAGATATAAATGACTACGTAATTAGAACATGGTATTCTGATGCTAGAGAGATCCGAATTTTTTAAAAGTTCAGAAAGGCTTTGTTGAATATCATGGGATGTTGAAATATGTTCATTGAGTTTTCAATAACTAGGAAATATGAAACCAGTTATTTAGATACCGGTGTTTATTTTATAAATACAAATGATGTGAGTATTCCACAAGTCACGCACTATTCCCGCTCTATTCACGCTATTTTTACGCTCTGTTAACGCTCTATTCACGTTCCATTCACGCTCTATTTACAATCCATTCACTCACTATTCACGCTCTGTTCACGCTCTATTGGCGCACCAATAACTCTCTATTTTTGCTAATATTTCTAATAAAATTAATTTCAAAATTTCAGTGACGGGTACAACTAATTTTAAACTTGCCCACTAAATAATGATATGTGATAAAAAATAGATACAAAACCGTAAAATTCAAACGATGCTCGGACGTACGCGAGGGCGGCCTGATCATGCGAGTTAAGTGATGCTGGATTTTTCGCTTCACTTTCTGTGTGAAATAGTTTTAGAAAAAAAATTGCTGATATTTTTTTCACGAGCAACTGGTCGTAATATATATATGAGTAATTATGTGTTCATCTTATCAAATGTTTTTGTGTGTGTTTTGATTTGATGATTCATGCTCCAAACTTTTATTATACGATCAAAAAGTCTCACCAACGAGCAAAGTAGAGGCAGAAAAGTTTTTTTTCGACGAATTTATATTTCACGAGCAATTGATGGTAATTTATACGAGTAATTATGTATTCATCTCATCAATTATTTGGGCGTATTTCAATTTAAGGATTCATGCTCCAAACTATTATTCCATGATGAAAAATTCTGACCAACAAGCAAAGTAAACGGAAAATAAAATTGTGAGTTTTGCCTCACACATGACGTCGCGCCACCTCACAGGCGCGTCTATTCTCCCAACGCAGTCGTCAGTTAAATGACGCACCTCACAATTTTTTATCGTAGACGCTTTGTGATAATATATGAGGCTGTACGTTACTGTCAGCTGAGGCATCGACGGCAGACAGCCGATGATAGAAATGTTGCTGATGATAGAAATGTTGCTGATGATAAAAATGTTGCTGATGATAGAAATGTTGCTGATGATAGAAATGTTGCTGAAGATAGAAATGTTGCTGAAGATAGAAATATTGCTGAAGATAGAAATGTTGCTGAAGATAGAAATATTGCTGAAGATAGAAATGTTGCTGAAGATAGAAATATTGCTGAAGATAGAAATGTTGCTGAAGATAGAAATATTGCTGAAGATAGAAATGTTGCTGAAGATAGAAATGTTGCTGAAGACAGAAATGCTGCTGAAGACAGAAATGCTGCTGAAGATAGAAATGTTGCTGAAGATAGAAATATTGCTGAAGATAGAAATGTTGCTGAAGGTAGAAATATTGCTGAAGATAGAAATGTTGCTGAAGATAGAAATGTTGCTGAAGATAGAAATATTGCTGAAGATAGAAATGTTGCTGAAGATAGAAATATTGCTGAAGATAGAAATGTTGCTGAAGATAGAAATGTTGCTGAAGACAGAAATGTTGCTGAAGACAGAAATGCTGCTGAAGATAGAAATGTTGCTGAAGATAGAAATGTTGCTGAAGATAGAAATGTTGCTGAAGGTAGAAATATTGCTGAAGATAGAAATATTGCTGAAGATAGAAATGTTGCTGAAGACAGAAATGTTGCTGAAGATAGAAATGTTGCTGAAGGAAGAAATATTGCTGAAGATAGAAATGCTGCTGAAGATAGAAATGTTGCTGAAGACAGAAATGTTGCTGAAGATAGAAATGTTGCTGAAGATAGAAATATTGCTGAAGATAGAAATGTTGCTGAAGATAGAAATGCTGCTGAAGATAGAAATGTTGCTGAAGATAGAAATGTTGCTGAAGACAGAAATGTTGCTGAAGACAGAAATGCTGCTGAAGACAGAAATGTTGCTGAAGATAGAAATGTTGCTGAAGACAGAAATGCTGCTGAAGACAGAAATGCTGCTGAAGATAGAAATGTTGCTGAAGACAGAAATGTTGCTGAAGACAGAAATGCTGCTGAAGGTAGAAATATTGCTGAAGATAGAAATGCTGCTGAAGATAGAAATGTTGCTGAAGACAGAAATGTTGCTGAAGATAGAAATGTTGCTGAAGATAGAAATATTGCTGAAGATAGAAATGTTGCTGAAGATAGAAATGCTGCTGAAGATAGAAATGTTGCTGAAGATAGAAATGTTGCTGAAGACAGAAATGTTGCTGAAGACAGAAATGCTGCTGAAGACAGAAATGTTGCTGAAGATAGAAATGTTGCTGAAGACAGAAATGCTGCTGAAGACAGAAATGCTGCTGAAGATAGAAATGTTGCTGAAGACAGAAATGTTGCTGAAGACAGAAATGCTGCTGAAGACAGAAATGTTGCTGAAGATAGAAATGTTGCTGAAGACAGAAATGTTGCTGAAGACAGAAATGCTGCTGAAGATAGAAATGTTGCTGAAGATAGAAATGTTGCTGAAGACAGAAATGTTGCTGAAGACAGAAATGCTGCTGAAGACAGAAATGTTGCTGAAGACAGAAATGCTTCTGAAGACAGAAATGTTGCTGAAGACAGAAATGCTGCTGAAGATAGAAATGTTGCTGAAGACAGAAATGCTGCTGAAGATAGAAATGCTGCTGAAGACAGAAATGCTGCTGAAGATAGAAATGCTGCTGAAGATAGAAATGTTGCTGAAGATAGAAATGTTGCTGAAGACAGAAATGCTGCTGAAGACAGAAATGCTGCTGAAGATAGAAATGTTGCTGAAGACAGAAATGCTGCTGAAGATAGAAATGCTGCTGAAGATAGAAATGTTGCTGAAGATAGAAATGTTGCTGAAGACAGAAATGTTGCTGAAGACAGAAATGCTGCTGAAGACAGAAATGTTGCTGAAGACAGAAATGCTGCTGAAGACAGAAATGTTGCTGAAGACAGAAATGCTGCTGAAGATAGAAATGTTGCTGAAGACAGAAATGCTGCTGAAGACAGAAATGTTGCTGAAGACAGAAATGCTGCTGAAGACAGAAATGTTGCTGAAGACAGAAATGCTGCTGAAGATAGAAATGTTGCTGAAGACAGAAATGTTGCTGAAGACAGAAATGTTGCTGAAGACAGAAATGCTGCTGAAGACAGAAATGTTGCTGAAGACAGAAATGCTGCTGAAGACAGAAATGTTGCTGAAGACAGAAATGCTGCTGAAGATAGAAATGCTGCTGAAGATAGAAATGTTGCTGAAGATAAAAATGTTGCTGAAGACAGAAATGTTGCTGAAGATAGAAATGTTGCTGAAGACAGAAATGCTGCTGAAGATAGAAATGCTGCTGAAGATAGAAATGTTGCTGAAGATAGAAATGTTGCTGAAGACAGAAATGTTGCTGAAGACAGAAATGCTGCTGAAGATAGAAATGCTGCTGAAGATAGAAATGTTGCTGAAGATAGAAATGTTGCTGAAGACAGAAATGTTGCTGAAGACAGAAATGCTGCTGAAGATAGAAATGCTGCTGAAGATAGAAATGTTGCTGAAGATAGAAATGTTGCTGAAGACAGAAATGCTGCTGAAGATAGAAATGTTGCTGAAGACAGAAATGCTGCTGAAGATAGAAATGCTGCTGAAGATAGAAATGTTGCTGAAGATAGAAATGTTGCTGAAGACAGAAATGTTGCTGAAGACAGAAATGCTGCTGAAGACAGAAATGTTGCTGAAGACAGAAATGCTGCTGAAGACAGAAATGTTGCTGAAGACAGAAATGCTGCTGAAGATAGAAATGTTGCTGAAGACAGAAATGCTGCTGAAGACAGAAATGTTGCTGAAGACAGAAATGCTGCTGAAGATAGAAATGCTGCTGAAGATAGAAATGTTGCTGAAGATAGAAATGTTGCTGAAGACAGAAATGTTGCTGAAGATAGAAATGTTGCTGAAGACAGAAATGCTGCTGAAGATAGAAATGCTGCTGAAGATAGGAATGTTGCTGAAGATAGAAATGTTGCTGAAGACAGAAATGTTGCTGAAGACAGAAATGCTGCTGAAGATAGAAATGCTGCTGAAGATAGAAATGTTGCTGAAGATAGAAATGTTGCTGAAGACAGAAATGTTGCTGAAGACAGAAATGCTGCTGAAGATAGAAATGCTGCTGAAGATAGAAATGTTGCTGAAGATAGAAATGTTGCTGAAGACAGAAATGCTGCTGAAGATAGAAATGTTGCTGAAGACAGAAATGCTGCTGAAGACAGAAATATTGCTGAAGATAGAAATGTTGCTGAAGGTAGAAATATTGCTGAAGATAGAAATGTTGCTGAAGATAGAAATGTTGCTGAAGATAGAAATATTGCTGAAGATAGAAATGTTGCTGAAGATAGAAATATTGCTGAAGATAGAAATGTTGCTGAAGATAGAAATGTTGCTGAAGACAGAAATGTTGCTGAAGACAGAAATGCTGCTGAAGATAGAAATGTTGCTGAAGATAGAAATGTTGCTGAAGATAGAAATGTTGCTGAAGGTAGAAATATTGCTGAAGATAGAAATATTGCTGAAGATAGAAATGTTGCTGAAGACAGAAATGTTGCTGAAGATAGAAATGTTGCTGAAGGAAGAAATATTGCTGAAGATAGAAATGCTGCTGAAGATAGAAATGTTGCTGAAGACAGAAATGTTGCTGAAGATAGAAATGTTGCTGAAGATAGAAATATTGCTGAAGATAGAAATGTTGCTGAAGATAGAAATGCTGCTGAAGATAGAAATGTTGCTGAAGATAGAAATGTTGCTGAAGACAGAAATGTTGCTGAAGACAGAAATGCTGCTGAAGACAGAAATGTTGCTGAAGATAGAAATGTTGCTGAAGACAGAAATGCTGCTGAAGACAGAAATGCTGCTGAAGATAGAAATGTTGCTGAAGACAGAAATGTTGCTGAAGACAGAAATGCTGCTGAAGGTAGAAATATTGCTGAAGATAGAAATGCTGCTGAAGATAGAAATGTTGCTGAAGACAGAAATGTTGCTGAAGATAGAAATGTTGCTGAAGATAGAAATATTGCTGAAGATAGAAATGTTGCTGAAGATAGAAATGCTGCTGAAGATAGAAATGTTGCTGAAGATAGAAATGTTGCTGAAGACAGAAATGTTGCTGAAGACAGAAATGCTGCTGAAGACAGAAATGTTGCTGAAGATAGAAATGTTGCTGAAGACAGAAATGCTGCTGAAGACAGAAATGCTGCTGAAGATAGAAATGTTGCTGAAGACAGAAATGTTGCTGAAGACAGAAATGCTGCTGAAGACAGAAATGTTGCTGAAGATAGAAATGTTGCTGAAGACAGAAATGTTGCTGAAGACAGAAATGCTGCTGAAGATAGAAATGTTGCTGAAGATAGAAATGTTGCTGAAGACAGAAATGTTGCTGAAGACAGAAATGCTGCTGAAGACAGAAATGTTGCTGAAGACAGAAATGCTTCTGAAGACAGAAATGTTGCTGAAGACAGAAATGCTGCTGAAGATAGAAATGTTGCTGAAGACAGAAATGCTGCTGAAGATAGAAATGCTGCTGAAGACAGAAATGCTGCTGAAGATAGAAATGCTGCTGAAGATAGAAATGTTGCTGAAGATAGAAATGTTGCTGAAGACAGAAATGCTGCTGAAGACAGAAATGCTGCTGAAGATAGAAATGTTGCTGAAGACAGAAATGCTGCTGAAGATAGAAATGCTGCTGAAGATAGAAATGTTGCTGAAGATAGAAATGTTGCTGAAGACAGAAATGTTGCTGAAGACAGAAATGCTGCTGAAGACAGAAATGTTGCTGAAGACAGAAATGCTGCTGAAGACAGAAATGTTGCTGAAGACAGAAATGCTGCTGAAGATAGAAATGTTGCTGAAGACAGAAATGCTGCTGAAGACAGAAATGTTGCTGAAGACAGAAATGCTGCTGAAGACAGAAATGTTGCTGAAGACAGAAATGCTGCTGAAGATAGAAATGTTGCTGAAGACAGAAATGTTGCTGAAGACAGAAATGTTGCTGAAGACAGAAATGCTGCTGAAGACAGAAATGTTGCTGAAGACAGAAATGCTGCTGAAGACAGAAATGTTGCTGAAGACAGAAATGCTGCTGAAGATAGAAATGCTGCTGAAGATAGAAATGTTGCTGAAGATAGAAATGTTGCTGAAGACAGAAATGTTGCTGAAGATAGAAATGTTGCTGAAGACAGAAATGCTGCTGAAGATAGAAATGCTGCTGAAGATAGAAATGTTGCTGAAGATAGAAATGTTGCTGAAGACAGAAATGTTGCTGAAGACAGAAATGCTGCTGAAGATAGAAATGCTGCTGAAGATAGAAATGTTGCTGAAGATAGAAATGTTGCTGAAGACAGAAATGTTGCTGAAGACAGAAATGCTGCTGAAGATAGAAATGCTGCTGAAGATAGAAATGTTGCTGAAGATAGAAATGTTGCTGAAGACAGAAATGCTGCTGAAGATAGAAATGTTGCTGAAGACAGAAATGCTGCTGAAGATAGAAATGCTGCTGAAGATAGAAATGTTGCTGAAGATAGAAATGTTGCTGAAGACAGAAATGTTGCTGAAGACAGAAATGCTGCTGAAGACAGAAATGTTGCTGAAGACAGAAATGCTGCTGAAGACAGAAATGTTGCTGAAGACAGAAATGCTGCTGAAGATAGAAATGTTGCTGAAGACAGAAATGCTGCTGAAGACAGAAATGTTGCTGAAGACAGAAATGCTGCTGAAGACAGAAATTTTGCTGAAGACAGAAATGCTGCTGAAGATAGAAATGTTGCTGAAGATAGAAGATCACTCACATGGGGGAAAAGGACGGAAAGATCACTCACATGGGGATGAGAGAAAGATCACTCACATGGGGATGAGAGAAAGATCACTTACATGGGGATGAGAGAAAGAAAGATCACTCACATGGGGATGAGAGAAAGAAAGATCACTCACATGGGGATGAGAGAAAGAAAGATCACTCACATGGGGATGAGAGAAAGAAAGATCACTCACATGGGGATGAGAGAAAGAAAGATCACTCACATGGGGATGAGAGAAAGAAAGATCACTCACATGGGGATGAGAGAAAGAAAGATCACTTACATGGCAGAAAAAAGAGAGAAAAAAAGGGTGTTAGCATTGTTTATTACAGTGTAAAATGGACAGACAAAAAAATTTCCTCACGTTTTTTTTGTCCTTAATCCCGTATTGGTAGTGAAATTTTATTACCATTTCTTCTATCCATTATTTGTGATGGTGACAAATGTTGATATTGTGTTGGTATTCGTGTCGGTGATAAATGTAGGTATTGAATGAGACCAAAACAGAGCTTTTAATTGAAACTATTATTTTTGCGTTGCTCTCTAAAACAACTTTAAAACCGGCAAGCAAAATTGCATAAAGTTTGTATTGCCTGACCTGCTATTGAGTCGCAAAACGTACGAAACGTAAAATGCCCACTTATGTTAAATTTTAAAAGTGAAGTAAAATTAAAAATTTCAATTTTAAAAGTACGGTTTCTTTTATACCACATGACCTATAATGTGCGCATCTTTTACATGACGTGACTCTTAATATATGCATAAAATATAATCGTTCGAATCAAATAACCCATAACAGGTACATAAGATAAGCATCTTTTGCACATATGACGTGACACAAATATGAAATAAACATCTTTCGTTGCACCATATGACCCATAATATATGCATATGCAAAACCTGGCCAGTCTCCAACACTTGTAAGAATATCCGAATGGGAACGAATAAATAATCTATATTTAGGCAGGCGGGTTACAGAGTTCGTACGTACAAGCGTACGATAATTCAACTTTGGACCGTTCAGGATAGCACGAGCGGCAGCGCAAAATAAATTAATACTAGTCCACCCCCTTTACCCCAAATAAGAAAGAAGGTGAAATGAAAGAAAGTCCATGAGAAATAAAAAAATTTAACCTATCGCGAGTTGATGAGGCCGAGTGCACACGGCCCGTCAAAAATGTACAATAATGTTCGACAAATCACATGACACACGTTCCTATTTCCTAACAATTCACGTGATATTCATTCCTACTCGAATGTGATGGATTAATGCACTGGAAATTGTGGAGTTGATGAAGCTCGTATCACAGATACGCTCATCTCACACTGCAGGCTGGCTTCGGACAGACGGACAGACAGACTGACAGACTGACAGACTGACAGACTGACTGACTGACAGACTGACAGACTGACAGAACGACAGACAGACTGACAGACAGACAGACAGACAGACTGACAGACTGACAGACTGACAGACTGACAGACTGACAGACTGACAGACTGACAGACTGACAGACTGACAGACTGACAGACTGACAGACTGACAGACTGACAGACTGACAGACTGACAGACTGACAGACTGACAAACTGACAGACTGACAGGCTGACAGACTGACAGACTGACAGACTGACAGACTGACAGACTGACAGACTGACAGACTGACAGACTGACAGACTGACAGACTGACAGACTGACAGACTGACAGACTGACAGACTGACAGACTGACAGACTGACAGACTGACAGACTGACTGACAGACAGACTGACAGACAGACAGACAAACAAACAGACAGACAGACTGACATACTGACAGACTGACAGACTGACAGACTGACAGACTGACTGACAGACTGACAGACAGACTGACAGACAGACAGACAGACAGACTGACAGACTGACAGACTGGCAGACAGACAGACAGACAGACTGACAGACTGACAGACTGACAGACTGACAGACAGACAGACAGACAGACAGACTGACAGACAGACAGACAGACAGACTGACAGACAGACGGACAGACAGACAGACAGATTGACAGACATCGCTCTTATTATAGTATAGATTCGTTCAAACTACTTTATAAGCATTGTGTGACGTTCAGACATTGTGCTCGGTGAAGGAAACAAACTTGGTTCTCACCGCCCATTTCAAGGTAAGATGAAATTTGTTTTGAAGGATGGGATTTATTTTTGAAAAAGGAATTTATCGTCTAAGAAAGAATTTATTTTCAAGGAAGGATTTACTTCTACGGAAGCAATGTACTTTCAAGAAAAATATTTATTTTCAAAGCACGAATTTATCTTCAAGGAAGGAATTCATTTCAAAGGTAGGAGTTCATTGACGCACATGTATAGATTTAATTTTTCCTTCTTTGCTTAAGTAAGCAATGAGACAAAATCTATTAATCCAAAAACATGGTGAATATCACCGAAAATAATATTTGAAATGTCAGTTATTTATACTCGCCAACCACTTCAATGACAATGAAAAAATAACATGCATTTATAAAATCATATAAATGTTTTTTTTAATCAGAAGCTATATCATTGAATGGATGTTTAAATTTGGATGCAGAGACACAAAGTCCCAGAGACACAAAGTCCCAGAAACACAAAGTCTCACAGACGCGAAGTCCCACAGACACAAAGTCCCAGAAACACAAAGTCTCACAGACACAAAGTCTCAGAGACACAAAGTCCCACAGACACAAAGTCCCACAGACCCAAAGTCCCAGAGACAAAAAGTCCCAGAGGCACAAAGTCCCAGAGACACAAAGTCCCAGAGGCAGAAAGTACCAGAGACACAAAGTCCCAGAGACACAAAGTCCCAGAGGCACAAAATCCCAGAGACACAAAGTCCCAGAGACACAAAGTCCCAGAGCCACAAAGTCCCACATACACAAAGTCCCAGAGACACAAAGTCCCACAGACACAAAGTCTCACAGGCGCAAAGTCCCACAGACACAAAATCCCAGAGACACAAAGTCTCACAGACACCAAGTTTCACAGACACAAAGTCCCACAGACACAAAGTCCCACAGACACAAAGTCCCACAGACACAAAGTCCCAGAAACACAAAGTCTCAAAGACACCAAGTCTCATAGACTCATAGACACAAAGTCCCACAAACACAAAGACCCAGAGACACAAAGTCCCAGAAACACAAAGTCCCAGAGACGCAAAGTCCCAGAGACACAAAGCCCCAGAGACACAAAGTCTCACAGACACAAAGTCCCAGAGACATAAAATCCCACAGACACAAAGTCCCAGAGACACAAAGTCCCAGAGACACAAAGTCCCACAGACACAAAGTCCCAGAGACACAGTCTCACAGACACAAAGTCCCAGAGACACAAAGTCCAACAGACGCAAAGTCTCACAGACACAAAGTCCCACAGACACAAAGTCCCAGAGACACAAAGTCCTAGAAACACAGTCTCACAGACACAAAGTCCCACAGACACAAAGTCTCACAGACACAAAGTCCCAGAGACATAAAGTCCCACAGACACAAAGTCCCAGAGGCACAAAGTCCCAGAGACACAAAGTCCCACAGACACAAAGTCCCAGAGACACAAAGTCTCACAGACACAAAGTCCCAGAGACATATAGTCTCACAGACACCAAGTTTCACAGACACAAAGTCCCACAGACGCAAAGTCCCACAGGCACAAAGTCCCACAGACACAAAGTCCCAGAAACACAAAGTCTCACGGTCACCAAGTCTCACAGACACAAAGTCCCACAAACACAAAGACCCAGAGACACAAAGTCCCAGAAACACAAAGTCCCAGAGCAACAAAGTCCCAGAGACACAAAGTCCCAGAAACACAAAGTCCCACAGACACAAAGTCTCACAGACACAAAGTCCTAGAAACACAAAGTCTCACAGACACAAAGTCCCAGAGACACAAAGTCTCACAGACACAAAGTCCCAGAGACATAAAGTCCCACAGACACAAAGTCCCAGAGACATAAAGTCCCACAGACACAAAGTCCCAGAGACACAAAGTCTCACAGACACAAAGTCCTAGAAACACAAAGTCTCACAGACACAAAGTCCCACAGACACAAAGTCTCACAGACACAAAGTCCCAGAGACATAAAGTCCCACAGACACAAAGTCCCAGAGACACAAAGTCTCACAGACACAAAGTCCCAGAGACACAAAGTCTCACAGACACAAAGTCCCAGAGACACAAAGTCTCACAGACACAAAGTCTCACAGACACAAAGTCCCACAGACACAAAGTCTCACAGACACAAAGTCCTAGAAACACAAAGTCTCACAGACACAAAGTCCCACAGACACAAAGTCCCAGAGACACAAAGTCTCACAGACACAAAGTCCTAGAAACACAAAGTCTCACAGACACAAAGTCCCACAGACACAAAGTCCCAGAGACACAAAGTCTCACAGACACAAAGTCCTAGAAACACAAAGTCTCACAGACACAAAGTCCCAGAGACACAAAGTCCCACAGACACAAAGTCCCAGAGACACACGCGGCCAGCAACAGAGCCAACAACACCAAATCGCGTGGGTTACATTTACAATACCGCAAGTCCGTCCCTCGACCGTGCCAACATATCGGGTATCGAAGGAGGAAAATAATGAGATCAAGATCATATTCATAACTAGTTATCTTTTTTTTCTTTGTAAAGGTTTGAGAACTCGATACCTTTTGTTCTTTTTGAGGGTATGTGTCTGTTTGCTGGATGTGTGTGTTGATTTCGTGTACGTTTGTATTGCAATGCCCGCGTACATCAGAGGAACACGTACACAGGTGTGTGAGTCATTTCGTGTGTGCGTAGTGTGCTTGTGCGTTGGTTGTGTTAGTGAACTGTGACATGGTAGTTAGGTGAACAAAATAGTCATGTTAGGAATTATAGTCAAGCGATCGACAACAATTGAAATTGTGACGGTAAGATTATGAGTATCGATGTCATTAATTATGTGTCTTGTAATTTTATTTTCATATTAAAATTTGTAAATCTTTTACGACAAACTAGAGAATGTGCAAAATAAAATTTATGTTACAAAAATTTTGCTTGAGGCTCGTGCTTTTCTCCCCATTTTACAGAATGGCACACAACGAAACACATGAAACATTTGTTACAATGATAATAAATATAAATCTACTAAATACCCTTCATCTCTGAAGGCATCACCATCACCAAATCATTCCTTACAATGACAATAATATACATCGCATCATCATTCGTTACAATGATAAAAAAAATTACAAACCACCCATCACGTATACAAGACCACCGCCACCAAAACAAGGTACGTATCATTAACGCACAGCAAGCAAGGCCACACACACAACACAACTCACATACAACACAACACACACGCACACACAACACACACAACACACATACAACACAACACACACACAACACATACTCACAACACAACACACACTCACAACACGCAACACACAACACAACACACAACACAACACACACACAACACATACTCACAACACAACACACACTCACAACACGCAACACACAACACACAACACAACACACACACAACACATACTCACAACACAACACACACTCACAACACGCAACACACAACACAACACACACACAACACATACTCACAACACAACACACACTCACAACACGCAACACACAACACAACACACAACACAACACACACACAACACATACTCACAACACAACACACACTCACAACACGCAACACACAACACAACACACAACACAACACACACAACACATACTCACAACACAACACACACTCACAACACGCAACACACAACACAACACACAACACAACACACACACAACACATACTCACAACACAACACACACTCACAACACGCAACACACAACACACAACACAACACACACACAACACATACTCACAACACAACACACACTCACAACACGCAACACACAACACAACACACACAACACATACTCACAACACAACACACTCTCACAACACGCAACACACAACACAACACACAACACAACACACACACAACACATACTCACAACACACACTCACAACACGCAACACACAACACAACACACAACACAACACACACACACAAGTGTAAGTTACCGAGAAGCCCTCCCTGAGAGTACCGTACTCGGTGACCTCAGGCCGCCGCAAAGCAGCAAGAACTTCCTACTGAGAGCACGGCTATGTAGCCCAAAGCTTCCTGGTACTAGACACTGCTTCGAAATGATCTTCTGCTTGAATGTTATTGGTGTGTGGTTGTGTGATATCAATGATTGGTATGTGATTATGTTAACAATCTCGACGGTATGTGATTTTGTGATATTAATGATTGGTATGTGATTATGTTAACAATCTCGACGGTATGTGATTTTGTGATATTAATGATTGGTATGTGATCATGTTAACAATCTCGACGGTATGTGATTTTGTGATACTAATGATTGGTATGTGATCATGTTAACAATCTCGACGGTATGTGATTATGCTAATAATTACAATATCACAACTATGTTAACAATCACAATGGTATATGACTACGTTATGGTATTTTGTATGTGGTTATGGTATATGATTTGAGTAATTATCATCTGTGCCATTAAGCACCAGTACTTCATATTGCAACAAAAAATATCACATCACATCATATCATATCATATCATATATCATGTCATGTCATGTCATATCATGTCATATCATATATCATGTCATATCATATCATATCATATCATAACATATCATATCATATCATATCATATCATGTCATATCATATCATATCATATCATATCATGTCATATCATGTCATATCATATATCATGTCATATCATGTCATATCATATCATATCATATATCATGTCATATCATGTCATATCATATCATATCATGTCATATCATGTCATATCATGTCATATCATATATCATGTCATATCATATCATATCATATCATATCATGTCATATCATATCATATCATATCATATCATGTCATATCATATCATATCATATCATGTCATATCATATCATATCATAAAGGCATTCTAAAAATACACACGTGTCCAACATGCCCACTGATACTTGCTGGTGTGTGTGTTGACTTTTTTAATGTAAGGTTCCGACAATTATCGAAGTGAAAGTTTTAAATATAGAGTGACTTTGAACCAACCAAAGATAAAATTCAGGAAAATGTTTGTGGAAAAGTTAGCAACCGCAACTGGCCCTTTCCTGGCCAAATTTTAGAATTTTGACCCCCCAAAAAAGCCAGTGCGGCCATTTCATCGCTAGCCATTTCAGTAACTCTGCCAAAATTGCAACGTTATAACGTTACAAACGTCTGACGTAGGACGTGTCACGAACTTCTGGATGTGTGTCTCTCAGGAAAGTTTCTTGAGCTGCAAATTTCAGCCCTGAGCTTTAAAGAGATCGAGCATTCATTTAAATACTCAAGAGAAGGCTAAGCGAAACAAGCAAATCTCAGCTCAGGTTAAGAGATCAAGCCTACATTTAAATCCTCAAGAGAAGGCTAGACGAAACCGATTCGCAACTCACGCCCAGAAACGAAGCCACCAACACACACCGACCTACATCACCTCGCACACTTCACATTCGCTGCGTGACCTCAATATGTGGTACACGCTGGCACGGGTATAGCTTCGCTTTGACGGAGTTATATATACCTCAAGGTCTTGTCCCGTCTGTTTCTCATTCATCTCTTATTCCTGACTCATCTCTCTCTAAATCGTCTCTCATTCATCTTTCATTCGTTTCTCATTCATCTCTCATTCATATCTCATTTGTCTCTTATTTATCTCTCATTCATCTAATTGATTTTTCATTTATTTTTTCTCCTAACTCACTTATCTCTTAATCATCTTTCTTTCATCTTTCATTCATCTCTCAGTCACCTCTCATTCATCGGTCATTTATCTTTCATTCCAAACTCATTTCTCTCTTACTCATCTCCCATTCATTTCCCATTCATCTTTCATTCCTTTCTCATTCACCTCTCATTCATCTCTCATTCATCTCTGTCTTACCTCTCATTCATTTTGCTCTCAGTTCTTATTCTTTTTTATTCATCTCTCTCTATTCTCACGCAA
This sequence comes from Morinoia aosen, assembly GCA_030386875.1. NCBI lineage: Eukaryota > Metazoa > Arthropoda > Malacostraca > Amphipoda > Talitridae > Morinoia > Morinoia aosen. The sequence continues at coordinate 24,685,635 of CM059563.1, forward strand.
CATGACTCACCTAAGAAGATTTTTAACCGCACCGTCTTGATCCACTTATTCATGTTTTTTGGCTTTCACTCCATCTTATTGTTTTTTATTCCTAACTCTCTCTTTCGCTTTCTGTCTTTGTTAACACGGCTCACCTGTAGAAAACCCGATGTGTTGACACACACATCACCTCACGATGTGTTGACACACACATCACCTCACGATGTGTTGACACACACATCACCTCACGATGTGTTGACACACACATCACCTCACGATGTGTTGACACACACATCACCTCACGATGTGTTGACACACACATCACCTCACGATGTGTTGACACACACATCACCTCACGATGTGTTGACACACACATCACCTCACGATGTGTTGACACACACATCACCTCACGATGTGTTGACACACACATCACCTCACGATGTGTTGACACACACATCACCTCACGATGTGTTGACACACACATCACCTCACGATGTGTTGACACACACATCACCTCACGATGTGTTGACACACACATCACCTCACGATGTGTTGACACACACATCACCTCACGATGTGTTGACACACACATCACCTCACGATGTGTTGACACACACATCACCTCACGATGTGTTGACACACACATCACCTCACGATGTGTTGACACACACATCACCTCACGATGTGTTGACACACACATCACCTCACGATGTGTTGACACACACATCACCTCACGATGTGTTGACACACACATCACCTCACGATGTGTTGACACACACATCACCTCACGATGTGTTGACACACACATCACCTCACGATCACGTCACTCTGTAGAAAATGTGAAATGTTTTACAGCTGTGCTGGTGACTGCAGCTGTGCTGGTGACTGCAGCTGTGCTGGTGAGTGCAGCTGTGCTGGTGACTGCAGCTGTGCTGGTGACTGCAGCTGTGCTGGTGACTGCAGCTGTGCTGGTGACTGCAGCTGTGCTGGTGACTGCAGCTGTGCTGGTGACTGCAGCTGTGCTGGTGACTGCAGCTGTGCTGGTGACTGCAGCTGTGCTGGTGACTGCAGCTGTGCTGGTGACTGCAGCTGTGCTGGTGACTGCAGCTGTGCTGGTGACTGCAGCTGTGCTGGTGACTGCAGCTGTGCTGGTGACTGCGGCTGTGCTGGTGACTGCAGCTGTGCTGGTGACTGCGGCTGTGCTGGTGACTGCAGCTGTGCTGGTGACTGCAGCTGTGCTGGTGACTGCAGCTGTGCTGGTGACTGCAGCTGTGCTGGTGACTGCAGCTGTGCTGGTGACTGCAGCTGTGCTGGTGACTGCAGCTGTGCTGGTGACTGCAGCTGTGCTGGTGACTGCAGCTGTGCTGGTGACTGCAGCTGTGCTGGTGACTGCAGCTGTGCTGGTGACTGCAGCTGTGCTGGTGACTGCAGCTGTGCTGGTGACTGCAGCTGTGCTGGTGACTGCAGCTGTGCTGGTGACTGCAGCTGTGCTGGTGACTGCAGCTGTGCTGGTGACTGCAGCTGTGCTGGTGACTGCAGCTGTGCTGGTGACTGCAGCTGTGCTGGTGACTGCAGCTGTGCTGGTGACTGCAGCTGTGCTGGTGACTGCAGCTGTGCTGGTGACTGCAGCTGTGCTGGTGACTGCAGCTGTGCTGGTGACTGCAGCTGTGCTGGTGACTGCAGCTGTGCTGGTGACTGCAGCTGTGCTGGTGACTGCAGCTGTGCTGGTGACTGCAGCTGTGCTGGTGACTGCAGCTGTGCTGGTGACTGCAGCTGTGCTGGTGACTGCAGCTGTGCTGGTGACTGCAGCTGTGCTGGTGACTGCAGCTGTGCTGGTGACTGCAGCTGTGCTGGTGACTGCAGCTGTGCTGGTGAGTGCAGCTGTGCTGGTGACTGCAGCTGTGCTGGTGGCTGCAGCTGTGCTGGTGACTGCAGCTGTGCTGGTGAGTGCAGCTGTGCTGGTGACTGCAGCTGTGCTGGTGAGTGCAGCTGTGCTGGTGAGTGCAGCTGTGCTGGTGACTGCAGCTGTGCTGGTGAGTGCAGCTGTGCTGGTGACTGCAGCTGTGCTGGTGACTGCAGCTGTGCTGGTGACTGCAGCTGTGCTGGTGACTGCAGCTGTGCTGGTGACTGCAGCTGTGCTGGTGACTGCAGCTGTGCTGGTGACTGCAGCTGTGCTGGTGACTGCAGCTGTGCTGGTGACTGCAGCTGTGCTGGTGACTGCAGCTGTGCTGGTGACTGCAGCTGTGCTGGTGACTGCAGCTGTGCTGGTGACTGCAGCTGTGCTGGTGACTGCAGCTGTGCTGGTGACTGCAGCTGTGCTGGTGACTGCAGCTGTGCTGGTGACTGCAGCTGTGCTGGTGACTGCAGCTGTGCTGGTGACTGCAGCTGTGCTGGTGACTGCAGCTGTGCTGGTGACTGCAGCTGTGCTGGTGACTGCAGCTGTGCTGGTGACTGCAGCTGTGCTGGTGACTGCAGCTGTGCTGGTGACTGCAGCTGTGCTGGTGACTGCAGCTGTGCTGGTGACTGCAGCTGTGCTGGTGACTGCAGCTGTGCTGGTGGCTGCAGCTGTGCTGGTGACTGCAGCTGTGCTGGTGACTGCAGCTGTGCTGGTGGCTGCAGCTGTGCTGGTGACTGCAGCTGTGCTGGTGACTGCAGCTGTGCTGGTGACTGCAGCTGTGCTGGTGACTGCAGCTGTGCTGGTGACTGCAGCTGTGCTGGTGACTGCAGCTGTGCTGGTGACTGCAGCTGTGCTGGTGACTGCAGCTGTGCTGGTGACTGCAGCTGTGCTGGTGACTGCAGCTGTGCTGGTGACTGCAGCTGTGCTGGTGACTGCAGCTGTGCTGGTGACTGCAGCTGTGCTGGTGGCTGCAGCTGTGCTGGTGAGTGCAGCTGTGCTGGTGACTGCAGCTGTGCTGGTGGCTGCAGCTGTGCTGGTGGCTGCAGCTGTGCTGGTGAGTGCAGCTGTGCTGGTGACTGCAGCTGTGCTGGTGGCTGCAGCTGTGCTGGTGACTGCAGCTGTGCTGGTGAGTGCAGCTGTGCTGGTGACTGCAGCTGTGCTGGTGAGTGCAGCTGTGCTGGTGAGTGCAGCTGTGCTGGTGACTGCAGCTGTGCTGGTGAGTGCAGCTGTGCTGGTGACTGCAGCTGTGCTGGTGACTGCAGCTGTGCTGGTGACTGCAGCTGTGCTGGTGACTGCAGCTGTGCTGGTGACTGCAGCTGTGCTGGTGACTGCAGCTGTGCTGGTGACTGCAGCTGTGCTGGTGACTGCAGCTGTGCTGGTGACTGCAGCTGTGCTGGTGACTGCAGCTGTGCTGGTGACTGCAGCTGTGCTGGTGACTGCAGCTGTGCTGGTGACTGCAGCTGTGCTGGGGACTGCAGCTGTGCTGGTGACTGCAGCTGTGCTGGTGACTGCAGCTGTGCTGGTGACTGCAGCTGTGCTGGTGACTGCAGCTGTGCTGGTGACTGCAGCTGTGCTGGTGACTGCAGCTGTGCTGGTGACTGCGGCTGTGCTGGTGACTGCAGCTGTGCTGGTGACTGCAGCTGTGCTGGTGACTGCAGCTGTGCTGGTGACTGCGGCTGTGCTGGTGACTGCAGCTGTGCTGGTGACTGCAGCTGTGCTGGTGACTGCAGCTGTGCTGGTGACTGCAGCTGTGCTGGTGACTGCAGCTGTGCTGGTGACTGCAGCTGTGCTGGTGACTGCAGCTGTGCTGGTGACTGCAGCTGTGCTGGTGACTGCAGCTGTGCTGGTGACTGCAGCTGTGCTGGTGACTGCAGCTGTGCTGGTGACTGCAGCTGTGCTGGTGACTGCAGCTGTGCTGGTGACTGCAGCTGTGCTGGTGACTGCAGCTGTGCTGGTGACTGCAGCTGTGCTGGTGACTGCAGCTGTGCTGGTGACTGCAGCTGTGCTGGTGACTGCAGCTGTGCTGGTGACTGCAGCTGTGCTGGTGACTGCAGCTGTGCTGGTGACTGCAGCTGTGCTGGTGACTGCAGCTGTGCTGGTGACTGCAGCTGTGCTGGTGACTGCAGCTGTGCTGGTGACTGCAGCTGTGCTGGTGACTGCAGCTGTGCTGGTGACTGCAGCTGTGCTGGTGACTGCAGCTGTGCTGGTGACTGCAGCTGTGCTGGTGAGTGCAGCTGTGCTGGTGACTGCAGCTGTGCTGGTGGCTGCAGCTGTGCTGGTGACTGCAGCTGTGCTGGTGAGTGCAGCTGTGCTGGTGACTGCAGCTGTGCTGGTGAGTGCAGCTGTGCTGGTGAGTGCAGCTGTGCTGGTGACTGCAGCTGTGCTGGTGAGTGCAGCTGTGCTGGTGACTGCAGCTGTGCTGGTGGCTGCAGCTGTGCTGGTGGCTGCAGCTGTAATCCAATTTCATTTTCCGAACAAACTCATCAGCAAAACTACGTTATTTCTTACCCAGTGCGAGCAACATGTTTAAAAAAAGAGTACTGTGAGACTCATGAAATTTTGTGTTATACTTTGCTTTAATATATAAATATCAGCAAGAGCTATTCATCCAATAGCAAAGATTTGTTGTCCGGGAACTGTTTCTTCACGATATTGCATTCAACACACACACACACACATCCATATACACACTCACACACTCGATACTAACTCACACACACACTCACATACACATACACACACTACACACACACACACTCACATACACATACACACACTACACTCCCTCAGCTATCCCAAATAAGTGATTCTTTGAAATGCACGTTGAGTCGATCATACAAAATGTGAAAAATGTTCAAACGTTGATGTTCATAAATGTTCAAGCATCGAATGTGGAAACATTTTCAAGTGTCAAACGTTCATTAATGTTCAAGCGTCGAATGTTGAAAAATATTCAAGCGCCAAATTTTCATAAATGTTCAAGTTTTGGATGTCCACAAATGTTCAAGTGTTGAATGTTCATAAATGTTCATTTGTTGAATGTTCACAAATGTCCAAGCGTCAAATCTATACTATAATAAGAGCCGCGTCCGTCCGTCGGTCTGTCCGTCCGTCCGTCCGTCGGTCTGTCCGAAGCCAGCCTGCAGTGTGTGATGAGCGTATCTGTGACACAAGCTCCAGTCCTATATATTTTGACGGGCCGTGTTCACGCGGCCTCATCAACTCTCGAGAGGTTGTATTTTTTTATTTCTTACGGCCTTTCTCTCATTTCACCCTCTTTTTCATTTCAAATAAAGGAGGGTGGACTAGTGTTCATAAATGTTCAAGCGCTGAATGTTCATAAATTTTAAAGCAACTGCTCAAAAATGTTCAAGCACCGAATGTTCATAAATTTTTAAGCTAAAAATGTTCAAAAATGTTCAAGGGTCGAATGTTACAAGTGATCAAACGTCGAATGCTAACAAATGTTCAAGCCCTGAATGTTCATAAATGTTCAAACATCACTCCCACTCAGCCATTGAAAACAACACATGACTCCACTCAAAGGTGCCACAACCACAAAGGTGTCATTTTAAAAGAACAAATGAGCAGTTAATTTCTAATGACTCGTAAAGACGCTATCAAGAAATGGCCTATTTGTCATTGAGTTTGGCTTTAGCTGGAGAGATGCTCAGCTGATCGGGTGCTTTGTGTGTGTGTGTGTGTGTAGGTGTGTGGGTGTGTGTGTCGAGTGTGTGTGTGTGTGTTATATTTTCATACCCCTCCTACACGCACGACTTTTAAGACTTAGGCATGACAGGATGCTGTATGGCAATTCGAAATTCTTTTTTGATCAAAAATTGTGACGTCACAAGTGCTAAATTTTACAAAAAAGTGTATTCTGGAATTTTTGTTTTTGTTCATTTTAAAGTACAAATTTGGAGAATGCGTTGTAGCATCCTGTAATGCTCAAGCCTTTCCGCATCCAATGATACCCATGTCATTACTGTAGCTCAAAAACTGTCAGAGGAGATGCCTTTTGAAACCCCACAATCCGAACCTCCCAAAAAAAAGCAACACAAAGAAACATAAACAACCCCAATTTTTCTTTATTATTATTTTTGGGGGCAGCTAGGACCTTTAAAATCATTATACAGTAATAAAGAGACACAGAAGATGACTTAGCAACGCCGCACCTTGAAGAAACAGCAGAGGTGGGGTGTAGCATGATGAAATACCACCTTCCCCCTCCCCTCCCCCATGCCTTCCTCCCCACATCCTATGGCAACTAAAATCAACATTTATTCAAATTTTCAAATTTCTTGTTGAGACGCTTGCCTCAACGGAGCACGACTAATTAGTTATAGTCACTTAAGAGTTGCTCGTTTTTATGATGGGGAAGATGAGAGGTCACACAGCTTTAAAAACAGTAACGAAAACAACAGTTCAGACCACAAAAATGTTAGAACTTGTGCATGAAATCAGCAGTCACTATCTGGCCAGTTTGATATACGTTTAAATCTATATTAAATGTATAGTTTCGTTTAACTGCTTAATAAGAACGTTGGCACTGAAAAAAAACAAAAGTTGGCGTAGCAAAATAAGTATAGAAGAATTTAAGTTATCATTTTCAACAACGTAAATTCTTTGAAAATTCTCCGCTAGAAGCTGCTTGAGTACCGCTGCAACCGAGGTACATGTATGTTCGAAGCAACGTCTGCGTGGGTGGAGAAATGATGTGGAACCGTTAGACGATAATGTGAAGGTCACCGCGTGTAAATAAAAATGCAATTATACAAGTGCAATTTTAGTAAAAGCGTCATTTAATTAAAAGTGTAATTATATGTACAAGTGCAATTTAAATAAAAATGTAGTCATTCAAGTGCAATTTTAGTAAAGGTACAATTTTAATAAAAGTGCAATTTAAATAAAACTGCAATTTTACAAGTGCAATTCAAGTGAAAGTACGATTTGAATAAATGTGCACTTATACAGGTGCAATTTTAATATAAGTGCAATTTAAATAAAAGTGCAATTATGCCCCCAACCCTCACATTCACAGCCAGTTATATCATCATCATCTCACAAAGATCATGAAATTCATTATCAATTTGAAGGTAAGCGCGTATTGTCAATTTCTGTGACAGTTTGTTTAACAGCACGTAGGTGTGAGTCTAAAGCGGCACATAGACGATCAATTTAATTGTCAATATCATTGACTCAATATATTGATGAAATTTTTTTTTGCCCGCTAAATCAATTATTTGACGGTCGTCAATGAAGCCCACAGACGATCAATTAAATTGTCAATATTCATCATGTCAATTATATTGACAATAAAATTGATCGTCTGTGTGTCGCTTCAAGGTGTCGGGACATTTTTTTGCTCAGCTGTTGGCCACTGAAGCATTTACGATAATTGAAGCATTTACGATAATTGAAGCATTTACGATCATTGAAGCATTTACGATCATTGAAGCATTTACGATCATTGAAGCATTTACGATCATTGAAGCATTTACGATCATTGAAGCATTTACGATCATTGAAGCATTTACGATCATTGAAGCATTTACGATCATTGAAGCATTTACGATAATTGAAGCATTTACGATCATTGAAGCATTTACGATCATTGAAGCATTTACGATAATTGAAGCATTTACGATAATTGAAGCATTTACGATCATTGAAGCATTTACGATCATTGAAGCATTTACGATCATTGAAGCATTTACGATCATTGATGCATTTACGATAATTGAAGCATTTACGATCATTGAAGCATTAACGATCATTGAAGCATTTACGATCATTGAAGCATTTACGATCATTGAAGCATTTACGATCATTGAAGCATTTACGATAATTGAAGCATTTACGATAATTGAAGCATTTACGATCATTGAAGCATTTACGATCATTGAAGCATTTACGATCATTGAAGCATTCACGATCATTGAAGCATTTACGATCATTGAAGCATTTACGATCATTGAAGCATTTACGATAATTGAAGAATTTAAGATCATTGAAGCATTTACGATCATTGAAGCATTTACGATCATTGAAGCATTTACGATCATTGAAGCATTTACGATCATTGAAGCATTTACGATAATTGAAGCATTTACGATAATTGAAGCATTTACGATAATTGAAGCATTTACGATCATTGAAACATTTACGATCATTGAAGCATTTACGATAATTGAAGCATTTACGATAATTGAAGCATTTACGATCATTGAAGCATTTACGATCATTGAAGCATTTACGATAATTGAAGCATTTACGATCATTGAAGCATTTACGATCATTGAAGCATTTTCGATCATTGAAGCATTTACGATCATTGAAGCATTTACGATCATTGAAGCATTTACGTTCATTGAAGCATTTACGATCATTGAAGCATTTACGATCATTGAAGCATTTACGATCATTGAAGCATTTACGATAATTGAAGCATTTACGATAATTGAAGCATTTACGATAATTGAAGCATTTACGATCATTGAAGCATTTACGATCATTGAAGCATTTACGATAATTGAAGCATTTACGATCATTGAAGCATTTACGATATTGAAGCATTTACGATCATTGAAGCATTTACGATCATTGAAGCATTTACGATCATTGAAGCATTTACGATCATTGAAGCATTTACGATCATCGAAGCATTTACGATCATTGAAGCATTTACGATCATTGAAGCATTTACGATCATTGAAGCATTTACGATCATTGAAGCATTTACGATCATTGAAGCATCTACGATCATTGAAGCATTTACGATCATTGAAGCATTTACGATCATTGAAGCATTTACGATCATTGAAGCATTTACGATCATTGAAGCATTTACGATCATTGAAGCATTTACGATAATTGAAGCATTTACGATCATTGAAGCATCTACGATAATTGAAGCATTTACGATCATTGAAGCATTTACGATCTTTGAAGCATTTACGATCATTGAAGCATTTACGATCATTGAAGGATTTACGATCATTGAAGCATTTACGATCATTGAAGCATTTACGATAATTGAAGCATTTACGATCATTGAAGCATTTACGATCATTGAAGCATTTACGATCATTGAAGCATTCACGATCATTGAAGCATTTACGATCATTGAAGCATTTACGATCATTGAAGCATTTACGATCATTGAAGCATTCACGATCATTGAAGCATTCACGATCATTGAAGCATTTACGATCATTGAAGCATTTACGATCATTGAAGCATTTACGATCATTGAAGCATTTACGATCATTGAAGCATTTACGATCATTGAAGCATTTACGATCATTGAAGCATTTACGATCATTGAAGCATTCACGATAATTGAAGCATTTACGATCATTGAAGCATTTACGATAATTGAAGCATTTACGATAATTGAAGCATTTACGATCATTGAAGCATTTACGATCATTGAAGCATTTACGATCATTGAAGCATTTACGATCATTGAAGCATTTACGATCATTGAAGCATTTACGATCATTGAAGTATTTACGATCATTGAAGCATTTACGATCATTGAAGCATTTACGATCATTGAAGCATTTACGATCATTGAAGCATTTACGATCATTGAAGCATTTACGATCATTGAAGCATTTACGATCATTGAAGCATTTACGATCATTGAAGCATTTACGATCATTGAAGCATTTACGATAATTGAAGCATTTACGATAATTGAAGCATTTACGATCATTGAAGCATTTACGATCATTGAAGCATTTACGATAATTGAAGCATTTACGATCATTGAAGCATCTACGATAATTGAAGCATTTACGATCATTGAAGCATTCACGATCATTGAAGCATTTACGATCATTGAAGCATTTACGATCATTGAAGCATTTACGATCATTGAAGCATTTACGATCATTGAAGCATTTACGATCATTGAAGCATTTACGATAATTGAAGCATTTACGATCATTGAAGCATTTACGATCATTGAAGCATTTACGATCATTGAAGCATTCACGATCATTGAAGCATTTACGATCATTGAAGCATTCACGATCATTGAAGCATTCACGATCATTGAAGCATTTACGATCATTGAAGCATTTACGATCATTGAAGCATTTACGATCATTGAAGCATTTACGATCATTGAAGCATTTACGATCATTGAAGCATTTACGATCATTGAAGCATTTACGATCATTGAAGCATTTACGATCATTGAAGCATTTACGATCATTGAAGCATTCACGATCATTGAAGCATTTACGATCATTGAAGCATTTACGATCATTGAAGCATTTACGATCATTGAAGCATTTACGATAATTGAAGCATTTACGATCATTGAAGCATTTACGATCATTGAAGCATTTACGATCATTGAAGCATTTACGATCATTGAAGCATTTACGATCATTGAAGCATTCACGATCATTGAAGCATTTACGATCATTGAAGCATTTACGATCATTGAAGCATTTACGATCATTGAAGCATTTACGATAATTGAAGCATTTACGATAATTGAAGCATTCACGATCATTGAAGCATTTACGATCATTGAAGCATTTACGATAATTGAAGCATTTACGATAATTGAAGCATTTACGATAATTGAAGCATTTACGATAATTGAAGCATTTACGATCATTGAAGCATTTACGATCATTGAAGCATTCACGATAATTGAAGCATTTACGATCATTGAAGCATTTACGATAATTGAAGCATTTACGATAATTGAAGCATTTACGATCATTGAAGCATTTACGATCATTGAAGCATTTACGATCATTGAAGCATTCACGATCATTGAAGCATTTACGATCATTGAAGCATTTACGATCATTGAAGCATTTACGATCATTGAAGCATTTACGATAATTGAAGCATTTACGATAATTAAAGCATTTACGATAATTGAAGCATTTACGATAATTGAAGCATTTACGATAATTGAAGCATTTGCGATAATTGAAGCATTTACGATCATTGAAGCATTTATGATCATTGAAGCATTTACGATAATTGAAGCATTTACGATAATTGAAGCATTTACGATCATTGAAGCATTTACGATCATTGAAGCATTTACGATCATTGAAGCATTTACGATCATTGAAGCATTTACGATCATTGAAGCATTTACGATCATTGAAGCATTTACGATTATTGAAGCATTTACGATAATTGAAGCATTTACGATAATTGAAGCATTTACGATAATTGAAGCATTTACGATCATTGAAGCATTTACGATAATTGAAGCATTTACGATCATTGAAGCATTTACGATCATTGAAGCATTTACGATAATTGAAGCATTTACGATAATTGAAGCATTTACGATCATTGAAGCATTTACGATAATTGAAGCATTTACGATAATTAAAGCATTTACGATAATTGAAGCATTTACGATAATTGAAGCATTTACGATCATTGAAGCATTTACGATCATTGAAGCATTTACGATCATTGAAGCATTTACGATCATTGAAGCATTTACGATCATTGAAGCATTTACGATAATTGAACCATTTACGATCATTGAAGCATTTACGATCATTGAAGCATTTATGATCATTGAAGCATTTACGATCATTGAAGCATTTACGATTATTGAAGCATTTACGATCATTGAAGCATTCACGATCATTGAAGCATTTACGATCATTGAAGCATTTACGATCATTGAAGCATTTACGATCATTGAAGCATTTACGATAATTGAAGCATTTACGATCATTGAAGCATTTACGATCATTGAAGCATTTACGATAATTGAAGCATTTACGATAATTGAAGCATTTACGATAATTGAAGCATTTACGATCATTGAAGCATTTACGATCATTGAAGCATTTACGATCATTGAAGCATTTACGATAATTGAAGCATTTACGATAATTGAAGCATTTACGATAATTGAAGCATTTACGATAATTGAAGCATGTACGATAATTGAAGTACTTACAATATTTGAAGCATTTACGATCATTGAAGCATTTACGATCATTGAAGCATTTACGATAATTGAAGCATTCACGATAATTGAGGTACTTACAATATTTGAAGCATTTACGATAATTGAAGCATGTACGATAATTGAAGTACTTACAATAATTGAAGCATTCACGATAATTGAAGCATTCACGATAATTGAAGCATTTACGATAATTGAAGCATTCACGATAATTGAGGTACTTACAATAATTGAAGCATTCACGATAATTGAAGTACTTACAATAATTGAAGCATTCACGATAATTGAAGTACTTACAATAATTGAGAGGAGAGTGGGTGTACAAAAATTGAGCAGCTTCTCAATAAGTGAGAGAGTAATTAAGTTTCAAGAGCACATTGAAGGATTTCATGTCACATATGACATTACCTCAAAACATTTTATTTCACAACATTATTATCTCATCACATACTACGTCAGTGTATGAAATTACGCGCTGCGTCTTATAAGAAAAGAACATGAGGAGTGAAATTTATTTGTGGACTATATTAAATTTTCTAAAATATTTAGAAAGTTTTTTCCGGAGCTCGAAAAATGTACGTACTACTACATACAATTTATCCACATGTATTTGCGCTACAACTTATTTACGTCCGTCTTTATAACAAAAATAATTTAACGAGCAGCCACCACTGAATCCCATATGCACCTGACTCGACGTTAGAGAAACTTCGCAAAGAAATAATTTTCATTACAAATTCGCAACACAAGACATACACTACCTTTGTATATCCTCCATCATAGATCAGTACCAAGGATCTTCATCAAAGATCTCCGTCAATGGTCTTCATCAAAGATTTCCATCAAAGATCTCCATCAAAGATCTCCATCAAAGACCTCCATCAAAGACCTCCATCAAAGACCTCCATCAAAAATCTCCATCAAAGATCTCCATCAAAAATCTCCATCAAAGATCTCCATCAAAGACCACCATCAAGGACCTCCATCAAAGACCTCCATCAAAAATCTCCATCAAAGATCTCCGTCAAAGGTCTTCATCAAAGATCTCCGTCAAAGGTCTTCATCAAAGATTTCCATCAAAGATCTCCTTCATATATCTCCATCACAGACCTCCATCAAAGACCTCCATCAAAGACCTCCATCAAAGACCTCCATCAAAGACCTCCATCAAATACCTCCATCAAATACCTCCATCAAAACCTCCATCAAAGACCTCCATCAAAGACCTTCATCAAAGACCTCCATCAAAGACCTCCATCAAAGACCTCCATCAAAAACCTCCATCAAAGACATCCATCAAAGACATCCATCAAAGACATCCATCAAAGACATCCATCAAAGACATCCATCAAAGACCTCCAACGAAGACCTCCATCAAAGACCTCCATCAACGAACTCCATCAAAGACATCCATCAAAGACCTCCATCAAAGACCTCCATCAAAGACATCAATCAAAGACATCCATCAAAGACATCCATCAAAGACATCCATCAAAGACCTCCAACGAAGACCTCCATCAAAGACCTCCATCAACGACCTCCATCAAAGACATTCATCAAATACCTCCATCAAAGACCTCCATCAAAGACCTCCATCAAAGACCTCCATCAAAGACCTCCATCAAAGACCTCCATCAAAGACCTCCATCAAAGACCTCCATCAAAGACCTCCATCAAAGACCTCCATCAAAGATCTCCATCAAGGACCTCCATCTAAGACCTCCATCAAAGACCTCCATCAAAGACCTCCATCAAAGATCTCCACGAAAGACCTCCATCAAAGACCTCCATCAAAGACCTCCATCAAAGACCTCCATCAAAGATCTCCATGAAAGACCTCCATCAAAGACCTCCATCAAAGACCTCCATCAAAGACCTCAATCAAAGATCTCCATCAACGACTTCCATCTAAGTCCTCCATCAAAGACCTCCATCAAAGACATCCATCAAAGACATCCATCAATGACATCCATCAAAGACCTCCAACGAAGGCCTCCATCAAAGACCTCCATCAACGACCTCCATCAAAGACATCCATCAAAGACCTCCATCAAAGACATCCACCAAAGACATCCATCAAAGACATCCATCAAAGATATCCATCAAAGACATCCATCAAAGACATCCATCAAAGACCTCCAACGAAGACCTCCATCAAAGACCTCCATCAACGACCTCCATCAAAGACCTCCATCAAAGACCTCCATCAAAGACCTCCATCAAAGACCTCCATCAAAGACCTCCATCAAAGACCTCCATCAAAGACCTCCATCAAAGATCTCCATCAAAGACCTCCATCTAAGACCTCCATCAAAGACCTCCATCAAAGACCTCCATCAAAGACCTCCATCAAATACCTCCATCAAAGACCTCCATCAAAGACCTCCATCAAAGACCTCCATCAAAGACCTCCATCAAAGACCTCCATCAAAGACCTCCATCAAAGACCTCCATCAAAGACCTCCATCAAAGACCTCCATCAAAGACATCCATCAAAGATCTCCATCTAAGATCAACACTCGCCGTAAATCAAATGCTTTAGAAACAATCATCAACACAAACACATTCATGTTTTCATCACGCCCCAATCAAAATAAAACTACACACATGAGCAATAAAGTTCACGAGTGTCACGTGAGAAGCTGACGAACTGCGCCTGGCAAAAGAATTATAAGATCGTGCGCTTGAAGTTTTTTGTTGTTGTGAGGTGAGACAAATGTAAATGCTCTGTCTTTTGTGCCTGTACTTTATTTTCTTTATGTTGTGTCGGAATATATACATATATACAGATATATATATATTTATATATGTATACATTATACATATATACAGTAGACACACATACATATCTGTATATATGCACCTGAATTTAATTCATACGTTATTTATACTCTGTTATGATATACTTGAAAATCAAATAAAAAAGGTGACAGCTACACTTCACTCCTGCACACACGCGACAAATCTCCAACAGCCTCATTCAAAACATCATTTCAGTCGCCCTCGCCTTAATTAGTACTTAATTACGACTGGCGTCAGTAAACTTGTGTGGTAATGACAGGTTGTTGCGGTTATTGGGGACTTCGCACCTGCAACTGTCATGACTCTATCGGGTCATTGGGTGCAGGGGTCATGAGGGTCTTTAAAACTTCCGGGGGTCATGAGGGTCTTTGGAACTTCCAGGGGCCATGAGGGTCTTTGGAACTCCCGGGGGTCATGAGGGTCTTTGTAACTCCCGGGGGTCATGAGGGTCTTTGGAACTTCCGGGGGTCATGAGGGTCTTTGGAACTTCCGGGGGTCATAAGGGTCTTTGGAACTTCCGGGGGTCATGAGGGTCTTTGTAACTCCCGGGGGTCATGAGGGTCTTTGGAACTTCCGGGGGTCATGAGGGTCTTTGGAACTTCCGGGGATCATGAGGGTCTTTGTAACTCCCGGGGGTCATGAGGGTCTTTGGAACTTCCGGGGGTCATGAGGGTCTTTGGAACTTTCGGGGGTCATGAGGGTCTTTAAAACTTCCGGGGGTCATGAGGGTCTTTGGAACTTCCAGGGGTCATGAGGGTCTTTGGAACTCCCGGGGGTCATGAGGGTCTTTGTAACTCCCGGGGGTCATGAGGGTCTTTAAAACTTCCGGGGGTCATGGGGGTCTTTGGAACTTCCAGGGGTCATGAGGGTCTTTGGAACTCCCGGGGGTCATGAGGGTCTTTGTAACTCCCGGGGGTCATGAGGGTCTTTGGAACTTCCGGGGGTCATGAGGGTCTTTGGAACTTTCGGGGGTCATGAGGGTCTTTGGAACTTCCGGGGATCATGAGGGTCTTTGGAACTTCCAGGGGTCATGAGGGTATTTGGAACTTCCGGGGGTCATGAGGGTCTTTGGAACTTCCGGGGGTCATGAGGGTCTTTGTAAATCCCGGGGGTCATGAGGGTCTTTGGAACTTCCGGGGGTCATGAGGGTCTTTGGAACTTCCAGGGGTCATGAGGGTCTTTGTAATTCTCGGGGGTCATGAGGGTCTTTGGAACTTCCGGGGGTCATGAGGGTCTTTGGAACTTCCGGGGGTCATGAGGGTCTTTGTAACTCCCGGGGGTCATGAGGGTCTTTTGAACTTCCGGGGGTCATGAGGGTCTTTGGAACTTTCGGGGGTCATGAGGGTCTTTGGAACTTCCGGGGATCATGAGGGTCTTTGGAACTTCCAGGGGTCATGAGGGTATTTGGAACTTCCGGGGGTCATGAGGGTCTTTGGAACTTCCGGGGGTCATGAGGGTCTTTGTAAATCCCGGGGGTCATGAGGGTCTTTGGAACTTCCGGGGGTCATGAGGGTCTTTGGAACTTCCGGGGGTCATGAGGGTCTTTGTAATTCCCGGGGGTCATGAGGGTCTTTGGAACTTCCGGGGGTCATGAGGGTCTTTGGAACTTCCGGGGGTCATGAGGGTCTTTGTAACTCCCGGGGGTCATGAGGGTCTTTGGAACTTCCGGGGGTCATGATGGTCTTTGGAACTTCCGGGGGTCATGAGGGTCTTTGGAACTTCCAGGGGTCATGAGGGTCTTTGGAACTTCCGGGGGTCATGAGGGTCTTTGGAACTTTCGGGGGTCATGAGGGTCTTTGGAATTTTCGGCGTCCACCATCTCCTTTGCCACCCAAACATTGCCACCATCTCCATTGCCACCATCTCCATTGCCACCCAAACATTGCCACCATCTCCATTGCCACCCAAACATTGCCACCATCTCCATTGCCACCCAAACATTGCCATCATCTCCATTGCCACCCAAACATTGCCAACATCTCCATTGCCACCATCTCCATTGCCACCCAAACATTGCCAACATCTCCATTGCCACCTCAACATTGCCACCATCTCCATTGCCACCATCTCCACTGCCACATGTGTCGGTCAGGCAACACCTGCAATGTCTCCACACGAGTAGCACATGTGGCGGCACATGAATAGCTTTTGTACACACGTTCATTCATATCAGTTCAGTATGAAGGTTTAATGTTTGTGGGACCTCACTTAAGTAGTTTGAATGAAGTGCTTTTTATTGAGCGAATGTTGTCTCCAGGAAGACACGGTGGGTCCATTTGGAGCGAGTGCTCAAAAACTTGTTCTAAATATTGTTCCAAATGAAACTTGTACTTGTCCCGAACGTTGTTCCAAATGAAACAAGTACTTGTTCCATATGTTGCTCCAAATGAAAAAAGTATTTGTTCCAAGTGTTATTCTAAAGGAAAAAAGTACTTGTTCCATATGTTCCAAATGAAACAAGTACTTGTTCCATATGTTGCTCCAAATGAAAAAAGTATTTGTTCCAAGTGTTATTCGAAATGAAGAAAGTACTTTTACCAAATGTTCCAAATGAAACAAGTACTTGTTCCAAATGTTGTTCCAAATGAAAAAAGTACTTGTTCCAAATGAAAAAAGAAATTATTCCATATGTTCCAAATAAAAAAATACTTATCCCAAATTTTCGAAATAAAAAACTGTATTTGCTTGCAAATGATCAAAATGACTAAAAGGTGTTGGGTTTGTTCCAAATGCTCCTAACGAAAAAATGTACTTCCTTCAAATGTTCCAAATGAAAAAGTGAGTAAAAAGACCGTTGAATTCAGCATTGATTCATAAATGGAATTAAAGTCATAAATGACTGGCATTTTTCCATAATTTATATAGTACGGAACTTTATATATTTATATAGTATGGAACTTCTACGTCTGTAGGGTTTTAGGGAGTCTAGAACGTACAGAAAAACAATGTTGTTTAATAAAGAAAAATTCATGTTACCTAGAGCTTTTCAGTGTCTGCCGAAAAACAAACCTGAGTAACCATATGATTAATTATTATAGCATAAATATTATGTTATAGACAAACAATTATAGGAGCAGCCTTGAAGTGCTTCATAAAGGTTTTGGTAGAGGAGGGGTACATGGATGAAAAGGATTCGAGCTTATAAAAAATTCATTTGTGAAATTTATAAAACTTTTCCAAAAATCGTGTCAAAACAGAGCAGTTCTTAGAAAATATTTTTCAAATAGCCAAAGAGGAAAATTGACGAGTTTTATCAGCAAAGGAACCGAGTTTTCCTTTTCAATTCACAGAAACACAAAAAATAAATCGGAAATGAACCA
This sequence comes from Morinoia aosen, assembly GCA_030386875.1. Lineage (NCBI taxonomy): Eukaryota > Metazoa > Arthropoda > Malacostraca > Amphipoda > Talitridae > Morinoia > Morinoia aosen. The sequence goes on from CM059563.1 coordinate 24,703,606, forward strand.
ATAAGCATTATCCAGTCTAAGGCAGAAGATGAAGTTTAAAACCTGGTGGAATGGGTAACGTGAGAATTGGTTGGGTGTGTGACAGCTATAATTTAGCTCAAATAGATCAACGATGGAATGACAGAAAGAAAATTATAGAATAACAGGATTGAAAAGAATGACAGGATAGAATAATAAAATCAATCACATAGGAAAAAATTTGAATTTGAGGCTGACATCCAAGAAACTATTCTCTGTCGCAATACATGCTTATAATATTCACAAAATTCTTCATAACGAAACAAAAACCACATGTTGCATTCTATTTCCTTTAACATACAAATCATAAACCAACATTTTCTGACAAAATGTACAAATTTACAGCTCTATTGCTCACAACACCGTCATCTGAAAGGGATGTTGCAAGACATTTTTCGCCAGGTTTTCCTGGTGTAATATTTCTAGAGAACTATAAACGGATGATCCCAGTGCATCTGGCAGCCTTCATGTCCGATGTATGGTGAAAATGATCAGTCACTGACAAACACCGCTGTATTTCTAAACAAACATTTCAGAGCGCATGTGTTGATCTGTGATTGATGGCGAGACCAGTGGAGAGAGATTTTGACGCACTTGTGTGTGTCAAGCGATCGTTGAGGGAAATTTTGACGCACTTGTCAAAGCGATTCAAGCGATTGTTGAGAGATTTTGACGCCCTTGTGTGCGTCAAGCGATTGTTGAGAGATTTTGACGCACTTATGTCTGTCAAGCGATTGTTGAGAGATTTTGACGCACTTATGCGTGTCAAGCGATTGTTGAGAGATTTTGGCGCACTTATGTCTGTCAAGCGATTGTTGAGAGATTTTGACGCACTTATGTGTGTCAAGCGATTGTTGAGAGATTTTGACGCACTTATGTCTGTCAAGCGATTGTTGAGAGATTTTGACGCACTTATGTGTGTCAAGCGATTGTTGAGAGATTTTGACGCACTTATGTGTGTCAAGCGATTGTTGAGAGATTTTGACGCACTTATGTGTGCCAAGCGATTGTTGAGAGATTTTGACGCACTTATGTGTGCCAAGCGATTGTTGAGAGATTTTGACGCACTTATGTGTGCCAAGCGATTGTTGAGAGATTTTGACGCACTTATGTCTGTCAAGCGATTGTTGAGAGATTTTGACGCACTTATGTGTGTCAAGCGATTGTTGAGAGATTTTGACGCACTTATGTCTGTCAAGCGATTGTTGAGAGATTTTGACGCACTTATGTGTGTCAAGCGATTGTTGAGAGATTTTGACGCACTTATGTCTGTCAAGCGATTGTTGAGAGATTTTGACGCACTTATGTGTGCCAAGCGATTGTTGAGAGATTTTGACGCACTTATGTGTGTCAAGCGATTGTTGAGAGATTTTGACGCACTTATGTGTGCCAAGCGGTTGTTGAGAGATTTTGACGCACTTATGTGTGCCAAGCGATTGTTGAGAGATTTTGACGTCCTTATTTGTGTCAAGCGATTGTTGAGAGATTTTGACGCACTTATGTGTGCCAAGCGATTGTTGAGAGATTTTGACGTCCTTATTTGTGTCAAGCGATTGTTGAGAGATTTTGACGCACTTATGTGAGTCAAGCGATCGTTAAGAGAAATTTTGACGCACTTGTGTGTGTCAAACGACTATTTCTGAGAGATCTAGGTATATATGAATGTTTTCTTTTTTCACTAGTTCAAGTGATCAAGAAATTTAAATGGAACTCTCACCTCTCATGCGGGGAAAAAAATTCGTTCAAATAAGTGCATTCTTTGAAACGTGTCAATGTAATGTAACCATCTCCAGAAACCTAAAAATATTTCCCATTGTTTCTAAATTTGTAGAAATTCTCAGTTAATATGTGTATTCACGGACTAGTTAAAAAAGTAAAAGTTTATTGTGAAATAGTACAAACTTACGCTGAGTGTTTCAAATGACACCTTCAGTGACACGCTGAATGTGTCACTGTTGACACACATCTGGGTGCCGTGTCAGACAATGACTCACAAAAGTGTGTCAGAATGCTTTGATTGATGCTGTACATTGTTGACACAATTTATGCGGCAAATTTGAGTCAAAATTGTCCTTTGCGATTCGTGAGGGAGAAAATGTGAAGGTTTTGTTGATGAAAATTTGAGCTGCAAGAAATTGTGTGCGAGAAGATAAAAAGGGTATAAAGGGTGAAATATGTAAAATTTTACGCGCTGAAAAGGTGTTACTGAATTAGTAAAAAGGCGTTACTGAATTAGTAAAATGACGTTACTGAGTTAGTAAAAAGAGGTTACTGAATTAGTAAAAAGACGTTACTGAATTAGTAAAAAGACGTTACTGAATTAGTAAAAAGACGTTACTGAATTAGCAAAAAGAAGTTACTGAATTAGTAAAAAGGCATTACTGAATTAGTAAAAAGACGTTACTGAATTAGCAAAAAGACGTTACTGAATTAGTAAAAAGGCGTTACTGAATTAGTAAAAAGGCGTTACTGAATTAGTAAAAAGACGTTACTGAATTAAACAACTTAAACAATTTAAAACAATTTAAACAATTTATTTACCACAGGAGATACAGAGGTAGAATGTTTCTTAAGTCTAATACAATGGTCAGAGTTGAGTATAGCTACCTGTGGGCCCGAATAAGTTCAGCGACTTCTAGGGCATCCTACCATTACATTATTCTAGGGCGTACAATAATGTTTAACCTAATTCACTTAGCCTAGTTTCGCATTAGACTGATCAACAGGATAATGAACTCGATATTGATGTTTAATTTTACAATATAGGTCATATGGACAATATTTAACAGTATATTCGATAACGATTTGGGAGCAGACTGAAAATCGGCGATATTACTCATGGCAAATTGCATTATTAGGACCAGACATGTAGGAGGCAGGATTTGACTTGGTGATCTTACACGACTAGTATTCTGATAAGAAGTGGGACTCAAGATTTCTTTTAAATACCTTGTAAGAATTACTTTCACGGATCTCCGCAGGTATTGAGTTCCAGGTTTTAGTTCCAACGAATAGTATACTATGTTGCGAGCGGGCCTTTGAATAATAAGGAAGCATGAATTTACTTTTATTTCGTGTTAAATGGTCGTGATGACCAGTTTGCGCAGTTAATAACTGTTGAAGGCTATTGTCGCCATCATTAGCTAATGTTTTGTAGATGAAATTGCAGATGGAGATTTTGTAGAGATCCGAGAGTTTAAGTATTTGTAAATTTTTGAATGAATCATTTGTGTGAGCATTATATTCTAGGTTCTTTACCGCTCTGATGGCTCTTTTTTGCAGAGTAAAAATTATATTGGTTTTATTTTTATCAGTTCCATGCCATGCTTCTATTCCGTATTGCAAGTATGGTGAAATGAGCGTTCGATAAAGCATTAGTAAGGCTGTTTCAGGCAGGAAATTTTTAACTTTATTCAGGATTCCGATGGATTTTGATAATTTAGAACTAATATGAGTGATGTGCTCTTTGAAGGTCAGATGTTTATCTATTATGATGCCCAGAAATTTACATGAGTTGGTTTCTTTGATTTCACCTTCGCCAATTTTAATGGATGGAGAGATATATTTTTCTTATTAGTTGAAATAGCGGACATCCAGGTTCCATTGTTGTCAAATGAAATTCGTATTCAGCTGGAAAATATTATTTTCGGTCGAGCTTTCGAAATTTTTAACAAATTTCGTTTTCAGGACAAGAGATTGAAGTTTTTGGAAGCAAAGTTATGGCCAAAGCAGGTATCCTGGATACAAGGGAAAGATATTAAATATAAGATAAACGAAAGCGGACATCGGTGGAACATGCAGTAGTCACAGTAATTATTTCAAAAGTGGTTTATAAACATCCGGAATTTAGAGATATCTATTGTAGGAATTTGAATTAGTTGTGGAATAGAAAGCTTCTAAGTATCTTCTTTGTTTCTTGTTGGAATTTTGAGATATAATTTAATAATTTTGAAAATCTATTTAGTGACCCGTATCCCGAACATGTTAGTAAACTAAAGAATTAATTTGCTATTTTTCCACATTTTGGCAATGTTCATTGACACGGATTTTTAAATTCCTGCAAGTTTCACCGATATACACTTTTTAACAATTTTTACAACCTAATTTGTACACTACATCGCAACAGTCTCCAGGTGCTTGTTTGTCTTTAATTTTTGATAAATTTCTTCCTATCAGGTTAATTGACTTCTTTGCTATTTGTACATTGAATGGCCGGAGTATCCTGTTGACACGTTCAGATGTGCCTTTTACATAAGGGGCACTAAAATAGCTAATTTTTGGGTTCTAATTTTGGCTAATATTTTATCGCGGATTTTTTAGTTTTCTGATTGATTATTTAATCATTTTTTCTTGGTATCCGTTTTTTTGTAGCTACTCTTTAATAAATTTAAGTTCATTTTCGACTTAATCATTACTACACAATTGCAAGGCTCTACTAACTAGGGAATCAACAACGCTACGTTTTTAGTTATTAGGATGGTTTGAAGAGAAATCGAGGTATCGTCCGGTATGGGTTGGTTTTCTGTAAATTCCAAAGCTGAGGGAGTTGTCTTCCATTCTTGTAATTTTTAAGTCCAAAAAGGCGATGGAATTATTTTGTTCCTTTTCGATCGTGAATTGAATATTAGCGTTAATTTAGTTTAGCTAGTTGTTTAAATCATCGACGGTGTTTTTGGGAACTATTGCAAACACATCGTCAACGTATCTTTTCCAAAACAAAATTTAGCTACTGGAGTGCTCAAAGATCTCTTTTTCAATGTTTTACATTGTAGCCTCGGCAATTGCTACGGACACGCTACTTCCCATTGGTGTGCCTTTAATTTGTTTATAAATTTTTCCATTTTGCTAGAAGACTGTCGACGATAAACATAGTTGAACTAAACTTTATATATCCTCTTTGGACAATTAACTGTTGTTTTTCCACTCATCAGTTTCGTTGAGAAGTCGTTCCATGCTTGTTAGGGCCAATTCTTGAGGGATGGAGGTGAAGAGAGCTTTCACGTCGAAAGAAACCATCATGCAATGTTCAGGGACGATGAGGTCTTAGGCTGCTTCCTTCATTTGTAAGGAATTTTTTAACTTTTGCTCAGCTCTGTTTGTTAATGGATTTATAATTGAAGATAAAAATTTAGATAGCTCATGTGTGGGTGATGCACAAAAAGATACAATGGGTCTAATGGGATATCCCTCCTTATGCAGCTTGATCAGGCCATAAAATCGAGGGATTGTTGCTGAGCTGGAGTAAAGTTTCCGGTATAGTTCGGGAGAAATTTTTTCCTTATCTTTTTCTTGTATGTATAATTTTTCCTGTATGAGAACGTAATATAATTTGTTTTATCGATATTGAGGCTTATTTTGTTAGCTTTAAGCCACAGTGAAACCTTATGGAGTTCATTATTTATACTCTCCGCAATCTTAGTGGGATTTTCGTTCGAAAGGACCGCAGAAAGCGTACTGTCATCGGCAAAAAGTATGAATTTAAAAAATGATGAAGATTTAATAATATCATTGATAAAAATCAGAAAAAGGAGAGGCCCAAGAACAGATCCTTGTGGAACTCCATGGCTAATTTTCTGTGGGTCCGATTTTGCGTCGTCAATGACAACGTATTGCTTCCGATTTGTTAGGTATGATCTGAACCAATCATGGGCAACCCCACGAATGCCATAACAATGAAGTTTCGAGAGTAATATGTTATGGTCCACACAATCGAATGCCTTTCGAAAGTCAAGAAATACAGAGAAGACAGTCTTTCCGTTATCTATATTAGAATAAAGGAATTGTAAATGATTTAATATTGCCTGTGTTGTTGATTTTTTACAGCGAAAGCCGTATTGTTTATCATAGAGAAATGATTTTTGTTCAAAATAAGAGTACACTTTTTTATACACAATTTTCTCGAATACCTTGCTAATAATTGGTAACATGGAGATAGGTCGATAATTGTTTACACAGGTTTTTTCACCATTTTTAAAGATAGGGGTTACTCTAGCAACTTTGAGGGAGTTCGGGAAAGTGCCTAGTAAGAGAGACTGGTTAATAATATTGGATATCAGCGGGGCCACAATATCAGCAATTATTTTAAGTATTTTAGTTGGAAACGTTCGTAACCCACTCGATTTATTTTTCATGTTGTTTATGCACGCAATTACATCGGAGGAGTTTGTAGGCGTAAAGAAAAAGGAGTTGTGTTCTCGAATATGATCCATAAATTCCAGGTGATCAGTAGGTTCACTTGGAATACCATTGGCTATAGTTTTCCCAACGTTTACAAAGAAGTTGTTGAAGAGATTAGCAATTTCATTCTTCTCATGGTGTTTTACATTATCTTGAGTGATATATCCAATTTTCTTTTTTTCGGCGTTATTCGGTTTATAACAAGAGTTAAGGAGGCGCCAAGTCTTTTTAACGTCAGCTTTGAATTGAGTAAACTTGAGGGTAAAGTAGCTCTTTTTTGATGTTCTTATCTGGTTTGTCACATAGTTTCTGAATCGGTTATATGTTTCTCTAGATATTCGCCCTTCGCAAAGGAGGGCTAGGTACGCTTGGCGTTTCTTTATATTTATCACGATGTCTCTAGTAATCCAGGGCTTTTGTTTATTTTTCGGGGTAACTTTACGAGTTACAATTGGGCAACACTGATTGTATGCGTTCATTATAGTTTCAGTCAACTTTACTACTGATTCATCAATGCTCCTTGCATTATTGTTTTGTTGGGTGATGTGCAATGTTGGCATTAAATCTTCTAGAACGGTGCGCATTTCTTCTAAATTTGATTCGTTTATTTTACGATATGAGTAAGTTTCAGCCCGTGCTTTGGTGCACGCAAGATAGACATTTTTCTTAATAAGAAAAACTGGAAAATGATCTGATAAGTCAGAAGTAATTATTCCAGCAAGAAAATCAATTGGGTCTGTCATAAAGATATTGTCAAGCAGCGTGGCACATTCTGAGGTTATTCGTGTTGGCTTTGTGATGATCGGAAGGAAAGATTTAGAATGAAATGCATTTAAGAAATTAGAGATTGGTTCATAGCTTTCATGTTTCAGCAAATCATAGTTGAAGTCACCGCATATTATTATGTCATTGTAGAAGGACCTGTTGAACTGAGAAATAATTCGATTAAGCTCATTAAGGAAGGATATAGGACAGGCTGTAGGCGGCCTATACACCGTTCCAAGCACAATTCGTTTGCCATCTCTAGACAGTTCTACGAATAATGATTCTATATGATCCTGATTCAGTGTTGCACTTGCTATGATTCTCGAATCCATGTGCTTAGAAATGTATGTACTGATGCCCCCGCCTCGCTTGTTTTTTCGTAGCGAATGGTAACTATGATAATTTTCAAATTTAATCATGTCTTTGGTCGAGTCATCTAGCCAGCTTTCGGTGAAGCTAATCACATCTAAGGTATACTTAAGTTCAGTAATAGTGCATTGTATCTCTTCCAATTTTGGATAGAGTGACCTACAGTTCCAACACAGTAGCGAAAAATCCTGCCGGGTTATTCGTATAGATTCGTTGAATTTTGATATATTAGTATATCTGCAGTTTTCAGAGTCGTTTAGGTTTGGAAATATTCTGTTCAAATGATTGAGATCCGGGTCGATTTCATCTAATATATCAGCGTGATCAGTCATTCAAAATTATTAAACAGTAGGCAGTAAGTACTATTGTACAACTTAAAACGAAATACAGAGTCAAGATTAAAAGGATATATCTATCTAAAAACTAGCTTAGAAAGTATAGAAAAGAGTAAGAAATCTAGCGTGATTTCGTGGGTACACTCAATACTCAGCCAAGAGCGATTAATATTGGAGTTCAATATACAAAATTGATGCGTACAAATTGCTGAAGGCGTTGTTACAAAGTTCACATACAACAGGTAATAAGTTTAAAAAAAATAAAAATAAATAGAAAAAATTTAGCGACGATGATAATCTAATCAGCTAATATGTTTTACACATAATAATAGTTTGTTGGTTAAAAATTACATACAATTTACGAGGAAAGGTGAACAAGGTGGATATCAATATTCCATCATAATATTGGTAGGTACAAATTGCTGATGGTGTTGTTGCAATTTCCAATACAGTTGTCATAAATGTTCATATATATCTGTCATAAGATTGTCAAAATTGAGGTAAAACTGCCGTATATATCTTTAGAGGTTGGAACTGATTCATGACATGAAGTTATGCAGTTTGAAGATCTAGTGTAAAGTTATAGAATTCTAGGCGTCATTGGCATACGAGTATATAATTTGACACAGGTACATGTTTTGATACCTAATTGAGGTGAACACCCAAGACCTGATTCGATGATTTATCCAGTTGCCGCATCAGGTATTGGTCGAGCTCTTCTGGCGTGTTAATCTGACGTCTCGAGTCCGGTTGTCCAGGGATGAATGCGAAGATGTTTCCATCTTGGGTCCTCGGGGTTCCGATTTTTTCCGGGAAATTTCTCTTGGTTACTCTCAAGGTGTACATGATCTTGGCCCGTGAAGGTATTAGGTATTCATTTATATAGAACGTTGGTTTATTTACTCGGCAGGCAGAGAGAATTTCACGTTTTTTGTTGTAATGTTTCAGTTCGAAAGCGATGTTTCTTCGATCCTCGTTTCCACTTAGTGGTTTTCTTCCCATTCTGTTAGCTGACGTGATGTCAGCATCACTGAGGTCGATGTTGATGTCCTTCAGAATTTTGCAGACTGTTTCTTTGCAATTTTCGTTGTTGTGTGAATGAGGTAGTTCCCCCCCGGAAATGACGAGAGTACATTTTCTATCTTCCAGGTCTCGGCGCTGATCATTTTTTTCCAAGCGATCGAGACGTGACTCCAAGCTTTGTATTTTTTCATTCTGCTCTTCAATAATTTGTTTGTGTTCTGCTTCTTTTCCTGCTATTGTTTCAGATAGTGTTTTAAGGTCGCTTATTTCACTTTTCATTTCGTCAATATCACTATTAAATTTTGTCATCACTGAGTCGAAATATTTTATTAGAACAGATACCACTTCTTTGCAGTCTTGCGTTAGGCTAGACACATCAGGATATTGACCAAACTTTGGTTGATCCTTACAGCTGTTATTGCAGCTGCTGATGTTGTTGCGTTGCTTCCTCGGTCCCATCTTGTAGGTTTAGAGAGTTGGCCTTCTTGTATAAACAAGGGTTGTACACCTTCACACTTTATGAGGGAATATTTTATTCTTAGTTTGATGATTTATATGTTGATATCACATTTGAATCCTCATGGCGAGAGAGGGTACCCATTCAGGCTAGAAGTACATTCTTTCTAACAATAGGAACTTTGTTTCGGAGCGAGCAGAGCAAGCGCAACGCACATCCTCACCATATGGAGTCTCAGAGGACACTCAATTAGCAAAAAGGCGTTACTGAATTAGTAAAAAGATGTTACTGAATTAGTAAAAAGGCGTTACTGAATTAGTAAAAAGACGTTACTGAATTAGTAAAAAGACGTTACTGAATTAGTAAAAAGGCGTTAATGAATTAGTAAAAAGGTGTTACTGAATTAGTAAAAAGGCGTTACTGAATTAGTAAAAAGACGTTACTGAATTAGTAAAAAGACGTTACTGAATTAGTAAAAAGGCGTTACTGAATTAGTAAAAAGACGTTACTGAATTAGTAAAAAGGCGTTACTGAATTAGTAAAAAGACGTTACTGAATTAGTAAAAAAACGTTACTGAATTAGTAAAAAGGCGTAACTGAATTAGTAAAAAGACGTTACTGAATTAGTAAAAAGACGTTACTGAATTAGTAAAAAGACGTTACTGAATTAGTAAAAAGACGTTACTGAATTAGTAAAAAGACGTTACTGAATTAGTAAAAAGACGTTACTGAATTAGTAAAAAGACGTTACTGAATTAGTAAAAAGGCGTTACTGAATTAGTAAAAAGACGTTACTGAATTAGTAAAACGGCGTTACTGAATTAGTAAAAAAGCGTTACTGAATTAGTAAAAAGACGTTACTGAATTAGTGAAAAGGCGTAACTGAATTAGTAAAAAGACGTTACTGAATTAGTAAAAAGACGTTACTGAATTAGTAAAAAGACGTTACTGAATTAGTAAAAAGACGTTACTGAATTAGTAAAAAGACGTTACTGAATTAGTAAAAAGGCGTAACTGAATTAGTAAAAAGACGTTACTGAATTAGTAAATAGACGTTACTGAATTAGTAAAAAGACGTTACTGAATTAGTAAAAAGACGTTACTGAATTAGTAAAAAGACGTTACTGAATTAGTAAAAAGACGTTACTGAATTAGTAAAAAGACGTTACTGAATTAGTAAAATGATGTTACTGAATTAGTAAAAAGGCGTTCCTGAATTAGTAAAAAGGCGTTACTGAATTATTAAAAAGGCGTTACTGAATTAGTAAAAAGGCGTTACTGAATTAGTAAAAAGGCGTTACTGAATTAGTAAAAAGACGTCACTGAATTAGTAAAAAGGCGTTACTGAACTATTAAAAAGGCGTTACTGAATTAGTAAAAAGGCGTTACTGAATTAGTAAAAAGACGTTACTGAATTAGTAAAAAGGCGTTACTGAACTATTAAAAAGGCGTTACTGAATTAGTAAAAAGGCGTTACTGAATTAGTAAAAAGGCGTTACTGAATTATTAAAAAGGCGTTACTGAATTATTTAAAAGGCGTTACTGAATTATTAAAAAGGCGTTACTGAATTAGTAAAAAGGCTTTCCTGAATTAGTAAAAAGGCGTTACTGAATTAGTAAAAAGGCGTTACTGAAATATTAAAAAGGCGTTACTGAATTAGTAAAAAGGCGTTCCTGAATTAGTAAAAAGGCGTTACTGAATTAGTAAAAAGGCGTTACTGAATTAGTAAAAAGGCGTTCCTGAATTATTAAAAAGGCGTTACTGAATTAGTAAAAAGGCGTTACTGAATGAGTAAAAAGGCGTTACTGAATTAGTAAAAAGACGTTACTGAATTAGTAAAAAGGCGTTACTGAATTATTAAAAAGGCGTTACTGAATTAGTAAAAAGGCGTTACTGAACTATTAAAAAGGCGTTACTGAATTAGTAAAAAGGCGTTACTGAATTAGTAAAAAGGCGTTACTGAATTATTAAAAAGGCGTTACTGAATTAGTAAAAAGGCGTTACTGAATTAGTAAAAAGGCGTTACTGAATTAGTAAAAAGGCGTTACTGAATTAGTAAAAAGGCGTTACTGAACTATTAAAAAGGCGTTACTGAATTAGAAAAAAGGCGTTACTGAATTAGTAAAACGACGTTACTGAATTGGAATGAAGACGTAAAATGTTACATGCAATCAGTAAGTTGAAGCTAACGTGACCCCGTACAACTGCCACTTACCGCTAGTGTAATACACCACACGAACACACCACACGAACACACCACACGAACACACCACACGAACACACCACACGAACACACCACACGAACACACCATACGAACACACCGCACAAACATACCACACGAACACACCACACGAACACACCATACGAACACACCGCACAAACATACCACACGAACACACCACACGAACACACCATACGAACACACCGCACAAACATACCACACGAACACAACACACGAACAAACCACACGAACACATCAAACGAACACACCACACAAACATACCACACGAACACAACACACGAACAAACCACACGAACACATCAAACGAACACACCACACAAACATACCACACGAACACAACACACGAACACATTACACGAACACACCACACGAACACACCACACGAACACACCACACGAACACACCACACGAACACACCACACGAACACACCACACGAACACAACACACGAACACACCACACAAACACACCACACGAACACACCACACGAACACAACACACGAACACACCACACGAACACACCACACGAACACACCACACGAACACAACACACGAACACACCACACAAACACACCACACAAACACGCCACACAAACACACCACACAAACACACCACAAACACACCACAAACACACCACAAACACACCACACGAACACGCCACACAAACACGCCACACAAACACACCACACAAACACACCAGAAACACACCACAAACACACCAAACGAACACACCACACAAACACGCCACACAAACACACCACACAAACACACCACAAACACACCACAAACACACCACACGAACACACCACCAACACAACACCTGCACGCAATAAACAACAACGCAGGCTCGACAGAGCAGCTGCTCCATAGAAGTAATGAAAGAGTTCAAATTCTACGCCAAATAACAGCATGATATATCGAAAGGAAAATTAGGCACCATGTTCTATGGGGCGATTGTGGGGGCGAGTGTGGGGGCAAGTGTGGGAGCAAGTGTGGGGGCAAGTGTGGGGGCAAGTGTGGGGGCAAGTGTCGGGGCGAATGTGGGGGCGAGTGTGGGGGCAAGTGTGGGGGCGAGTGTGGGGGCGAGTGTGGGGGCAAGTGTGGGGGCGAGTGTGGGGGCGAGTGTGGGGGCGAGGGGGGGGAACGAGTGTGGGGGCGAGTGTGAGGGCGAGTGTGGTGCGAGTGGTGGGGGCGAGTGTGGGGGCGAGTGTGGAGGCGAGTGTGGGGGCGAGTGTGAGGGCGAGTGTGGGGGCGAGTGTGGGGGCAAGTGTGATGGCGAGTGGGGGGGCGAGTGTGGGGGACAAGTGGAGGGGCAAGTGTCGGGGCGAGTGTGGGGGCAAGTGCGGGGGCAAGTGTCGGGGCGAGTGTGGGGGACAAGTGGAGGGACAAGTGTGGGGGCAATTGTGGGGGCAAGTGTGGGGGCAAGTGTCGGGTCGAGTGTGGGGGCAAGTGTGGTGGCAAGTGTGGGGGCAAGTGTCGGGTCGAGTGTGGGGGCAAGTGTGGGGGCAAGTGTGGGGGCAAGTGTCGGGTCGAGTGTGGGGGCAAGTGTGGGGGCAAGTGTGGGGGCAAGTGTGGGGGCAAGTGTGGGGGCAAGTGTGGGGGCATGTGTCGGGTCGAGTGTGGGGGCAAGTGTGGGGGCAAGTGTGGGGGCAAGTGTGGGGGCAAGTGTGGGGGCAAGTGTCGGGTCGAGTGTGGGGGCAAGTGTGGGGGCAAGTGTGGGGGGCAAGTGTGGGGGCAAGTGTGGGGGCAAGTGTGGGGGCAAGTGTGGGGGCATGTGTCGGGTCGAGTGTGGGGGCAAGTGTGGGGGCAAGTGTGGGGGCAAGTGTCGGGTCGAGTGTGGGGGCAAGTGTGGGGGCAAGTGTGGGGGCAAGTGTCGGGTCGAGTGTATGGGCAAGTGTGGGGGCAAGTGTGGGGGCAAGTGTGGGGGCAAGTGTGGGGGCAAGTGTGGGGGCAAGTGTGGGGGCACAAATCGAAGAAAGAGTCCTTACAAATTTATTCATTTCTACGTTCTTCCTGTAATCTTGCAATCCGCACAAACGCAACACTCCTTAAAACCAAATATTTTTAAATCAAATCCCCTCCAACTCCAATCCCTTTAAATTTAACCCTCTATAAAATTAAATCCCTTCAATCCACGCCTCCTAAGTCCAATCCTTCCAAAAAACGCCTCTGCGCTTCAAAAATCTTATATCGTAATTACGAATAAATTATATTTCGGGTCTTCAATACCAAAAAAACAATACGATGTTATCTTTCAATCGAGTTCACGCACACACGTACTTACGGTGCGCGTGTGTTGTGTACAGTGTACGTGTGTCACGTACAATGCAAATGTGTCACGCACATGTGCTGTGTACGTCACTTCACCCACAAACGGATCAAGGGTCAGGTGCACACACAGCTGCTGGATCCGTTTGTGTGCACCGGCACAACCCGCGCCAGTGTGTGGCATGTGGCACCTACTTAGCCATGCCACACGACCGCTATCATGCCATTCTATATTGCATACAACCTCCTTCATGCCACCCGGTCATGCCACGCATAACTCATCATGTCACACGGTCATGCCACGCATAACTCATCATGTCACACGGTCATGCCACGCATAACTCATCATGTCACACGGTCATGCCACGCATAACTCATCATGTCACACGGTCATGCCACGCATAACTCATCATACCACACGGCCATGCCACGCATAACTCATCATGTCACACGGTCATGCCACGCATAACTCATCATACCACACGGCCATGCCACGCATAACTCATCATGTCACACGGTCATGCCACGCATAACTCATCATACCACACGGCCATGCCACGCATAACTCATCATGTCACACGGTCATGCCACGCATAACTCATCATACCACACGGCCATGCCACGCATAACTCATCATGTCACACGGTCATGCCACGCATAACTCATCATGTCACACGGTCATGCCACGCATAACTCATCATACCACACGGTCATGCCACGCATAACTCATCATGTCACACGGTCATGCCACGCATAACTCATCATGTCACACGGTCATGCCACGCATAACTCATCATGTCACACGGTCATGCCACGCATAACTCATCATGTCACACGGTCATGCCACGCATAACTCATCATGTCACACGGTCATGCCACGCATAACTCATCATTCACACGGTCATGCCACGCATAACTCATCATGTCACACGGTCATGCCACGCATAACTCATCATGTCACACGGTCATGCCACGCATAACTCATCATACCACACGGCCATGCCACGCATAACTCATCATGTCACACGGTCATGCCACGCATAACTCATCATGTCACGCATAACTCATCATGTCACACGGTCATGCCACGCATAACTCATCATGTCACACGGTCATGCCACGCATAACTCATCATGTCACACGGTCATGCCACGCATAACTCATCATGTCACACGGTCATGCCACGCATAACTCATCATACCACACGGCCATGCCACGCATAACTCATCATGTCACACGGTCATGCCACGCATAACTCATCATACCACACGGCCATGCCACGCATAACTCATCATGTCACACGGTCATGCCACGCATAACTCATCATACCACACGGCCATGCCACGCATAACTCATCATGTCACACGGTCATGCCACGCATAACTCATCATACCACACGGCCATGCCACGCATAACTCATCATGTCACACGGTCATGCCACGCATAACTCATCATGTCACACGGTCATGCCACGCATAACTCATCATACCACACGGTCATGCCACGCATAACTCATCATGTCACACGGTCATGCCACGCATAACTCATCATGTCACACGGTCATGCCACGCATAACTCATCATGTCACACGGTCATGCCACGCATAACTCATCATGTCACACGGTCATGCCACGCATAACTCATCATGTCACACGGTCATGCCACGCATAACTCATCATTCACACGGTCATGCCACGCATAACTCATCATGTCACACGGTCATGCCACGCATAACTCATCATGTCACACGGTCATGCCACGCATAACTCATCATACCACACGGCCATGCCACGCATAACTCATCATGTCACACGGTCATGCCACGCATAACTCATCATGTCACGCATAACTCATCATGTCACACGGTCATGCTACGCATAACTCATCATACCACACGGCCATGCCACGCATAACTCATCATGTCACACGGTCATGCCACGCATAACTCATCATGTGACGCATAACTCATCATGTCACACGGTCATGCCACGCATAACTCATCATGTCACACGGTCATGCCACGCATAACTCATCATGTCACACGGTCATGCCACGCATAACTCATCATGTCACACGGTCATGCCACGCATAACTCATCATACCACACGGCCATGCCACGCATAACTCATCATGTCACGCATAACTCATCATACCACACGGCCATGCCACGCATAACTCATCATGTCACACGGTTATGCCACGCATAACTCATCATGTCACGCATAACTCATCATGTCACACGGTCATGCCACGCATAACTCATCATGTCACGCATAACTCATCATGTCACGCATAACTCATCATGTCACACGGTCATGCCACGCATAACTCATCATGTCACACGGTCATGCCACGCATAACTCATCATGTCACACGGTCATACCACGCATAACTCATCATGCCACACGGCCATGCCACGCATAACTCATCATGCCACACGGTCATGCCACGCATAACTCATCATGTCACACGGTCATACCACGCATAACTCATCATGCCACACGGCCATGCCACGCATAACTCATCATGCCACACGGTCATGCCACGCATAACTCATCATGCCACACGGTCATGCCACGCATAACTCATCATGCCACAATTTGTCACCAAGCAAAGACACCAAAATTTGAGAGCAAGCAAAGACCGCCACAACCCAAGAATGACACAAAGACCTCCCCAATTTGAGAACTATACAAAGACCGACACAATTCGAGAACGACCAGAGTCCGCCACAATTTGAGAACTATGCAAAGACCGCCACAATTTGAGAACTATGCAAAGACCGCCACAATTTGAGAACTATGCAAAGACCGCCACAATTTGAGAACTATGCAAAGACCGCCACAATTAGAGAACTACGCAAAGACCGACACAATTCGAGAACGACCAGAGTCCGCCACAATTTGAGAACTATGCAAAGACCGACACAATTCGAGAACGACAAGAGTCCGCCACAATTTGAGAACTATGCAAAGACCGCCACAACTTAAGAACAACACAAAGACTGCCAAAATTTGAGAACTATACGACGACCGCCACAATTCGAGAACGACACAAAGTCCGCCACAATTTGAGAACTATGAAAAGACTGCCACAACTCAAGAACGACACAAAGACCGCTCCAATTTGAGAATTATACAAAGACCGCCACAATTTGAGAACTATACAAAGACCGCCACAATTTGAGAATTATACAAAGACCGCCACAATTTGAGAACTATACAAAGACCGCCACAATTTGAGAACTATACAAAGACCGCCACAATTTGAGAACTATACAAAGACCGTCACAATTTGAGAACTATACAAAGACCGCCACAATTCGAGAACGACCAATGTCCGCCACAAAACAAAGCAGAGGCCACACCGCAAAGCACACAAGCGGGCCAGGTGAGGCGGGGCACAGGTGTGCAGGACTGGCCCACCTCCCCACCACCGCTGTTGACATAGAGTTGACTTTAGCCTTGTGCGACGTGTGTCGCGTGACCACTGTGTGGCACGTTTGGTTGACAGGTGGTGCCCGCAGGTATTAACAGGTGTTGCCTGGAGGTGTTGACAGGTGTTGCCTGGAGGTGTTGACAGGTGTTGCCTCTATGTGCTAGGTGTTGCCTGTAGGTGCTAGGTGTTGCCGGGAGGCGTTGTTGGCAGGTGGTTCCTGCAGGTGTTGACAGGTGTTATGATATTGGTAAGTGTTGCCAGGAGGTACTGTTGAAAAGTGTTGTCAGGAGATCGACAGGTGTTGCCAGGAGGTGTTCTTCACAGGTGTTGCCAAGAGGCGTAGTTGACAAGGAGTTGCCTGGAGGTACTGTAGACATAGGTTTCCTGAGGCGTTGTTGACAGGTGTTGCCTGGAAATTTATGACATATAGGGCCATTAAGTGTTGGTTGACATGTGTTGCCATGGAATAAAGTAGCTAGAAATTTGTTTCCAGGAGGTTGACAGGTGTTATCATGATATTGACAGATGCTACCAGGATGGTAACAGGTGTTGTCAGTAGGTTGACAGGAGTTGCCAAGTTGTTGGGAGGTGTTGCCATTAGACTTACTTGTGTTGCCAGGATTGCCAGGAGCTACCAGGAAGTTGACAAGAGTTGCCACGAGATTGACAGCTGTTACCAGGGAGTTGCCAGGATTTGCCAGAAAGATGACAGGAGTTGCCAGAAGGTTGCCTGGAGCTACCAGAAAGTTGACAGAAGTTGCCACGATATTGACAGTTGACAGCTGTTGCCAGGGAGTTGCCAGGAGTTGCCAGAAGGTTGACAGGAGTTGCCAGAAGGTTGCCAGGAGCTCCCTTTAGTTGTCAGGAGTTGTCACGAGATTGACAGCTGTTGCCAGGGAGTTACCAGGAGTTGCCAGAAGGTTGACAGGAGTTGCCACGAGGTTGACAGGTGTTGCAGGAGGCACTAATCAGCACGAAACCCTCATCAGCAGGCCTGTTAAGCTCACACCTCATGTGTAACCTATACGATGACGTCAGCCACGTACACTTGTGTACGTCCCACAAACACATGTGAACGTCACTTTGCGTCACAATGACGTCGGCGCTGATGCTCTCAGTGTTTTAATCAAAATGAATGGGTCGCGTGAGACCTTTGATGGACGGCCGAGTGTTGTGATAAGTGAGACTCCAAAGCTTATTTTTACGGAGTTGTCGTACTTTTCCAAAACAGCTATTGTACTTTTTAATCAATAACTATTCTATACACGTAAAAAGAATTGTGGGTTACTAAAAATATATCGTGAAAATAAAAAACACGAGGAGACAATAACTATATTCGATATCAACATATATACGTCAATACTATTCAACATTACCATCTATTCGTCAGTGCTATTCAACATCACCATCAATTCGTCAGTGCTATTCAACATCACCATCTATTCGTCAGCGCTATTCAACATCACCATCTATTCGTCAGCGCTATTCAACATCAACATCTATTCGTCAGTGCTATTCAACATCAACATCTATACGAGAGTACTATTTACGTTCACCATCAATACTTTAAAGCGATTCAATTTCACCATTAATAAATCAGAATACGCCCAATTCATCACCAAGATAGTCAATACTAGAGTAACTTTCCTGAACAGCGGCACCCTTACAATGTCACCAGTACACATTGCCAACACCACCACACAAACACACAATCACCACACAATCACGACTACACTATCACCACACCCCCCCACCACCCCACATTCACCACCATCAGCGCTCACCACCGGACATGCTCGACATTCCTCACTGCAGCGCTGCCGGAAGTGCTGAGGCCGCCAGCAGCAGCAGATGCAACACCAGGCATGATATTAGAAACAGAAACACTTACATCTGCAATAACAGCTGCAATGACAGCAGGGTGACATTAAGGCCAAAAACACTGACATCTGCAATAACGGCTGAAATGACAGCAGGGTAACATTAAGGCCAAAACACTTACATCTGCAATAACAGCTGCAAAAAACAGCAGGGTGACTTTAAGACCAAAAACACTTACATCTGCAATAACGGCTGCAATGACAGCAGGGTGACATTAAGGTCAAAAACACTTACATCTGCAATAACAGCTGCAATGACAGCAGGGTGACATTAAGGCCAAAAACCACTTCCATCTGCAATTACAGCTGCAATGACAGCCGGGTGACATTAAGGCCAAAAACACTTACATCTGCAATAGCAGATGCAATGACATCAGGGTGACATTAACACCAAAAACACTTACATCTGCAATAACAGCTGCAATGACAGCCGGGTGACATTAAGACCAAAAACACTTACATCTGCAATAACAGCTGCAATGAGAGCAGGGTGACATTAAGGCCAAAAATACTTACATCTGCAATAACAGCTGCAATGACAGCAGGGTGACATTAAGGCCTAAAACACTTACATCTGAAATAACAGCTGCAATGACAGCAGGGTGACATTAAGGCCTAAAACACTTACATCTGCAATAACAGCTGCAATGACAGCAGGGTGACATTAAGACCAAAAACACTTACATCTGCAATAACAGCTGCAATGAGAGCAGGGTGACATTAAGGCCAAAAATACTTACATCTGCAATAACAGCTGCAATGACAGCAGGGTGACATTAAGACCAAAAACACTTACATCTGCAATAACAGCTGCAATGAGAGCAGGGTGACATTAAGGCCAAAAATACTTACATCTGCAATAACAGCTGCAATGACAGCAGGGTGACATTAAGGCCTAAAACACTTACATCTGAAATAACAGCTGCAATGACAGCAGGGTGACATTAAGGCCTAAAACACTTACATCTGCAATAACAGCTGCAATGACAGCAGGGTGACATTAAGACCAAAAACACTTACATCTGCAATAACAGCTGCAATGAGAGCAGGGTGACATTAGGGCCAAAAATACTTACATCTGCAATAACAGCTGCAATGACAGCAGGGTGACATTAAGACCAAAAACACTTACATCTGCAATAACAGCGGCAATGACAGCAGGGTGACATTAAGGCCAAAAACACTTACATCTGCAATAGCAGATGCAATGACATCAGGGTGACATTAACACCAAAAACACTTACATCTGCAATAACAGCTGCAATGACAGCCGGGTGACATTAAGACCAAAAACACTTACATCTGCAATAACAGCTGCAATGAGAGCAGGGTGACATTAAGGCCAAAAATACTTACATCTGCAATAACAGCTGCAATGACAGCCGGGTGACATTAAGACCAAAAACACTTACATCTGCAATAACAGCTGCAATGAGAGCAGGGTGACATTAAGGCCAAAAATACTTACATCTGCAATAACAGCTGCAATGACAGCAGGGTGACATTAAGGCCTAAAACACTTACATCTGAAATAACAGCTGCAATGACAGCAGGGTGACATTAAGGCCTAAAACACTTACATCTGCAATAACAGCTGCAATGACAGCAGGGTGACATTAAGACCAAAAACACTTACATCTGCAATAACAGCTGCAATGAGAGCAGGGTGACATTAAGGCCAAAAATACTTACATCTGCAATAACAGCTGCAATGACAGCAGGGTGACATTAAGACCAAAAACACTTACATCTGCAATAACAGCGGCAATGACAGCAGGGTGACATTAAGGCCAAAAACACTTACATCTGCAATAGCAGATGCAATGACATCAGGGTGACATTAACACCAAAAACACTTACATCTGCAATAACAGCTGCAATGACAGCCGGGTGACATTAAGACCAAAAACACTTACATCTGCAATAACAGCGGCAATGACAGCAGGGTGACATTAAGGCCAAAAACACTTACATCTGCAATAGCAGATGCAATGACATCAGGGTGACATTAACACCAAAAACACTTACATCTGCAATAACAGCTGCAATGACAGCCGGGTGACATTAAGACCAAAAACACTTACATCTGCAATAACAGCTGCAATGACAGCAGGGTGACATTAAGGCCTAAAACACTTACATCTGAAATAACAGCTGCAATGACAGCAGGGTGACATTAAGGCCTAAAACACTTACATCTGCAATAACAGCTGCAATGACATCAGGGTGACATTAACCCTAAAACACTTACATCTGCAATAACAGCTGCAATGGCAGCAGGGTGATATTAAGGTCAAAAACACTTACATATGCAATAACAGCTGCAATGACATCCGGGTGACATTAAGGCCTAAAACACTTACATCTGCAATAACAGCTGCAATGGCAGCAGGGTGACATTAAGGCCAAAAACACTTACATCTGCAATAACAGCTGCAATGACAGCAGGGTGACATTAAGGCCAAAAACACTTACATCTGCAATAACAGCGGCAATGACAGCAGGGTGACATTAAGGCCAAAAACACTTACATCTGCAATAGCAGCTGCAACGACAGCAGGGTGACATTAGGGCCAAAAACACTTACAACTGCAATAACAGCTGCAATGACAGCAGGGTGACATTAAGGCCTAAAACACTTACATCTGCAATAACAGCTGCAATGGCAGCAGGGTGATATTAAGGTCAAAACACTTACATCTGCAATAACAGCTGCAATGACAGCAGGGTGACATTAAGGCCAAAAACACTTACATCTGCAATAACAGCTGCAATGACAGCAGGGTGACATTAAGGCCAAAAACACTTACATCTGCAATAACAGCTGCAATGACAGCAGGGTGACATTAAGGCCAAAAACACTTACATCTGCAATAACAGCTGCAATGACAGCAGGGTGACATTAAGGCCAAAAACACTTACATCTGCAATAACAGCTGCAATATGCTTCACCAACAGACTTTTGAAAGCAACACGCCAAATCTCCTCATCAATGAAGGTATTTTTTGAAGCACATCTTTGCTCTTGTCAATCAGCTTTCCCGGCAATCAGCTGTTCTTGAGCAGGTTAAATTGGCCAATTTCTGTTGTACGTGCAATGCTGTAAACAATTTCTGTTGTACGTGCAATTCTGTAAACAATTTCTGTTGTACGTGCAATGCTGTAAACAATTTCTGTTGTACGTGCAATGATGTGAACAATTTCTGTTGTACGTGCAATGCCGTAAACAATTTCTGTTGTACGTGCAATGCTGTAAACAATTTCTGTTGTACGTGCAATGCTGTAAACAATTTCTGTTGTACGTGCAATGATGTGAACAATTTCTGTTGTACGTGCAATGCTGTAAACAATTTCTGTTGTACGTGCAATGCTGTAAACAATTTCTGTTGTACGTGCAATGCTGTAAACAATTTCTGTTGTACGTGCAATGCCGTGAACAATTTCTGTTGTACGTGCAATGCTGTAAACAATTTCTGTTGTACGTGCAATGCTGTAAACAATTTCTGTTGTACGTGCAATGCTGTAAACAATTTCTGTTGTACGTGCAATGATGTGAACAATTTCTGTTGTACGTGCAATGCCGTAAACAATTTCTGTTGTACGTGCAATGCTGTAAACAATTTCTGTTGTACGTGCAATGCCGTGAACAATTTCTGTTGTACGTGCAATGCTGTAAACAATTTCTGTTGTACGTGCAATGCTGTAAACAATTTCTGTTGTACGTGCAATGCTGTAAACAATTTCTGTTGTACGTGCAATGATGTGAACAATTTCTGTTGTACGTGCAATGCCGTAAACAATTTCTGTTGTACGTGCAATGCTGTAAACAATTTCTGTTGTACGTGCAATGCTGTAAACAATTTCTGTTGTACGTGCAATGCTGTAAACAATTTCTGTTGTACGTGCAATGCCGTAAACAATTTCTGTTGTACGTGCAATGCTGTAAACAATTTCTGTTGTACGTGCAATGCTGTAAACAATTTCTGTTGTACGTGCAATGCCGTGAACAATTTCTGTTGTACGTGCAATGCTGTAAACAATTTCTGTTGTACGTGCAATGCTGTAAACAATTTCTGTTGTACGTGCAATGCTGTAAACAATTTCTGTTGTACGTGCAATGATGTGAACAATTTCTGTTGTACGTGCAATGCCGTAAACAATTTCTGTTGTACGTGCAATGCTGTAAACAATTTCTGTTGTACGTGCAATGCCGTGAACAATTTCTGTTGTACGTGCAATGCTGTAAACAATTTCTGTTGTACGTGCAATGCTGTAAACAATTTCTGTTGTACGTGCAATGCTGTAAACAATTTCAGTTGTACGTGCAATGATGTGAACAATTTCTGTTGTACGTGCAATGCCGTAAACAATTTCTGTTGTACGTGCAATGCTGTAAACAATTTCTGTTGTACGTGCAATGCTGTAAACAATTTCTGTTGTACGTGCAATGCTGTAAACAATTTCTGTTGTACGTGCAATGCTGTAAACAATTTCTGTTGTACGTGCAATGCCGTAAACAATTTCTGTTGTACGTGCAATGCTGTAAACAATTTCTGTTGTACGTGCAATGCTGTAAACAATTTCTGTTGTACGTGCAATGCTGTAAACAATTTCTGTTGTACGTGCAATGCTGTGAACAATTTCTGTTGTACGTGCAATGCTGTAAACAATTTCTGTTGTACGTGCAATGCCGTGAACAATTTCTGTTGTACGTGCAATGCCGTGAACAATTTCTGTTGTACGTGCAATGCTGTAAACAATTTCTGTTGTACGTGCAATGCCGTGAACAATTTCTGTTTTACGTGCAATGCCGTGAACAATTTCTGTTGTACGTGCAATGCCGTAAACAATTTCTGTTGTACGTGCAATGCTGTAAACAATTTCTGTTGTACGTGCAATGCCGTAAACAATTTCTGTTGTACGTGCAATGCCGTGAACAATTTCTGTTGTACGTGCAATGCTGTAAACAATTTCTGTCGTACGTGCAATGCCGTAAACAATTTCTGTTGTACGTGCAATGCCGTGAACAATTTCTGTTGTACGTGCAATGCCGTAAACAATTTTTGTTGTACGTGCAATGCTGTAAACAATTTCTGTTGTACGTGCAATGCTGTAAACAATTTCTGTTGTACGTGCAATGCTGTAAACAATTTCTGTTGTACGTGCAATGCTGTAAACAATTTCTGTTGTACGTGCAATGCTGTGAACAATTTCTGTTGTACGTGCAATGCTGTAAACAATTTCTGTTGTACGTGCAATGCCGTGAACAATTTCTGTTGTACGTGCAATGCCGTGAACAATTTCTGTTGTACGTGCAATGCTGTAAACAATTTCTGTTGTACGTGCAATGCCGTGAACAATTTCTGTTTTACGTGCAATGCCGTGAACAATTTCTGTTGTACGTGCAATGCCGTAAACAATTTCTGTTGTACGTGCAATGCTGTAAACAATTTCTGTTGTACGTGCAATGCCGTAAACAATTTCTGTTGTACGTGCAATGCCGTGAACAATTTCTGTTGTACGTGCAATGCTGTAAACAATTTCTGTCGTACGTGCAATGCCGTAAACAATTTCTGTTGTACGTGCAATGCCGTGAACAATTTCTGTTGTACGTGCAATGCCGTAAACAATTTTTGTTGTACGTGCAATGCTGTAAACAATTTCTGTTGTACGTGCAATGCTGTAAACAATTTCTGTTGTACGTGCAATGCTGTAAACAATTTCTGTTGTACGTGCAATGATGTGAACAATTTCTGTTGTACGTGCAATGCCGTAAACAATTTCTGTTGTACGTGCAATGCTGTAAACAATTTCTGTTGTACGTGCAATGCTGTAAACAATTTCTGTTGTACGTGCAATGCCGTGAACAATTTCTGTTGTACGTGCAATGCCGTGAACAATTTCTGTTGTACGTGCAATGCTGTAAACAATTTCTGTTGTACGTGCAATGCCGTGAACAATTCTGTTTTACGTGCAATGCCGTGAACAATTTCTGTTGTACGTGCAATGCCGTAAACAATTTCTGTTGTACGTGCAATGCTGTAAACAATTTCTGTTGTACGTGCAATGCCGTAAACAATTTCTGTTGTACGTGCAATGCCGTGAACAATTTCTGTTGTACGTGCAATGCTGTAAACAATTTCTGTTGTACGTGCAATGCCGTAAACAATTTCTGTTGTACGTGCAATGCCGTGAACAATTTCTGTTGTACGTGCAATGCCGTAAACAATTTTTGTTGTACGTGCAATGCTGTAAACAATTTCTGTTGTACGTGCAATGCTGTAAACAATTTCTGTTGTACGTGCAATGCTGTAAACAATTTCTGTTGTACGTGCAATGATGTGAACAATTTCTGTTGTACGTGCAATGCTGTAAACAATTTTTGTTGTACGTGCAATGCTGTAAACAATTTTTGTTGTACGTGCAATGCCGTGAACAATTTCTGTTGTACGTGCAATGCTGTAAACAATTTCTGTTGTACGTGCAATGCTGTAAACAATTTCTGTTGTACGTGCAATGCTGTAAACAATTTTTGTTGTACGTGCAATGCTGTAAACAATTTCTGTTGTACGTGCAATGCTGTAAACAATTTCTGTTGTACGTGCAATGCCGTAAACAATTTCTGTTGTACGTGCAATGCCGTAAACAATTTCTGTTGTACGTGCAATGCCGTGAACAATTTCTGTTGTACGTGCAATGCTGTAAACAATTTCTGTTGTACGTGCAATGCCGTGAACAATTTCTGTTGTACGTGCAATGCCGTGAACAATTTCTGTTGTACGTGCAATGCCGTAAACAATTTCTGTTGTACGTGCAATGCTGTAAACAATTTCTGTTGTACGTGCAATGCCGTAAACAATTTCTGTTGTACGTGCAATGCCGTGAACAATTTCTGTTGTACGTGCAATGCCGTAAACAATTTCTGCTGTACGTGCAATGCTGTAAACAATTTCTGTTGTACGTGCAATGCTGTAAACAATTTCTGTTGTACGTGCAATGCTGTAAACAATTTCTGTTGTACGTGCAATGCTGTAAACAATTTCTGTTGTACGTGCAATGCCGTAAACAATTTCTGTTGTACGCGCAATGCTGTAAACAATTTCTGTTGTACGTGCAATGCTGTAAACAATTTCTGTTGTACGTGCAATGCCGTAAACAATTCCTGTTGTACGTGCAATGCTGTAAACAATTTCTGTTGTACGTGCAATGCCGTAAACAATTTCTGTTGTACGTGCAATGCTGTAAACAATTTCTGTTGTACGTGCAATGCCGTGAACAATTCCTGTTGTACGTGCAATGCTGTAAACAATTTCTGTTGTACGTGCAATGCTGTAAACAATTTCTGTTGTACGTGCAATGCCGTAAACAATATCTGTTGTACGTGCAATGCTGTAAACAATTTCTGTTGTACGTGCAATGCCGTGAACAATTTCTGTTGTACGTGCAATGCTGTAAACAATTTCTGTTGTACGTGCAATGCCGTGAACAATTTCTGTTGTACGTGCAATGCCGTAAACAATTTCTGTTGTACGTGCAATGCTGTAAACAATTTCTGTTGTACGTGCAATGCCGTAAACAATTTCTGTTGTACGTGCAATGCCGTAAACAATTTCTGTTGTACGTGCAATGCTGTGAACAATTTCTGTTGTACGTGCAATGCTGTAAACAATTTCTGTTGTACGTGCAATGCCGTGAACAATTTCTGTTGTACGTGCAATGCCGTGAACAATTTCTGTTGTACGTGCAATGCTGTAAACAATTTCTGTTGTACGTGCAATGCCGTGAACAATTTCTGTTTTACGTGCAATGCCGTGAACAATTTCTGTTGTACGTGCAATGCCGTAAACAATTTCTGTTGTACGTGCAATGCTGTAAACAATTTCTGTTGTACGTGCAATGCCGTAAACAATTTCTGTTGTACGTGCAATGCCGTGAACAATTTCTGTTGTACGTGCAATGCTGTAAACAATTTCTGTCGTACGTGCAATGCCGTAAACAATTTCTGTTGTACGTGCAATGCCGTGAACAATTTCTGTTGTACGTGCAATGCCGTAAACAATTTTTGTTGTACGTGCAATGCTGTAAACAATTTCTGTTGTACGTGCAATGCTGTAAACAATTTCTGTTGTACGTGCAATGCTGTAAACAATTTCTGTTGTACGTGCAATGCTGTAAACAATTTCTGTTGTACGTGCAATGCTGTGAACAATTTCTGTTGTACGTGCAATGCTGTAAACAATTTCTGTTGTACGTGCAATGCCGTGAACAATTTCTGTTGTACGTGCAATGCCGTGAACAATTTCTGTTGTACGTGCAATGCTGTAAACAATTTCTGTTGTACGTGCAATGCCGTGAACAATTTCTGTTTTACGTGCAATGCCGTGAACAATTTCTGTTGTACGTGCAATGCCGTAAACAATTTCTGTTGTACGTGCAATGCTGTAAACAATTTCTGTTGTACGTGCAATGCCGTAAACAATTTCTGTTGTACGTGCAATGCCGTGAACAATTTCTGTTGTACGTGCAATGCTGTAAACAATTTCTGTCGTACGTGCAATGCCGTAAACAATTTCTGTTGTACGTGCAATGCCGTGAACAATTTCTGTTGTACGTGCAATGCCGTAAACAATTTTTGTTGTACGTGCAATGCTGTAAACAATTTCTGTTGTACGTGCAATGCTGTAAACAATTTCTGTTGTACGTGCAATGCTGTAAACAATTTCTGTTGTACGTGCAATGATGTGAACAATTTCTGTTGTACGTGCAATGCCGTAAACAATTTCTGTTGTACGTGCAATGCTGTAAACAATTTCTGTTGTACGTGCAATGCTGTAAACAATTTCTGTTGTACGTGCAATGCCGTGAACAATTTCTGTTGTACGTGCAATGCCGTGAACAATTTCTGTTGTACGTGCAATGCTGTAAACAATTTCTGTTGTACGTGCAATGCCGTGAACAATTCTGTTTTACGTGCAATGCCGTGAACAATTTCTGTTGTACGTGCAATGCCGTAAACAATTTCTGTTGTACGTGCAATGCTGTAAACAATTTCTGTTGTACGTGCAATGCCGTAAACAATTTCTGTTGTACGTGCAATGCCGTGAACAATTTCTGTTGTACGTGCAATGCTGTAAACAATTTCTGTTGTACGTGCAATGCCGTAAACAATTTCTGTTGTACGTGCAATGCCGTGAACAATTTCTGTTGTACGTGCAATGCCGTAAACAATTTTTGTTGTACGTGCAATGCTGTAAACAATTTCTGTTGTACGTGCAATGCTGTAAACAATTTCTGTTGTACGTGCAATGCTGTAAACAATTTCTGTTGTACGTGCAATGATGTGAACAATTTCTGTTGTACGTGCAATGCTGTAAACAATTTTTGTTGTACGTGCAATGCTGTAAACAATTTTTGTTGTACGTGCAATGCCGTGAACAATTTCTGTTGTACGTGCAATGCTGTAAACAATTTCTGTTGTACGTGCAATGCTGTAAACAATTTCTGTTGTACGTGCAATGCTGTAAACAATTTTTGTTGTACGTGCAATGCTGTAAACAATTTCTGTTGTACGTGCAATGCTGTAAACAATTTCTGTTGTACGTGCAATGCCGTAAACAATTTCTGTTGTACGTGCAATGCCGTAAACAATTTCTGTTGTACGTGCAATGCCGTGAACAATTTCTGTTGTACGTGCAATGCTGTAAACAATTTCTGTTGTACGTGCAATGCCGTGAACAATTTCTGTTGTACGTGCAATGCCGTAAACAATTTCTGTTGTACGTGCAATGCCGTGAACAATTATATATATGTATTTATATATGATTGTTTTTTCTTTCATTTCACTTTATTTTCTTTCATTTTGTTGTTATGAATATTTGCTGCTGCATATATTGCTGCAGCAAATATTTAAAACAACAAAATGAAAGAAAATAAAATGAAAGGAAAGAAAAAAACAAACATATAGGAAAACAAAAGAAAATAAAAATGAATGAAAAGAGAAAAAAATCAAAGAAAACAAAAAATTAAAATGAAAAGAGGAAGAGAAAAAATTTAAGAGAAAAGAGAGAAGACAAAATAAAAGGAAACACCAAAAAAGGAAGAATAAGCATGGAAGGGAACAGAAGCGCTAGAGACACCACAGAGTTCTCAGAACTGAGCACAATTTGAAAGTCTCCAGTCTCGCCTGGCGCTCATCAGCCAGAGCATCGATATTGGGGGTCGATGTGTTGGTGAGGGTAGATCAGTGGTAGTTATCACGTCGTGATGTGATCAGTGGTAGTTATCACGTCGTGATGTGATCAGTGGTAGTTATCACGTCGTGATGTGATCAGTGGTAGTTATCACGTCGTGATGTGATCAGTGGTAGTTATCACGTCGTGATGTGATCAGTGGTAGTTGTCACGTAATGATGTGATCAGTGGTAGTTATCACGTCGTGATGTGATCAATGGTAGTTATCACGTCGTGATGTGATCAGTGGTAGTTATCACATCGTGATGTGATCAGTGGTAGTTATCACATCGTGATGTGTTCAATGGTAGTTATCACGTTGTGATGTGATCAATGGTAGTTATCACATCGTGATGTGTTCAATGGTAGTTATCACGTTGTGATGTGATCAATGGTAGTTATCACATCGTGATGTGATCAATGGCAGTTATCACGTTGTGATGTGATCAATGGCAGTTACCACGTTGTGATGTGATCACGTTCACCCCACACAAGTTTGCCCCCCCCAAACAAGTTTGCCACCCCCACACAAGTTTGCCCCCCCCACACAAGTTTGCCCCCCCCACACACAAGTTTGCCCCCCCACACACAAGTTTGCCCCCCCACACAAGTTTGCCACCCCCACACAAGTTTGCCCCCCCCACACAAGTTTGCCCCCCCCACACACAAGTTTGCCCCCCCACACACAAGTTTGCCCCCCCACACAAGTTTGCCACCCCCACACAAGTTTGCCCCCCCCACACAAGTTTGCCACCCCCACACAAGTTTGCCCCCCCCACACAAGTTTGCCCCCCCCACACACAAGTTTGCCCCCCCACACACAAGTTTGCCCCCCCACACAAGTTTGCCACCCCCACACAAGTTTGCCCCCCCCACACAAGTTTGCCCCCCCCACACGCAAGTTTGCCCCCCCACACGCAAGTTTGCCCCCCCCACACACAAGTTTGCCCCCCCCCACACAAGTTCGCCCCCCCACACACAAGTTTGCCCCCTCCACACACAAGGTTGCTCCCCCCCACACACAAGGTTGCCCCCCCCCACACAAGTTTGCCCCCCCACACACAAGTTTGCCCCCCCCACACACAAGTTTGCCCCCCCCACACACACAAGTTTGCCCCCCCCCACACACAAGTTTGCCCCCCCCCAAACACAAGTTTGCCCCCCCACACACACAAGTTTGCCCCCCCCACACACAATTTTGCCCCCCCCACACACAAGTTTGCCCCCCCACACACAAGTTTGCCCCCCCCACACACAAGTTTGCCCCCCCCACACACACAAGGTTGTCCCCCCCACACACAAGGTTGCTCCCCCCCCCCACACACAAGGTTTCCCCCCCCACACCCAAGGTTGCCCCCCCCCCTACCCCCCCACACACACACACAAGTTTGCCCCCCCACACACAAGTTTGCCCCCCCACACACAAGTTTGCCCCCCCCACACACACAAGTTTTCCCCCCCCACACACAAGTTTGCCCCCCCCCACATACAAGTTTGCCCCCCCACACACAAGTTTGCCCCCCCACAAACAAGTTTGCCCCCCCCACACACACAAGTTTGCCCCCCCCACAAGTTTGCCCCCTCCACACACAAGTTTGCCCCCCCCACACACAAGTTTGCCCCCCCACACACAAGTTCCCCCCCACACACAAGTTTGCCCCCCCCACACACAATTTTGCCCCCCCCCCACACACAAGTTTGCCCCCCCCACACACAAGTTTGCCCCCCCCACACACACAAGTTTGCCCCCCACACACACAAGTTTGCCCCCCCACACACAAGTTTGCCCCCCCACACACAAGTTTGCCCCCCCACACACAAGTTTGCCCCCCCCACACACAAGTTTGCCCCCCACACACACAAGTTTGCCCCCCCCCACACACAAGTTTGCCCCCCCCACACACAAGTTTGCCCCCCCACACACAAGTTTGCCCCCCCACACACAAGTTTGCCCCCCCCACACACAAGTTTGCCCCCCCACACACAAGTTTGCCCCCCCCACACACAAGTTTGCCCCCCACACACACAAGTTTGCCCCCCCCACACACAAGTTTGCCCCCCCCACACACAAGTTTGCCCCCCCACACACAAGTTTGCCCCCCCACACACAAGTTTGCCCCCCCACACACACACAAGTTTGCTCCCCTCCACACACACACAAGTTTGCCCCCCCCACACACAAGTTTGCCCCCCCCACAAGTTTGCCCCCCCCACCCACAAGTTTGCCCCCCCCCCCCACACACACAAGTTTGTTCCCCCCACACACAAGTTTGCCCCCCCACACACAAGTTTGCCCCCCACACACACAAGTTTGCCCCCCACACACACAAGTTTGCCCCCCCCCACACACAAGTTTGCCCCCCCCACACACAAGTTTGCCCCCCCACACACAAGTTTGCCCCCCCCACACACAAGTTTGCCCCCCCACACACACACAAGTTTGCCCCCCTCCACACACACACAAGTTTGCCCCCCCCCACACACAAGTTTGCCCCCCCACACACAAGTTTGCCCCCCCCACACACAAGTTTGCCCCCCACACACACAAGTTTGCCCCTCCCCACACACAAGTTTGCCCCCCCCACACACAAGTTTGCCCCCCCACACACAAGTTTGCCCCCCCACACACAAGTTTGCCCCCCCACACACACACAAGTTTGCCCCCCTCCACACACACACAAGTTTGCCCCCCCCCACACACAAGTTTGCCCCCCCACACACAAGTTTGCCCCCCCCACACACAAGTTTGCCCCCCACACACACAAGTTTGCCCCCCCCCACACACAAGTTTGCCCCCCCCACACACAAGTTTGCCCCCCCACACACAAGTTTGCCCCCCCCCACACACAAGTTTGCCCCCCCACACACACACAAGTTTGCCCCCCTCCACACACACACAAGTTTGCCCCCCCCTACACACAAGTTTGCCCCCCCCCCCACAAGTTTGCCCCCCCCACACACATGTTTGCCCCACACACATGTTTACCTCACACATGTTCAACAAAAACAAGGCAGGAAACAACACAAACACGTGACCAGCTCGTCAAAATACCCCAAGAAAATCCCGCTTTGCACGAGCGGTGAAAGAAACAAAATCTACTGAAATGAACAGCTGATCGAGGGAACCTTAGGGCAGGTCAGCGCATTCGCTGGCATTAATGTGCTAACCTTGGCACCAAATATAAATGGACTAACCTTGGCACTGAATTTGAATGGACTAATTTTGGCACCAAATTTCAGTGGACTAACCTTGGCACCAAATTTGAATGGGCACACCTTGGCACCAAATTTTGATAGACTGGTACCACTAAATTGAAATGGACCTTAACACCAAATTTAAATATACCGACCTTGGCACTTAATTTAAATGGATTGATTTTGCCACTGAATTCAAATGGGCTGATTTTGGCACATAATTTAAACGAGCTGACCTTGGTATCATTCAAATGAACTGGTTTTGGTTCTTAATTCGAATGGACTGGCTTTAGTACTAAATACAAATGTGCTGACTTTGGCACTAAATTTAAATATACTGACCTTAGCACTTTATTTTTATAGACTGGCAGCACTAAATTCCAATGGACTGATTATGGCACTGAATTTAAACAGGCCGACCTTAGCACTAAATCCAAATGGTATTATTTTGGCTCTAAATTTAAACAGGCCAGCCTAAGCACTAAATTAAAATTGAATTATTTTGGCACTAAATTTAAGGAGGCCGATCTTAGCACCAAATTTGAAAGTGCTAACTTAGGCACTAAATTCAAATTGACTTATTTTGGCTCTAAATTTAAAAAAACCGACCTTGGCACCAAACTTAAGCAGACTTTCCTGCGCTTCTCTCGCCAGCAGATACAGAAAAAGCGCATGTCTGTGCGACGTTAGCGACGGATGGGACGCATACACACGTTTGTGTACGTGCATGTACGTACTGTGTATGTACGTCGGGATGCGTGACGTTTTGTGGTGTGTGGTGTGAAGTGTGTGGTGTGTGGCGACGGCAGGCTGTCTGGTGTGAAGTGTGTGGTGTGTGGTGACGGCAGGCTGTGTGGTGTGAAGTGTGTGGTGTGTGGTGACGGCAAGCTGTGTGGTGTGTGGTGACGGCAGGCTGTGTGGTGTGAAGTGTGTGGTGGCGGCAGGCTGTGTGGTGTGAATTGTGTGGTGTGTGGTGACGGCAGGCTGTGTGGTATGAAGTGTGTGGTGTGTGGTGACGGCAGGCTGTGTGGTATGAAGTGTGTGGTGTGTAGTGACGGCAGGCTGTATGGTGAGAAGTGTGTGGTGTGGCGACGGCAGGCTTTGTGGTGTGAAGTGTGTGGTGTGTGGTGACGGCAGGCTGTGTGGTGTGTGATGACGGCAGGCTGTGTGGTGTGAAGTGTGTGGTGTGTGGTGACGGCAGGCTGTGTGGTGTGAAGTGTGTGGTGTGTGGTGACGGCAGGCTGTGTGGTGTGTGGTGACGGCAGGCTGTGTGATGTGTGGTGACAGCAGGCTGTGTGGTGTGTGGTGACGGCAGACTGTGTGATGTGTGTGTGGTGACGGCGGGCTGTGTGGTGACAGCAGGGTGTGTGGTGTGAAGTGTGTGGTGTGTGGTGACGGCAGGCTGTGTGGTGTGAAGTGTGTGATGTGTGGTGACGGCAGGCTGCGTGGTGTGTGGCGACAGCCGGGTGTGTGGTGTGAAGTGTGTGGTGTGTGGTGACAGCAGGCTGTGTGGTGTGAAGTGTGTGGTGTGTGGTGACGGCAGGCTGTGTGGTGTGTGGTGACGGCAGGCTGTGTGGTGTGTGGTGACGGCAGGCTGTGTGGTATGAAGTGTGTGGTGTGTGGTGACGGCAGGCTGTGTGGTGTGAAGTGTGTGGTGTGTGGTGACGGCAGGCTGTGTGGTGTGAAGTGTGTGGTGTGTGGTGACGGCAGGCTGTGTGGTATGAAGTGTGTGGTGTGTGGTGACGTTAAGCTGTGTGGTGTGAAGTGTGTGGTGTGTTGTGACGGCAGTCTGTGTGGTGTGTGGCGTCTGGTGTGTGGTGACGGCAGGCTGCGTGGTGTGAGGTGTTGTGTGTGGTGACGGCAGGCTGCGTGGTGTGTGGCGACGACAGGCTGTGTGGTGTGAGGTGTGTGGTGTGTTGTGACGGCAGGTTGCGTGGTATGTGGCGACGGCAGGCTGTGTGGTGTGTGGCGTCTGGTGTGTGGTGACGGCAGGCTGCGTGGTGTGAGGTGTGTGGTGTGTGGTGACGGCAGGCTGCGTGGTATGTGGCGACGGCAGGCTGTGTGGTGTGGGGTGTGTGGTGTGTGGCGACGGCAGGCTGTGTGATGGGTGGTGTGTGGCGACGGCAGGCTGTGTGGTGTGAGGTGTGTGGTGTGTCGTGACGGCAGTCTGTGTGGTGTGTGGCGTCTGGTGTGTGGTGACGGCAGGCTGCGTGGTGTGAGGTGTGTGGTGTGTGGTGACGGCAGGCTGCGTGGTGTGTGGCGACGGCAGGCTGTGTGGTGTGAGGTGTGTGGTGTGTGTCGACGGCAGGCTGTGTGGTGTGAGGTGTGTGGTGTGTTGTGACGTCAGTCTGTGTGGTGTGTGGCGTCTGGTGTGTGGTGACGGCAGGCTATGTGGTGTGAACTTGTGAAGTGGGTGGTGTGTGGTGACGGCAGGCTGTGTGGTGTGTGGTGACAGCAGGCTGTGTGGTGTGTGGCGTCTGGTATGTGGTGACGGCAACTTTTCAGTTACCTTGACTGAATGTGTTTGAATGAGGCGAATGAAAAAGGGATGTGGTACGAAAAGGAGAGACTAATTACTAAAGGAACAAAGAAGGTATTAAGGTTAGGGAATGACTTTAGACACGATCATACCCCACGTTTTGGTTGTGATGCCACCACATGACGATGTTATGCCACCACATGACGATGTGATGCCACCACCTGACGATGTGATGCCACCACATGACGATGTGATGCCACCACATGACGATGTGATGCCACCACCTGACGATGTGATGCCACCACATGACAATGTGATGCCACCACATGACGATGTGATGCCACCAAATGGCGATGTGATGCCACCACATGACGATGGGATGCCACCACATGACGATGTGATGCCACCACATGAGGATGTGATGCCACCAAATGGCGATGTGATGCCACCAAGTGACGATGTGATGCACACATCGCCTAGTTCACCTGATGCCAAATCGATGCGACGCCCATCGGAAATTCATGACATCCGTCACGGGATATCGGTGTCCGCATGGATTTTCATTCACGAAAAAAAGAACGTGAAATTGTGAAGGCATTTTTATTTTTTGCGGTGTTGCTATGTGCGTTTGTGCGTGCGTGGTGAACTAGTTAACGAAAATAAAATAACTTCTAGTAATTCTGTCAGTCTTAGCAGGAATTTTTTTACAAGCCATAGTGACATCAGATACTCTTGTTGTTATGGTAGATTTTATTAGTATCATGTTTGTGAAATATTTCATGAAGAACTTAATTTAGAAATTGAGGGTGGACTGTCCAGTGAAGGATGTCCTGTGAAGGATGTCCAGTGAAGGATGTCCAGTGAAGGATGTCCAGTGAAGGATGCCCAGTGAAGGATGTCCAGTGAAGGATGTATAGTGAAGGATGTCCAGTGAAGGATGTCCAGTGAAGGATGTCCAGTGAAGGATGTCCAGTGAAGGATGTCCAGTGAAGGATGTATAGTGAAGGATGTCCAGTGAAGGATGTCCAGTGAAGGATGTCCAGTGAAGGATGTCCAGTGAAGGATGTCCAGTGAAGGATGTCCAGTGAAGGATGTCCAGTGAAGGATGTCCAGTGAAGGATGTCCAATGAAGGATGTCCAGTGAAGGATGTCCAGTGAAGGATGTCCAGTGAAGGATGTCCAGTGAAGGATGTCCAGTGAAGGATGTCCAGTGAAGGATGTCCAGTGAAGGATGTCCAGTGAAGGATGTCCAGTGAAGGATGTCCAGTGAAGGATGTATAGTGAAGGATGTCCAGTGAAGGATGTCCAGTGAAGGATGGGCAGTGAAGGATGTCCAGTGAAGGATGTCCAGTGAAGGATGTCCAGTGAAGGATGTCCAGTGAAGGATGTCCAGTGAAGGATGTATAGTGAAGGATGTCCAGTGAAGGATGTCTTGTGAAGGATGTCCTGTGAAGGATGTCCAGTGAAGGATGTCCAGTGAAGGATGTCCAGTGAAGGATGTCCAGTGAAGGATGTCCAGTGAAGGATGTATAGTGAAGGATGTCCAGTGAAGGATGTCTTGTGAAGGATGTCCAATGAAGGATGTCCTGTGAAGGATGTCCAGTGAAGGATGTATAGTGAAGGATGTCCAGTGAAGGATGTCTTGTGAAGGATGTCCAGTGAAGGATGTATAATGAAGGATGTCCAGTGAAGGATGTCCAGTGAAGGATGTCCAGTGAATGATGTCCTGTGAAGGATGTCCAGTGAAGGATGTCCTGTGAAGGATGTCCAGTGAAGGATGTCCAGTGAAGGATGTCCAGTGAAGGATGTCTTGTGAAGGATGTCCAGTGAAGGATGTCCAGTGAAGGATGTCCTGTGAAGGATGTGCAGTGAAGGATGTCCAGTGAAGGATGTCCAGTGAAGGATGTCCAGTGAAGGATGTCCTGTGAAGGATGTCCAGTGAAGGATGTCCAGTGAAGGATGTCCAGTGAAGGATGCCCTGTGAAGGATGTCCAGTGAAGGATGTCCAGTGAAGGATGTCCAGTGAAGGATGTCCTGTGAAGGATGTCCAGTGAAGGATGTCCAGTTAAGGATGTCCAGTGAAGGATGTCCAGTGAAGGATGTCCAGTGAAGGATGTCCAGTGAAGGATGTCCTGTGAAGGATGTCCAGTGAAGGATGTCCAGTGAAGGATGTCCTGTGAAGGATGTGCAGTGAAGGATGTACTGTGAAGGATGTGCAGTGAAGGATGTCCTGTGAAGGATGTGCAGTGAAGGATGTCCAGTGAAGGATGTCCTGTGAAGGATGTGCAGTGAAGGATGTGCAGTGAAGGATGCCCTGTGAAGGATGTGCAGTGAAGGATGTGCAGTGAAGGATGTCCAGTGAAGGATGTCCTGTGAAGGATGTGCAGTGAAGAATGTGCAGTGAAGGATGTCCTGTGAAGGATGTCCAGTGAAGGATGTCCAGTGAAGGATGTCTAGTGAAGGATATCCAGTGAAGGATGTATAGTGAAGGATGTCCAGTGAAGGATGTCCAGTGAAGGATGTAAATTGAAGGATGTCCAGTGAAGGATGTCCTGTGAAGGATGTGCAGTGAAGGATGTCCAGTGAAGGATGTCCAGTGAAGGATGTCCAGTGAAGGATGTCCAGTGAAGGATGTATAGTGAAGGATGTCCAGTGAAGGATGTCCAGTGAAGGATGGGCAGTGAAGGATGTCCAGTGAAGGATGTCCAGGGAACGATGTGCAGTGAAGGATATCCAGTGAAGGATGTCCAGTGAAGGATGTCCTGTGAAGGATGTCCAGTGAAGGAGGTGCAGTGAAGGATGTCCAGTGAAGGATGTGCAGTGAAGGATGTCCTGTGAAGGATGTCCAGTGAAGGATGTATAGTGAAGGATGTCCAGTGAAGGATGTCCAGTGAAGGATGTTCAATGAAGGATATCCAGTGAAGGATGTCAAGTGAAGGATGTCCAGTGAAGGATGTCCAATGAAGGATGTCCAGTGAAAAATGTCCAGTAAAGGATGTCCAGTGAAGGATGTCCAGTGAAGGATGTCCAGTGAAGGATGTCGAGTGAAGGATGTCCAGAGAAGGATGTCCAGTAAAGGATGTCCAATGAAGGATGTCCAGTGAAAGATGTCCAGTGAAGGATGTCCAGTGAAGGATGTCCAGTGAAGGATGTCCAGTGAAGGATGTCCAGTGAAGGATGTCCAGTGAAGGATGTCCAGAGAAGGATTTCCAGTGAAGGATGTCCAGTGAAGGATGTCCAGTGAAGGATGTCCAGTGAAGGATGTCCAGTGAAAGATGTCCAGTGAAGGATGTCCAGTGAAGGATGTCTATAGAAGGATGTCCAGTGAAGGATGTCCAGTGAAGGATGTCCAGAGAAGGATGTCCAGTGAAGGATGTACAGTGAAAGATGTCCAGTGAAGGATGTCCAGTGAAGGATGTCCAGTGAAAGATGTCCAGTGAAAGATGTCCAGTGAAGGATGTCCAGTGAAGGATGTCCAGTGAAAGATGTCCAGTGAAAGATGTCCAGTGAAAGATGTCCAGTGAAGGATGTCCAGTGAAAGATGTCCAGTGAAGGATGTCCAGTGAAGGATGTCCATAGAAGGATGTCCAGTGAAGGATGTCCAGTGAAGGATGTCCAGTGAAGGATGTCCAGTGAAAGATGTCCAGTGAAAGATGTCCAGTGAAGGATGTCCAGTGAAAGATGTCCAGTGAAGGATGTCCAGTGAAGGATGTCCATAGAAGGATGTCCAGTGAAGGATGTCCAGTGAAGGATGTCCATTGAAGGATGTCCAGTGAAGGATGTCCAGAGAAGGATGTCCTCAGAAGGATGCCAAATCGACGCATGAAAGAAACTAAAAGAATCACAAATTTCTGCATACGAAAGTTTTTCAGCACATTTTTTATCCTGAAAAACTATTGCCCCATACCCATACATACCCATACATACCCATACATACCCATACCCTTGCCCACACGAGAACCACTTGAAAAAAATTCCACTTCAATGTCAGAAAATAACGAAGCATTCAACCACCCGTCAATACCATAGAGTAACGAAGCAACAACCACTTCCATATTACAGAAAACAATGAAGTTTGCTAGTTCATTCCAATACAAAAAAAAAATGCATGCAACCACGATTATTGTGTTCATCCAACACCAGACCACAATACACCAACACAATCACCACAACAACATTACAATACACCAATACAATACCCACAACACAACACAAAACCACAACACAACACAACACCTCAACACAACACAACACCGCAACACAACACTACACAACCCCACAACACAACACCCCAACACAACACAACTCCACAACACAACACCACAACACAACACAACCCGCAACACAACACTACACCACCCCACATCACCACAACACAACACAACACCACAACACAACTCCACAACACAACACAACACCACAACACAACACCGCAACACAACACTACGCAACACAACACAACACCACAACACAACACAACACCCCAGCACAACACAACACAACACTGCAACACAACACCGTAACACAACACCTCAATACCAAAACACAACACCACAACACAAGACCACAACATAACACACAACACAACACCACAACACCACGATGCAACACGATACAACACAACACCGCAACACAACACAACACCACAACAACACAACACAACACCACAACAACACAACACAACACCACAACACAACACCACAACACAACACAGCACAACAACACAACAACACGACACAACACCAACACAACACAACACACCAACACAGCAACACCACAGCACAACACAACAAAACACAATACAACACAGCACAACACAACACAACACCACAACAACACAACACAACACCACAACAACACAACACAACACCACAACACAACACCACAACACAACACAGCACAACAACACAACAACACGACACAACACCAACACAACACAACACACCAACACAACAACACCACAGCACAACACAACAAAACACAACACAGCACAACACAACACAACACAACACAACGCACCAGCAGGCACCAGGCCACAGCCACAGCTTGGCACCAGCACCGCGGCCGCCAAAGTCAAAATAACAGACATTCTCAGACGCTGAGTGTGTGGGGCGTGTGGGGAGTGTGGGGAGTGTGGGGCGTGTGGGGAGTGTGGGGAGTGTGGGGCGTGTGGGGAGTGTGGGGAGTGTGGGGCGTGTGGGGAGTGTGGGGAGTGTGGGGCGTGTGGGGCGTGTGGGGAGTGTGGGGAGTGTGGGGCGTGTGGGGAGTGTGGGGAGCGTGGGGCGTGTGGGGCGTGTGGGGCGTGTGGGGAGTGTGGGGAGTGTGGGGAGTGTGGGGCGTGTGGGGAGTGTGGGGCGTGTGGGGAGTGTGGGGAGTGTGGGGCGTGTGGGGCGTGTGGGGCGTGTGGGGCGTGTGGGGAGTGTGGGGAGTGTGGGGAGTGTGGGGCGTGTAGGGAGTGTGGGGCGTGTGGGGAGTGTGGGGCGTGTGGGGAGTGTGGGGAGTGTGGGGCGTGTGGGGAGTGTGGGGAGTGTGGGGCGTGTGGGGAGTGTGGGGAGTGTGGGGCGTGTGGGGCGTGTGGGGAGTGTGGGGAGTGTGGGGCGTGTGGGGAGTGTGGGGAGTGTGGGGCGTGTGGGGCGTGTGGGGCGTGTGGGGCGTGTGGGGAGTGTGGGGAGTGTGGGGAGTGTGGGGCGTGTGGGGAGTGTGGGGCGTGTGGGGAGTGTGGGGCGTGTGGGGAGTGTGGGGAGTGTGGGGCGTGTGGGGAGTGTGGGGCGTGTGGGGCGTGTGGGGAGTGTGGGGAGTGTAGGGCGTGTGGGGAGTGTGGGGCGTGTGGGGAGTGTGGGGAGTGTGGGGCGTGTGGGGAGTGTGGGGAGTGTGGGGAGTGTGACGAGTGTCGTGAGTGTGGGGAGTGTGGGGAGTGTGGGGCGTGTGGGGAGTGTGGGGAGTGTGGGGAGTGTGAAGAGTGTGGGGCGTGTGGTGAGTGTGGGGAGTGTGGGGAGTGTGGGGAGTGTGGGGCGTGTGGGGAGTGTGGGGAGTGTGGGGAGTGTGGGGAGTGTGGGGAGTGTGGTGAATGTGGGGATTGTGGGGAGTGTGGGGAGTGTGATGAGTGTCGTGAGTGTGGGGAGTGTGGTGAGTGTGGGGAGTTTGGGTAGTGTGGGGAGTGTGGGGAGTGTGGGGAGTGTGGTGAGTGTGGGGAGTGTAGGGAGTGTGGGGAGTGTGGGGAGTGTGGGGAGTGTGGGGAGTGTGGGGAGTGTGGGGAGTGTTGGGAGTGTGGGGAGTGTGGTGAGTGTGGTGAGTGGGGTGAGTGTGGGGAGTGTGGGGAGTGTGGGGAGTGTGGAGAATGTGGGGAGTGTGGGGAGTGTGGGGAGTGTGGGGAGTGTGGGGAGTGTGGGGAGTGTAGGGAGTGTGATGAGTGTGGGGAGTGTGGTGAGTGTGGGGAATGTGGGGAGTGTGGGGAGTGTGGGGAGTGTGGGGAGTTTGGGGAGTGTGGGGAGTGTGGGGAGTGTTTGGAGTGGGAGGAGTGTGTTGTGTTGTGCACACCACAACACACACCACAACACACATCACAACACACATCACAACACACATCACAACACACATCACAACACACAGCACAACACACATCACAATACACACCACAACACACACCACAACACACATCACAACACACATTACAACACACATCACAACACACAGCACAACACACATCACAACACACAGCACAACACACATCACAACACACAGCACAGCACACAGCACAACACACATCACAACACACATCACAACACACAGCACAACACACATCACAACACACAGCACAACACACATCACAACACACAGCACAGCACACACCACAACACACATCACAACACACATCACAACACACACCACAACACACACCACAATGCACACCACAACACACACCACAACACACATCACAACACACATCACAACACACAGCACAACACACATCACAACACACAGCGCAACACACAGCACAACACACATCACAACACACATCACAACACACATCACAACACACATCACAATACACATCACAACACACACCACAACACACATCACAACACACATCACAATACACACCACAACACACACCACAACACACATCACAACACACATCACAACACACACCACAACACACACCACAACACACACCACAACACACATCACAACACACATCACAACACACACCACAACACACACCACAACACACATCACAACACACACCACAACACACAACAAACACACACCACAACACACACCACAACACACAGCACAACACACACCACAATACACATCACAACACACATCACAACACACACCACAACACACATCACAACACACATCACAACACACACCACAACACACACCACAACACACATCACAACACACACCACAACACACACCACAACATACATCACAACACACACCACACAACACACATCACAACACACACCACAACACACACAACAACACACATCACAACACACCCCACAACACACACCACAACACACATCACAACACACACCACAACACACATCACAACACACATCACAACACACACCACAACACACATTACAACACACACCACAACACACATCACAACACACACCACAACACACACCACAACACACATCACAACACACACCACAACACACATCACAACACAAATTACAACACACACCACAACACACATCACAACACACACCACAACACACACCACAACACACATCACAACACACACCACAACACACATCACAACACACACCACAACACACACCACAACACACATTACAACACACACCACAACACACATCACAACACACACCACAACACACACCACAACACACATCACAACACACACCACAACACACACCACAACACACACCACAACACACACCACAACACACACCACAAAACACATCACAACACACACCACAACACACACCACAACACACAGCACAACACACACCACAATACACACCACAACACACACCACAACACACACCACAACACACACCACAACACACATCACAACACACACCACAATACACACCACAACACACAGCACAACACACACCACAATACACACCACAACACACACCACAACACACACCACAACACACACCACAGCACACACCACAATACACACCACAACACACACCACAACACACACCACAACACACAGCACAACACACACCACAACACACACCACAACACACACCACAACACACCACAACACACACCACAACACACACCACAACACACACCACAACACACACCACAACACACACCACAATACACACCACAACACACACCACAACACACACCACAACACACACCACAACACACACCACAACACACACCACAACACACATCACAACACACACCACAACACACACCACAACACACACCACAACACACATCACAACACACACCACAACACACATCACAACACACACCACAACACACACCACAACACACACCACAACACACATCACAACACACACCACAACACACACCACAACACACACCATAACACACACCACAACACACACCACAACACACACCACAACACACATCACAACACACACCACAACACACATCACAACACACACCACAACACACACCACAACACACACCACAACACACATCACAACACACACCACAACACACACCACAACACACACCACAACACACACCACAACACACACCACAACACACACCACAACACACATCACAACACACACCACAACACACACCACAACACACACCACAACACACATCACAACACACACCACAACACACATCACAACACACACCACAACACACACCACAACACACACCACAACACACATCACAACACACACCACAACACACACCACAACACACATCACAACACACACCACAACACACACCACAACACACACCACAACACACATCACAACACACACCACAACACACATCACAACACACACCACAACACACACCACAACACACACCATAACACACACCACAATACACATCACGGTCGGCCCTATACATACACACACTAAATCCATTAAGCATTTAGTTATATTGGTAAAAAAGCAAATCCTAAGAATATTTTACACGCAATCCGTCGGTGATTTGACTCACTTTTTTGATTGTTTTTACTTAGATGAACGGACCGCATCGCGAATTGATGGAAATTTTCTATAACCTTGAAATATATGTAGCTGAAAATTTTCAAAACCCATTAATTGTATTTTTTATTATTGTGTTTGTGTTTTCAAATAAATAATTGTGCTTTTCGAAACCCAATTTTTTCCATTTTTCAATTTTTTTCTGAATGTTTCCGTCGCAAAATCGATACAATTCCCAGAAGCGAAGAGCTGGTGGCGCTTAAGAACAAACAAACAAAAGTTATTTTCTTGCGAAGAAGCTGAGGCATTTGCGCCCTCTTAATCTAAAGTTTTATACACAATTGTGTAAGTGTTCGATTTTACTGAAGGTCGAGGTCACTTGTTTGCCTGTTTCTTAGTTAAAAGGACGTTATTCCTGTGAGTATTTATTCATGTGGGTATTTATTCATGTGAGTATTTATTCATGTGGGTATTTATTCATGCGAGTATTGATTCATGTGAGTATTTATTCATGGGAGTATTTTTTCATTTGAGTATTTATTCATGTGAGTATTCATGTGAGTATTCATGTGAGTATTCATGTGAGTATTTATTCATGTGAGTATTTCTTCAAGTGAGTATTTTTCATTTGAGTATTTATTCATGAGAGCATTTATCCATGTGTGTATTTATTCATGTGAGTATTCATGTGAGTATTCATGTGAGTATTCATTTGAGTATTCATGTGAGTATTTATTCATGTGAGTATTCATGTGAGAAATTAACCATGTGTGTATTTATTCATGTGAGTATTCATGTGAGTATTCATATGAGTATTCATTTGAGTATTCATGTGAGTATTTATTCATGTGAGTATTCATGTGAGAAATTAACCCTGTGAGTATTTATTCATGCGAGTATTCATGTGGGTTTTGAGATCCATAAAACGGCCTCATAATTACACAATAAGCTCAAGTAGAACACAGGACAAGGT
Organism: Morinoia aosen; assembly: GCA_030386875.1. Lineage (NCBI taxonomy): Eukaryota > Metazoa > Arthropoda > Malacostraca > Amphipoda > Talitridae > Morinoia > Morinoia aosen. Next base: position 24,748,598 of record CM059563.1, read on the forward strand.
CGCTGAAGACAATAACGAGAGGAGATGAGTAAATTGCATGTTCGTGTTCATCATATCTGCAAGTTTTTGTAAGAAATGTGAAAATAAATATTTCAAATAAATAAAGGAAATAGAAGCGCATTTCCCATCAAACTGACACCTTAAAATATCGATGCTAACTTTTAGAAACTCCTACGAATCCAAGAAATCTTTCCTGCCATTTCTCTTCTGTGTGCTTATATCTTTTGTGACTGTGTTTCTAACTATTTCTTGCTAAAAGTCATTTCTCCTTCAAGACCATTTCCCACCAGTTATCATTTCCCCTTCATGACCATTTCCCACCAGTTATCATTTCCCCTTCAAGACCATTTCCCACCAGTTATCATTTCCCCATCAAGACCATTTCCCACCAGTTATCATTTCCCCATCAAGACCATTTCCCACCAGTTATCATTTCCCCATCAAGACCATTTCCCAACATGAATCATTTCTCCTTCAAGACCATTTCCCAACATGAATCATTTCTCCTTCAAGACCATTTCCCATTAGTAATCATTTCCCCTTCAAGACCATTTCCCATGAGTTATCATTTCTCTATGCAATTACGTATAGAAATATGCTTGTTTCCAACGGAAGGTATTTCTATTGCAGTGTCAGTCGGCCTATGGGCTGTGTGTGTGTGCGTGTGGTGTGTGTGTGTGCGTGTGTGTGTGTGTTGGTGCATTTTCTGCGTCAGTCGCTGTATTTTCATTCTAATTTTTTTGACTTTACCATCAGTCGTTCACTTTCAACGTCATCTAAATTAATTTAAGCTTTAGTTGTTTGTGTCGAATTTTCATTTCCTGCTCTTGTTCTCTTATTCCCGTATCTGTTCTTTTTGTTCTTACGCATCCGTTAAGAACAAGCTGAAGTTCAAGCTTGTTGTTATGTTCAGTTCAGCGTTAAGTTGAGTTCCGTTATGTTCCATGTTCACATTTTGTCGTAATGCTTCGTTTATTCCTTGTTCTACAGTTGCCTGTTTTATTGCCACGTGCACACACGCTTACACACACACTCACATACACACGCACATACACGTACACAAATAACGCACACACATACACACGCACATACACTCACACAAATGCACATACACTCACACAAATGCACATACACACACTTCCACGTGCACAAATACACACATACTCACATACACATACGCTCACATACTCAAACAAACACACACACTCACATACACATACGCTCACATACTCAAACAAACACGCACACCCATGCACATACACAAAAACACACACACACACACCCTCATAGATTCATTCACCAAAGCCTGACTGTGTACGCATACGCCTCTTCCGGCGCACTCACGCACACACACACACGCACATAGGCGCGTGCGCGCACCGGAAGTATGGCTGTGTACGTACGTGCGTGTGTGTGTGTGTGCGTGCGGATGCATCAGGTCACACACATGTCATTTGATAATGCGCCTAAACACACACACGCACACACGTGTAGTTTCCATGGCACCGTCTACCTATGTGCGTTCGTGTACGCACATGAGCGTGGGTGTGAGGCCTGTGCGTGTTGGCGACAGAGTTACGTACATGTAGAGCTTAAGCATTTGTGTGTGCTGTTGTGTGTGTTGCGTGCGTGTGCTTCTTTGATGGCACACATCATGCGTTACGATACACATGGTGGCACACATCATGTATAATTCCTCACACACACATACAAACACACACACACCACACAAACAGGTCACGTACAAATACATGTATGAAACAGGCAACACTGCTAGCTCTTGGGACGCACACACTAACGAACACGAGGGTTACTCAACGCACATACTAACGTACACGAGGGTTACTCAACGCACATACTAACGTACACTAGGGTTACTCAACACACATACTAACGTACACGAGGGTTGCTCAACACACATACTAACGTACACGAGGGTAACTCAACGCACACACTAACGTACACGAGGGTAGCTCAATGCACATAATAACGTACACGAAGGTTACTCAACGCACATACTAACGTACACGAGGGTAACTCAACGCACACACTAACCTACGCGAGGGTTACTCAACGCACATAAGGCTCTCAAAAGCGAATAACGTACACGCACACGTGTTGATACCCAATGTACGATCGTGTGCGTGTGCAGCTGACGGGAGAGCTCGGATTTGCGCACGTGCATGTGCGTTTTGCACTGCCATCTGACACACGCACACGGTGCTATCAGTGCGCACACGCACGTAAGCTGTGCCATACACACGCACACGCACACTCGTACACACTCACACACATACACACTCACACATACACACACACACACAACACCCACACACACATACCTACTCACACATACACACACACACACACCCACACACACACACACACACACACACACACACACGCACGTCCAAAATTCAGGCAGTTGACACAAAGAAGCAGACGCTGTGTAGTGTCGGCACTCACACAAGTGCTGTGTAATGAGGAGAGGCTCGTGCAATGTTTGCTTGTGTAAAACATGTATCAAACGTGTAAGTTGGACAAACATTGAGCAGCAATGTGCAGGGCTGGCAATGTTGAGAGCTGTTGACTTTGAATGTTAGGAGACATCGCTGTAACCGAAGTGTTTTTCACAAACATTACAATCATTTACAATCAACATACGTATGCCAACACTCACTTACATTTAGTTAAGATCTATCAACAATCACAATTAATGTGCAAATACCACCAATCACTTATTATTAGATAATAACAATCATCACGATCAAAAGACAACAACAATCACACATAAATAACAATAATAAAATAGATAATAATCAATAACTATCAACAATAACTTACAATCAACAAATACCGACCATAATTTGAAATAAATAAAAAAACAATCTCGTACAATAAACAAATGATGACAACTCCTTACAATTGGAGTTGTGCAGACTGTGCATCGCAGTACATCGGTTCCTGACACACGTACATGTGCTGTTGTACGCACACGTACATGTGCTGTTGTACGCACACGTACATGTGCTGTTGTACGCACACGTACATGTGCTGTTGTACGCACACGTGCTTGTGCTGTTGTACGCACACGTACATGTGCTGTTGTACGCACACGTACATGTGCTGTTGTACGCACACGTACATGTGCTGTTGTACGCACACGTACATGTGCTGTTGTACGCACACGTACATGTGCTGTTGTACGCACACGTACATGTGCTGTTGTACGCACACGTACATGTGCTGTTGTACGCACACGTACATGCGCTGTTGTACGCACACGTACATGTGCTGTTGTACACACACGTACATGTGCTGTTGTACGCACACGTACATGTGCTGTTGTACGCACACGCACATGCGCTGTTGTACGCACACGTACATGTGCTGTTGTACGCACACGTACATGTGCTGTTGTACGCACGCGCACATGCGCTGTTGTACGCACACGTATATGTGCTGTTGTACGCACACGTACATGTGCTGTTGTACGCACACGTACATGTGCTGTTTCATGCACACGTACATGTGCTGTTTCATGCAAACGTACATGTGCTGTTGTACGCACACGTACATGTGCTGTTGCACGCACACGTACAGGTGCAGTTTCATGCACACGTACATGTGCTGTTGTACGCAGACGTATATGTGCTGTTGTACGCACACGTACATGTGCTGTTGTACGCACACGTACATGTGCTGTTGTACGCACACGTACATGTGCTGTTGTACGCACACGTACATGTGCTGTTGTACGCACACGTACATGTGCTGTTGTACGCACACGTACATGCGCTGTTGTACGCACACGTACATGTGCTGTTGTACACACACGTACATGTGCTGTTGTACGCACACGTACATGTGCTGTTGTACGCACACGCACATGCGCTGTTGTACGCACACGTACATGTGCTGTTGTACGCACACGTACATGTGCTGTTGTACGCACGCGCACATGCGCTGTTGTACGCACACGTATATGTGCTGTTGTACGCACACGTACATGTGCTGTTGTACGCACACGTACATGTGCTGTTTCATGCACACGTACATGTGCTGTTTCATGCAAACGTACATGTGCTGTTGTACGCACACGTACATGTGCTGTTGCACGCACACGTACAGGTGCTGTTTCATGCACACGTACATGTGCTGTTGTACGCACACGTATATGTGCTGTTGTACGCACACGTACATGTGCTGTTGTACGCACACGTATATGTGCTGTTGTACGCACACGTACATGTGCTGTTGTACGCACACGTACATGTGCTGTTTCATGCACACGTACATGTGCTGTTTCATGCAAACGTACATGTGCTGTTGTACGCACACGCACATGTGATGTTGTACGCACACGTACATGTGCTGTTTCATGCACACGTACATGTGCTGTTTCATGCAAACGTACATGTGCTGTTGTACGCACACGCACATGCGCTGTTGTACGCACACGTATATGTGCTGTTGTACGCACACGTACATGTGCTGTTGTACGCACACGTACATGTGCTGTTGTACGCACACGTACAGGTGCTGTTTCATGCACACGTACATGTGCTGTTGTACGCACACGTACCTGTACTATTTTTCAAATATGTGCTGCTGCACGAATTGTAATATCTGATTTTTTGATCTGTTACCCACTCTACAATGAGAAATAAATGACTTTGGTGACAAATAATGAACAGATATGTTATAAAAACTTCGTACTCATATCAATAAAATCATTGCCCTTCGTTCTGCAGAGGTTTGGTCTCAAGGAGATACTGAAAATCTGTGAAATAAATCTACGGACTTTGCTTCCAAGATTTAACTGAAAAATTCCCCTCAAATGCATCAGGCCAACGCGCGTCGCTGGCATTTAACAGTTTTGTGGAAGTCTGTTGAATATTTTTTTTCCCAAAAACTCATTTATTTTGTTCATATTTCAGCAGTTGCATGAAGATGTGCAAATTTCATCTCAAGGTCTTTTTCGCACTTCACTCATTTTCAAAATTGCGATAGGATATGGAGAATTTTTGTAAGAACTGAGAGACTTCAAAAAAGCAAAATTTCGGATTTTGATGAGATTATTGGATTTTATGAATAAAAAATACGGAATTACGTATTCCGTATTTAAATATTATTAATTACATGCTAACCTTCCATGTATAATAAATATGTTAACCAATCCATGATCACCAGCACGAGTATTTTATAGGCCTACTAGATAGGCTAAAATCTTGAATTTAAATTTTTTGTTAAATTAAATTTAAATCAGCAGTGGCAACCCTTCGGTGTTGCCAGATGCTCATGGATTTTAACGGTCAAGTGTGGTTGAAAAAATTTTATTTGTATATTTCAATCAGAAAAATTACTGATGTAATAGCCCTTCCTGCGTGCGTGATTGTTGTGTGACCGTTGCGTTGTGTCAAGCCAAGGCTTGTGTCAAGTCAAATTTTTTGTCAAGTCGAGGCTTGTGTCAAGTCAAGGCTTGAGTCGAGTCAAAGCTTGTGTCAAGTCAAGGCTTGAGTCGAGTCAAAGCTTGTGTCAAGTCAAGGCTTGAGTCGAGTCAGAGCTTGTGTCAAGTCAAGGCTTGAGTCGAGTTAAAGCTTGTGTGAAGTCAAGGCTTGAGTCGAGTCAAAGCTTGTGTCAAGTCAAGGCTTGAGTCGAGTCAAAGCTTGTGTCAAGTCAAGGCTTGAGTCGAGTCAAAGCTTGTGTGAAGTCAAGGCTTGAGTCGAGTCAAAGCTTGTGTCAAGTCAAGGCTTGAGTCGAGTCAGAGCTTGTGTCAAGTCAAGGCTTGAGTCGAGTCAGAGCTTGTGTCAAGTCAAGGCTTGAGTCGAGTCAAAGCTTGTGTCAAGTCAAGGCTTGAGTCGAGTCAAAGCTTGTGTCAAGTCAAGGCTTGAGTCGAGTCAAAGCTTGTGTGAAGTCAAGGCTTGAGTCGAGTCAAAGCTTGTGTCAAGTCAAGGCTTGAGTCGAGTCAGAGCTTGTGCCAAGTCAAGGCTTGAGTCGAGTCAAAGCTTGTGTCAAGTCAAAGCTTGAGTCGAGTCAAAGCTTGTGTCAAGTCAAGGCTTGAGTCGAGTCAAAGTTTGTGTCAAGTCAAGGCTTGAGTCGAGTCAAAGCTTGTGTCAAGTCAAGGTTTGAGTCGAGTCAAAGCTTGTGTCAAGTCAAGGCTTGAGTCGAGTCAAAGTTTGTGTCAAGTCAAGGCTTGAGTCGAGTCAAAGCTTGTGTCAAGTCAAGGCTTGAGTCGAGTCAGAGCTTGTATCAAGTCAAGGCTTGAGTCGAGTCAGAGCTTGTGTCAAGTCAAGGCTTGAGTCGAGTCAGAGCTTGTGTCAAGTCAAGGCTTGAGTCGAGTCAAAGCTTGTGTCAAGTCAAGGCTTGAGTCGAGTCAGAGCTTGTGTCAAGTCAAGGCTTGAGTCGAGTCAGAGCTTGTGTCAAGTCAAGGCTTGAGTCGAGTCAAAGCTTGTGTCAAGTCAAGGCTTGAGTCGAGTCAGAGCTTGTGTCAAGTCAAGGCTTGAGTCGAGTCAGAGCTTGTGTCAAGTCAAGGCTTGAGTCGAGTCAAAGCTTGTGTCAAGTCAAGGCTTGAGTCGAGTCAAAGCTTGTGTCAAGTCAAGGCTTGAGTCGAGTCAAAGCTTGTGTCAAGTCGAGGCTTGAGTCGAGTCAAAGCTTGTGTCAAGTCAAGGCTTGAGTCGAGTCAAAGCTTGTGTCAAGTCAAGGCTTGAGTCGAGTCAAAGTTTGTGTCAAGTCAAGGCTTGAGTCGAGTCAAAGCTTGTGTCAAGTCAAGGCTTGAGTCGAGTCAGAGCTTGTGTCAAGTCAAGGCTTGAGTCGAGTCAGAGCTTGTGTCAAGTCAAGGCTTGAGTCGAGTCAAAGCTTGTGTCAAGTCGAGGCTTGTGTCAGCTTGCCCGTCAATGCACTGTGACAGTTTAAAAATACCCTCCACTGCCCACTCACGAACATAATTACCCTAAAAACTCGTCACCTTAAAATAGTTACCCTAAAATACATCCTCCTCGCTGCTCTCATGACGCAGTTACCCTAAAAACTCGTCTAGACAAAACGCTTGGCCCTAATTCCTTGAGCAATGTTCGCAGATCGTGGAGCGTTGAGGGTAATTTTTTGTGTGTTCTACCCCAGCTGGCAACGTGTTTTACCCCAGCAACGGGGTGTGAGATGACTCATTCGAAGATAAAAGTCATAGAAGGTTTAAAGAAAGCTCAAAGTTATGTTATCTTTTTTGTCGGGACTCAAAATAATCTACGCGGTTCCAAAATTCTATTTGGAAATTTAAAAAAATTGCAGGCTTGTCTAATCTTTTTCACGATTGAGCTCAAGATTTGTCAGGCTTTGACAAAATTCAGTGAAGATATAACACACATAAACTTTATTTCCATAAATGGGCATATTTTAACAAATATCGATAGATATGTTAAACTATAAATGTGTATGTGTTTTTGACACATTTAAACTTTAAAAGAAAAAATAAATGTGTAACAAAAAAACATTACACGCAAAAAAGAACAACATACATCGACATACTTCTTATAACTCATGACATATTTCTGCAGAACCTGGCAACTAGGGCACATGTGGCACACATAACCTGGCAACTAGGGCACATATGGCACACATAACCTGACCTGGCAACTAGGGCACATATGGCACACATAACCTGGCAACTAGGGCACATATGGCACACATAACCTGACCTGGCAACTAAGGCACGTATGGTACACATAACCTGGTAACTAACGCACATATGGCACACATAACCAGGCAACTAGCGTACATATGGCACACATAACCATGTAACTAAAGCACATATGGCCCATGTAACCAGGCAACTAGGGCACATACGGCACACATAACCAGGCAACTAGGGCACATATGGCACACATAACCAGGCAACTAGGGTGTATATTTCAACATAACTAATACAACCAGGAAACACAAAAGCAAGGAAGCACAGAAATTAGGCAATAACAAAGTACAAGTGACCACACAAAATTGGTCACTTGATTAGCGCTAAAAAAATTGTGGGCAACTTCTGAGTCAGTTTTTTTTTTTGTTGAAATTTTGTATGAAAAAATCCTGAGAAATAATTTCTGTGCTGCACATGTACAACATGTGTACACGCAACACGTCCGCACATGTGCGTTCCTCCTGACACCGCAAATCATGGTGGGCACCCGGCAGCCACGTGCTGTGCGTACGTCTACGCGTGCAGTGTGCGCGTGTGCACGTGGAGCCACGTGACGCGACTCGTACGCGAGTTCCCGTGCACGTGATAACGTGTAGTGATTCCCACACGTGCTGCGTGACGAGCGTGACATGAGACGCACGTGTGTGTCGCGTGGGGGATAACACCACGTGATAACACCACGTGATAACACCACGTGATAACACCACGTGATAACACCACGTGATAACACCACGTGATAGCACCACGTGATAACACCACGTGATAACACCACGTGATAACACCACGTGATAACACCACGTGATAACACCACGTGATAACACCACGTGATAACACCACGTGATAACACCACGTGATAACACCACGTGATAACACCACGTGATAACACCACGTGATAACACCACGTGATAACACCACGTGATAACACCACGTGATAACACCACGTGATAACACCACGTGATAACACCACGTGATAACACCACGTGATAACACCACGTATATACAGATACAGATTTACCTCTACGCCTGCACCAGCTGCAGTTACAGCTGCAGCACTTGACGTATAACATCTGCTGAATCTCAAAGCAGATGTGCATATGTTCCCTCATACAACAGCACTTTCATTCCAACGGGATTTTAGTATCTTTCTCTTCAGAATTTGTGAATTTACTTCCTAATTTCATAATCTGAATCTCAATAAGACCGCAAAGTTTTCTTAATTTTCTTAATTTGAACTACTGATGAATTTCAGAATAAATGCTGAGGAAAATACATAAAAAAACTTTCAATTGTACAACTTTAAGGGAATTGCCGAATAGGCTGCGTTGAATGCTCTTATAAATATTATAAAAAATAGAAACCTTTTTTGTGCCAAGAATGATAAAAAACTGAAAACCAGGACTATTATTTGAGAAGAATCTTTGCTGACTTGCGTCATTTGTTAGTAGCTTATTTATTTGTTGTATTTTTTACTGAGAAGGATATACAAATCCAAGTGAACTGCTGCATACATACGGAAGAACACTCTTATTCATTGTGTTGTATTGTAGGCACTGTAATTGTAGACACTGTAATTGTAGTCACGGTAATTGTAGGCACAGTAATTGTAGGTACAGTAATTTTAGGCACGGTAATTGTAGGTACAGTAATTGTAGGTACAGTAATTGTAGGTACAGTAGTTGTAGGTACACTAATTGTAGCCACAGTAATTGTAGTCATGGTAATTGTAGGCACAGTAATTGTAGGTACAGTAATTTTAGGCACAGTAATTGTAGGTACAGTAATTGTAGGTACAGTAATTGTAGGTACACTAATTGTAGCCACAGTAATTGTAGGTACAGTAATTGTAGGTACACTAATTGTAGCCACAGTAATTGTAGTCACGGAAATTGTAGGCACAGTAATTGTAGGTACAGTAATTGTAGGCACAGTAATTATAGGTACAGTAATTGTAGGTACAGTAATTGTTGGTACACTAATTGTAGCCACAGTAATCGTAGTCACGGTAATTGTAGGCACAGTAATTGTAGGTACAGTAATTGTAGGCACAGTAATTGTAGGTACAGTAATTGTAGGTACAGTAATTGTAGGTACACTAATTGTAGGCACAGTAATTGTAGGCACAGTAATTGTGGGCACGGTAATTGTAGGTACAGTAATTGTAGGCACGGTAATTGTAGCCACAGTAATTGTAGGTACAGTAATTGTATGTACAGTAACTGTAGGCATAGTAATGGTAGGTGCAGTAATTGGTGGCACGGTATTGTAGGTAGAGTAATTGTATGTACAGTAACTGTAGGCATAGTAATTGTAGGCACAGTAATTGTAGGCACAGTAATTGGATGTACAGTAACTGTAGGCATAGTAATTGTATGTACAGTAACTGTAGGTACAGTAATTGTATTTACAGTAACTGTAGGCATAGTAATTGTATGTACAGTAACTGTAGGCACAGTAATTGTATGTACAGTAACTGTAGGTATATTAATTGTATGTACAGTAACTGTAGGCACAGTAATTGTTGGCCCAGTAATTGTATGTACAGTAACTGTAGGTACAGTAATTGTATGTACAGTAACTGTAGGCATAGTAATTTTAGGCACAGTAATTGTATGTACAGTAACTGTAGGCATAGTAATTGTATGTACAGTAACTGTAGGTACAGTAATTGTATTTACAGTAACTGTAGGCATAGTAATTGTATGTACAGTAACTGTAGGCACAGTAATTGTATGTACAGTAACTGTAGGTACAGTAATTGTATGTACAGTAACTGTAGGCATAGTAATTGTAGGCACAGTAATTGTATGTACAGTAACTGTAGGCACAGTAATTGTAGGTACAGTAATTGTATGTACAGTAACTGTAGGCATAGTAATTGTAGGCACAGTAATTGTATGTACAGTAACTGTAGGCACAGTAATTGTAGGTACAGTAATTGTATGTACAGTAACTGTAGGCATAGTAATTGTAGGCACAGTAATTGTATGTACAGTAACTGTAGGCACAGTAATTGTAGGTACAGTAATTGTATGTACAGTAACTGTAGGCATAGTAATTGTAGGCACAGTAATTGCATGAACAGTAACTGTAGGCACATTAATTGTAGGTACAGTAATTGTATGTACAGTAACTGTAGGCATAGTAATTTTAGGCACAGTAATTGTATGTACAGTAACTGTAGGCACAGTAATTGTAGGTACAGTAATTGTATGTACAGTCTCTGTAGGCATAGTAATTGTAGGTACAGTTATTGTATGTACAGTAACTGTAGGTACAGTAATTGTATGTACAGTAACTCTAGGCATAGTAATTGTAGGCACAGTAATTGTATGTACAGTAACTGTAGGCACAGTAATTGTATGTACAGTAATTGTATGTAAAGTAACTGTGGGCACAGTAATTGTATTTACAGTAACTGTAGGCATAGTAATTGTATGTACAGTAACTGTTGGCACAGTAATTGTATGTACAGTAACTGTAGGTACAGTAATTGTATGTACAGTAACTGTAGGCATAGTAATTGTTGGCCCAGTAATTGTATGTACAGTAACTGTAGGTACAGTAATTGTATGTACTGTAACTGTAGGTACAGTAATTGTATGTACAGTAACTGTAGGCACAGTAATTGTATGTACAGTAACTGTAGGTACAGTAATTGTACGTACAGTAACTGTAGGCATAGTAATTGTAGGCACAGTAATTGTATGTACAGTAACTGTAGGCACAGTAATTGTAGGTACAGTAATTGTATGTACAGTAACTGTAGGCATAGTAATTGTAGGCACAGTAATTTTATGTACAGTAACTGTAGGCACAGTAATTGTAGGTACAGTAATTGTATGTAAAGTAACTGTGGGCACAGTAATTGTATTTACAGTAACTGTAGGCATAGTAATTGTATGTACAGTAACTGTAGGCACAGTAATTGTATGTACAGTAACTGTAGGTACAGTAATTGTATGTACAGTAACTGTAGGCATAGTAATTGTAGGCACAGTAATTGTATGTACAGTAACTGTAGGCACAGTAATTGTAGGTACAGTAATTGTATGTACAGTAACTGTAGGCATAGTAATTGTAGGCACAGTAATTGTATGTACAGTAACTGTAGGCACAGTAATTGTAGGTACAGTAATTGTATGTAAAGTAACTGTAGGTACAGTAATTGTATTTACAGTAACTGTAGGCATAGTAATTGTATGTACAGTAACTGTAGGCACAGTAATTGTATGTACAGTAACTGTAGGTACAGTAATTGTATGTACAGTAACTGTAGGCATAGTAATTGTAGGCACAGTAATTGTATGTACAGTAACTGTAGGCACAGTAATTGTAGGTACAGTAATTGTATGTACAGTAACTGTAGGCATAGTAATTGTAGGTACAGTTATTGTATGTACAGTAACTGTAGGCACAGTAATTGTAGGCACAGTAATTGTATGTACAGTAACTGTAGGCATAGTAATTGTAGGTACAGTTATTGTATGTACAGTAACTGTAGGCACAGTAATTGTAGGTACAGTAATTGTATGTACAGTAAATGTAGGCATAGTAATTGTAGGTACAGTTATTGTATGTACAGTAACTGTAGGCACAGTAATTGTAGGCACAGTAATTGTATGTACAGTAACTGTAGGCACAGTAACTGTAGGCACGGTAACTGTTGGTACAGTAATTGTATGTACAGTAACTGTATGCAAAGTAACTGTAGGCACGGTAATTGTAGGTACAGTAATTGCATGCACAGTAACTGTAGGCACAGTAACTGTAGGCACGGTAATTGTGGGTACAGTAATTGTAGGCAGAGTAATTGTATGCACAGTAACTGTAGGCACGGTAATTGTAGGCACAGTAATTGTATGTACAGTAACTGTAGGCACAGTAACTGTAGGCACGGTAACTGTTGGTACAGTAATTGTATGCACAGTAACTGTAGGCACAGTAACTGTAGGCACGGTAATTGTAGGTACAGTAATTGTATGCACAGTAACTTTAGGCACAGTAACTGTAGGCACGGTAATTGTAGGCACAGTAATTGTATGTACAGTAACTGTAGGCACAGTAACTGTAGGCACGGTAAATGTTGGTACAGTAATTGTATGTACAGTAACTGTAGGCACGGTAATTGTAGGTACAGTAATTGCATGCACAGTAACTGTAGGCACAGTAACTGTAGGCACAGTGACTGTAGGCACGGTAATTGTAGGCACAGTAATTGTATGTACAGTAACTGTAGTCACAATAACTGTAGGCACGGTAATTGTAGGCACAGTAATTGTATGTACAGGAACTGTAGGCACAATAACTGTAGGCTCGGTAATTGTAGGCACAGTAATTGTATGTACAGTAACTGTAGGCACAGTAACTGTAGGCACGGTAATTGTAGGCACAGTAATTGTATGTACAGTAACTGTAGGCACAATAACTGTAGGCACGGTAATTGTAGGCACAGTAACTGTAGGCATAGTAATCGTAGGTACAGTAATTGTAGGCACAGTAATTGTAGGCACGGTAATTGTAGGCACGGTATTGTAGCCACAGAACAGCAATTCACACTGAAGCTCATATCATCGTAAATGTATGTCATTTACCGTAGACTTATTTGCGTACTTCACCCGAGAACAAAACAGGTTATTTAATGAAGGTGATGGCAGAGAAGAAATTTAAAGTCATTTTAATGAAACGTTTCATTAAAATCAATTTCGTTAATTCTAATTTAAGAAGAACCTTAAAATCGCTAATGAAACGCGTCATTAAAATGATTTAAAAGTGCTTCGTTAAAAAATTATATTCTTTAAAATTATTTTTAAGAATTTTAAAATCATTTTGATGAAACGTTTCATTAAATGATTTTCGTTAAATTTCTTTTTTGTTATCACCTTCTTAGTTAAACTGCTTAGCCAAAAAAGATATTCCTAACATTATTATTTTTTTTTATTTTTGCATAATATGTTGTGGCAACTTTGTAGAGCGGATCTATGATTATTTTCTGGTTATGACAAATTTAAAGACTATTCTTTGAGTTATCAATGGTCATAGAGGGGAATTCAAAAGGAGGAAGAAACTTTCGCTGAGTGAGCAACTGGAAATGAAGTTTTGTATTTATTATTATTGTATTTTTGTACTTATCATTTTGTATTTATGCCGCAAGCGAACAGTTCGATCGCCGCAAATTCATAATGAATTATTCAAGTCAAAGTGCAATTCATTAAAGTTGGAATTTTCCACAGTGAATTACATTGCTAAAATACCGACCTGATCAATAAAATAGCGAATACGGAAAATTTTTCAATGTTTTTTTGAAAAACTTAGTCGAGACTCAAAAAACAGCGGAGTTATGTAATACAATGGCACGCAAAGAAAAATTTATAAATGCTGCAGTGAACAGTTAAAGTGATGAGGGAGAAGCATTCAGTGAGCATGTTGTGTTCAAGGCAACATCAACTCACCCCAGGATTAAGTTTCAACATTCACACAACCCGACAAACATGGAATGTCACGAACATACCACGACTGCAGCTTTACATTCGAGTTCAATAAACATGGCTTACGTACGAAAAATTCTATCGTGAATATCGTATTCCGGACGGTATCGTGGATACTGCTTTCCAGACGGTATCGGAAATACAGTATTCCAGACGGTATCGTAGATACGGTATTCCGGAAGGTATTGTGGATACCGTATTCTAGTAGGTATCGTGGAAACTGTATTCCAGACAGTATGATACAGCATTCCATTCGTTATCGTGGATACCGAATTCCAGTCGGTATCGGAGATACCGTATTCCAGACCGTATCCTTGATACTGGATTCAAGTCGGTATCATAGATATCGTTTTCCAGAAAGTGTCCTGAATACTGTATTCCAAACAGTATCCTGGATACTGGATTCCAGACGGCAATCGAAGATAACATATTACAGACGGTATTGGAGATACCATATTCCAAACACTATCCTGAATACCGTATTCCAGGACGTCTAGCAATCCATACAGCTCGTTTCATTGCACAAAAAATCTCGGCTCGCACTATTAGTTGCGCCTGAGCTCCTGCTTCGTCCACTCACGTGCCTCATGATTTATTCAGGACGGGATGGAATCAATGTTGCAGCTTTGAGAGAGCGAATTATTTGTCTGCTGTGAGTGCTCGCTGCACGCGAATATAAAATGCTTGCAGTCTAGACACGCCAATAATAAACGCTGACGTAAATTTGGTGCAATATTGACATCGGTGTCTCCGTGCAGAAAATTTTTGAGTAGGTCCAGGGAATGAATTCTGTGCCGTGATATGATGTTAATACAGTTGACAGTTTGTTCTTTGCTTGTTTGTTCACTTGTCTGTTTACTTGCTTGCTTGTTTGTTTACTTGCTTGCTTGTTGGTTTACTAGCTTGCTTGTTTGTTTACTAGCTTGCTTGTTTGTTTACTTGCTTGCTTGTTTGTTTACTAGCTTGTTTGTTTGTTTACTTGCTGGTTTGTTTACTTGCTTGCTTGTTTGTTTACTTGCTTGCTTGTTTGTTTACTTGCTTGCTTGTTTACTTGCTTGCTTGTTTGTTTGTTTACTTGCTTGCTTGTTTGTTTACTTGCTCGCTTGTTTACTTGCTTGCTTGTTTGTTTACTTGCTTGCTTGTTTGTTTACTTGCTTGCTTGTTTACTTGCTTGCTTGTTGGTTTACTAGCTTGCTTGTTTGTTTACAAGCTTGCTTGTTTGTTTACTTGCTTGCTTGTTTGTTTACTTGCTTGCTTGTTTGTTTACTTGCTTGTTTGTTTGTTTACTTGCTTGCTTGTTTGTTTACTTGCTTGCTTGTTTACTTGCTTGCTTGTTGGTTTACTAGCTTGCTTGTTTGTTAACTAGCTTGCTTGTTTGTTTACATGCTTGCTTGTTTGTTTACTTGCTTGCTTGTTGGTTTACTTGCTTGCTTGTTTGTTTACTTGCTTGCTTGTTTGTTTACTTGCTGGCTTGTTTGTTTACTTGCTTGCTTGTTTGTTTACTTGCTTGCTTGTTTGTTTACTTCCTTGCTTGTTTGTTTACTTGCTTGCTTGTTTGTTTACTTGCTTGCCATTTTACTTGCTTGCACGTTGGTTTACTAGCTTGCTTGTTTGTTTACTTGCTTGCTTGTTTGTTCACTTGCTTGTTTGTTTACTTCCTTGCTTGTTGGTTTACTTGCTTGCTTGTTTGTTTACTTGCTTGCTTGTTTGTTTACTTGCTGGCTTGTTTGTTTACTTGCTTGCTTGTTTGTTTACTTGCTTGTTTGTTTGTTTACTTACTTGCTTGTTTGTTTACTTGCTTGCTTGTTTACTTGCTTGCTTGTTGGTTTACTTGCTTGCTTGTTTACTTGCTTGCTTGTTGGTTTACTTGCTTGCTTGTTTGTTCACTTGCTTACTTGTTTGTTTACTTGCTTGCTTGTTTGTTTGTTTACTTGCTGGCTTGTTTGTTTACTTGCTTACTTGTTTACTTACTTGCTTGTTTGTTTACTTGCTGGTTTGTTTGTTTACTTGCTGGCTGGTTTGTTTACTAGTTTGTATATTTACTTGCTTGTTTGTTTGTTTACTTGCTGGCTTGTTTGTTTACTTACTTGCTTGTTTGTTTACTTGCTTGCTTGTTGGTTTACTTGTTTGCTTGTTTGTTTACTTGCTTGCTTGTTGGTTTACTCGCTTGTTTGTTTACTTGCTTGCTTGTTTGTTTACTTGCTTGCTTGTTTGTTTACTAGCTTGCTTGTTTGTTTACATGCTTGCTTGTTTGTTTACTTGCTTACTTGTTTGTTTACTAGCTTGTATATTTACTTGCTTGCTTGTTTGTTTACTTGCTTGTTTGTTTGTTTACTTGCTGGCTTGTTTGTTTACTTGCTAGCTTGTTTGTTTACTTGCTTGCTTGTTTACTTACTTGCTTGTTTGTTTACTTGCTTGTTTGTTTGTTTACTTGCTTGCTTGTTTGTTTATTTGCTTGTTTGTTTACTTGCTTGTTTGTTTGTTTACTTGCTTGCTTGTTTGTTCACTTGCTTACTTGTTTACTTACTTGCTTGTTTGTTTACTTGCTTACTTGTTTACTTACTTGCTTGTTTGTTTACTTGCTTGTTTGTTTGTTTACTTGCTTGCTTGTTTGTTTATTTGCTTGTTTGTTTACTTGCTTGTTTGTTTACTTGCTGGCTTGTTTGCTTACTTGCTTGCTTGTTTGTTTACTTTCTTGTTTGTTTACTTGCTTGCTTGTTTGTTTACTTGCTTTCTTGTTTGTTTACTTGCTTGCATATTTACTTGCTTGCTTGTTTGTTTACTTGCTTGCTTGTTTGTTAATTTGCTTGCTTGTTTACTTACTTGCTTGTTTGTTTACTTGCTTGTTTGTTTGTTTACTTGCTTGCTTGTTTGTTTATTCGCTTGTTTGTTTACTTGCTTGTTTGTTTACTTGCTGGCTTGTTTGCTTACTTGCTTGCTTGTTTGTTTACTTTCTTGTTTGTTTACTTGCTTGCTTGTTTGTTTACTTGCTTTCTTGTTTGTTTAATTGCTTGCATATTTACTTGCTTGCTTGTTTGTTTACTTGCTTGCTTGTTTGGTAATTTGCTTGCTTGTTTGTTTACTTGCTTGCTTGTTTGTTTACTTGCTTGCTTGTTTGTTTGTTTACTTGTTTATTTGTTTACTTGCTTGCTTGTTTGTTTACTTATTTGATTGTTTGTTTACTTACTTGCTCGTATGTTTACTTGCTTGCTTGTTTACTTGCTTGCTTGTTTGTTTGTTTACTTGCTTGTTTGTTGGTTTACTAGATTGTTTGTTTGTTTATTTGCTTGTTTATTTACTTGTTCGCTTGTTTTTTTACTTGCTTGCTTGTTGGTTTACTTGCTTGCTTGTTTGTT
This sequence comes from Morinoia aosen, assembly GCA_030386875.1. NCBI lineage: Eukaryota > Metazoa > Arthropoda > Malacostraca > Amphipoda > Talitridae > Morinoia > Morinoia aosen. The sequence continues at coordinate 24,766,126 of CM059563.1, forward strand.
TAATAGCTTGCTTGTTTGTTTACTTGCTTGTTTGTTTGTTTATTTGCTTGTTTGTTTACTTGTTCGCTTGTTTGTTTACTTGCTTGCTTGTTTGTTTACTTGCTTGTTTGTTTGTTTAATAGCTTGCTTGTTTGTTTACTTGCTTGTTTGTTTGTTTATTTGCTTGTTTGATTACTTGTTCGCTTGTTTGTTTACTTGCTTGCTTGTTTGTTTACTTGCTTGTTTGTTTGTTTATTTGCTTGTTTGTTTACTTGTTCGCTTGTTTGTTTACTTGCTTGCTTGTTTGTTTACTTGCTTGTTTGTTTGTTTAATAGCTTGCTTGTTTGTTTACTTGCTTGTTTGTTTGTTTATTTGCTTGTTTGATTACTTGTTCGCTTGTTTGTTTACTTTCTTGTTTGTTTACTTGCTTGCTTGTTTGTTTACTTGCTTTCTTGTTTGTTTAATTGCTTGCATATTTACTTGCTTGCTTGTTTGTTTACTTGCTTGCTTGTTTGTTTACTTTCTTGCTTGTTTGTGTACTTGCTTGCTTGTTTGTTTACTTGTTCGCTTGTTTGTTTGTTTCGCTTGTTAGAGTAAATGTGTCACGTCATTTTGCATCTCTATAGACCTGCAGCATTTCGGTGTGAATTTCCCATTTACCAGAAATTTTAATTTTCCTGAAATTTCTGTTAGAAAATTAGAAACTATTTCATTTTACGTTTGCTAAGCCATTCGTGCATTCATCTTAACTATTTCTGTCGACAATAATGAGCACCCCAGCCGTGAGTTCAATACAGCAGAATGAACGTTTTTTCCATAATTAGGAGTATTTCCTCATCTTTATTTTGTTATTTTTTTCTTCTCTGTGTTAATATTTAACATCCGTATGGAAAACATACTCTGAAATACATTTTGTGTGTACACCAATATACAGGTTTATAAATGTGAGGATTGTGCAAAGTTTATAATGAATTAAATTTTGGCTAACGTTGTCTCGCTATTTCAAAATCATTCTCGAAAATGTTTTCAATCGATTTCGGCTGAGCTGGGGGGAGGGGTTAATTTAAGCATTTTCATTTAGTCTTTTAATATTTTTCCGTGCGTTCAGTGCACACCAGCACTAAACTTTAAAATCGAAAAAACTGTTAATTTGTGTTATCAAAATTATCACTTTGGACCATTGCTTAATCTACCTATATGTGCCAAATTTTGTAAATATTCTCCACTCAAATGTGATATCCAGCCACAAAGTTACTCCATTTTATCCCATGTACACACATCTGTATAATGCTGAAGAGTTGTGTTGGTTCTTGACTGTAACCTGAGTTTTCTTAAAAATTTCTATGAAGAAACTAAAAACCAGTTCATTTTACGTTTTCCGAAGTCATCTTTTCCTTTTAGTTTTTTTTTTCGAATAATTTCTTAGGATTACAATGAGCTCAACTGTCATTATCGGTGTAATAGATGGTAGGTTGTTTCTATCCTCTTATTTTATATTTGTATTTTTTTCTTATATTTCATTCTCAATAAGTACATATATTAATATGTGTGTGTACGTATATAGGTATATATATATCTACATAAATAGATATACATGTTTCTATTTCATTTCTTTACACAAAAACCATCCGGTTAATAAATTTAATTGCACTATCGAAATGATTCAAAAATAGATCTCCCACTTACTCCAGAGAACGTCTCTGTGAATCGGATTAATGACAAATACAATTAATGAAATTAATCGTAATTTGAGCGTATGAATCGTGGTAAAATTATCTTTCTGTCCGTATGTTGTACAAGCAAATTTTGATGTTGAGTATATGTTTGTTTGCGCATTTCTGCCAAAATTTTGTAGATATTTGTCAATCATGAGTGGAAACTGGCCTACACTGTATCTCCATTTTATCCCATGTACCCATGTCCGCATGATGTTGCAGAGAATATCGAGAAGATATGATATATGATATGATATATTGAAGATTTTTTTTTTTTTTTTTTTTTTTTTTTTTTTTTTTTTTTTTTCCTCAGCGGTAACTTGAGTTTTCTTAAAATTTCCTTTAGGAAATTAAAAAACCATTCCATTTATACGTTTTTCGAAGTCCTTTTCTATTCCTTATCTTTCCTCAGGTTATTTACTACGATTCATCAGAGCTTGGGCTGTCATTTTAAATATTGAAAGAGTAAGATTATTTTTCATGTCTATTAGCATTTTTCTTATATTCGTTTTCAATACGTATATATATGAATATGTGTGTTGGTGTGTGCGTGAGTATGTACGAGTGCGCACGCAAACATAAATGTTTATGTATCAGTGTAAACATGCACACGCTTCGCACACATATATGCGCACATGTACATATATCGGTTTCTATTTCTACTTTTTGCATAAAAAAGCAAAACCTCAAGACACATTACATTTTACCTAAAGCTCTGCGATCAGTTAACACTGCACCAAATTTCAGAAATAAACAAATTGATTGCGCTTGCTTTATGATTTATAAATCGATCTATCACGACCCCGAAGGGCATTTCTGTGAACAGAAGAAATTAAAAAGTATAAACAGACAAAGGAAATAAAGCACTCGTGCAAAAATTATCTCTATATTTGTATGCCGAACAAGCCATGCATTTCAATATTGAGTGTAAGTTTGTTTACGCATTCCTAGATGTGCGAGCTGTGTTGCGCGATGTTCTTTACAAATTATTTCGAGACTATCTTTTCCTCAATACTTGATTGTCATTTACGGTGTTGTTTCAATCTAGTACGGTGTAGCGTTATTTTTTTGTATTTTTCCTACTTCGATGATCTTACAAATAATTCGAAAAATACTAAAGAATTCTTCGAAACTGCCAAGTTCTTAGTTGAAATTATCGAAGTAGGAAAAAGGCAAGAAGCGCTGTACCGGAATCTCTTGGAATATAAAATATCCAAGAGATAATATTTCTCATTTCTCATTCAACTACCCTTGACAGAGTTAAACTATTAGCACGACCCGTATGGTTTGTCTATTAGTACGCCTCGTTTTTTTTTTCTATTAATATGCCTCGTATGGTCTATCTATCTGTACACCTATGATAGTATTGTCTAATATTACATCTCGTATAGTTTGTCTATTATTATGCCTCGTACGGCTTATCTATTTGTACACCTCGTATGGTTTGTCAATTAGTATTCCTCGTATGGAACTTTGTTAGACTATTAGCACACCACGTGTGGTTTGTCTATTATAGTACGCCTCGTATATTATGTCTATTAATATGCCTCGTATGGTCTATCTATTTGTACACCTCTGATAGTTTATCTATTAGCACACCTCATATAGTTTGTCGATTATTATGCCTCGTATGGCTTATCTATTTTTACACCTCGGATGGTTTGTCAATTAATACTCCTCGTATGGATCTTTTGTTTTAGGACGTCTTATATTAAGGAACTTTTAAAAGCCAATATGTTGGCATATGTATCTCATGTGACAATTTGGAAATAAACGGTTTTGTTTTTGTTGTTTGTTTTGTTTACTTGTTCGCTTTTTGTTTACTTGCTTGCTTGTTTGTTTACTTGCTTGTTTGTCTACTAGCTTTCTTGTTTGTTTACTTTCTTGCTTGCTTGTTTACTTGATTGCTTGTTTGTTTACTTGCGTGCTTGTTTGTTTACTTGCTTGCCGGTTTGTTTACTTTCTTGCTGGTTTGTTTACTTGCTTGCTTGTTTGTTTACTTGCTTTCTTGTTTGTTTACTTGTTTGCTTGATTGTTTACTTGTTTGCTTGTTTGTTTACTTGCTTGCTTGTTTGTTTACTTGCTGGCTTGTTTGTTTACTTGCTTGCTTGTTTGTTTATTTGCTTGCTTGTTTGTTTATTTGCTTGTTTGTTTACTTGCTTGCTTGTTTACTTGCTTGCTTGTTTGTTTACTTGCTTGCTTGTTTGTTTATTTTCTGGTTTGTTTACTTGCTTGCTTGTTTACTTGCTTGCTTGTTTGTTTACTTGCTTGCTTGTTTGTTTATTTTCTGGTTTGTTTACTTGCTTGCTTGTTTACTTGCTCGCTTGTTTACTTGCTTTTTGTATGTTTACTTGCTTGTTTGCTCGCTTGCTTGTTTGCTTGCTTGTTTGCTTGTTTATTTGCTTGCTTGTTTACTTGTTTGCAGACTCACTTTTTCGCTGCATGCTTGCTTAATGGGTTGTTCTGCTAATGATAGGGTGAAAAATGTGCGAGCATTTCATCATTGTTTAGCAGGAACATATTGGGTTAATTTACGTATTGAAAACCATCATTTGTTCACTTGCTTCCTTATTCTGTTCCCAAATAATACTTTCTTAGTCTGTTATCTTACTCCACGCGTAATGTGAGCGCTAGATACCTGGGTGTTACACAATAATCTCAAATCCATATTTTCACGCTACACACTCTTACTATATTTTTATTCTAGCCTTCGATCCCATGATATCCGGACGCACGAGTAGAGGAATCAAAAACAGGGCGGATGCGCTTTAAAAATGATCGTTTCTGCTGCATTTTTACAAATTAATATTAATTCTTAGTCGAGATAGTTCCGCCATCTTTGAAGGCAGGGGGGGAGGGGGAGAGGGTAGAGATATAGGGTTTAAATGATAATATAATATTAGAGAACACTTTGGGTGGAATGTTGGGTCTGTACATCGTCACCTTGGCTTGGTTAATTTGGCGGTTAATCCCAGTGTTTCTTCTCGTAGGGAAAAGTTTAAAGTTGGTCGTAATTCTCCAGGAATCTGTTATGGGTACCTGCTCGATCGAAGATAGCCATTGTGATCCTTCCTATGAGGTGTATAAAGTTTTTGGATACAAGTTTACCGTATGAAAATAAAAGTATTGATAGCGCATTTTGTATAGAACGCCACCTGTAGAATTCAGTAGTTGAGTCAATGAAGGTTTTGCCGTATGAAAATAATAGCATAGATTACGCATTCTGTGTAACACCGCCTGTAGAATTCAGCGGTCGGGACTGTGCAGACACGAAGGAATGAGGTTATTACACTTCCAACAGGGCGATTTGTCGAGAATCTTATTCGTGGGATAAAAAGAAGAACCAGAGTAAACACGAACATTACATTTATTGCAAACGTTTCGGAATTAAAATTCCATCATCAGCGCTGAAACAGAGACATGAGATGTGAGTGTGAGGGTTGGGGGGGGGGGGGCTTAGGAATGCCACACAGCACCTTCATGTGTCTCTGGTGCATCAGTGTTGCAGCTGTGTAGATGTCTGTACACTGCACACTGCTTACTGCCCCCTGGACACTGCATTTAGTACACTACATGCTGCGAACTACACACCACACACTGCACACTGCATACTGCCCCCTGGACACTGCATTTAGTACACTACATGCTGCGAACTACACACCACACACTGCACACTGCATACTGCATGCTGGATACTGCATTTAGAACACTACATGCAGCATGCATGCTGCACACTGCATGCTGGATACTGCATTTAGAACACTACATGCAGCATGCATGCTGCACACTGCATGCTGCATACTGCATGCTGCACACTGCATGCTGCACACTGCATGCTGCACACTGCATGTTGAACACTGCATGCTGCACACTGCATGCTGCACACTGCATGCTGCACACTGCATGCTGCACACTGCATGCTGCACACTGCATGCTGCACACTGCATGCTGCACACTGCATGCTGCACACTGCATGCTGCACACTGCATGTTGAACACTGCATGCTGCACACTGCATGCTGCACACTGCATGCTGCACACTGCATGCTGCACACTGCATGCTGCACACTGCATAAAGAAAACAAAAATTATTTCATTAAAAGGAAGCTCACATTCACTGGTAGGCTGCTCTAGTCTCGTGAATTGTCCGGTTTACTTCGGCTGTGACTAATGCTGGTAGAAGTAACCGTTCTCTGATCTTTCGCAAGCCTTAGCGGCAGAACACCTTTCACCGAGCAGCTGCCTCGTGCCTTAACTCGTAGCCTCTACTTTCATCGTTACTTCAACGCGTTTCCCCGGGGTATTTCCGACTGCTCTCCTTCGGCTACGATGAGCGTGAGCATCTTCGTTGGAATTCGTCCGAACTCCGTGGGGGAAACCATGAGGGGCTAAACCACTCTTCACTGCACTGCACTGCCCCGCCTTCCTCTCTTCGGCACCTGCGATGGTGGGAATCCGTGCCTGGACGGGAGTCTTCACGTCTCCTCTGCGTCGTCAACGGAACTCCCTACTTGATGGCAGCTGAGGTTAGTTCACGTAGACTTGGCGCACGTCTACCAGTGATTTAGCTTCCATTGAGCTTCTATAAGATCCGCTCCCGTAAATTTACCTGGTGAAATATAACTATAACTATAACTATAACTATAACTATAACTATAACTTACTTTGAGCCTTGGGTGTATAACTGTAACTATAACTATAACTTACCTTGAACCTTAGGTGTATAACTATAATGTACCTTGAACCTTAGGTGTATAACTATAACTTACCTTGAACCTTAGGTGTATAACTATAACTTACCTTGAACCTTAGGTGTATAACTATAACTTACCTTGAACCTTAGGTGTATAACTATAACTTACCTTGAACCTTAGGTGTATAACTATAACTTACCTTGAACCTTAGGTGTATAACTATAACTTACCTTGAACCTTAGGTGCATAACTATAACTTACCTTGAACCTTAGGTGCATAACTATAACTTACCTTGAACCTTAGGTGCATAACTATAACTTACCTTGAACCTTAGGTGCATAACTATAACTTACCTTGAACCATAACGGTATAACTATTACTTATAACGAAAACTATTACGTAACTTGATAACCATCTTCCTACAGCGATCGCAATAAAGAAATTATTTCGTTGAGGTGAAATTAATGTATTTTTCTTTCTATTTTCACCAGGGCACGATTAACTGAAGTGGCCCGAGAAGATCGCGCCTACTGATCTTCTCCACCTGGTGGCCGTATGCAGCGTCGTCCAAATCTAACGAGCTGCGGGCAATATCTATGTTCTACTTGATCATTCGCCTCTTAACTGTAACTTTACGCGAATAAATTCTCCCGGCCATCAAGGTTTATTTTCTCCACTTCGCCTAGTTTTTCGTACTGCATGCTGCACACTGCATGCTGCACACTGCATGCTGCACACTGCATGCTGCACACTGCATGCTGCACACTGCATGCTGCACACTGCATGCTGCACACTGCATGCTGCACACTGCATGCTGCACACTGCATGCTGCACACTTCACACTGCACACTACAGTACGGACACAGGCAGCGTGTGAGACGCTGCCTGTAATTTTAGACGCTGTAATTCTAGCAACATTTGCCACCTGCGCATTTGCACCGGCGCAGAAAATCGTCATGTCACGAATAAATTTGACTTAACCTCGCATTTTATTTCTCAATTTCATACGCACTGCACTCAGGTGTGTCGCTGCTTGGACACAAAAGATGTGTAACGCGACTCCTACAGCACGCCAATAACGCAAAGTTTTCATGGAATAACGTACGCCTTTGAAACAGAGCAAGAGCAAAATTACGCAGCGCTATACTCATTCATTTATATATATATATATAAATGAATGAGTATAGCGCATATATATATATATATATATATGTGTGTGTGTGTGTGTGTGTATACGTATATATAAGTTTGAGTATTTATTCATATATATGCCTGTTTAATTATTTATTTGTTTTGTATTGCATTTACTTGCTGTGTATGTGTATACACAACACGAGATTTGTATTTAATTACTTGTACTTAATATTAATTTAATTACTTATTTATTCATTCATTTATTTATTTCATTACATATATGTTCATCAATTTTTCACATTTTCTATTTTTCCCTTACATCTGGCCCAAGCCATTCCCTACCAGGAGAAGCGCCACGGAAGCAACAATACCTCCCTGGCCGACACGCATACCAACACACCCCCGCAATAATACCCTCACTCGGGCACGCATACCAACACACCCCAGCAACGCGTGGGCCGGACTCCATACCAGATAAATACCAGATACGCCACAGAGCAGCACCAGCGTAGAATACTCATCTTAACTGCTACGCATTCATAGTATCCGAGGCACGAACGTCGGATAACATCTCTGTGTGAGTGGCCAGGGCTCCGATGTTATGCTGTGCGCGCGTCCCGCTATTGTGGTCTCTCGGTGGCGCCTCCACCCGTAGGAATAGCATTGCTGGCACTTCATTGCGCCTTTAGCTATTATTATTGTGCTGTTATGCTATTATTGCTATTGCTGATATTATTGTACCTTCTCAGTGGTGTCTCCGACCGTAGGAATAGCATTGCTGCGACTCTATCACGCCTTCAGCTATTGTCATTGTGCTGTTACTTCTATTGCTGTTATGATTGTGTTGTTGTTGCTATTGCCATTATTATTGCGGTCTCTCAATGGTGTCTCCACCGGTAGAAATAGCTTGTTGTATACCCTCAGTGTTAGAGTTATACTCCGCCGGTGTTTATACGTGCGTATGTTTGTGTCATTCAAAGTTAAATTATAAGGTAAATGTTTCTGGGGCTCTTCGGGTTTTAAAATATTCTCGGTAAAATTGTGAGTTGAAAATGTAACCTTGAGTGTTGTAGTCAGTCTAATTAGTACATTTATTCTCTCATTTTTTTCAATCCAATTTCATTTTGGCGATAGTCACGGCCAAATCGGCATAAATATTTGGATCATTTCTTTTTCATTTCACTTATGAAGTTTCTATGACATCCTCGTATTTCTTTCGGCTTCCACAATTTGGAGGTCTAGTCAATACTGTGCCAACATGGAGCCAACATAGAGGTAACATGGAGCCAACATAGAGGCAACATTGAGCCAACATAGAGGCAGCATGGAACCAATATAGAGGCAACATGGAGCCAACATAGAGACCAGATGGAGCCAACATAGAGGCAACATTGAGCCAACATAGAGACAACATGGAGCCGACATAGAGGCAACATGAAGCCAACATAAAGGCAACATGGAACCAACATAGAGGCAACATGGAGCCAAAATTACAGCAACATGGAGCCAACATCGAGGCAACATGGAGCCAAAATTACAGCAACATGGAGCCAACATCGAGGCAACATGGAGCCAACATAGAGACAACATGGAGGTAACATGGAAGGCGATATGGAGCCAACATGGAGTCATGTTAGCATTGAAACGAAATTGCATTTTATGTATATATGTAAAATACTTATTTCCTGAGTTGTGTACTATCTTAACAAACAAATTTTCTCCGAAATTTGTATTTATTGTTGTCTATTTTGTATTTATTGTTGTCTATTTCGTATTTATTGTTGAATTTATTGTTAGTTTGTATTTATTGTTGTGCCCGGCTTTGGTTTCCAAGGAAATTTTTGTACTTGATTATTTTGTAAATTGATGTGTAAATAATAATAATAATTTAAATAATAATAGTAATAATTTTGTAAATAATAGTAAAAAAGATCGAATAAAACCCTGTAAATAATGCGAGTTTCGTGAACTCAAACGTTAAAATGCCACCTAAAAACATGTTTAATTACGATATGCACATAATTTTGAAATAAAAGTTGGAAATAAAGCTATACAATAAACATGTATAGTATACATGTCTTAATTTAGAAATGATAATTAGCAAGGCAGTTCATTTTTCAATGTAATGAGTTATAAAGTTATAATTAGTTTACATACCGGAATGTAACTAATTTTTAAATGACAATAAGTGTAGATACATAATTATTTGTAACATCAGGATTGCACTTATTTTTAATATTAGAAAATATGTAAAACGAATGATGAAAATAATTAGTTAAATTGAGCTTGTACGAGAAATTCTCAACTTATAAGACCAATTTCACACCACGCTTTTGTTTCTTGCAAATTTTATCCCATATCTTCATTCCTAATACGTAAAATGAAAAGAAGAACCAATATAAAAGGGAATATTCTTCATTCTTCTTTTCATTTTACGTATTAGACTTCCCAAAAATCGCCCATTTAATTCTTGATTCTTTTTTGAAACATAAATTCCAACAATAATAAGCGGCCAAATTCATTGTAGAATTAATGCTTTTCTATGTCCAGCTTCAACGGCTTTCTGTTAAATAAATGCATACATTTAACACCCTTCAAAGTTTATAAACTTGTTTGTATACAAACTATCAAAAGGCTTCCTAATAAGAAATTCTACAGGATGAATATTTTCAAAGCACACGTTCAATTAAAACCATACCTACCTCGGGCGTTTTTTTTTTTTCATTGTTCAAATACGCTCTTTGAATAGCAACACTCTTATGCATGAAATTCTTGCGTCAGAGTAAGCCAAAAAACGAAGCTACAAATGTCACCGCTGCCCAATAGCGCTGGTAAAAATTAGACGCTCACTTACCCCATGCGAAATTCTTCAGATGCTTCTCTGAAAAACTTACAAACAAAGCATTCATCTTAAAAGCAAAGCAATAACCCTAAAATACCGTACTGTTATTATTTCCAGTCCAATGGCGCATCACTCTTTTATTTCTCTCGGAAGTCGACGGATTCCTTTGGCCATGTATCCTCTTGAAAGGATTGAGCCCCAGGGCAGCAGCGAACCTAGCCATCCGTCTCACACTCCATCGCATTAGGCCGATAAGCAGTCCATATTTTGGTGGAGGCCAAAACTGAAGAGCTTTCCGCAGAATAAGAGCGTCTGGCCGCCATCAAAAGAACAGATCCAAAGAGCTATCGATCCCTGGGGGCCGGCCGCAGTTGCGGGGCCCTCGCTACGGTACTGCGATCTTCTTCCCGTGTCCGTGTCCGCGTCAGGTCATTTGTGTTTTGTGCGCGTGTTGTTGCACCTTGTGCAGTAATTGAGAACTTTGTTTGTAATGCAATTTTGCAGCTGTTTTTATTTTATTTTATTTATTTTTTGCTCGTATTGTTAAATCTTGTGCAGCTATTGAGAACTTAGTTTGTTGTGCAAGTCTGCAGTTGTTTTTAATTTTTTTTTGCGCATTGTTGGACCTTGTGCAGCAATTGAAAGCCTATTTTGTTATGCAATTATGCAGTTGTTTTTAAATTATTTTTTTTTGTGGAGTGACTGCCCTGTGGAGTGACTATATATAAAATTCATTATATGATTTCGCAGTTCTGCTCGTGCCTTTTTCTGCGTGGGGTCATTTCTGCATTTTTTTGTTTTGCATGTCTTGCTGAATGTCGCGGAGTGACTGAATGTTTATTATGCAATTCCGCAGTTCTTTTTGAACCCTTGCTACTTTTCTGCATGTTTTATATTTACTGTTTTGTATTTATTGTATTTACTATTGACAAAAGTAAATACAAAGCTCAAACCTCTATAAATCTTATGAAGTGACGAAAAGTTTATTATACAAATTCGCAGTCCTCTTCGTTCCCTTGTCTCCGTCAGGTAATTTCTGTTTTTTTTTGGGGGGGGGGGGGGGGCAACATAGACTTTTTGTTGGACTTTTCGTTTTTGTATTGTTGGACTTTGAGCAGCAATAGAAAACATAGTTTAGAGTATTTCACAATTTAGGAGTTCTTTTTGAGCTCTTGCCATTTTTTTGTACGTTTTGATAGACTTTGCGGGGTGACTGAAAGTTTATTACACAAATTCGCAATTTTTTTTGTCCCCTTTTCTGCGTGAGGTAATTTCTGCTTTTTTATTGTCTTGCTGGGTCTTGTGGTGCAATTCAGGACAAATTTTACTATACAATATCGCAGTTCTTTTTTAGCCCTTGCCAGCGTACCCAGTCTAACTTTTCCGCCGCCTGCATGCATATTTTTCGCCGCCCAAGCGATATCATTACCTGGGCGGCAAAAAACACACAGGCTCCGGCGATAAAGTTAGACTGGGTATGACATTTTTTTTGTGCGTTTCGCTGAAATTTGTGGAGTGACTAAAAACAAATTTTACTTTACAACCACACTGTTCTCTGTGAGTCCTTGCCTGCGTGAGGTAATTTTTTTTGCTTGCATTGTTGGACTGTGCGGGGTGACTGAGAACGAAGCTTATTGTTTTATTTCGCAGTTATCTTTATACCCTCGCAATTATTTTAAGCGTCTTGCTGGACTTTGTGAAGTGACTAAGAACAAATTTTACTATACCGTTTTACATTTCTTTTTTTGGCTCGTACCAATGCGATGTAATTTATCTTTTTTTTTGCATATTTAGCTGGACATTGTGACGAATAAAAAAGAAAGTTTAGTATTTTTTAGAACGAATGTTTTAAATAAAACGTGAAATATGATTAAAGTTTACCATTTTAGGAAATGAAGCTTCTGAATTGAGCTTGAGAATAATTAAAAAGTTATCAGTTTGTTGAAATAACGTCTTTGAATAAACCCTAGAAATTAGAATAAAGTATTTTATTTTATGCTTAACTTAAAAATACAACCTGAGAATTCATCTCTGAAGCATTTTCAGCGTCAAAGAATTTTCACAATAAATCAGAATAAGACTTTTCACAACCAACAAACTAAAAATTAACCATAATAACTCTGTTTGAAAATGTATGAAAGCGATTTTTTTCAATTAATAGTTTTTAGATGTATAATTTAAAGGTCCATTCAAATTTGTTATTACAACGTTCTTTTATAACGTGACCACAAACACTGATTCGTCAAATACAAAAAATACTTGATTTTAAATATATCTTTTGTTTCAAATATATTTTAACCCGAAGCACCATAAATGCGTGACTTTAAATATTTTTTTAGCCTATGCAAAACTCAATTCTATACTAAGTCTGACGTCAAATAGAAGGCAAGATTTTTACAGTTTTATTTCATGTTAAATATACCAAGCTAAATGTTTATTCACGCTACCTAAACGCCCTGTAAATCAAAATCGTTAAGATTTCTTTCACATCGTGTCTACTCAAAACTTGTCATGCTTCCATGCAGTTTTCATACAGGGCTCAGACAAACTGTGTTTCTTATTGAACTCTAAAGAACGGGACACAATCCGCCAGCGTACAGACCCAGTCTTAATTTTCCGCAGTAGCATGCATGTTTTTTGCCGCCTAGCCGACTTCATTACTTGGGCGGCGAAAAACATGCATGCAGGCGGCGAAAAATTTAGACGTCCGTGATGGAGCTACGTTTTTCTGTCATTCCGGAAAAAACTTCCTTTTGAAATGCAGATACAACTGTCGCTTTGGCAAACCTCCCAATGACAGGGAAAGAAAGAAGAGTTTCGTTCCAACCTAATGCAACCTGCAGCGACCGTCTTACCTCCTGATGCTTACTGAGGAATATTTACTGAGGAATATTTACTAAGGAATATTTACTGAGGAATATTTACTGAGAAATATATACTGTGGAATATTTCCTGAGGAATATTTACTGAGGAATATTTACTTAGGAATATTTACTGAGAAATATTTACTGAGGAATAATTACTGAGGAATATTCACTTGAGGAATATTTACTGAGGAATATTTACTGAGGAATATTTACTAAGGAATATTTACTGAGGAATATTTACTGAGGAATATATACTGAGGAATATTTCCTGAGGAATATTTACTGAGGAATATTTACTTAGGAATATTTACTGAGAAATATTTACTGAGGAATAATTACTGAGGAATATTCACTTGAGGAATATTTACTGAGGAATATTTACTGAGGAATATTTACTAAGGAATATTTACTGAGGAACATTTACTGAGGAATATATACCGAGGAATATTTCCTGAGGAATATTTACTGAGGAATATTTACTTAGGAATATTTACTGAGAAATATTTACTGAGGAATAATTATTGAGGAATATTCACTTGAGGAATATTTACTGAGGAATATTTACTGAGGAATATTTACTAAGGAATATTTACTGAGGAATATTTACTGAGGAATATATACTGAGGGATATTTCCTGAGGAATATTTACTGAGGAATACTTACTTAGGAATATTTACTGAGAAATATTTACCGAGGAATAATTACTGAGGAATATTAACTTGAGGAATATTTACTGAGGAATATTTACCTAAAGAATATTTACTGAGGAATATTTACTGAGGAATATTTACTGAGGAATATTTATTGAGGAATATTTACTGAAGAATATTTACTGAGGAATATTAACTGAGGAATATTTACCTGAGGAATAAATACAGAGGAATATTTATTGGGGAATATTTACTGAGGGATATATACTGAAGAATATTTACTTGAGGAATAATTACTGAGGAATATTTACTATGCGAAAATTTACAGAGAAATATTTACTTGAGGAATATTTACTGAGGAATATTTACTGAGGAATATTTACTTGGTGAATATTTTTACTTACTGAGGAACATTTTTTGTTGCATACACGAGGTTTGACGGAGGCTAATTCTTTGTGCTTGTAGCTGGTATGTGTGAAATCCATAGTGAAATTATAAATAAATGTTTGCTAAATAAATAGGTCAATTATGATTAACTGATTGTTTTAAAACAGTATTTAAAGATTAATGGAAGACCTAAGTGCAAGTAAATGGTAGCTTAAAAGCACTTTTTAGATGTTGATGGAAGACCTTAATATAAATGTTGGCTAAAAACAGATTTTAAAGACTGCTCTCAGATATCGATATGTAACTATTAGCAACAAACATTCAACCTCATCACACTCAACATCATAACATTCAACCTCATCACACTCAACATCATAACATTCAACCTCATCACACTCAACAACATAACATTCAACCTCATCACACTCAACATCATAACATTCAACCTCATCACACTCAACATCATAACATTCAACCTCATCACACTCAACATCATAACATTCAACCTCATCACACTCAACATCATAACATTCAACCTCATCACACTCAACATCATAACATTCAACCTCATCACACTCAACATCATAACATTCAACCTCATCACACTCAACATCATAACATTCAACCTCATCACACTCAACATCATAACATTCAACCTCATCACACTCAACATCATAACATTCAACCTCATCACACTCAACATCATAACATTCAACCTCATCACACTCAACAACATAACATTCAACCTCATCACACTCAACATCATAACATTCAACCTCATCACACTCAACATCATAACATTCAACATCATAACATTCAACCTCATCACACTCAACATCATAACATTCAACCTCATCACACTCAACATCATAACATTCAACATCATAACATTCAACCTCATTACATTCAACGTCATAACATTCAACCTCATCACACTCAACATCATAACATTCAACATCATAACATTCAACCTCATTACATTCAACATCATAACATTCAACCTCATCACACTCAACATCATAACATTCAACCTCATCACACTCAACATCATAACATTCAACAACATAACATTCAACATCATAACATTCAACATCATAACATTCAACATCATAACATTCAACATTCAACAACATAACATTCAACATTCAACAACATAACATTCAACATTCAACAACATAACATTCAACATTCAACAACATAACATTCAACATCATAGCATTCAACATCATAACATTCAACATCATAACACTCAACATCATAACATTCAACACCATAACATTCAACATCATAACATTCAACATTCAACAACATAACATTCAACATTCAACATCATAACACTCAACATCATAATATTCAACATCATAACATTCAACATCATAACATTCAACATTCAACAACATAACATTCAACATTCAACAACATAACATTCAACATTCAACAACATAACATTCAACATTCAACATCATAACATTCAACATCATAACACTCAACATCATAACATTCAACAACATAACATTCAACATTCCACATCATAACATTCAACATCATAACACTCAACATCATAACATTCAACATCATAACATTCAACATCATAACATTCAACATCATAACACTCAACATCATAACATTCAACATCATAACACTCAACATCATAACATTCAACATCATAACACTCAACATCATAACATTCAACATCATAACATTCAACATCATAACACTCAACATCATAACATTCAACATCACAACACTCAGCATCATAACATTCAACATCATAACATTCAACATCATAACATTCAACCTCATCACACTCAACATCATAACATTCAACATCATAACACTCAACATCATAACATTCAACATTCAACAACATAACATTCAACATTCAACAACATAACATTCAACATTCAACAACATAACATTCAACATTCAACATCATAACATTCAACATCATAACACTCAACATCATAACATTCAACAACATAACATTCAACATCATAACATTCAACATTCAACAACATAACATTCAACATTCAACAACATAACATTCAACATTCAACAACATAACATTCAACATTCAACATCATAACATTCAACATCATAACACTCAACATCATAACATTCAACAACATAACATTCAACATTCCACATCATAACATTCAACATCATAACACTCAACATCATAACATTCAACATCATAACACTCAACATCATAACATTCAACATCACAACACTCAGCATCATAACATTCAACATCATAACATTCAACATCATAACATTCAACCTCATCACACTCAACATCATAACATTCAACATCATAACACTCAACATCATAACACTCAACATCATAACATTCAACATCATAACACTCAACATCATAACATTCAACATCATAACATTCAACATCATAACATTCAACATCATAACACTCAACATCATAACATTCAACATCATAACATTCAACATCATAACACTCAACATCATAACATTCAACATCATAACACTCAACATCATAACATTCAACATCATAACACTCAACATCATAACATTCAACATCACAACACTCAGCATCATAACATTCAACATCATAACATTCAACATCATAACATTCAACCTCATCACACTCAACATCATAACATTCAACATCATAACACTCAACATCATAACATTCAACATCATAACATTCAACATCATAACATTCAACATCATAACACTCAACATCATAACATTCAACATAATAACATTCAACATCATAACACTCAACATCATAACACTCAACATCATAACATTCAACCTCATCACACTCAACATCATAACATTCAACATCATAACATTCAACATCATAACACTCAACATCATAACATTCAACATCATAACATTCAACATCATAACATTCAACATCATAACACTCAACATCATAACATTCAACATCATAACATTCAACATCATAACATTCAACATCATAACATTCAACATCATAACACTCAACATCATAACACTCAACATCATAACATTCAACATCATAACATTCAACATCATAACATTCAACATCATAACACTCAACATCATAACATTCAACATCATAACATTCAACATCATAACATTCAACATCATAACATTCAACATCATAACACTCAACATCATAACATTCAACATCATAACATTCAACATCATAACATTAAACATCATAACACTCAACATCATAACATTCAACATCATAACATTCAACATCATAACATTCAACATCATAACATTCAACATCATAACACTCAACATCATAACACTCAACATCATAACACTCAACATCATAACACTCAACATCATAACACTCAACATCATAACACTCAACATCATAACATTCAACATCATAACACTCAAAATCATAACATTCAACAACATAACATTCAACATCATAACATTCAACATCATAACATTCAACATCATAACACTCAACATCATAACACTCAACATCATAACATTCAACAACATAACATTCAACATCATAACATTCAACATCATAACATTCAACATCATAACACTCAGCATCATAACATTCACCATCATAACATTCAACATCATAACATTCAACATCATAACATTCAACATCATAACATTCAACATCATAACATTCAACTTCATAACATTCAACATCATAACATTCAACATCACAACACTCAACATCATAACATTCAACATCATAACATTCAACATCATAACATTCAACATCATAACATTCAACATCATAACACTCAACATCATAACACTCAACATCATAACATTCAACATCATAACATTCAACATCATAACATTCAACATCATAACACTCAACATCATAACATTCAACATCATAACATTCAACATCATAACATTCAACATCATAACATTCAACATCATAACACTCAACATCATAACACTCAACATCATAACATTCAACATCATAACATTCAACATCATAACATTCAACATCATAACACTCAACATCATAACATTCAACATCATAACATTCAACATCATAACACTCAACATCATAACACTCAACATCATAACATTCAACAACATAACATTCAACATCATAACATTCAACATCATAACATTCAACATCATAACACTCAGCATCATAACATTCACCATCATAACATTCAACATCATAACATTCAACATCATAACACTCAACATCATAACACTCAACATCATAACATTCAACAACATAACATTCAACATCATAACATTCAACATCATAACATTCAACATCATAACACTCAGCATCATAACATTCACCATCATAACATTCAACATCATAACATTCAACATCATAACATTCAACATCATAACATTCAACATCATAACACTCAACATCATAACATTCAACATCATAACATTCAACATCATAACATTCAACATCATAACATTCAACATCATAACACTCAACATCATAGCACTCAACATCATAACATTCAACATCATAACATTCAACATCATAACATTCAACATCATAACACTCAACATCATAACATTCAACATCATAACATTCAACATCATAACATTCAACATCATAACATTCAACATCATAACACTCAACATCATAACATTCAACATCATAACATTCAACATCATAACATTCAACATCATAACATTCAACATCATAACACTCAACATCATAACATTCAACATCATAACATTCAACCTCATCACACTCAACATCATAACATTCAACATCATCACACTCAACATCATAACATTCAACATCATAACACTCAACATCATAACATTCAACAACATAACATTCAACATCATAACATTCAACATCATAACATTCAACATCATAACACTCAACATCATAACATTCAACAACATAACATTCAACATCATAACACTCAACATCATAACATTCAACAACATAACATTCAACAACATAGCATTCAACATCATAACATTCAACATCATAACACTCAGCATCATAACACTCAACATCATAACATTCAACATCATAACATTCAACAACATAACATTCAACAACATAACATTCAACAACATAACATTCAACATCATAACATTCAACATCATAACATTCAACATCATAACATTCAACATCATAACATTCAACATCATAACACTCAACATCATAACACTCAACATCATAACATTCAACATCATAACATTCAGCATCATAACATTCAACATCATAACATTCAACATCATAACACTCAACATCATAACACTCAACATCATAACATTCAACATCATAACATTCAACATCATAACATTCAACATCATAACACTCAACATCATAACATTCAACATCATAACATTCAACATCATAACACTCAACATCATAACATTCAACATCATAACATTCAACATCATAACATTCAACATCATAACACTCAACATCATAACATTCAACATCATAACATTCAACATCATAACATTCAACATCATAACACTCAACATCATAACACTCAACATCATAACATTCAACATCATAACATTCAACATCATAACATTCAACATCATAACACTCAACATCATAACATTCAACATCATAACATTCAACATCATAACATTCAACATCATAACATTCAACAACATAACACTCAACATCATAACAGTCAACATCATAACACTCAACATCATAACATTCAACATCATAACATTCAACATCATAACATTCAACATTCAACAACATAACATTCAACAACATAACACTCAACATCATAACAGTCAACATCATAACATTCAACATCATAACATTCAACATTCAACATCATAACATTCAACAACATAACACTCAACATCATAACAGTCAACATCATAACATTCAACATCATAACATTCAACATTCAACATCATAACATTCAACATCATAACATTCAACATTCAACATCATAACATTCAACAACATAACACTCAACATCATAACAGTCAACATCATAACATTCAACATCATAACATTCAACATTCAACATCATAACATTCAACATCATAACACTCAACATCATAACACTCAACATCATAACATTCAACATCATAACATTCAACATCATAACATTCAACATCATAACACTCAACATCATAACATTCAACATCATAACATTCAACATTCAACATCATAACATTCAACAACATAACACTCAACATCATAACAGTCAACATCATAACATTCAACATCATAACATTCAACATTCAACATCATAACATTCAACATCATAACACTCAACATCATAACACTCAACATCATAACATTCAACATCATAACATTCAACATCATAACATTCAACATCATAACACTCAACATCATAACATTCAACATCATAACATTCAACATCATAACATTCAACATCATAACATTCAACAACATAACACTCAACATCATAACAGTCAACATCATAACACTCAACATCATAACATTCAACATCATAAC
This sequence comes from Morinoia aosen, assembly GCA_030386875.1. NCBI lineage: Eukaryota > Metazoa > Arthropoda > Malacostraca > Amphipoda > Talitridae > Morinoia > Morinoia aosen. Next base: position 24,786,812 of record CM059563.1, read on the forward strand.
ATTCAACATCATAACATTCAACATCATAACATTCAACATCATAACATTCAACATTCAACATCATAACATTCAACAACATAACACTCAACATCATAACAGTCAACATCATAACATTCAACATCATAACATTCAACATTCAACATCATAACATTCAACATCATAACACTCAACATCATAACACTCAACATCATAACATTCAACATCATAACATTCAACATCATAACATTCAACATCATAACACTCAACATCATAACATTCAACATCATAACATTCAACATTCAACATCATAACATTCAACAACATAACACTCAACATCATAACAGTCAACATCATAACATTCAACATCATAACATTCAACATTCAACATCATAACATTCAACATTCAACATCATAACATTCAACATCATAACACTCAACATCATAACACTCAACATCATAACATTCAACATCATAACATTCAACATCATAACATTCAACATCATAACATTCAACATCATAACATTCAACATCATAACATTCAACAACATAACACTCAACATCATAACAGTCAACATCATAACACTCAACATCATAACATTCAACATCATAACATTCAACATCATAACATTCAACATTCAACATCATAACATTCAACATCATAACATTCAACATTCAACATCATAACATTCAACAACATAACACTCAACATCATAACAGTCAACATCATAACATTCAACATCATAACATTCAACATTCAACATCATAACATTCAACATCATAACACTCAACATCATAACACTCAACATCATAACATTCAACATCATAACATTCAACATCATAACATTCAACATCATAACACTCAACATCATAACATTCAACATCATAACATTCAACATTCAACATCATAACATTCAACAACATAACACTCAACATCATAACAGTCAACATCATAACATTCAACATCATAACATTCAACATTCAACATCATAACATTCAACATCATAACACTCAACATCATAACACTCAACATCATAACATTCAACATCATAACATTCAACATCATAACATTCAACATCATAACACTCAACATCATAACATTCAACATCATAACATTCAACATCATAACATTCAACATCATAACATTCAACAACATAACACTCAACATCATAACAGTCAACATCATAACATTCAACATCATAACATTCAGCTTCATAACATTCAACATCATAGCATTCAACATCATAGCATTCAACATCATAACATTCAACATCATAACATTCAGATTCATAACATTCAACATCATAGCATTCAACATCATAACATTCAACATCATAACATTCAATATCATAACATTCAACATCATAGCATTCAACATCATGGCATTCAACATCATAACATTCAACAACATAACACTCAACATCATAACAGTCAACATCATAACATTCAACATCATAACATTCAGCTTCATAACATTCAACATCATAACATTCAACATTCAACATCATAACATTCAACAACATAACACTCAACATCATAACAGTCAACATCATAACATTCAACATCATAACATTCAACATTCAACATCATAACATTCAACATCATAACATTCAACAACATAACACTCAACATCATAACAGTCAACATCATAACACTCAACATCATAACATTCAACATCATAACATTCAACATCATAACATTCAACATCATAACATTCAACAACATAACACTCAACATCATAACAGTCAACATCATAACATTCAACATCATAACATTCAGCTTCATAACATTCAACATCATAGCATTCAACATCATAGCATTCAACATCATAACATTCAACATCATAACATTCAGATTCATAACATTCAACAACATAACACTCAACATCATAACAGTCAACATCATAACATTCAACATCATAACATTCAGCTTCATAACATTCAACATCATAGCATTCAACATCATAGCATTCAACATCATAACATTCAACATCATAACATTCAGATTCATAACATTCAACATCATAGCATTCAACATCATAACATTCAACATCATAACATTCAATATCATAACATTCAACATCATAGCATTCAACATCATGGCATTCAACATCATAACATTCAGCTTCATAACATTCAACATCATAGCATTCAACATCATAACATTCAACATCATAGCATTCAACATCATAACATTCAACATTCAACATCATAACATTCAACATCATAACATTCAACATCATAACATTCAACATTCAACATCATAACATTCAACATCATAACACTCAACATCATAACACTCAACATCATAACATTCAACATCATAACATTCAACATCATAACATTCAACATCATAACACTCAACATCATAACATTCAACATCATAACATTCAACATTCAACATCATAACATTCAACAACATAACACTCAACATCATAACAGTCAACATCATAACATTCAACATCATAACATTCAGCTTCATAACATTTAACATCATAGCATTCAACATCATAACATTCAACATCATAACATTCAATATCATAACATTCAACATCATAGCATTCAACATCATGGCATTCAACATCATAATATTCAGCTTCATAACATTCAACAACATAACATTCAACATCATAACATTCAGATTCATGCAGCAACCGTTCGTTTTCCTCTCATCTACGTAGAAACGAAGTGAAACTCAAATTAAATAATATCAAGAACTTGAATAACGAAACATAACAGTAAGCATAAAAATAGTAGCATTTGGATAACGAAAATGACAGCAAGCATAAAAATAGTAGCATTTAAATAACGAAAATGACAGTAAGCATAAAAATAGTAGCATTTGGATAACGAAAATGACAGCAAGCATAAAAATAGTAGCATTTAAATAACGAAAATGACAGTAAGCATAAAAATAGTAGCATTTGGATAACGAAAATGACAGCAAGCATAAAAATAGTAGCATTTAAATAACGAAAATGACAGTAAGCATAAAAATAGTAGCATTTGGATAACGAAAATGACAGCAAGCATAAAAATAGTAGCATTTAAATAACGAAAATGACAGTAAGCATAAAAATAGTAGCATTTGGATAACGAAAATGACAGCAAGCATAAAAATAGTAGCATTTAAATAACGAAAATGACAGTAAGCATAAAAATAGTAGCATTTGGATAACGAAAATAACAGTAAGCATAAAAATAGTAGCATTTGGATAACGAAAATAACAGTAAGCATAAAAATAGTAGCATTTGGATAACGAAAATAACAGTAAGCATAAAAATAGTAGCATTTGGATAACGAAAATAACAGTAAGCATAAAAATAGTAGCATTTGGATAACGAAAATGACAGTAAGCATAAAAATAGTAGCATTTAAATAACGAAAATGACAGTAAGCATAAAAATAGTTACATTTGAATAACGAAAAATGGCCGTAAGCATAAAAATAATAACATTTAAATAACGAAAATGACAGTAAGCATAAAAATAGTTACATTAAACATAGAAGAATTTATGTCCAGGTAAATAGAGCAGAAATGTGGCTGCACAGCAACAACATAATTTGTAGAAACCATCGAGGAAAACCGCGGTGGAAATATATTTCTTAGCTGAAATGTAATAAATTTCAGCTCAGGTTCACCTCATTGATGGCTAACGAGCTTGCCTCATTAACAGGCCTTAGCTGCTCTCATTAATGCACTTAATGGGAAGTCCTCCTCTGTATCATTCATGAGTGAAATTTACCGATGGGTGACGGCAGCGTCAGCGCCTCTCGCGAATTAACGAGTGCATTGTAAAGGAAACCCTAAGCTAAAAAGTTTTCATGCGCATGAAATTCGCTAAAAGTTTAAAAATTTGACAGCGAAGAATCACCTAAAAAGTTTTCACACCTGCTAGATCCTGTAAAAATTTGAAAGTTTAAAATTTAGAAGCGAATAATTTATCAATACTACTCTCATAAGCGTAAAAGTACGATTGATATTAAATTCAAGAAAAAATAAAAATTAAAAAAAAACAGAAGGCATCTATGCATGAACTATCTGAAGGGTCTAGTCTAACTTTTTCGCCGCCTGCATGCAAGTTTTTCGCCGCCCAAGTAATTAAATCGCTTAGGCGGCGAAAACCATGCATGCTCCAGCGAAAAATTTTGGCTGGGGGATACAAGCTGAACGTGTTGTTCAAACTGGGTTTTCCTTAAAAATACAACGATTCTGAAATCCTAAGGTCAAAGTTATGGAAACAACTGCCCATTATCTTTATAAGATTTCTTATATCCTGTATTACTAAACCATTTAAAACCAAACTGTACGCTCCTATAAAGCACGGAAGCAGCATATGTAGAGAAAAGTGGGCAAATGCGGAGTTTCATGTTTCCTTTTTTAGCCAAAAATTTGTTCGTACTGATAATCTGGAAAGGAAACAACCACTGCATCCCAGTCAAACTTTTTCGCCGGAGCATGCATGTTTTTCGCCGCTTAAGCGATTTAATTACTTGGGCGGTTTTAAACATGCATGCAGGCGGCGAAAAAGTTAGAATGGGGTCCTACCTGCCTAAAAAAGTGCAGTATATCACGGCACATACTATCTATCACACACACCTCAAACGATATTTTTTAGAATGAAATAAAGACAATTGATCGCACATACCTCATCTCTAATGACAACCTATCGTAATGTGTTCAAATTATTCGCTTAACATGAAAAAATATCTGTTTTATAACTAGACAATAATTACAAAGAACTGACTTTTAAACATCCTACGCTATTGAATGAACGATTTAACCTAAATTTTAAATTGATTTTAACTATTTGGAAATTTGAATTGATTATCTTAATGGGTAGAAAAAGCATCTCAGCGTTGACGGAAGAGCCCCGACAACTTGTAGAGCTTCAGGAAGATTATCTCCTGCCATTATTGTTAAGGAAACCAAGGGTGAGCTATAAACGGCCAAGATATCTGTAAAAAATATTGTAACTTTAACCCAGAAAGTCAAAAATGGAATTAATCCATTAAAAATATGTCGTAAATAACACCAACAATGCTGGAAACGGAATAAATTCGTCACAAATATTGTGTAAATAACACCAACAAAGTAAGAAATGGTATAAATCCATCACAAATATTCAGAAATGTAAGGAAACCATCTAGAATATAACATAAATTTCACAAGTAAAGTTAATATTGAAAATATCATCGCTAAGTGTAGAGTATCTTTCAAAGATCTGAGACCAATTGGAAGAGACACTGAGAAAATGCGTCTGCTATGACATATTATTGGAGTTTGCTATATATTGCTATAGACACAGAAAAATTGCTATAGACAAAGAAAAATGAAATAGACATTGATAAAAATTGTTATAAATACCAAGAAAAATTGCTATAGACACTAAGATAAATAGCTACAGACACTAAGAAAAAACGTGTGTAAAACAATTTACTAGAAATTAGCGGAGTATGTCCTCAGGCACGTCGTACGGCCCAGAAGGAGCTGGGGCAAGTCACCAAAATAACGGCGCAGGCGCAATAAAACAAGACAAAATGAGTTTTATGGCGCAGGAAGTACACGGAGGTTGACTTCTTAAAGGAAATTTACTTGGACGAGATCCGCGCTGTGCTGGATGGACGTCAGACATTCTTATAATTACGACACAGAACAATTACGACACAGAACAATTACGACACAAAACAATTACGACACGGAACAATTACGACACAGAACAATTACGACACTGAACAATTATGACACAACAATTACGACACTGAACAATTACGACACTGAACAATTATGACACAACAATTACGACACTGAACAATTACGACACTGAAAAATTACGACACTGAACAATTATGACACAACAATTACGACACAGAACAATTACGACACAGAACAATTATGACACTGAACAATTACGACACTGAACAATTAGGACACAACAATTACCACACTGAACAATTACGACACAGAACAATTACGACACTGAACAATTATGACACAACAATTACGACACAGAACAATTACGACACTGAAAAATTACGACACTAAACAATTATGACACAACAATTACGACACAGAACAATTATGACACAACGATTACGACATTGAACAATTACGACACAGAACAATTACGACACAGAACAATTACGACACCGAACAATTACGACACAGAACAATTACGACACTGAACAATTACGACACAGAACAATTACGACACAGAACAATTACGACACAGAACAATTACGACACAGAACAATTACGAGACAGAACAATTACGACACAGAACAATTACGACACAGAACAAATACGACGCTGAACAATTACGACACAGAACAATTACGACACAGAACAATTACGACACAGAACAATTAAGACACAGAACAATTACGACACAGAACAATTACGACATTGAACAATTACGACACTGAACAATTATGACACAACAATTACGACACAGAACAATTACGACACTGAACAATTATGACACAACAATTACGACACAGAACAATTATGACACAGAACAATTACGACACAGAACAATTACGACACAGAACAGTTATGACACTACAATTACGACAGTGAACAATTACGACACTGAACAATTATGACACAACAATTACGACACTGAACAATTATGACACAACAATTACGAAACTGAACAATAACGACACTGAACAATTATGGCACTGAACAATTACGACACAGAACAATTATGACACAACAATTTCGACACTGAACAATTACGACACTGAACAATTACGACACCGAACAATTACGACACAGAACAATTACGACAGTGAACAATTACGACACTGAACAATTATGACACAACAATTACGACACTGAACAATTATGACACAACAATTACGACACAGAACAATTACGACATTGAACAATTATGACACAACAATTACGACACTGAACAATTATGACACAACAATTACGACACTGAACAATTACGACACTGAACAATTATGACACAACAATTACGACACTGAACGATTACGACACAGAACAATTACGACACTGAACAATTATGACACAACAATTACGACACTGAACGATTACGACACAGAACAATTACGACACTGAACAATTAGGACACAACAATTACGACATTGAACAATTATGACACAACAATTACGACATTGAACAATTAGGACACAACAATTACGACACTGAACGATTACGACACAGAACAATTAAGACACTGAACAATTATGACACAACAATTACGACACTGAACGATTACGACACAGAACAATTACGACACTGAACAATTATGACACAACAATTACGACAGTGAACAATTACGACACAGAACAATTACGACACTGAATAATTATGACACAACAATTACGACACTGAACAATTACGACACAGAACAATTATGACACAACAATTACGACACTGAACAATTACGACACTGAACAATTATGACACAACAATTACGACACAGAACAATTATGACACAACAATTACGACACTGAACAATTACGACACTGAACAATTATGACACAACAATTACGACACTGAACAATTATGACACAACAATTACGACACTGAACAATTATGACACAACAATTAGGACACTGAACAATTACGACACTGAACAATTATAACACAACAATTACGACACTGAACAATTATGACACAACAATTACGACACTGAACAATTATGACACAACAATTAGGACACTGAACAATTACGACACTGAACAATTATGACACAACAATTACGACCTTGAACAATTACGACAGTGAACAATTACGACAGTGAACAATTACGACACTGAACAATCACGACACTGAACAATTACGACACTGAACAATTATGACACTGAACAATTACGACAGTAAACAATTACGACATTGAACAATTACGACACTGAACAATTAAAACACAACAATTACGACAGTACACAATTACGACATTGAACAATTACGACACTGAACAATTATAACACAACAATTACGACACTGAACAATTACAACAGTAAACAATTACGACATTGAACAATTACGACACTGAACAATTATAACACAACAATTATGACACTGAACAATTACGACAATAAACAATTACGACATTGAACAATTACGACACTGAACAATTATGACACATCAATTACGACACTGAACAATTATGACACAACAATCACGACACTGAACAATTACGACACTGAACAATTATGACACAACAATTACGACACTGAACAATTACGACACAACAATTACGACATTGAACAATTACGACACTGAACAATTATGACACATCAATTACGACACTTAACAATTATGACACAACAATCACGACACTGAACAATTACGACACTGAACAATTATGACACAACAATTATGACACAACAATTACGACACTGAACAATTATGACACAATAATTACGACATTGAACAATTATGACACAACAATTATGACACAACAATTACGACACTGAATAATTATGACACAACAATTACGACATTGAACAATTATGACACAACAATTACGTCACTGAACAATTATGACACAACAATTATGACACAACAATTACGACACTGAACAATTATGACACAACAATTACGACACTGAAAAATTATGACACAACAATTACGACACTGAACAATTACGACATTGAACAATTATGACACAACAATTATGACACAACAATTACGACACTGAACAATTATGACACAACAATTACGACACTGAACAATTATGACACAACAATTACGACACTGAACGATTACGACACAGAACAATTACGACACTGAACAATTAGGACACAACAATTACGACATTGAACAATTATGACACAACAATTACGACATTGAACAATTAGGACACAACAATTACGACACTGAACGATTACGACACAGAACAATTAAGACACTGAACAATTATGACACAACAATTACGACACTGAACGATTACGACACAGAACAATTACGACACTGAACAATTATGACACAACAATTACGACAGTGAACAATTACGACACAGAACAATTACGACACTGAATAATTATGACACAACAATTACGACACTGAACAATTACGACACAGAACAATTATGACACAACAATTACGACACTGAACAATTACGACACTGAACAATTATGACACAACAATTACGACACAGAACAATTATGACACAACAATTACGACACTGAACAATTACGACACTGAACAATTATGACACAACAATTACGACACTGAACAATTATGACACAACAATTACGACACTGAACAATTATGACACAACAATTAGGACACTGAACAATTACGACACTGAACAATTATAACACAACAATTACGACACTGAACAATTATGACACAACAATTACGACACTGAACAATTATGACACAACAATTAGGACACTGAACAATTACGACACTGAACAATTATGACACAACAATTACGACCTTGAACAATTACGACAGTGAACAATTACGACAGTGAACAATTACGACACTGAACAATCACGACACTGAACAATTACGACACTGAACAATTATGACACTGAACAATTACGACAGTAAACAATTACGACATTGAACAATTACGACACTGAACAATTAAAACACAACAATTACGACAGTACACAATTACGACATTGAACAATTACGACACTGAACAATTATAACACAACAATTACGACACTGAACAATTACAACAGTAAACAATTACGACATTGAACAATTACGACACTGAACAATTTTAACACAACAATTATGACACTGAACAATTACGACAATAAACAATTACGACATTGAACAATTACGACACTGAACAATTATGACACATCAATTACGACACTGAACAATTATGACACAACAATCACGACACTGAACAATTACGACACTGAACAATTATGACACAACAATTACGACACTGAACAATTACGACACAACAATTACGACATTGAACAATTACGACACTGAACAATTATGACACATCAATTACGACACTTAACAATTATGACACAACAATCACGACACTGAACAATTACGACACTGAACAATTATGACACAACAATTATGACACAACAATTACGACACTGAACAATTATGACACAATAATTACGACATTGAACAATTATGACACAACAATTATGACACAACAATTACGACACTGAATAATTATGACACAACAATTACGACATTGAACAATTATGACACAACAATTACGTCACTGAACAATTATGACACAACAATTATGACACAACAATTACGACACTGAACAATTATGACACAACAATTACGACACTGAAAAATTATGACACAACAATTACGACACTGAACAATTACGACATTGAACAATTATGACACAACAATTATGACACAACAATTACGACACTGAACAATTATGACACAACAATTACGACACTGAACAATTACGACATTGAACAATTATGACACAACAATTATGACACAACAATTACGACACTGAACAATTACGACATTGAACAATTATGACACAACAATTATGACACAACAATTACGACATTGAACAATTATGACACAACAATTACGACACTGAACAATTACGACACTGAACAATTATGACACAACAATTATAACACAACAATTACGACACTGAACAATTATAACACAACAATTACGACACTGAACAATTATAACACAACAATTACGACACTGAACAATTATAACACAACAATTACGACACTGAACAGTTATAACACAACAATGACGACACTGAACAATTATGACACAACAATTACGACACTGAACAATTATGACACTGAACAATTATAACACAACAATGACGACACTGAACAGTTATAACACAACAATTACGACACTGAACAATTATAACACAACAATTACGACACTGAACAATTATGACACAACAATTACGACACTGAACAATTATGACACAACAATTACGACACTGAACAATTATGACACAACAATTACGACACTGAACAATTATGACACAATAATTACGACACTGAACAATTATGACACAACAATTACGACACTGAACAATTATGACACAACAATTACGACACTGAACAATTATGACACAACAATTACGACACTGAACAATTATGACACAACAATTACGACAGTAAACAATTACGACACTGAACAATTATGACACTGAACAATTATGACACTGAACAATTACGACACTGAACAATTAGGACACAACAATTACCACACTGAACAATTACGACACAGAACAATTACGACACTGAACAATTATGACACAACAATTACGACACAGAACAATTACGACACTGAAAAATTACGACACTAAACAATTATGACACAACAATTACGACACAGAACAATTATGACACAACGATTACGACATTGAACAATTACGACACAGAACAATTACGACACAGAACAATTACGACACAGAACAATTACGACACAGAACAATTACGACACTGAACAATTACGACACAGAACAATTACGACACAGAACAATTACGACACAGAACAATTACGACACAGAACAATTACGAGACAGAACAATTACGACACAGAACAATTACGACACAGAACAAATACGACGCTGAACAATTACGACACAGAACAATTACGACACAGAACAATTACGACACAGAACAATTAAGACACAGAACAATTACGACACAGAACAATTACGACATTGAACAATTACGACACTGAACAATTATGACACAACAATTACGACACAGAACAATTACGACACTGAACAATTATGACACAACAATTACGACACAGAACAATTATGACACAGAACAATTACGACACAGAACAATTACGACACAGAACAGTTATGACACTACAATTACGACAGTGAACAATTACGACACTGAACAATTATGACACGACAATTACGACACTGAACAATTATGACACAACAATTACGAAACTGAACAATAACGACACTGAACAAATATGGCACTGAACAATTACGACACAGAACAATTATGACACAACAATTTCGACACTGAACAATTACGACACTGAACAATTACGACACCGAACAATTACGACACAGAACAATTACGACAGTGAACAATTACGACACTGAACAATTATGACACAACAATTACGACACTGAACAATTATGACACAACAATTACGACACAGAACAATTACGACATTGAACAATTATGACACAACAATTACGACACTGAACAATTATGACACAACAATTACGACACTGAACAATTACGACACTGAACAATTATGACACAACAATTACGACACTGAACGATTACGACACAGAACAATTACGACACTGAACAATTATGACACAACAATTACGACACTGAACGATTACGACACAGAACAATTACGACACTGAACAATTAGGACACAACAATTACGACACTGAACAATTATGACACAACAATTACGACATTGAACAATTAGGACACAACAATTACGACACCGAACGATTACGACACAGAACAATTACGACACTGAACAATTATGACACAACAATTACGACACTGAACGATTACGACACAGAACAATTATGACACAACAATTACGACACTGAACAATTACGACATTGAACAATTATGACACAACAATTACGACACTGAACAATTACGACATTGAACAATTATGACACAACAATTACGACACTGAACGATTACGACACAGAACAATTATGACACAACAATTACGACACTGAACAATTACGACACTGAACAATTATGACACAACAATTACGACACTGAACAATTACGACATTGAACAATTATGACACAACAATTACGACACTGAACGATTACGACACAGAACAATTACGACACTGAACAATTATGACACAACAATTACGACACTGAACGATTACGACACAGAACAATTACGACACTGAACAATTAGGACACAACAATTACGACACTGAACAATTATGACACAACAATTACGACATTGAACAATTAGGACACAACAATTACGACACTGAACGATTACGACACAGAACAATTACGACACTGAACAATTATGACACAACAATTACGACACTGAACGATTACGACACAGAACAATTACGACACTGAACAATTATGACACAACAATTACGACAGTGAACAATTACGACACAGAACAATTAAGACACTGAATAATTATGACACAACAATTACGACACTAAACAATTACGACACAGAACAATTATGACACAACAATTACGACACTGAACAATTACGACACTGAACAATTATGACACAACAATTACGACACAGAACAATTATGACACAACAATTACGACACTGAACAATTACGACACTGAACAATTATGACACAACAATTACGACACTGAACAATTATGACACAACAATTACGACACTGAACAATTATGACACAACAATTAGGACACTGAACAATTACGACACTGAACAATTATAACACAACAATTACGACACTGAACAATTATGACACAACAATTACGACACTGAACAATTATGACACAACAATTAGGACACTGAACAATTACGACACTGGACAATTATGACACAACAATTACGACCTTGAACAATTACGACAGTGAACAATTACGACAGTGAACAATTACGACACTGAACAATCACGACACTGAACAATTACGACACTGAACAATTATGACACTGAACAATTACGACAGTAAACAATTACGACATTGAACAATTACGACACTGAACAATTAAAACACAACAATTACGACAGTACACAATTACGACATTGAACAATTACGACACTGAACAATTATAACACAACAATTACGACACTGAACAATTACAACAGTAAACAATTACGACATTGAACAATTACGACACTGAACAATTATAACACAACAATTATGACACTGAACAATTACGACAATAAACAATTACGACATTGAACAATTACGACACTGAACAATTATAACACAACAATTACGACAGTAAACAATTACGACATTGAACAATTACGACACTGAACAATTATGACACATCAATTACGACACTGAACAATTATGACACAACAATCACGACACTGAACAATTACGACACTGAACAATTATGACACAACAATTATGACACAACAATTACGACACTGAACAATTATGACACAATAATTACGACATTGAACAATTATGACACAACAATTATGACACAACAATTACGACACTGAATAATTATGACACAACAATTACGACATTGAACAATTATGACACAACAATTACGTCACTGAACAATTATGACACAACAATTATGACACAACAATTACGACACTGAACAATTATGACACAACAATTACGACACTGAAAAATTATGACACAACAATTACGACACTGAACAATTACGACATTGAACAATTATGACACAACAATTATGACACAACAATTACGACACTGAACAATTATGACACAACAATTACGACACTGAACAATTACGACATTGAACAATTATGACACAACAATTATGACACAACAATTACGACACTGAACAATTACGACATTGAACAATTATGACACAACAATTATGACACAACAATTACGACATTGAACAATTATGACACAACAATTACGACACTGAACAATTACGACACAGAACAATTACGACACTGAACAATTATGACACAACAATTATGACACAGAACAATTACGACATTGAACAATTATGACACAACAATTATGACACAACAATTACGACACTGAACAATTACGACATTGAACAATTATGACACAACAATTATGACACAACAATTACGACACTGAACAATTAAGACATTGAACAATTATGACACAACAATTATGACACAACAATTACGACACTGAACAATTACGACACTGAACAATTATGACACAACAATTATAACACAACAATTACGACACTGAACAATTATAACACAACAATTACGACACTGAACAATTATAACACAACAATTACGACACTGAACAATTATAACACAACAATTACGACACTGAACAGTTATAACACAACAATGACGACACTGAACAATTATCACACAACAATTACGACACTGAACAATTATGACACTGAACAATTATAACACAACAAAGACGACACTGAACAATTATGACACTGAACAATTATAACACAACAATGACGACACTGAACAATTATGACACAACAATTATAACACAACAATTACGACACTGAACAATTATAACACAACAATTACGACACTGAACATTTATAACACAACAATTATGACACTGAACAATTATAACACAACAATTACGACACTGAACAATTATAACACAACAATTACGACACTGAACAATTATGACACAACAATTACGACACTGAACAATTATAACACAACAATGACGACACTGAACAATTATAACACAACAATTACGACATTGAACAATTACGACACTGAACAATTATAACACAACAATTACGACAGTAAACAATTACGACATTGAACAATTACGACACTGAACAATTATGACACAACAATTACGACACTGAACAATTATGACACAACAATTACGACACTGAACAATTATGACACAACAATTACGACACTGAACAATTATGACACAATAATTACGACACTGAACAATTATGACACAACAATTTCGACACTGAACAATTATGACACAACAATTACGACACTGAACAATTATGACACAACAATTACGACACTGAACAATTATGACACAACAATTACGACAGTAAACAATTACGACACTGAACAATTATGACACTGAACAATTATGACACAACAATTACGACACTGAACAATTATGACACAACAATTACGACACTGAACAATTATGACACAACAATTACGACACTGAACAATTATGACACAACAATTACGACAGTAAACAATTACGACATTGAACAATTACGACACTGAACAATTATGACACAACAATTACGACACTGAACAATTATGACACAACAATTACGACACTGAACAATTATGACACAACAATTACGACACTGAACAATTATGACACAACAATTACGACACTGAACAATTATGACACAACAATTACGACACTGAACAATTATGACACAACAATTACGACAGTAAACAATTATGACACAACAATTACGACACTGAACAATTATGACACAACAATTACGACAGTAAACAATTATGACACAACAATTACGACAGTAAACAATTACGACATTGAACAATTACGACACTGAACAATTATGACACAACAATTACGACACTGAACAATTATGACACAACAATTACGACACTGAACAATTGTGACACAACAATTACGACACTGAACAATTATGACACAACAATTACGACACTGAACAATTATGACACAACAATTACGACACTGAACAAATATGACACAACAATTACGACACTGAACAATTATGACACAACAATTACGACACTGAACAATTATAACACAACAATTACGACAGTAAACAATTACGACATTGAACAATTACGACACTGAACAATTATGACACAACAATTACGACACTGAACAATTATAACACTACAATTACGACAGTAAACAATTACGACACTGAACAATTACGACACTGAACAATTATGACACAACAATTACGACAGTAAACATTTACGACATTGAACAATTACGACACTGAACAATTATGACACAACAATTACGACACTGAACAATTATAACACAACAATTACGACAGTAAACAATTACGACATTGAACAATTACGACACTGAACAATTATAACACTACAATTACGACAGTAAACAATTACGACACTGAACAATTACGACACTGAACAATTATGACACAACAATTACGACAGTAAACAATTACGACATTGAACAATTACGACACTGAACAATTAAAACACTACAATTACGACAGTAAACAATTACGACACTGAACAATTACGACACTGAACAATTATGACACAACAATTACGACACTGAACAATTACGACACTGAACAATCACGACACTGAACAATTATGACACAACAATTACGACACTGAACAATTATAACACAACAATTACGACAGTAAACAATTACGACATTGAACAATCACGACACTGAACAATTATAACACTACAATTACGACAGTAAACAATTACGACACTGAACAATTACGACACTGAACAATTATGACACAACAATTACGACAGTAAACAATTACGACATTGAACAATTACGACACTGAACAATTATAACACTACAATTACGACAGTAAACAATTACGACACTGAACAATTACGACACTGAACAATTATGACACAACAATTACGACACTGAACAATTACGACACTGAACAATCACGACACTGAACAATCACGACACTGAACAATCACGACACTGAACAATTATGACACAACAATTACAACACTGAACAATTATAACACAACAATTACGACAGTAAACAATTACGACATTGAACAATTACGACACAGAACAATTATGACACAACAATTACGACACTGAACAATTATAACACAACAATTACGACAGTAAACAATTACGACATTGAACAATTACGACACAGAACAATTATGACACAACAATTACGACACTGAACAATTATAACACAACAATTACGACAGTAAACAATTACGACATTGAACAATCACGACACTGAACAATTATGACACAACAAGAACGACACTGAACAATTATAACACAACAATTACGACAGTAAACAATTACGACATTGAACAATCACGACACTGAACAATTATGACACAACAATTACGACACTGAACAATTATGACACAACAATTACGACACTGAACAATTATGACACAACAATTAGGACACTGAACAATTACGACACTGAACAATTATAACACAACAATTACGACACTGAACAATTATGACACAACAATTACGACACTGAACAATTATGACACAACAATTAGGACACTGAACAATTACGACACTGAACAATTATGACACAACAATTACGACCTTGAACAATTACGACAGTGAACAATTACGACAGTGAACAATTACGACACTGAACAATCACGACACTGAACAATTACGACACTGAACAATTATGACACTGAACAATTACGACAGTAAACAATTACGACATTGAACAATTACGACACTGAACAATTAAAACACAACAATTACGACAGTACACAATTACGACATTGAACAATTACGACACTGAACAATTATAACACAACAATTACGACACTGAACAATTACAACAGTAAACAATTACGACATTGAACAATTACGACACTGAACAATTATAACACAACAATTATGACACTGAACAATTACGACAATAAACAATTACGACATTGAACAATTACGACACTGAACAATTATGACACATCAATTACGACACTGAACAATTATGACACAACAATCACGACACTGAACAATTACGACACTGAACAATTATGACACAACAATTACGACACTGAACAATTACGACACAACAATTACGACATTGAACAATTACGACACTGAACAATTATGACACATCAATTACGACACTTAACAATTATGACACAACAATCACGACACTGAACAATTACGACACTGAACAATTATGACACAACAATTATGACACAACAATTACGACACTGAACAATTATGACACAATAATTACGACATTGAACAATTATGACACAACAATTATGACACAACAATTACGACACTGAATAATTATGACACAACAATTACGACATTGAACAATTATGACACAACAATTACGTCACTGAACAATTATGACACAACAATTATGACACAACAATTACGACACTGAACAATTATGACACAACAATTACGACACTGAAAAATTATGACACAACAATTACGACACTGAACAATTACGACATTGAACAATTATGACACAACAATTATGACACAACAATTACGACACTGAACAATTATGACACAACAATTACGACACTGAACAATTACGACATTGAACAATTATGACACAACAATTATGACACAACAATTACGACACTGAACAATTACGACATTGAATAATTATGACACAACAATTATGACACAACAATTACGACATTGAACAATTATGACACAACAATTACGACACTGAACAATTACGACACTGAACAATTATGACACAACAATTATAACACAACAATTACGACACTGAACAATTATAACACAACAATTACGACACTGAACAATTATAACACAACAATTACGACACTGAACAATTATAATACAACAATTACGACACTGAACAGTTATAACACAACAATGACGACACTGAACAATTATGACACAACAATTACGACACTGAACAATTATGACACTGAACAATTATAACACAACAATGACGACACTGAACAGTTATAACACAACAATTACGACACTGAACAATTATAACACAACAATTACGACACTGAACAATTATGACACAACAATTACGACACTGAACAATTATGACACAACAATTACGACACTGAACAATTATGACACAACAATTACGACACTGAACAATTATAACACAACAATTACGACACTGAACAATTATGACACAACAATTACGACACTGAACAATTATAACACAACAATGACGACACTGAACAATTATAACACAACAATTACGACATTGAACAATTACGACACTGAACAATTATAACACAACAATTACGACAGTAAACAATTACGACATTGAACAATTACGACACTGAACAATTATGACACAACAATTACGACACTGAACAATTATGACACAACAATTACGACACTGAACAATTATGACACAACAATTACGACACTGAACAATTATGACACAATAATTACGACACTGAACAATTATGACACAACAATTACGACACTGAACAATTATGACACAACAATTACGACACTGAACAATTATGACACAACAATTACGACACTGAACAATTATGACACAACAATTACGACAGTAAACAATTACGACACTGAACAATTATGACACTGAACAATTATGACACAACAATTACGACACTGAACAATTATGACACAACAATTACGACACTGAACAATTATGACACAACAATTACGACACTGAACAATTATGACACAACAATTACGACAGTAAACAATTACGACATTGAACAATTACGACACTGAACAATTATGACACTGAACAATTA
Organism: Morinoia aosen; assembly: GCA_030386875.1. Classification (NCBI taxonomy): domain Eukaryota; kingdom Metazoa; phylum Arthropoda; class Malacostraca; order Amphipoda; family Talitridae; genus Morinoia; species Morinoia aosen. The sequence goes on from CM059563.1 coordinate 24,806,827, forward strand.
CGACACTGAACAATTAGGACACAACAATTACCACACTGAACAATTACGACACAGAACAATTACGACACTGAACAATTATGACACAACAATTACGACACAGAACAATTACGACACTGAAAAATTACGACACTAAACAATTATGACACAACAATTACGACACAGAACAATTATGACACAACGATTACGACATTGAACAATTACGACACAGAACAATTACGACACAGAACAATTACGACACAGAACAATTACGACACAGAACAATTACGACACTGAACAATTACGACACAGAACAATTACGACACAGAACAATTACGACACAGAACAATTACGACACAGAACAATTACGAGACAGAACAATTACGACACAGAACAATTACGACACAGAACAAATACGACGCTGAACAATTACGACACAGAACAATTACGACACAGAACAATTACGACACAGAACGATTAAGACACAGAACAAATACGACACAGAACAATTACGACATTGAACAATTACGACACTTAACAATTATGACACAACAATTACGACACAGAACAATTACGACACTGAACAATTATGACACAACAATTACGACACAGAACAATTATGACACAGAACAATTACGACACAGAACAATTACGACACAGAACAGTTATGACACTACAATTACGACAGTGAACAATTACGACACTGAACAATTATGACACAACAATTACGACACTGAACAATTATGACACAACAATTACGAAACTGAACAATAACGACACTGAACAATTATGGCACTGAACAATTACGACACAGAACAATTATGACACAACAATTTCGACACTGAACAATTACGACACTGAACAATTACGACACCGAACAATTACGACACAGAACAATTACGACAGTGAACAATTACGACACTGAACAATTATGACACAACAATTACGACACTGAACAATTATGACACAACAATTACGACACAGAACAATTACGACATTGAACAATTATGACACAACAATTACGACACTGAACAATTATGACACAACAATTACGACACTGAACAATTACGACACTGAACAATTATGACACAACAATTACGACACTGAACGATTACGACACAGAACAATTACGACACTGAACAATTATGACACAACAATTACGACACTGAACGATTACGACACAGAACAATTACGACACTGAACAATTAGGACACAACAATTACGACACTGAACAATTATGACACAACAATTACGACATTGAACAATTAGGACACAACAATTACGACACCGAACGATTACGACACAGAACAATTACGACACTGAACAATTATGACACAACAATTACGACACTGAACGATTACGACACAGAACAATTATGACACAACAATTACGACACTGAACAATTACGACATTGAACAATTATGACACAACAATTGCGACACTGAACAATTACGACATTGAACAATTATGACACAACAATTACGACACTGAACGATTACGACACAGAACAATTATGACACAACAATTACGACACTGAATAATTACGACACTGAACAATTATGACACAACAATTACGACACTGAACAATTACGACACAGAACAATTATGACACAACAATTACGACACTGAACGATTACGACACAGAACAATTACGACACTGAACAATTATGACACAACAATTACGACACTGAACGATTACGACACAGAACAATTACGACACTGAACAATTAGGACACAACAATTACGACACTGAACAATTATGACACAACAATTACGACATTGAACAATTAGGACACAACAATTACGACACTGAACGATTACGACACAGAACAATTACGACACTGAACAATTATGACACAACAATTACGACACTGAACGATTACGACACAGAACAATTACGACACTGAACAATTATGACACAACAATTACGACAGTGAACAATTACGACACAGAACAATTAAGACACTGAATAATTATGACACAACAATTACGACACTGAACAATTACGACACAGAACAATTATGACACAACAATTACGACACTGAACAATTACGACACTGAACAATTATGACACAACAATTACGACACAGAACAATTATGACACAACAATTACGACACTGAACAATTACGACACTGAACAATTATGACACAACAATTACGACACTGAACAATTATGACACAACAATTACGACACTGAACAATTATGACACAACAATTAGGACACTGAACAATTACGACACTGAACAATTATAACACAACAATTACGACACTGAACAATTATGACACAACAATTACGACACTGAACAATTATGACACAACAATTAGGACACTGAACAATTACGACACTGAACAATTATGACACAACAATTACGACCTTGAACAATTACGACAGTGAACAATTACGACAGTGAACAATTACGACACTGAACAATCACGACACTGAACAATTACGACACTGAACAATTATGACACTGAACAATTACGACAGTAAACAATTACGACATTGAACAATTACGACACTGAACAATTAAAACACAACAATTACGACAGTACACAATTACGACATTGAACAATTACGACACTGAACAATTATAACACAACAATTACGACACTGAACAATTACAACAGTAAACAATTACGACATTGAACAATTACGACACTGAACAATTATAACACAACAATTATGACACTGAACAATTACGACAATAAACAATTACGACATTGAACAATTACGACACTGAACAATTATAACACAACAATTACGACAGTAAACAATTACGACATTGAACAATTACGACACTGAACAATTATGACACATCAATTACGACACTGAACAATTATGACACAACAATCACGACACTGAACAATTACGACACTGAACAATTATGACACAACAATTATGACACAACAATTACGACACTGAACAATTATGACACAATAATTACGACATTGAACAATTATGACACAACAATTATGACACAACAATTACGACACTGAATAATTATGACACAACAATTACGACATTGAACAATTATGACACAACAATTACGTCACTGAACAATTATGACACAACAATTATGACACAACAATTACGACACTGAACAATTATGACACAACAATTACGACACTGAAAAATTATGACACAACAATTACGACACTGAACAATTACGACATTGAACAATTATGACACAACAATTATGACACAACAATTACGACACTGAACAATTATGACACAACAATTACGACACTGAACAATTACGACATTGAACAATTATGACACAACAATTATGACACAACAATTACGACACTGAACAATTACGACATTGAACAATTATGACACAACAATTATGACACAACAATTACGACATTGAACAATTATGACACAACAATTACGACACTGAACAATTACGACACAGAACAATTACGACACTGAACAATTATGACACAACAATTATGACACAGAACAATTACGACATTGAACAATTATGACACAACAATTATGACACAACAATTACGACACTGAACAATTACGACATTGAACAATTATGACACAACAATTATGACACAACAATTACGACACTGAACAATTACGACATTGAACAATTATGACACAACAATTATGACACAACAATTACGACACTGAACAATTACGACACTGAACAATTATGACACAACAATTATAACACAACAATTACGACACTGAACAATTATAACACAACAATTACGACACTGAACAATTATAACACAAAAATTACGACACTGAACAATTATAACACAACAATTACGACACTGAACAGTTATAACACAACAATGACGACACTGAACAATTATGACACAACAATTACGACACTGAACAATTATGACACTGAACAATTATAACACAACAATGACGACACTGAACAATTATGACACTGAACAATTATAACACAACAATGACGACACTGAACAATTATGACACAACAATTATAACACAACAATTACGACACTGAACAATTATAACACAACAATTACGACACTGAACAATTATAACACAACAATTATGACACTGAACAATTATAACACAACAATTACGACACTGAACAATTATAACACAACAATTACGACACTGAACAATTATGACACAACAATTACGACACTGAACAATTATAACACAACAATGACGACACTGAACAATTATAACACAACAATTACGACATTGAACAATTACGACACTGAACAATTATAACACAACAATTACGACAGTAAACAATTACGACATTGAACAATTACGACACTGAACAATTATGACACAACAATTACGACACTGAACAATTATGACACAACAATTACGACACTGAACAATTATGACACAACAATTACGACACTGAACAATTATGACACAATAATTACGACACTGAACAATTATGACACAACAATTTCGACACTGAACAATTATGACACAACAATTACGACACTGAACAATTATGACACAACAATTACGACACTGAACAATTATGACACAACAATTACGACAGTAAACAATTACGACACTGAACAATTATGACACTGAACAATTATGACACAACAATTACGACACTGAACAATTATGACACAACAATTACGACACTGAACAATTATGACACAACAATTACGACACTGAACAATTATGACACAACAATTACGACAGTAAACAATTACGACATTGAACAATTACGACACTGAACAATTATGACACAACAATGACGACACTGAACAATTATGACACAACAATTACGACACTGAACAATTATGACACAACAATTACGACGCTGAACAATTATGACACAACAATTACGACACTGAACAATTATGACACAACAATTACGACACTGAACAATTATGACACAACAATTACGACAGTAAACAATTATGACACAACAATTACGACACTGAACAATTATGACACAACAATTACGACAGTAAACAATTATGACACAACAATTACGACAGTAAACAATTACGACATTGAATAATTACGACACTGAACAATTATGACACAACAATTACGACACTGAACAATTATGACACAACAATTACGACACTGAACAATTGTGACACAACAATTACGACACTGAACAATTATGACACAACAATTACGACACTGAACAATTATGACACAACAATCACGACACTGAACAAATATGACACAACAATTACGACACTGAACAATTATGACACAACAATTACGACACTGAACAATTATAACACAACAATTACGACAGTAAACAATTACGACATTGAACAATTACGACACTGAACAATTATGACACAACAATTACGACACTGAACAATTATAACACTACAATTACGACAGTAAACAATTACGACACTGAACAATTACGACACTGAACAATTATGACACAACAATTACGACAGTAAACATTTACGACATTGAACAATTACGACACTGAACAATTATGACACAACAATTACGACACTGAACAATTATAACACAACAATTACGACAGTAAACAATTACGACATTGAACAATTACGACACTGAACAATTATAACACTACAATTACGACAGTAAACAATTACGACACTGAACAATTACGACACTGAACAATTATGACACAACAATTACGACAGTAAACAATTACGACATTGAACAATTACGACACTGAACAATTAAAACACTACAATTACGACAGTAAACAATTACGACACTGAACAATTACGACACTGAACAATTATGACACAACAATTACGACACTGAACAATTACGACACTGAACAATCACGACACTGAACAATTATGACACAACAATTACGACACTGAACAATTATAACACAACAATTACGACAGTAAACAATTACGACATTGAACAATTACGACACTGAACAATTATAACACTACAATTACGACAGTAAACAATTACGACACTGAACAATTACGACACTGAACAATTATGACACAACAATTACGACAGTAAACAATTACGACATTGAACAATTACGACACTGAACAATTATAACACTACAATTACGACAGTAAACAATTACGACACTGAACAATTACGACACTGAACAATTATGACACAACAATTACGACACTGAACAATTACGACACTGAACAATCACGACACTGAACAATCACGACACTGAACAATCACGACACTGAACAATTATGACACAACAATTACAACACTGAACAATTATAACACAACAATTACGACAGTAAACAATTACGACATTGAACAATTACGACACAGAACAATTATGACACAACAATTACGACACTGAACAATTATAACACAACAATTACGACAGTAAACAATTACGACATTGAACAATTACGACACAGAACAATTATGACACAACAATTACGACACTGAACAATTATAACACAACAATTACGACAGTAAACAATTACGACATTGAACAATCACGACACTGAACAATTATGACACAACAATTACGACACTGAACAATTATAACACAACAATTACGACAGTAAACAATTACGACAGTAAACAATTACGACATTGAACAATTACGACACAGAACAATTACGACACTGAACAATTACGACACTGAACAATTACGACACTGAACAATTACGACACAGAACAATTACGACACTGAACAAGCACGACAGTGAACAACTACAACACTGAACAATCACGACACTGAACAATTACGACACTGAACAATTATGACAGTGAACAATTACGACACAGAACAATTACGACACAGAACAAGCACGACAGTGAACAACTACAACACTGAACAATCACGACACTGAACAATTACGACACTGAACAATTACGACACTGAACAATTATGACAGTGAACAATTACGACACAGAACAAGCACGACAGTGAACAACTACAACACTGAACAATCACAACACTGAACAATCACGACACTGAACAATTACGACACTGAACAATTATGACAGTGAACAATTACGACACTGAACAATTACGACATTGAACAATTACGACACTGAGCTATACTAAAATGTGTCCATTGTACTAGACTTACGATACAATATATTGCTGTAACACTTGTGTTAAATAAATGGTGAATGGTAAATGACATTTTGTTGGGTTCTTTATGTTGAATTGGTGCCAGTGGTGCGCATGCGACAACAGGACGGAAGGAAGAGTTATGATTTGGGATAGATTGGCGGAGTGACGTTGGCTTGACCGTATTGAGAACCTGAGGGTAGCTAGACCGTCTAGAGTACCTGAGGGTAGCTTGACCGTATAGAGTACCTGAGGGTAGCTAGACCGTCTAGAGTACCTGAGGGTACCTTGACCGTATAGAGTACCTGAGGGTAGCTAGACCGTCTAGAGTACCTGAGGGTAGCTAGACCGTCTAGAGTACCTGAGGGTAGCTTGACCGTATAGAGTACCTGAGGGTAGCTAGACCGTCTAGAGTACCTGAGGGTAGCTAGACCGTCTAGAGTACCTGAGGGTAGCTTGACCGTATAGAGTACCTGAGGGTAGCTAGACCGTCTAGAGTACCTGAGGGTAGCTTGACCGTATAGAGTACCTGAGGGTAGCTAGACCGTCTAGAGTACCCAAGGGTAGCTAGACCGTCTAGAGTACCTGAGGGTAGCTAGACCGTCTAGAGTACCTGAGGGTAGCTAGACCGTCTAGAGTACCTGAGGGTAGCTAGACCGTCTAGAGTACCTGAGGGTAGCTAGACCGTCTAGAGTACCTGAGGGTAGCTAGACCGTTTAGAGTACCTGAGGGTAGCTAGACCGTATAGAGTACCTGAGGGTAGCAAGACCGTCTAGAGTACCTGAGGGTATCTAGACCGTCTAGAGTACCTGAGGGTAGCTAGACCGTCTAGAGTACCTGAGAGTAGCTAGACCGTATAGAGTACCTGAGGGTAGCTCGACCGTTTGGAGTACCTGAGGGTAGCTAGACCGTATAGAGTACCTGAGGGTAGCTCGACCGTCTAGAGTACCTGAGGGTAGCTAGACCGTCTAGAGTACCTGAGGGTAGCTAGACCGTCTAGAGTACCTGAGGGTAGCTCGACCGTATAGAGTACCTGAGGGTAGCTCGACCGTCCAGAGTGCCTGAGGGTGCCGAGGGTACCGTAGATCGTCTAGAGAACCTAATCCGAATAAGAAACGAAACTTTATTTTTATTTCTGATTAACCCGAATTAGAAACAAAGTTCTCATTTTATTTATTGTGCACTCTAATGAGAGAAGAAAATCTCGTTTTATTTCTGGCTAACACGAACTACAAACAAAACTCATACGTTTCCTTGCTAACCCGAACGACAAACCAAACCCTTATTCGTTTTGCCGCTAACCCGAATGAGAAACGAAACTTTCATTTTCTTTCTGACAAGCCCCAATGAGAAAGAAAACTCTCTCTTATTCGTTTTCTAACCAACCCGAATGGCAAACAAAACTCCCATGCGTTTCTCGCTAACCAGAACGAGAAGCAGAACTCTCTCTCACGCGTTTACTGTAAAATTTGGAGCAAAACAAAAGCCAGGAGAACTGCGTAGTACAAGCGAGCGTCTCATCTCATACAGTTCATCGACCTCCGCCACCGGCCCGCGCAGTCAATGAAAAATCGATCTCGTATCGACCGAGACGCGCCGCGTCCGACATGGGTGTGGCGTGCGCCTCTGCCTTCCTCCTAATTTGCTCCTTTTAGGTTGTCTTGCTCCTAATTTACGTGCCTATTTCGAAACGAGACAAACACGGGCCCAACGAGGGCTTCTGTATTTTGGTGTTGAGTTCTAACATGGGTAAGTTGGGATGGCATGGTGATACTGGGTTGAACTTTTGGAAGTCTGTTGCATTGACTTATTAATTTAGAATTAAGACAAACACTGGCCCAACGAGGGCTTTTCTATTTTGGTGTTATAACATGACGGGGGAGTTTGGATGGCATATTGGTACTGAATTGAACTGTTGAAAGTTGGTGGCATTGGCAAACAAGGCGTTTGGTTTGAACAAAACGTCACAGGTTATACAAAATGAAATAGCACTCTGCAAAAAAAATTGAGTGGCAATAACTACCAACGAAGATGGTTTCAGCAAGTCAGTGCTCCTTGTCATCCTCCCATTAATGAACACAATAAAAAAAATATAAAAAATAACAGGGCAATTAACTCCTCACTTAGTATCGAGAACTAAGTAAAAAAAATTAGGGCAGCAGTATTCTTAATACCTAGCTAAATTTAAGAAATTAGGGCAGAAATCTTCCAAGTATCTAGAACCAAGTTATAAAAATAGAGTAGAAATATTCTTAGAACCGAGTTATGAAATAAGGGAAGTAATATTCTAGGTTTATAAAACTGCGGTGATAAATTTTTCAAAATTGGGGTGGCAATATTTTTAAGAATTATTAAGGGAGTTATTATTATTATAATTAATTATAGTAATTATTATTATAATTATTATTATAATTATTAAGGGAGCTATTGCTGTTATTATCGTACTCTCTCAGGGGTATCTCTATTATTGATATTATTATTCTACTGTTATGACTAGTGATATAATTATTGTCTTGATATAATTAATGATATATTAATGATATATTATTGATATAATATTGATATATATAATCACCTTACACCACATGTCGATTGCATTGAAACATGCGGTCTCGACGGCACACATACAACATTTGTGCATGTTCCAGCATATGTACACACACATGTACGCTCTGGAGTCAGGGGCCGGCATGCAGCTGTAACAGCTGTAGCAGCTGCTTCAACAGCTGTAGCAGATGTAGCAGTTGTAGCAGTTACAGCTGCTTCAACAGCTGTAGCAGCTGCGATAAAAAACTCAGCTTTGTGACTGTCAAATGTCTGTTCGTGTTCTACTGTAATGAGATATAAGTGTGTGTATGTCTACCTTCAGTGTGTGCATGTCTACCTTCAGTGTGTGCATGTCTACCTTCAGTGTGTGTATGTCTACCTTCAGTGTGTGCATGTCTACCTTCAGTGTGTGCATGTCTACCTTCAGTGTGTGTATGTCTACCTTCAGTGTGTGTATGTCTACCTTCAGTGTGTGTATGTCTACCTTCAGTGTGTGTATGTCTACCTTCAGTGTGTGCATGTCTACCTTCAGTGTGTGTATGTCTACCTTCAGTGTGTGTATGTCTACCTTCAGTGTGTGCATGTCTACCTTCAGTGTGTGCATGTCTACCTTCAGTGTATGTCTACCTTCAGTGTGTGCATGTCTACCTTCAGTGTGTGCATGTCTACCTTCAGTGTGTGTATGTCTACCTTCAGTGTGTTTATGTCTACCTTCAGTGTGTGCATGTCTACCTTCAGTGTGTGTATGTCTACCTTCAGTGTGTTTATGTCTACCTTCAGTGTGTGCATGTCTACCTTCAGTGTGTGTATGTCTACCTTCAGTGTGTGCATGTCTACCTTCAGTGTGTGTATGTTTACCTTCAGTGTGTGTATGTCTACCTTCAGTGTGTGCATGTCTACCTTCAGTGTGTGCATGTCTACCTTCAGTGTGTGTATGTTTACCTTCAGTGTGTGTATGTCTACCTTCAGTGTGTGCATGTCTACCTTCAGTGTGTGCATGTTACCTTCAGTGTGTGCATGTCTACCTTCAGTGTGTGCATATTTACCTTCAGTGTGTGTATGTCTACCTTCAGTGTGTGTATGTTTACCTTCAGTGTGTGTATGTCTACCTTCAGTGTGTGTATGTTTACCTTCAGTGTGTGTATGTCTACCTTCAGTGTGTGTATGTTTACCTTCAGTGTGTGCATGTTTACCTTCAGTGTGTGCATGTCTACCTTCAGTGTGTGCATGTTTACCTTCAGTGTGTGCATGTTTACCTTCAGTGTGTGCATGTCTAAATTCAGTGTGTGCATGTCTACCTTCAGTGTGTGCATGTTCACCTTCAGTGTGTGTATGTCTACCTTCAGTGTGTGTATGTTTACCTTCAGTGTGTGTATGTCTACCTTCAGTGTGTGCATGTTTACCTTCAGTGTGTGCATGTTTACCTTCAGTGTGTGCATGTCTACCTTCAGTGTGTGCATGTTTACCTTCAGTGTGTGTATGTCTACCTTCAGTGTGTGTATGTTTACCTTCAGTGTGTGTATGTCTACCTTCAGTGTGTGTATGTTTACCTTCAGTGTGTGTATGTCTACCTTCAGTGTGTGTATGTTTACCTTCAGTGTGTGCATTTTTACCTTCAGTGTGCATGTTTACCTTCAGTGTGTGCATGTTTACCTTCAGTGTGTGTATGTCTACCTTCAGTGTGTGTATGTTTACCTTCAGTGTGTGTATGTCTACCTTCAGTGTGTGTATGTTTACCTTCAGTGTGTGTATGTCTACCTTCAGTGTGTGCATGTTTACCTTCAGTGTGTGCATGTTTACCTTCAGTGTGTGTATGTCTACCTTCAGTGTGTGCATGTCTACCTTCAGTGTGTGCATTTTTACCTTCAGTGTGCATGTTTACCTTCAGTGTGTGCATGTCTACCTTCAGTGTGTGCATGTCTACCTTCAGTGTGTGCATGTTTACCTTCAGTGTGTGTATGTCTACCTTCAGTGTGTGTATGTTTACCTTCAGTGTGTGTATGTCTACCTTCAGTGTGTGCATGTTTACCTTCAGTGTGTGCATGTTTACCTTCAGTGTGTGCATGTCTACCTTCAGTGTGTGCATGTTTACCTTCAGTGTGTGTATGTCTACCTTCAGTGTGTGTATGTTTACCTTCAGTGTGTGTATGTCTACCTTCAGTGTGTGTATGTTTACCTTCAGTGTGTGTATGTCTACTTTCAGTGTGTGCATGTTTACCTTCAGTGTGTGCATGTTTACTTTCAGTGTGTGCATGTCTACCTTCAGTGTGTGCATGTTTACCTTCAGTGTGTGTTTGTCTACATTCAGTGTGTGTATGTTTACCTTCAGTGTGTGTATGTCTATTTTCAGTGTGTGCATGTTTACCTTCAGTGTGTGTATGTTTACCTTCAGTGTGTGTATGTTTACCTTCAGTGTGTGTATGTTTACCTTCAGTGTGTGTATGTTTACCTTCAGTGTGTGCATGTCTACCTTCAGTGTGTGCATGTTTACCTTCAGTGTGTGTATGTCTACCTTCAGTGTGTGCATGTCTACCTTCAGTGTGTGCATGTTTACCTTCAGTGTGTGCATGTTTACCTTCAGTGTGTGTATGTTTACCTTCAGTGTGTGTATGTTTACCTTCAGTGTGTGTATGTTTACCTTCAGTGTGTGTATGTCTACCTTCAGTGTGTGTATGTCTACCTTCAGTGTGTGCATGTCTACCTTCAGTGTGTGCATGTTTGCCTTCAGTGTGTGTATGTCTACCTTCAGTGTGTGTATGTCTACCTTCAGTGTGTGTATGTTTACCTTCAGTGTGTGTATGTCTACCTTCAGTGTGTGTATGTCTACCTTCAGTGTGTGTATGTCTACCTTCAGTGTGTGTATGTTTACCTTCAGTGTGTGTATGTCTACCTTCAGTGTGTGTATGTCTACCTTCAGTGTGTGTATGTCTACCTTCAGTGTGTGCATGTCTACCTTCAGTGTGTGCATGTTTACCTTCAGTGTGTGCATGTTTACCTTCAGTGTGTGCATGTTCACCTTCAGTGTGTGCATGTTTACCTTCAGTGTGTGCATGTTTACCTTCAGTGTGTGTATGTCTACCTTCAGTGTGTGCATGTCTACCTTCAGTGTGTGTATGTCTACCTTCAGTGTGTGCATGTCTACCTTCAGTGTGTGCATGTTTACCTTCAGTGTGTGCATGTTTACCTTCAGTGTGTGTATGTTTACCTTCAGTGTGTGTATGTCTACCTTCAGTGTGTGCATGTCTACCTTCAGTGTGTGTATGTCTACCTTCAGTGTGTGCATGTCTACCTTCAGTGTGTGCATGTTTACCTTCAGTGTGTGCATGTTTACCTTCAGTGTGTGCATGTTCACCTTCAGTGTGTGCATGTTTACCTTCAGTGTGTGCATGTTCACCTTCAGTGTGTGCATGTTTACCTTCAGTGTGCGTATGTTTACCTTCAGTGTGTGCATGTTTACCTTCAGTGTGTGCATGTTCACCTTCAGTGTGTGCATGTTTACCTTCAGTGTGTGTATGTCTACCTTCAGTGTGTGCATGTCTACCTTCAGTGTGTGCATGTTTACCTTCAGTGTGTGCATGTTTACCTTCAGTGTGTGCATGTTCACCTTCAGTGTGTGCATGTTCACCTTCAGTGTGTGCATGTTCACCTTCAGTGTGTGCATGTTCACCTTCAGTGTGTGCATGTTTACCTTCAGTGTGTGCATGTTTACCTTCAGTGTGTGCATGTTCACCTTCAGTGTGTGCATGTTTACCTTCAGTGTGTGCATGTTTACCTTCAGTGTGTGCATGTTCACCTTCAGTGTGTGCATGTTTACCTTCAGTGTGTGCATGTTTACCTTCAGTGTGTGCATGTTTACCTTCAGTGTGTGCATGTTCACCTTCAGTGTGTGCATGTTTACCTTCAGTGTGTGCATGTTCACCTTCAGTGTGTGCATGTTTACCTTCAGTGTGCGTATGTTTACCTTCAGTGTGTGCATGTTTACCTTCAGTGTGTGCATGTTCACCTTCAGTGTGTGCATGTTTACCTTCAGTGTGTGTATGTCTACCTTCAGTGTGTGCATGTCTACCTTCAGTGTGTGCATGTTTACCTTCAGTGTGTGCATGTTTACCTTCAGTGTGTGCATGTTCACCTTCAGTGTGTGCATGTTCACCTTCAGTGTGTGCATGTTCACCTTCAGTGTGTGCATGTTTACTTTCAGTGTGTGCATGTTCACCTTCAGTGTGTGCATGTTCACCTTCAGTGTGTGTATGTTCACCTTCAGTGTGTGCATGTTCACCTTCAGTGTGTGCATGTTTACCTTCAGTGTGTGCATGTTCACCTTCAGTGTGTGCATGTTCACCTTCAGTGTGTGCATGTTCACCTTCAGTGTGTGTATGTTTACCTTCAGTGTGTGCATGTTTACCTTCAGTGTGTGTATGTTTACCTTCAGTGTGTGCATGTTTACCTTCAGTGTGTGTATGTCTACCTTCAGTGTGTGTATGTTTACCTTCAGTGTGTGTATGTCTACCTTCAGTGTGTGTATGTCTACCTTCAGTGTGTGTATGTTTACCTTCAGTGTGTGTATGTCTACCTTCAGTGTGTGTATGTCTACCTTCAGTGTGTGCATGTTCACCTTCAGTGTGTGCATGTTCACCTTCAGTGTGTGCATGTTTACCTTCAGTGTGTGCATGTTTACCTTCAGTGTGTGCATGTTTACCTTCAGTGTGTGCATGTTTACTTTCAGTGTGTGCATGTTCACCTTCAGTGTGTGCATGTTCACCTTCAGTGTGTGCATGTTTACCTTCAGTGTGTGCATGTTTACCTTCAGTGTGTGCATGTTCACCTTCAGTGTGTGCATGTTTACCTTCAGTGTGTGCATGTTCACCTTCAGTGTGTGCATGTTCACCTTCAGTGTGTGCATGTTCACCTTCAGTGTGTGCATGTTTACCTTCAGTGTGTGTATGTCTACCTTCAGTGTGTGTATGTTTACCTTCAGTGTGTGTATGTCTACCTTCAGTGTGTGTATGTTTACCTTCAGTGTGTGTATGTCTACCTTCAGTGTGTGCATGTTTACCTTCAGTGTGTGCATGTTCACCTTCAGTGTGTGCATGTTTACCTTCAGTGTGTGTATGTCTACCTTCAGTGTGTGTATGTTTACCTTCAGTGTGTGTATGTCTACCTTCAGTGTGTGCATGTTCACCTTCAGTGTGTGCATGTTCACCTTCAGTGTGTGCATGTTTACCTTCAGTGTGTGCATGTTTACCTTCAGTGTGTGCATGTTTACCTTCAGTGTGTGCATGTTTACCTTCAGTGTGTGCATGTTTACCTTCAGTGTGTGCATGTTTACCTTCAGTGTGTGCATGTTTACCTTCAGTGTGTGCATGTTTACCTTCAGTGTGTGCATGTTCACCTTCAGTGTGTGTATGTCTACCTTCAGTGTGTGCATGTTTACCTTCAGTGTGTGCATGTTCACCTTCAGTGTGTGCATGTTCACCTTCAGTGTGTGCATGTTTACCTTCAGTGTGTGCATGTTCACCTTCAGTGTGTGCATGTTTACCTTCAGTGTGTGCATGTTTACCTTCAGTGTGTGCATGTTCACCTTCAGTGTGTGCATGTTCACCTTCAGTGTGTGCATGTTCACCTTCAGTGTGTGTATGTTCACCTTCAGTGTGTGCATGTTCACCTTCAGTGTGTGCATGTTCACCTTCAGTGTGTGCATGTTCACCTTCAGTGTGTGCATGTTCACCTTCAGTGTGTGCATGTTCACCTTCAGTGTGTGCATGTTTACCTTCAGTGTGTGTATGTCTACCTTCAGTGTGTGTATGTTTACCTTCAGTGTGTGCATGTTTACCTTCAGTGTGTGTATGTCTACCTTCAGTGTGTGCATGTTTACCTTCAGTGTGTGTATGTCTACCTTCAGTGTGTGCATGTTTACCTTCAGTGTGTGTATGTCTACCTTCAGTGTGTGCATGTTTACCTTCAGTGTGTGCATGTTTACCTTCAGTGTGTGTATGTCTACCTTCAGTGTGTGCATGTTTACCTTCAGTGTGTGTAAGTCTACCTTCAGTGTGTGTATGTCTACCTTCAGTGTGTGCATGTTTACCCTCAGTGTGTGCATGTTTACCTTCAGTGTGTGCATGTTCACCTTCAGTGTGTGCATGTTTACCTTCAGTGTGTGCATGTTTACCTTCAGTGTGTGCATGTTCACCTTCAGTGTGTGCATGTTTACCTTCAGTGTGCGTATGTTTACCTTCAGTGTGTGCATGTTTACCTTCAGTGTGTGCATGTTCACCTTCAGTGTGTGCATGTTTACCTTCAGTGTGTGTATGTCTACCTTCAGTGTGTGCATGTCTACCTTCAGTGTGTGCATGTTTACCTTCAGTGTGTGTGCATGTTTACCTTCAGTGTGTGCATGTTTACCTTCAGTGTGTGCATGTTTACCTTCAGTGTGTGCATGTTCACCTTCAGTGTGTGCATGTTCACCTTCAGTGTGTGCATGTTCACCTTCAGTGTGTGTATGTTCACCTTCAGTGTGTGCATGTTTAATTTCAGTGTGTGCATGTTCACCTTCAGTGTGTGCATGTTTACCTTCAGTGTGTGCATGTTCACATTCAGTGTGTGCATGTTCACCTTCAGTGTGTGCATGTTCACCTTCAGTGTGTGCATGTTCACCTTCAGTGTGTGCATGTTCACCTTCAGTGTGTGCATGTTCACCTTCAGTGTGTGTATGTCTACCTTCAGTGTGTGCATGTTCACCTTCAGTGTGTGCATGTTCACCTTCAGTGTGTGCATGTTTACCTTCAGTGTGTGTATGTCTACCTTCAGTGTGTGCATGTCTACCTTCAGTGTGTGCATGTTCACCTTCAGTGTGTGTATGTCTACCTTCAGTGTGTGCATGTTCACCTTCAGTGTGTGCATGTTTACCTTCAGTGTGTGTATGTCTACCTTCAGTGTGTGCATGTTTACCTTCAGTGTGTGTATGTCTACCTTCAGTGTGTGCATGTCTACCTTCAGTGTGTGTATGTCTACCTTCAGTGTGTGCATGTCTACCTTCAGTGTGTGCATGTTCACCTTCAGTGTGTGCATGTTCACCTTCAGTGTGTGTATGTCTACCTTCAGTGTGTGCATGTTTACCTTCAGTGTGTGTATGTCTACCTTCAGTGTGTGCATGTTCACCTTCAGTGTGTGCATGTCTACCTTCAGTGTGTGCATGTTTACCTTCAGTGTGTGCATGTCTACCTTCAGTGTGTGTATGTCTACCTTCAGTGTGTGCATGTCTACCTTCAGTGTGTGCATGTTCACCTTCAGTGTGTGTATGTCTACCTTCAGTGTGTGCATGTTTACCTTCAGTGTGTGTATGTCTACCTTCAGTGTGTGCATGTCTACCTTCAGTGTGTGTATATCTACCTTCAGTGTGTGCATGTCTACCTTCAGTGTGTGCATGTTCACCTTCAGTGTGTGCATGTTCACCTTCAGTGTGTGTATGTCTACCTTCAGTGTGTGCATGTTTACCTTCAGTGTGTGTATGTCTACCTTCAGTGTGTGCATGTTCACCTTCAGTGTGTGCATGTCTACCTTCAGTGTGTGCATGTTCACCTTCAGTGTGTGCATGTTCACCTTCAGTGTGTGTATGTCTACCTTCAGTGTGTGCATGTTCACCTTCAGTGTGTGCATGTTCACCTTCAGTGTGTGTATGTCTACCTTCAGTGTGTGCATGTTTACCTTCAGTGTGTGTATGTCTACCTTCAGTGTGTGCATGTCTACCTTCAGTGTGTGCATGTTCACCTTCAGTGTGTGTATGTCTACCTTCAGTGTGTGCATGTTCACCTTCAGTGTGTGCATGTTCACCTTCAGTGTGTGCATGTTCACCTTCAGTGTGTGCATGTTCACCTTCAGTGTGTGCATGTTCACCTTCAGTGTGTGCATGTTCACCTTCAGTGTGTGCATGTTTACCTTCAGTGTGTGCATGTTCACCTTCAGTGTGTGCATGTTTACCTTCAGTGTGTGCATGTTCACCTTCAGTGTGTGCATGTTCACCTTCAGTGTGTGCATGTTTACCTTCAGTGTGTGCATGTTCACCTTCAGTGTGTGCATGTTCACCTTCAGTGTGTGCATGTTCACCTTCAGTGTGTGCATGTTCACCTTCAGTGTGTGCATGTTCACCTTCAGTGTGTGCATGTTCACCTTCAGTGTGTGCATGTTTACCTTCAGTGTGTGCATGTTTACCTTCAGTGTGTGTATGTTCACCTTCAGTGTGTGCATGTTCACCTTCAGTGTGTGCATGTTCACCTTCAGTGTGTGCATGTTCACCTTCAGTGTGTGCATGTTCACCTTCAGTGTGTGCATGTTTACCTTCAGTGTGTGCATGTTCACCTTCTGTGTGTGCATGTTCACCTTCAGTGTGTGTATGTCTACCTTCAGTGTGTGCATGTTCACCTTCAGTGTGTGCATGTTCACCTTCAGTGTGTGCATGTTCACCTTCAGTGTGTGCATGTTCACCTTCAGTGTGTGCATGTTCACCTTCTGTGTGTGCATGTTCACCTTCAGTGTGTGCATGTTCACCTTCAGTGTGTGCATGTTCACCTTCAGTGTGTGCATGTTCACCTTCAGTGTGTGCATGTTCACCTTCAGTGTGTGCATGTTCACCTTCAGTGTGTGCATGTTCACCTTCAGTGTGTGCATGTTCACCTTCTGTGTGTGCATGTTCACCTTCAGTGTGTGCATGTTCACCTTCAGTGTGTGCATGTTCACCTTCTGTGTGTGCATGTTCACCTTCAGTGTGTGCATGTTCACCTTCAGTGTGTGCATGTTCACCTTCAGTGTGTGCATGTTCACCTTCAGTGTGTGCATGTTTACCTTCAGTGTGTGCATGTTCACCTTCAGTCCACCTCACGTAATTTGGAATGGAATCTTCCATGAATTGTCTTGCTGCGGAAATTCATACAATGGTTGAGTTATAAACTAACTTTGCGGAAATTGCATTATCGTCACTCGGAAATGTTTTTTAAAACATGTAAACGCTATAACCATTTAATAATTGATAGTATTTGTCCGTGAAAATTTATTTTCTTCAAGTTTTGGTTGAGTTAAACATGGATTGACTCACGCACACACACACACGCACAGACACACACATAGACACAAACACACACACAGACACAAACACACCCACACACACACACACACCCACACACACCAGTAAAACACACACATAACCTTACGTACACGGAAAAAATTTACTATCAAAGTTTCATGTAGCTCTCATGTGCAAAATGAAGAGGTTTTCCAGTCTTTTTTTGTGAACTCAGTAAAGCTGCTTTGTCGAACTCATTTTTGGCACCCGTTAACAACTTATGATTTTGTATTGAGCTTAGTGTTTGAGACAAGGTATTGTCTATTTTTAGTTCGGTCGTGGTATACGGCGGGTATCTTATGTACTATATACCTAAAATAGAGAAATGAAGGCAAATTTCATCACCACGCATTCATCTCACTCACCTTCCACTTGCGCGAGTCACTCATAGAATCTGACTCAAAGAAAACTAAATTAAGAAAAAGCGGAAAGTATACGGTTTTCACTACGAATTTTTAACCATTACTTATTTTTCTGCTGTACAACACGTTCGCCACCTAGTCCAATATTCGCAACCAAGCCCAATATTTCCACCAAGCCCAATATTTCCACCAAGCCCAATATCCGCCGCCAAGCCCAATATTTCCACCTAGTCCAATATTCGCAACCAAGCCCAATATTTCCACCAAGCCCAATATTTCCACCAAGCCCAATATTTCCACCAAGCCCAATATTCGCCGCCAAGCCCAATATATCCACCAAGCCCAATATTCGCCGCCAAGCCCAATATTTCCACCAAGCCCAATATTCGCCACCAAGCCCAATATTTCCACCAAGCCCAATATTCGCCGCCAAGCCCAATATTTCCACCAAGCTCAATATTCGCCACCAAGCCCAATATTTCCACCAAGCCCAATATTCGCAACCAAGCCCAATATTTCCACCAAGCCCAATATTCGCCGCCAAGCCCAATATTTCCACCAAGCCCAATATTCGCCACCAAGCCCAATATTTCCACCAAGCCCAATATTTCCACCAAGCCCAATATTTCCACCAAGTTCAATATTTCCACAAAGCCCAATATTTCCACCAAGCCCAATATTTCCACCAAGCCCAATGTTTCCACCAAGTTCAATATTTCCACCAAGCCCAATATTTCCACCAAGCCCAATATTTCCACCAAGCCCAATATTCGCCACCAAGCCCAATATTTCCACCAAGCCCAATATTCGCAACCAAGCCCGACATTTCCACCAAGCCCAATATTCGCAACCAAGCCCAATATTTCCACCAAACCCAATATTCGTAACCAAGCCCAATATCTTAAGCCTAGGCCGATTGCGAATGATTTCTAACTTTTCATCTAACTTGAAGTTCTTGAATTCTGCCCTAAGTTCTTCTACAAAGATGTGCAACTTGCGCGTTCTGAGAAGCATGAGACGTCAACATTGCGTATTTTGACGCAGTTGTTGTGCGTTATTGCAACGCGTGACAACATTGCTGAAATGAATTTATAACCAAGTTGAATAAAAACGTAATATTATTTGACTGTACTTTCGTGTAAGTGAATAACCTTTCAATTTCTTTGCATCTTTTTAACCTGCGTTGACTGTTGAATTTCATAGATTGTTATTTCATTGGATTCAATAACAAAAATAAATCGGCATGCAAAGAGGCTTTGTGTTTATAGTAATAAACTTATTTTCTCTAAATAAGCCTACAGTATTTTCTACAGTCATATTTTTTCAAACTTTCTCGTATATAATATATTGAAAAATTTCAATATGAAAACATATTGAAAAAGTGAACATATTGAAAAGAAAACTTTCTCGTATTTAATATATTGAAAATGCACAATAGGTGTCGTATGAGTGAGTATTTCTCATGTGTACACTGTGTACACCTGCTCACCATGTGTACACGGTGCACACACGCTCACCATGTGTACACGGTGCACACACGCTCACCAAGTGTACACGGTGCACACACGCTCACCATGTGTACACGGTGCACACACGCTCACCATGTGTACACGGTGCACACACGCTCACCATGTGTACACGGTGCACACACGCTCACCATGTGTACACGGTACACACACGCTCACCATGTGTACACGGTGCACACACGCTCACCATGTGTACACGGTGCACACACGCACTCACCATGTGCACACGAGACGACGTATACAAAAGCCACACGTCCAAGTAACACACAAAACTTCACGCCTAACTTTAAGGTAATAACGATAATTAGAAAGTAATGAAATTCAAAGCAGCGCAGCCCGTCACGGCGATGTGTGCGCAATGTGTCACCTGCCGCTGTAGCGACTGTATTTGTGGGGCTAATTTTGTCTAGTTCAGCTATTTAAGGGCTGCTATTTTTTTAAGTCATTTATTTTATATTGCCACGTTTCGACTAGTTTATTAAATTTATTTGGGCTTGTTTATTATAGTTTAGATATTTAAGTGTTTCTATTGTTCTTGTTTTGGGTTTTTCAATTTATATTGCATCATTTTGACTAGTTTTTCGCATTTATTTGGGCTATTTAAGTGTTTCTATTGTTTTTATTTTGAGTCATTTATTTTATATAGCCTTTTTTGGACTAATTTTTTCCATTTCAACTATTTAGGTATTTAAATTACCTTCCCCATACGAAAAATTGCGTTCATAAACGCGCTTCAACCAGAAATAAATTTAATTCAAAAGTTAATATGGAATATTTCGTCAACGTAATATACATTTTCTTTCAATTGCTCTTTGAAAAAAAAATACGATTCGCATTTTTAATTTAAAAACCCGATAACTCCAAGTTTCGAAATTACGACTCTTAAGTCATTGCTTTGGTAAGAAACTTTGAATCGAATTCGTATGTTCTTCTGTGCATGTTAAAAGGTGTTTATAAGTTCTTATTATATACGACTTGCGTACAGATATTTGTTCAGTCTGATCTACGAGGGATATCTCACGTTGTCATATGATTTAGTCTACGTGGCATTGTTTAATTTACAGTTCAGCTGTCAATCACTTTGTAAACCTTTAACAAGAGCAAAATCTTCGATAACAACATGTTCTTTAATAACAGTAAAAATTTTATTAGTTGCAAATCTTTTATAACAGCAAAAATTTGAACAATAGCAAAATCATCAAAAACAGCAAAATCTTTAATGACAGCAAAATGATCAATAACAGTAAAACCATCAATAACAGCAAAATCATCAATAACAGCATCATTTTCAATAACAGCAAAATTTTTAATAACAACAAAACCATCAATAACAGCAAAATCATCAATAACAGCAAAATCATCAATAACAGCAAAATCTTTAATAACAGCATAACTTTCAATAACAGCAAAATCTTCAATAACAGCATCATTTTCAATAACAGTAAAATCTTTAATAACAACAAAACCCTTAATAACAGTAAAATCTTTAACACCAGCAAAATATTTAATAAAAGCAAAATCTTCAATAACAGCAAAACCATCAATAACAGCACCAACATAGGGCAACATAAGGCCTGAACAACACATGACGGCCGTCACACATACCAACATAAGAAGCCTGACGCGCTACTCCGCTGTCAGGTACGGCCAAGACGCAACCGTCGCTGCCATGGCAACGGCTCTGCCAATACCGTCTTAATTATCGAATAAAAAATACTCTCGCAACCTTCGCTTCATATCGATAACAAACTCCGGACGCATTTCCGTGATGAAATCGTGAAAAATCTCGTTCTTCGATACCGCGCTTAGTCATGGTCGACGTGTGACTTTTTCTTTACTTTCAGAAGCCAGGCGAGCTAAGGAACAACACGCGTAGTTTTGCGGGAAGATTTTGCAATTTACACATGATTAAATTTAATTATGATGTTTAAACTTTAATTACGCACTTCTACTTTTAACCAGCCAATTTTATTCTGTGTAGTACATCGGATATTCCTAGAAAACTTGCCAAAAACCTACTGTTAGGCTCCTCTTACGTATACGTTTATGGTTGTACCATGATTGTACCGAGTTGAAAATACCTTACCATGTGATGCTGGTAATGGTCTACCACTGATCCAACCAGGGCAGGGTTCGGCTTATGGTACCATAAACTAAAGTTTGTGGTAGAGTTGTAATGTTGAATGAACTATAAAACTATAACTAGTGTTGAATGTACTATAACACTATAACTAGTGTTGAATGAACTATAACACTATAACTAGTGTTGAATGAACTATAACACTATAACTAGTGTTGAATGAACTATAACACTATAACTAGTGTTGAATGAACTATAGCTTTGGCTCGTTGTATCCAACATGGAGATGTTCTAAACAAATAAATAAACTTAGACTTAGGCTTACTATACCCAATATGAAGGTATTAAATAAATAAATAAATAAATATAGATTTAAGCACATTATACTCCTCATGGAGGTATTAAATAAATAAATAAATGAATCTAGATTCAAGCTCATTATACCCAACATGGAGGTATTAAATAAATAAATTAATATAGATTCAAGCTCATTATAGCCAACATGGAAGTATTAAATGAATAAATATAAATTAAGGCTCATTATTCCCAACATGGAAGTATCGAATAAATAAGCGAAAATAGAGATTTAGGCTCATTATACCCTGCAAGGATGTATTCAATAAATGAATAAATATTGAATTAAGTTCTTTGTACCCAACATGGAGGAATTAAATAAATAAATGCATAGTGATTCGGCTTATTATACCCAAAATAGAGGTATTTTATGAGCAAATATAGATTTAGAGTCATTATACCCAAGCTGAAGGAATTAAATAAAAACATAGATTTAGGTTCATTATACCCTATTAAATAAATTAGTGAAAATATAGAGTTGGAAATCCTGATGAACAAATCTCTGGTAAACTTAAACCTTAGGCCGTAGAGTTGAAAATTTTCCCGCTTGCTTTACTTGACGTCGTATCTTGCACTGACCAGTCTAACTTTTTCGCCGCCTGCATGCATGTTTTTCGCTGCCTAAACGATTTAATCGCTTCAATCGCTTAGGCGGCGAAAAATATGCATGAAGGCGGCGAAAAGTTGAACTGGATAACGTCTCAATCTCAACTAATGCTTGCAATCCATAATTTCATTTTAACGTGGGAATCTAAACGTGGTTTTTCATTAATATTTTTTTAATGGGGTGAAGATCACGTGAAATTGTGTAACATTTTTGCATTGACTAACCGCCTTATGGTAAAACTGTTCTTTCACTTGCACGCAAACTTTGTTTGCATTCATGTTGACTAAAAAATTACACAAGCTAACGTCTAAATCCTGCCCTATTTTTGAGTCCCCCAATCACATAAATAAATCAATACTCTATTAATAATCTCAGAGTTCAACTCACTCACAACATGTTCTGCTCCAAAAATATGAAAATAATTCTTTCTACATTTCACTTCGCATGTACGGCAAAAAACCTACTTAATATCTAAATTCAATTGAGTCAGGGTAAAAAACAGAAACTTTGCTTTGAAGTCGTCCCAAGATTCCGAGCAAACTCGCCACGCGAGTTAGAAGAGCAAAAAAATAATGTTTCGTTAACTGCATCAGTCAATCCTGCATGTTCAAGAAGGCAGTGGAAGGCAAAAAATGCAGGATTGACTGCCTCTTCACCTAAAAGGGCTCATGCGCGCCAGTCAATCCTGCATGTTCAAGAAGGCAGTGGAAGGCTAAAAATGCAGGATTGACTGCCTCTTCACCTAAAAGGGCTCATGCGCGCCAGTCAATCCTGCATGTTCAAGAAGGCAGTGGAAGGCTAAAAATGCAGGATTGACTGCCTCTTCACCTAAAAGAGCTCATGCGCGCCAGTCAATCCTGCATGTTCAAGAAGGCAGTGGAAGGCTAAAAATGCAGGATTGACTGCCTCTTCACCTAAAAGGGCTCATGCGCGCCAGTCAATCCTGCATGTTCAAGAAGGCAGTGGAAGGCTAAAAATGCAGGATTGACTGCCTCTTCACCTAAAAGAGCTCATGCGCGCCAGTCAATCCTGCATTTTCAAGAAGGCAATGGAAGGCTAAAGATGCAGGATTGACTGCCTCTTCACCTAAAAGGGCTCATGCGCGCCAGTCAATCCTGCATGTTCAAGAAGGCAGTGGAAGGCTAAAAATGCAGGATTGACTGCCTCTTCACCTAAAAGGGCTCATGCGCGCCAGTCAATCCTGCATTTTCAAGAAAGCAGTGGCAGGCTAAAGATGCAGGATTGACTGCCTCTTCACCTAAAAGGGCTCATGCGCGCCAGTCAATCCTGCATGTTCAAGAAGGCAATGGAAGGCAAAAGATGCAGGATTGACTGCCTCTTCACCTAAAAGGGCTCATGCGCGCCAGTCAATCCTGCATGTTCAAGAAGGCAGTGGAAGGCTAAAAATGCAGGATTGACTGCCTCTTCACCTAAAAGGGCTCATGCGCGCCAGTCAATCCTGCATTTTCAAGAAGGCAATGGAAGGCTAAAGATGCAGGATTGACTGCCTCTTCACCTAAAAGGGCTCATGCGCGCCAGTCAATCCTGCATGTTCAAGAAGGCAGTGGAAGGCTAAAAATGCAGGATTGACTGCCTCTTCACCTAAAAGGGCTCATGCGCGCCAGTCAATCCTGCATGTTCAAGAAGGCAGTGGCAGGCTAAAAATGCAGGATTGACTGCCTCTTTACCTACAAAGGCTCATGTGCGCCAGTCAATCCTGCATTTCCAAGAAGGCAATGGAAGGCTAAAGATGCAGGATTGACTGCCTCTTCATCTAGAAGGGCTCATGCGCGCCAGTCAATCCTGCATTTTCAAGAAAGCAGTGGCAGGCTAAAGATGCAGGATTGACTGCCTCTTCACCTAAAAGGGCTCATGCGCGCCAGTCAATCCTGCATGTTCAAGAAGGCAATGGAAGGCAAAAGATGCAGGATTGACTGCCTCTTCACCTAAAAGGGCTCATGCGCGCCAGTCAATCCTGCATGTTCAAGAAGGCAGTGGAAGGCTAAAAATGCAGGATTGACTGCCTCTTCACCTAAAAGGGCTCATGCGCGCCAGTCAATCCTGCATTTTCAAGAAGGCAATGGAAGGCTAAAGATGCAGGATTGACTGCCTCTTCACCTAAAAGGGCTCATGCGCGCCAGTCAATCCTGCATGTTCAAGAAGGCAGTGGAAGGCTAAAAATGCAGGATTGACTGCCTCTTCACCTAAAAGGGCTCATGCGCGCCAGTCAATCCTGCATGTTCAAGAAGGCAGTGGCAGGCTAAAAATGCAGGATTGACTGCCTCTTTACCTACAAAGGCTCATGTGCGCCAGTCAATCCTGCATTTCCAAGAAGGCAATGGAAGGCTAAAAATGCAGGATTGACTGGCGCGCCCTGCAGAATTCAGATGCGTTACCCAGAAGACATAGGCAGTTCTCTGATGCATTCTCTTATCTCTATCCGATATCTGAGGAAGAGGATCAGGCTCTTCTCGTTTAATTTATTATTGATGAGGCAATCGAATAATTGATTATGGAAACGGAAGCTGGAGACACGCAGGTCGCTGCTGCTGCCGGCACAGCTGTGAGGTGGTGTACTACCAGAATTTGGTAGGATGTAGTGTGGTGTGATGAGCTAAATTTGAGCATTCAATGCCTGCAAAAGTAGCACCAAGCATAGATTATTATTAAAAGATTGAATATGATTTAGCATGGTGTGATGAGCCAAATTTTGAGGATTTAATACATGTAAAACAAATATGCATGGACTTATATAAAAAATTTAACACGATAATGATGTGGTGAGCTAAATTTTGATGATTTAATACTTGTAAAACTAATAACATGCATAGACTTACATAAAACAATTTAGCACGATTATGATGTGTTAAGCTAAATTTTGAGAATTTAATACCTATAAAAATAATAAGAAACAAATAATTGGCCAACTCTACTTTATTTATAGTCGTGGCCAAACCCAGTCTAACTTTTTCGCTGCCTGCATGCATGTTTTTCGCCGCCTAAGGAATTAAATCGCTCGGGCGGCGAAAAACATGCATGCTCCGGCGAAAAAGTTACACTGGGAATGAGGCAGCTATGAGCACGGAAATGAGTTGAGCAGAATATTGATGATGAAAGATAGATTTCTTTATTTTTGTTCATTACAGTGTACTGTCTTTTCAATAAACTCATTCAAATTCAACAAAGTTTACTTGAAATGGAAAACAAGTATTTTGCCAAATCCGAACGGTTTAAAAAAAATAGATTTTCAAATTCGCAAACGAAAAATTCGCTACATATTTCGTGCACAAGTCATTTGTATATTTAATTTAAAATAATAATTTCTATAATGGATTAAAAATATAATTGGATATGAAATTGATGCGCAATGGAAATAAAAATATCGGAATGTAGAAAAAAGGTAAGAAAAATGTTGCAATGGATACAAAAATGTAGTGCTCTCTGTACCTGTGATTACTGTACTAAAATAAGATGTACTTCAGACGAAGCTGTATCGTAGATAGCCTAGACTGGAGATATAGATATCCTGTACTTGAGTACAGGGTATCTGTGATAGTATCAGGGATAAAATCTACATAGTCTCGTATGTACTCTGTACTGGCAGTACTCAATCGTTGGTCAGTTTGTAGCATAATTAACCCGTGACACGGCTATCGCACAACTCTTATGGTTTGTCCATCAACAAATTAAGGTCTTTTATTTTAAGAAATTTTGAAAACCAAAATGTTGTTCATGTATCAAATGGGAAATATACGTTTTTTCCTTCTATGTCCTACATAATTATATATTTCTTACATTTTTCTTCTTTTTCTTACATTAATTTATACACAATTATAGCGGTGCAGTTGTTCTGTTGCGCTCAGATACACACGTAGTCTCGCACCCCTGCCATTAGTGTTGATGGCTTGCCAAACAATAGCTTAGCATGTAATTATTTGCGGAATGATGATGCGTAAAATATGGTGTTGTAAAATGTGGGTTCACAAAAATTATTTAAGAAACATGTATTACCAAATAATGGCTTACAAAATGTCAGAGATGCAAGAAAAGGACGAAATATACGTTTACGAAAAGGGATTTGGAAGCGATGTTTGCAAACTTACAGAAATTTAAGAAAATGCACTTTCAACAAAAAAGTTTTCCATGAGTGATGTTTAACCGAAAGTTGCTTTACAGAGCACCTCTGATGCTTACATATTCAAATTTGAGACATATCGTTTTAAAAATAAAAATTAAGCATTATCATCAGGAAAGAAGAGCTTTGGAGGTTTTTTTTCCCGGCATTAAGATTATATTGAGAATGTATTACATTACATTGTGATAACTTTAAAATTATAATGAGGTTACCTATATTGAGATCACATTGAGATTAAAATGAGATTACATTGAGGTAATATTTAAATTGCATTAAAATTATTATAAGATTAAATTAAGATTACAAAGCATCGAAATCAACAAATGTGTGAACACTTCTACTACCTACAATGACTACCGGTGAATTTTATTCTTTTTTATTGTATCGTGTATACATTTTGAATACTTTATGGTCATCCAAAACTTATATAGGCATTAATACTGAAGTAGAATTATAAACATGAAGCTTTACTAATATTAATGGAAATATTAGATGACGATACAATAGTTATATAACCGTTAACAAATGTAGTATGATTCCTACAAATAACACAAGAGTGTTGAAAATACTGTAAAATATTACACATGTTGCGAAAGCATCATAAAATGATATTTGCTTCTAGTGAATATTTGTTCTTCATTGATGCCACGGAATATATTTTTATGCTAGAAAATTCAAAATATCTCTGAATTCTAGCATCTGAACTGCCTAGCATCTGAATTCTAGCATCTGAACTGCCTAGCATCTGAATTCTAGCATCTGAACTGCCTAGCATCTGAATTCTAGCATCTGAACTGCCTAGCATCTGAATTCTAGCATCTGAACTGCCTAGCATCTGAATTCTAGCATCTGAACTGCCTAGCATCTGAATTCTAGCATCTGAACTGCCTAGCATCTGAATTCTAGCATCTGAACTGCCTAGCATCTGAATTCTAGCATCTGAACTGCCTAGCATCTGAATTCTAGCATCTGAACTGCCTAGCATCTGAATTCTAGCATCTGAACTGCCTAGCATCTGAATTCTAGCATCTGAACTGCCTAGCATCTGAATTCTAGCATCTGAACTGCCTAGCATCTGAATTCTAGCATCTGAACTGCCTAGCATCTGAATTCTAGCATCTGAACTGCCTAGCATCTGAATTCTAGCATCTGAACTGCCTAGCATCTGAATTCTAGCATCTGAACTGCCTAGCATCTGAATTCTAGCATCTGAACTGCCTAGCATCTGAATTCTAGCATCTGAACTGCCTAGCATCTGAATTCTAGCATCTGAACTGCCTAGCATCTGAATTCTAGCATCTGAACTGCCTAGCATCTGAATTCTAGCATCTGAACTGCCTAGCATCTGAATTCTAGCATCTGAACTGCCTAGCATCTGAATTCTAGCATCTGAACTGCCTAGCATCTGAATTCTAGCATCTGAACTGCCTAGCATCTGAATTCTAGCATCTGAACTGCCTAGCATCTGAATTCTAGCATCTGAACTGCCTAGCATCTGAATTCTAGCATCTGAACTGCCTAGCATCTGAATTCTAGCATCTGAACTGCCTAGCATCTGAATTCTAGCATCTGAACTGCCTAGCATCTGAATTCTAGCATCTGAACTGCCTAGCATCTGAATTCTAGCATCTGAACTGCCTAGCATCTGAATTCTAGCATCTGAACTGCCTAGCATCTGAATTCTAGCATCTGAACTGCCTAGCATCTGAATTCTAGCATCTGAACTGCCTAGCATCTGGATTCTAGCATCTGAACTGCCTAGCATCTGAATTCTAGCATCTGAACTGCCTAGCATCTGAATTCTAGCATCTGAACTGCCTAGCATCTGAATTCTAGCATCTGAACTGCCTAGCATCTGAATTCTAGCATCTGAACTGCCTAGCATCTGAATTCTAGCATCTGAACTGCCTAGCATCTGTATTCTAGCATCTGAACTGCCTAGCATCTGAATTCTAGCATCTGAACTGCCTAGCATCTGAATTCTAGCATCTGAACTGCCTAGCATCTGAATTCTAGCATCTGAACTGCCTAGCATCTGAATTCTAGCATCTGAACTGCCTAGCATCTGAATTCTAGCATCTGAACTGCCTAGCATCTGAATTCTAGCATCTGAACTGCCTAGCATCTGAATTCTAGCATCTGAACTGCCTAGCATCTGAATTCTAGCATCTGAACTGCCTAGCATCTGAATTCTAGCATCTGAACTGCCTAGCATCTGAATTCTAGCATCTGTACTGCCTAGCATCTTAATTCTAGCATCTGAACTGCCTAGCATCTGAATTCTAGCATCTGAACTGCCTAGCATCTGAATTCTAGCATCTGAACTGCCTAGCATCTGAATTCTAGCATCTGAACTGCCTAGCATCTGAATTCTAGCATCTGAACTGCCTAGCATCTGAATTCTAGCATCTGAACTGCCTAGCATCTGAATTCTAGCATCTGAACTGCCTAGCATCTGAATTCTAGCATCTGAACTGCCTAGCATCTGAATTCTAGCATCTGAACTGCCTAGCATCTGAATTCTAGCATCTGAACTGCCTAGCATCTGAATTCTAGCATCTGAACTGCCTAGCATCTGAATTCTAGCATCTGAACTGCCTAGCATCTGAATTCTAGCATCTGAACTGCCTAGCATCTGAATTCTAGCATCTGAACTGCCTAGCATCTGAATTCTAGCATCTGAACTGCCTAGCATCTGAATTCTAGCATCTGAACTGCCTAGCATCTGAATTCTAGCATCTGAACTGCCTAGCATCTGAATTCTAGCATCTGAACTGCCTAGCATCTGAATTCTAGCATCTGAACTGCCTAGCATCTGAATTCTAGCATCTGAACTGCCTAGCATCTGAATTCTAGCATCTGAACTGCCTAGCATCTGAATTCTAGCATCTGAACTGCCTAGCATCTGAATTCTAGCATCTGAACTGCCTAGCATCTGAATTCTAGCATCTGAACTGCCTAGCATCTGAATTCTAGCATCTGAACTGCCTAGCATCTGAATTCTAGCATCTGAACTGCCTAGCATCTGAATTCTAGCATCTGAACTGCCTAGCATCTGAATTCTAGCATCTGAACTGCCTAGCATCTGAATTCTAGCATCTGAACTGCCTAGCATCTGAATTCTAGCATCTGAACTGCCTAGCATCTGAATTCTAGCATCTGAACTGCCTAGCATCTGAATTCTAGCATCTGAACTGCCTAGCATCTGAATTCTAGCATCTGAACTGCCTAGCATCTGAATTCTAGCATCTGAACTGCCTAGCATCTGAATTCTAGCATCTGAACTGCCTAGCATCTGAATTCTAGCATCTGAACTGCCTAGCATCTGAATTCTAGCATCTGAACTGCCTAGCATCTGAATTCTAGCATCTGAACTGCCTAGCATCTGAATTCTAGCATCTGAACTGCCTAGCATCTGAATTCTAGCATCTGAACTGCCTAGCATCTGAATTCTAGCATCTGAACTGCCTAGCATCTGAATTCTAGCATCTGAACTGCCTAGCATCTGAATTCTAGCATCTGAACTGCCTAGCATCTGAATTCTAGCATCTGAACTGCCTAGCATCTGAATTCTAGCATCTGAACTGCCTAGCATCTGAATTCTAGCATCTGAACTGCCTAGCATCTGAATTCTAGCATCTGAACTGCCTAGCATCTGAATTCTAGCATCTGAACTGCCTAGCATCTGAATTCTAGCATCTGAACTGCCTAGCATCTGAATTCTAGCATCTGAACTGAAATATCTGAACTGCCTGCAACAGTTCAAAAATATCCTCTGAGATTATTTTAAAGTAAAATTCATTTTCACTTCAAGCAATCATTAAAAACTGATCCCCTTTGACGAAAAGCTGTCCAGTCTTTCTTTCATTACCATACAAATTAAACGTATGTAAAATGTGCCTTGATCAACTTTCGTGAGAAAAAGTCCATAATGGACTGTCTTCAGTCCAAGAAACTATTCATCATTCAGCATAATTTTTTTTAATTAACGGGAATACTTCCTATTCAAGACTTATTCATCTTAGTATTTCATATTCAAGTCTTCTCATTTCATGCCAAAAATAAGAAATGAAATGTTCATAGTGATATCCGTAGACTTTGAGCGATGAATTAAGTGTAGTGATATCCGTAGACTTTTAGCGATGAATCGAGTGTACAATGAAATGTTTAAAAATATATCCGTAGACTTTTGACGACAAATTTGTTGTACTATGAAAGGTTCTTAGTGATATCCGTAGACTTTTGACGATAAATAGAGTGTACAATGAAATGTCTTAATGATATCCGTAGACTTTTGACGATAAATTTAGTGTACAATGAAATGTCTTAATGATATCCGTAGACTTTTGACGATAAATAGAGTGTACAATGAAATGTCTTAATGATATCCGTAGACTTTTGACGATAAATTTAGTGTACAATGAAATGTCTTAATGATATCCGTAGACTTTTGACGATACATTTCCAGTTACTCTGTGAGCAAATGCTATTACTGAGAGTGTATTTCCTGACGCACAAATATATTATCAAGTTCCATTTTTAAATGAATAATTCATCTTAATTCAGCTTGTAACCCCAAATAAGCAAAGCCATCATTGATGAGTGAGTGGATGAACAGAAACGCACTCAGAACATTTCTGCATACATGGATGAATAAAAATATACTGCAATTGTAGCGACCTGATGTCTGTTGCAGCAATTGTAGCGACCTGATGTCCGTTGCAGCAATTGTAGCGACCTGATGTCTGTTGCAGCAATTGTAGCGACCTGATGTCCGTTGCAGCAATTGTAGCGACCTGATGTCTGTTGCAGAAATTGTAGCGACCTGATGTCTATTGCAGCAATTGTAGCGACCTGATGTCTATTGCAGAAATTGTAGCGACCTGATGTCTGTTGCAGCAATTGTAGCCACCTGATGTCTGTTGCAACAATTGTAGCGACCTGATGTCTGTTGCAGCAATTGTAGCGACCTGATGTCCGTTGCAGCAATTGTAGCGACCTGATGTCTATTGCAGCAATTGTAGCGACCTGATGTCTGTTGCTGCAATTGTAGCGACCTGATGTCTGTTGCAGCAATTGTAGCGACCTGATGTCTGTTGCAGCAATTGTAGCGACCTGATGTCTATTGCAGCAATTGTAGCGACCTGATGTCTGTTGCAGCAATTGTAGCGACCTGATGTCTGTTGCAGCAATTGTAGCGACCTGATGTCTGTTGCAGCAATTGTAGCGACCTGATGTCTATTGCAGCAATTGTAGCGACCTGATGTCTATTGCAGCAATTGTAGCGACCTGATGTCTATTGCAGCAATTGTAGCGACCTGATGTCTATTGCAGCAATTGTAGCGACCTGATGTCTATTGCAGCAATTGTAGCGATCTGATGTCGGTTGCAGCAATTGTAGCGACCTGATGTCTGTTGCAGCAATTGTAGCGACCTGATGTCTATTGCAGCAATTGTAGCGACCTGATGTCTGTTGCAGCAATTGTAGCGACCTGATGTCTGTTGCAACAATTGTAGCGACCTGATGTCTGTTGCAGCAATTGTAGCGACCTGATGTCCGTTGCAGCAATTGTAGCGACCTGATGTCTGTTGCAGCAATTGTAGCGACCTGATGTCTGTTGCATCAATTGTAGCGACCTGATGTCTGTTGCAGCAATTATAGCGACCTGATGTCTATTGCAGCAATTGTAGCGACCTGATGTCTATTGCAACAATTGTAGCGACCTGATGTCTATTGCAGCAATTGTAGCGATCTGATGTCGGTTGCAGCAATTGTAGCGACCTGATGTCTGTTGCAGCAATTGTAGCGACCTGATGTCTGTTGCAGAAATTGTAGCGATCTGATGTCTGTTGCAGCAATTGTAGCGACCTGATGTCTATTGCAGCAATTGTAGCGGCCTGATGTCTATTGCAGCAATTGTAGCGACCTGATGTCAGTTGCTGCAATTGTAGCGACCTGATGTCTGTTGCAGCAATTGTAGCGACCTGATGTCTGTTGCAGCAATTGTAGCGACCTGATGTCTGTTGCTGCAATTGTAGTGACCTGATGTCTATTGCAGCAATTGTAGCGACCTGATGTCTGTTGCAGCAATTGTAGCGACCTGATGTCTATTGCAGCAATTTTAGCTACCTGATCTCTGTTGCTGCAATTGTAGCGACCTGATGTCTGTTGCTGCAATTGTAGCGACCTGATGTCTGTTGCAGCAATTGTAGCGACCTGATGTCTATTGCAGCAATTGTAGCGACCTGATGTCTGTTGCAGCAATTGTAGCGACCTGATGTCTATTGCAGCAATTGTAGCGACCTGATCTCTGTTGCTGAAATTGTAGCGACCTGATGTCTATTGCAGCAATTGTAGCGACCTGATGTCTGTTGCAGCAATTGTGGCGACCTGATGTCTATTGCAGCAATTGTAGCGACCTGATCTCTGTTGCTGCAATTGTAGTGACCTGATGTCTATTGCAGCAATTGTAGCGACCTGATGTCTGTTGCAGCAATTGTAGCGACCTGATGTCTATTGCAGCAATTGTAGCGACCTGATCTCTGTTGCTGCAATTGTAGTGACCTGATGTCTATTGCAGCAATTGTAGCGACCTGATGTCTGTTGCTGCAATTGTAGCGACCTAATGTCGGTTGCAGCAATTGTAGCGACCTGATGTCTATTGCAGCAATTGTAGCGACCTGATGTCTGTTGCAGCAATTGTAGCGACCTGATGTCTGTTGCAGCAATTGTAGCGACCTGATGTCTGTTGCAGCAATTGTAGTGATCTGATGTCGGTTGCAGCAATTGTAGCGACCTGATGTCTGTTGCAGCAATTGTAGCGACCTGATGTCTGTTGCTGCAATTGTAGCGACCTGATGTCTATTGCAGCAATTGTAGCGACCTGAGGTCTGTTGCAGCAATTGTAGCGACCTGATGTCTATTGCAGCAATTGTAGCGACCTGATGTCTATTGCAGCAATTGTAGCGACCTGATGTCTGTTGCAGCAATTGTAGCGCCCTGATGTCTATTGCAGCAATTGTAGCGACCTGATGTCTATTGCAGCAATTGTAGCGACCTGATGTCTGTTGCTGCAATTGTAGCGACCTGATGTCTGTTGCAGCAATTGTAGCGACCTGATGTCTATTGCAGCAATTGTAGCGACCTGATGTCTACTGCAGCAATTGTAGCGACCTGATGTCTGTTGCTGCAATTGTAGCGACCTGATGTCTATTGCAGCAATTGTAGCGACCTGATGTCTGTTGCAGCAATTGTAGCGACCTGATGTCTGTTGCAGCAATTGTAGCGACCTGATGTCTGTTGCAGCAATTGTAGCGACCTGATGTCTATTGCAGCAATTGTAGCGACCTGATGTCTATTGCAGCAATTGTAGCGACCTGATGTCTATTGCAGCAATTGTAGCGACCTGATGTCTATTGCAGCAATTGTAGCGACCTGATGTCTATTGCAGAAATTGTAGCGACCTGATGTCTATTGCTGCAATTGTAGCGACCTGATGTCTATTGCAGCAATTGTAGCGACCTGATGTCTATTGCAGCAATTGTAGCGACCTGATGTCTATTGCAGCAATTGTAGAGACCTGATGTCTGTTGCTGCAATTGTAGCGACCTGATGTCGGTTGCAGCAATTGTAGCGACCTGATGTCTGTTGCTGCAATTGTAGCGACCTGATGTCTATTGCAGCAATTGTAGCGACCTGATGTCTGTTGCTGCAATTGTAGCGACCTGATGTCGGTTGCAGCAATTGTAGTGACCTGATGTCCATTGCAGCAATTGTAGCGACCTGATGTCTGTTGCAGCAATTGTAGCGACCTGATGTCTGTTGCAGCAATTGTAGCGACCTGATGTCTGTTGCAGCAATTGTAGCGACCTGATGTCTATTGCAGCAATTGTAGCGACCTGATGTCTGTTGCTGCAATTGTAGCGACCTGATGTCTGTTGCAGCAATTGTAGCGACCTGATGTCTATTGCAGCAATTGTAGCGACCTGATGTCTATTGCAGCAATTGTAGCGACCTGATGTCTATTGCAGCAATTGTAGCGACCTGATGTCTGTTGCAGCAATTGTAGCGACCTGATGTCTATTGCAGCAATTGTAGCGACCTGATGTCTATTGCAGCAATTGTAGCGACCTGATGTCTGTTGCAGCAATTGTAGCGACCTGATGTCTGTTGCAGCAATTGTAGCGACCTGATGTCTGTTGCAGCAATTGTAGCGACCTGATGTCTATTGCAGCAATTGTAGCGACCTAATGTCTGTTGCTGCAATTGTAGCGACCTGATGTCTTTTGCAGCAATTGTAGCGACCTGATGTCTATTGCAGCAATTGTAGCGACCTGATGTCTATTGCAGCAATTGTAGCGACCTGATGTCTATTGCAGCAATTGTAGCGACCTGATGTCTGTTGCAGCAATTGTAGCGACCTGATGTCTATTGCAGCAATTGTAGCGACCTGATGTCTATTGCAGCAATTGTAGCGACCTGATGTCTGTTGCTGCAATTGTAGCGACCTGATGTCTGTTGCAGCAATTGTAGTGACCTGATGTCTATTGCAGCATTTGTAGCGACCTGATGTCTATTGCAGCAATTGTAGCGACCTGATGTCTGTTGCAGCAATTGTAGCGACCTGATGTCTGTTGCAGCAATTGTAGCGACCTGATGTCTGTTGCAGCAATTGTAGCGACCTGATGTCTATTGCAGCAATTGTAGCGACCTGATGTCTGTTGCTGCAATTGTAGCGACCTGATGTCTGTTGCAGCAATTGTAGCGACCTGATGTCTATTGCAGCAATTGTAGCGACCTGATGTCTATTGCAGCAATTGTAGCGACCTGATGTCTATTGCAGCAATTGTAGCGACCTGATGTCTGTTGCAGCAATTGTAGCGACCTGATGTCTATTGCAGCAATTGTAGCGACCTGATGTCTATTGCAGCAATTGTAGCGACCTGATGTCTGTTGCAGCAATTGTAGCGACCTGATGTCTGTTGCAGCAATTGTAGCGACCTGATGTCTGTTGCAGCAATTGTAGCGACCTGATGTCTATTGCAGCAATTGTAGCGACCTGATGTCTGTTGCTGCAATTGTAGCGACCTGATGTCTTTTGCAGCAATTGTAGCGACCTGATGTCTATTGCAGCAATTGTAGCGACCTGATGTCTATTGCAGCAATTGTAGCGACCTGATGTCTATTGCAGCAATTGTAGCGACCTGATGTCTGTTGCAGCAATTGTAGCGACCTGATGTCTATTGCAGCAATTGTAGCGACCTGATGTCTATTGCAGCAATTGTAGCGACCTGATGTCTGTTGCAGCAATTGTAGCGACCTGATGTCTATTGCAGCAATTGTAGCGACCTGATGTCTATTGCAGCAATTGTAGCGACCTGATGTCTGTTGCTGCAATTGTAGAGACCTGATGTCTGTTGCAGCAATTGTAGCGACCTGATGTCTATTGCAGCTTTTGTAGCGACCTGATGTCTATTGCAGCAATTGTAGCGACCTGATGTCTGTTGCAGCAATTGTAGCGACCTGATGTCTGTTGCAGCAATTGTAGCGACTTGATGTCTGTTGCAGCAATTGTAGCGACTTGATGCCTGTTGAAGCAATTGTAGCGACTTGATGCATTCAACTTTAGAATGGAAAAAGTGATGAAAACAGCGTGGATGCGTCATCACTGCTATGTATATCTGTGCAACATCAATGTTCAGGTAAAGTTAGCAGTGATAACACATGTATTACACAAATTACTACTTTGATATTAATATATAACCTTAATATTTAATACATAAATAACCTTAATATTTAAACCAAGCTGTGAAATTATGTTTATTATAAAATGAATAACCTTAATTTCAAATCACTGTGGGATATTACGAATATCACGAAATAGCTAATTTGGTATTTGAGTCACAGTGTGATTTTTTGCGTGGTTATTTGTGCGTTGTTTTGTTTTTTGTTTCCCTCTGAGTATTATTTTGTGTCACAGAGCGTAGTTTTGTGTCACAGTGTGTTATTTTGTGCCGTTGTGTGTTACATGACAATATATATAATGGTTCCCAGCGTTATTTTGTGTCACATAGCGTTACCTAACAACAGAAATAGAGGTGCCCGCACAACAGGAGCAACATCCTTAGCCTGCCCCCCTCCCCCCGTCCCCCCGCAACAAGGCCGCTGCGCCTGACAACCGTCAGCAAGAAGCTGACGTTTGCGAGCTCATCAGCCTCCCGAGATGTCAGCTGCAGCCTCCCGCTGTCAGGCTTATGGTCAGCTGCTGGCGACGCTCGTCAAAATCCTGAAATGTTCAAGATTTTTCTACGATTTTGGACCCAAAAAATAATGAGATATTGAAGAGTTTTGCTCCGGTGTCGGAGCCAAAGAATAATGATTTTTCTTTGAATTTTTGGATAATGTATTTTTTTATTTTTTTTTATTTTTGGATTTTGGATTTTTTTAACTTTCTTAATTTTTGGATTTTGGATTTTTTAATTTTTTAATTTTTTTGATTTTGGCTTTTTTATTGGATTTTTGGGAGAACGAATAATGAAATATCGCAGTATTTTAGGATTCATATAGAAAAAACGAATAATGTAATATTGAAAAATTTATGTGTGCTTTTGGAAAAATGTATTCCCAGGCACGGGAACTGTTTTTACAATTTTACCTTAGTTGAAAAATTATGAAATTGACCGTTCTCCAAGTCTTTCCATTTTTTTTCTCCGTCTCGAAAAAATTAACAGTTCTCATATTGTGATTGTCGAATACTCGTTTATTTTTCATTTTATTTCAGGTGCCTTTGAGGTTTTTTGTATAATTCAATTGTGTGAAATTTTGTGTATTTTTATTTGGCTTAACTCACTAGACTTGTATCTTTGTCAATAAACATTTCCATCAAAACAAAATACATAAAAGAGAGAGTCCGTTATTTTGGGACACGCTGTGTTTCCAAGATGGCACAAATTTTTTAGAGTATTCACATATGTGCTAAATAATTAAATTCATCTTTCTCCCAGTTTTTCTTTCCTATTTCTTATCTGTATTTAAAAACCTACAACGTTACACGCTTAGAAAGATAAAATTACGAAGTATGTGTGAATGAACGTGAACATTAAAATAGCGATATTCAAATGTGTTCATTGTACTCAACTTGAGAAACAACCTACTTCTGTATCGCTTGTGGCGGAAAAATTGTTTAAATATAGCGAAAATGTACATTTCTTTCTAAAGAAAGAGTATATACATATATATATATATACATATATATATATATATGTACTGTGTATATATATATATAAATATACAAATATATGTATCATTTTTTTCACACCTATTACCAACCATATACATCACATGTACTATCAGGATACGGTAGGTGTATTTCCCTTGAATGACTGAAGGATTAATCTAAAGAATGCTCAAGAAGTTGCGACGGCCGTATCATAGATACGCTCATGGCACACCTCAAACCCAAAAATTTCATAATAACGCCGTTATTGGCGTTATTATGCTTATTCAGTTATTTTCATTAACTCTTGTTCTACTGGTCCTGCCGACGATTTCCATTTTGACGGAACCTGCACCACGGTGGAGGAAACAGGGTAGGGTCATTTCTATGGGAGAAAATACACCTCCTCTTGTTCTGCTAGCCAATAGAAAGACTTGATTTCAAACAAACTTCATGACGTCACCAAAACGCCACGTCGTTAGGCCAATAGTGGATCCAGATTTGGGGGTGGCAGTGCTACCAGATGCAATATGAGCGCTGCTATTGGTTCGTTGCCGTAACGTCAGCAAAACCACACCGTCAACGAAAAAAAGACTGGTTGGAACCTACCTTGTTACAATCCTCTACCGTGACCTGCACTCTAGCGAACGCATAAAGTGCTCTCAATAACTTTACACAGGTATTACATTTACTACACAAAATCATTGGAAAATAACGTTTTTGTGTCACAAAAGATTCTTGTGTATCACAGTGCGTTATTTTGTGTCGTTATTATTGCACAATAACATTGTATCATAACAACCGTTCTGTATTTATTTGTACGTATGTACATACGTGTTGAATTGCTAACTTGTCAAAAATCTCACTATTGCGTCAATAACATTAAAACGTCTATCACACATCCAAACTTACTGCGTGTAGGACTGCTTGTATGACTGCGTGTAGGACTGCGTGTATGACTGCGTGTAGGACTGTGTGTATGACTGTGTGTATGACTGTGTGTATGACTGTGTGTATGACTGTGTGTTTTACTGTGTGTATGACTGTGTGTATGACTGTGTGTATGACTGTGTGTATGACTGTGTGTAGGACTGTGTGTTTGACTGTGTGTAGGACAGTGTGTTTGACTGCGTGTATGACTGTGTGTATGACTGTGTGTAGGACTGTGTGTATGACTGTGTGTAGGACTGTGTGTTTGACTGTGTGTAGGACTGTGTGTTTGACTGTGTGTAGGACTGTGTGTTTGACTGTGTGTATGACTGTGTGTATGACTGTGTGTATGACTGTGTGTAGGACTGTGTGTTTGACTGTGTGTAGGACTGTGTGTTTGACTGCATGTAGGACTGTGTGTATGACTGTGTGTAGGACTGTGTGTATGACTGTGTGTAGGACTGTGTGTTTGACTGTGTGTAGGACTGTGTGTTTGACTGTGTGTAGGACTGTGTGTTTGACTGTGTGTATGACTGTGTGTATGACTGTGTGTACGACTGTGTGTTTGACTGTGTGTAGGACTGTGTGTTTGACTGTGTGTAGGACTGTGTGTTTGACTGTGTGTGTGACTGTGTGTATGACTGTGTGTAGGACTGTGTGTTTGACTCTGTGTAGGACTGTGTGTTTGACTGTGTGTAGGACTGTGTGTTTGACTGTGTGTATGACTGTGTGTATGACTGTGTGTAGGAATGTGTGTTTGACTGTGTGTAGGACTGCGTGTAGGACTGCGTGTAGGAGTGTGTGTAGGACTGTGTGTAGGACTGCGTGTAGGACTGTGTGTAGGACTGTGTGTATGACTGTGTGTACGACTGTGTGTAGAACTGTGTGTTTGACTGTGTGTAGGACTGCGTGTAGGACTGCGTGTAGGAGTGTGTGTAGGACTGCGTGTAGGACTGCGTGTAGGACTGCGTGTAGGACTGTGTGTAGGACTGTGTGTAGGACTGTGTGTTTGACTGTGTGTAGGACTGTGTGTTTGACTGTGTAGGACTGTGTGTTTGACTGTGTGTAGGACTGCGTGTAGGACTGCGTGTAGGACTGTGTGTAGGACTGCGTGTAGGACTGCGTGTAGGACTGCGTGTAGGACTGTGTGTAGGACTGCGTGTAGGACTGCGTGTAGGACTGTGTGTAGGACTGTGCGTAGGAGTGTGTGTAAGACTGTGTGTAGGACTGCGTGTAGGACTGCGTGTATGACTGTGTGTAGGACTGCGTGTAGGACTGCGTGTAGGACTGCGTGTAGGACTGTGTGTAGAACTGCGTGTAGGACTGTGTGTAGGACTGTGTGTAGGACTGCGTGTAGGACTGCGTGTAGGAGTGTGTGTAGGACTGTGTATAGGACTGTGTGTAGGACTGTGTGTAGGACTGTGTGTAGGACTGTGTGTAGGACTGTGTGTAGGACTGTGTGTATGACTGTATGTAGGACTGCGTGTATGACTGTGTGCAGGACTGTGTGTAGGACTGTGTGTATGACTGTATGTAGGACTGTGTGTAGGATTGCGTGTAGGACTGCGTGTGGGACTGCGCGTGGGACTGCGTGTGGGACTGCGTGTAGGACTTAACACATGAAATAGAACGCTATGCAGCACGCTAAACATGTCCCCCGTAATTCCTAACCATATTAAACTCCCGGTGTTGCTTTTAAAGTCTGCATGAGCTCGGCATCAAGTTACATCTGAGGTGCGTGCCAGACGCACGACTACGGTTAATAAATATGTGGTGAAGTTAACGAATACGTGTTCGTAATTTTTAATATCGTTTAGAAAGAGGCAAATCAAAAATTAAAGAATAAAGTTTCCTTTAATATTCAAGACGCTATCTGCAAGAGGCTGTCTTTTAGCAATCGAAAAAAGCATTTTTAATTCGTCAATTAGGAACATTTCTCGAAGCATGAATGGATGAAAACTATTCTTCGTAGATGAGAAAGGGTGTATCTATTCATTTCCTCTCACTCATAACTATGAACTATTTCCTGTCAAATACTCAAACTAAACGCAACTCTGATCGTCTCTGTCAAAGTTTTTCAGAATTTTTCACCGGAAATTTTTCCGATACTCATAAACTTTCCCCCGGAACTGATGAAAAGAAAATGCTTTTTCGTTTCTAAAATAAACATTGTGATTAAAGAGTGTTGCTAGGGGCAGTAAAATATTGATTTATTCGCTATCAGATAATACAGAGGGGTCACAGCTCACAAGAAGTGAGCGCTTCGTTGGGCAGAGGAATAAAAAGTCTACGGTGTTCCTCCCAGGTTTCGCGCTCGTTTTTTTTTTTTTTTTGCTGCAGCATTTTGACTGCGAGGTGAGCAATATTTGGCCACTCAGGGAATTTCTATTATGCTGCTGACCATCCAGTAGTGACAAACTCAATTTTGATATGTACTTAATCAAAATGTACTTAATCGTGAAAACACGATCCAGTTAATGTTTGGTACTTTCAACTTTGCTTACTGCAATTGACTTTAAATTGTTATGGAATATAAATAATAATAACAATATAATTGTGATGGAAAATAAAAAACTGTGAGACTCATTTCACAGCTGAAGTTAATTATATTCGGGGGTTTGCAAAATTTTAATAATAACTTGATTAGGTTTACTGAACTTTGGAATCAAAACAGAGTGTCTCCGTTCTAAAACTTGATTGTGGAAACGACTGTAAATTGCTCTTCGTTAAACGTTCATGTTTTTTTACAACTGAATCAATCATACTCTCTGAAAACAAACAGGAATACAACTCTGTAAATTTAAATAACTCGGCGGTTGGACTTAGCTCTGTGACACCAAGCAACCCAGTAACTTTGGACAACTCTGAATGCAGACAAAACTATGCTCGGTAATAACACTCTGCAAGTATCAGTAACTTTGTAAATAATTACACAATAAAATTTTTCACTCACCACAACTGTTACAAAGTCTGATATTTTATGAACTCTTTCATTAATTATGGATATATTTTACAATGATTTTGTAGGAAACAAACTGTTTCATTAATTATGGATATATTTTACAATAATTTTGTAGGAAACAAACTCTTTAATTTATTATG
Organism: Morinoia aosen; assembly: GCA_030386875.1. NCBI lineage: Eukaryota > Metazoa > Arthropoda > Malacostraca > Amphipoda > Talitridae > Morinoia > Morinoia aosen. The sequence goes on from CM059563.1 coordinate 24,849,766, forward strand.
GATATATTTTACAATAATTTTGTAGGAAACAAACTCTTTAATTTATTATGGATATATTTTACAATAATTTTGTAGGAAACCAACTCTTTAATTTATTATGGATATATTTTACAATAATTTTGTAGGAAACCAACTCTTTCATTTATTATGGATATATTTTACAATAATTTTGTAGGAAACAAACTCTTTCATTTATTATGGATATATTTTATATTAACTCCACAGGATTGTATTCATTATTTAAGCCACTGATTAATTATAAATTCGAAGAAACTGATATTTTATTAAAAATATGTAAAATAAAAATACTTTATGGTAAAATACATTTTATCAAACAGCAGACCCTTGTACGTTATTTACTTCATTTTTTAAATGAGCGAGCGAAGACTGTCGAATGAAATATTCATGCGTTTAAAGGGACGTTCTTAACGTTCGTTTATATCTGAAAATTTCGTAATAAATTTTTAAAACTTAAAATTTCTATATAAATATTAAAATTTTAATGTTACGATAAAATATCAGTAATGAATTTTTAAATATTTAAATTTTAATATTTTAATAGAGTATCATTAATATAAAATTAGATGATATTCTAACGGCTGCTTCACACGCTATATACCTTTTCAGAATACAAAAAAAATTACCATATACAATAACCAAATTACTGCCCCTTTACCACTGACAAAAACAACGATTGCAAGTGACTTTAAACAGAGCATTCTCTGCCCACAAACTTTAATAATAGAGTGAGATGTACTTCATGCAGGATGACTTGCACAAATTCCAGTCATATTTCAAGGTGCTCCACATGTCACATTACCATTTGGAACAGCATGACTAGTCTTTATGATGAATACAATCAACACTGTATAATAAATCGTCAGGTGTCTCCATAAATTTATCAGCACTATCTAACCTAATAATATCCGTTGCGTGTTTAAATTTAAAGATATAAATATTTTTTGTACATTTAATTTACATTTATCCATATTTTTGTTTGGTGTCCGTTTCTTAAGAAACATAGGATGTATATTTATTTGTTTGGTATCCACTACGCTGTCGTCAGAGTTTGCAGTATCACGGATACCGTATACCTCAGTGTAACATGAAAAGATCGCCTTTACATGCATTGATATTTTTGACATTGTTCCAGGATAGGTTCGGTTAGGATAGCTTTGGTTAGGTTAAGATAGGTTTGGATAGGTTAGGATAGGAAAGGTTAGGCTAGGTTAGGTTACCATAAGTTAAGTAATGTTTACCAAATTATTTCACGGGTCCACCTAGCTTAACGATGACATTGTCCGTGGAATTTTCGCGGGTCCTGTAGCTACCTAATAATACCCTTGGTTTATTTGTTTGTCCGCTTCTTCCGTCTCTCTGTTGCCTTCATAAGGATGCTTAATGCCGTATCTGTGATACGAGTTTCCAGTGTACAAGTACAAGAATATTTTTATGCCGGGTACTGTTGGGATGGATATATTTTTTGTGTCATCCACATCTGTAAGATTTATTTAAGCAAAATATCGTATCCCGTTATTTTGGACGGGTCCTGTGTACTAGTGTCTTATAAAGGCCAGTCAGTATGATAAATACTATGTCTTATAATAACCAGACTTCTGTATCTTTGTATTATAAATACAATGTCTTTTTATAACCACCTTGTATCATAAATACCAAGTCCAAGTCATAAATACAAAGTCTTATTGTATCATAAATACCAAGTCATAACCCAAGTCGATGCAGTATCATATTCTAAAGACTCTCCTTGATAGGAGTTAGCATTCACGATACAGATGATACAGCTTCGTCATTATATTTATATTTAAATGGTAAATTGACTTAAGGGCCACCCTGTGTGACTCAATTTGCGAGGGTCGATCAAAGTGGAGTTCTGGTTTGCGAAACTGACCTTTTTCTACTTCAAGTTTTGGAGTTTGTTTCAGCAATGGGTTTGGATAGAAAAAGTACGTTCTTGCATTCATGCTACATCGTACATGTTGAAAACATTTTTTTTAATACAAAGTTTCCAGAATTGTTGTTTTTCACGTTTAATATTCTTGTAGATGACGAAGCGATTGATTTTGAATTCTTGTTGCACTACAAAGATAAAAAATCTTGCCAAATTTAAAGTTTGAAGGCAATGTTTGATATAACATTGCCTGTTGCAAAAAATGTAAATCTATATGATAACAAAATGTCCCGCATCTCAAATACACCGGTGTGACGTAAGCAGTTAGATGTAACACCATTAACAACACACCAGCAACTGGTGTGACGTAAGAAGTTAGAAGTAACACCACTAACAACACACCAGCAACTGGTGTGACGTAAGAAGTTAGATGTAACACCATCAACAACACACCAGCAACTGGTGTGACGTAAGAAGTTAGATGTAACACCATTAACAACACACCAGCAACTGGTGTGACGTAAGAAGTTAGATGTAACACCATTAACAACACACCAGCAACTGGTGTGACGTAAGAAAATAGAAGTAACACCACTAACAACACACCAGCAACTGGTGTGACGTAAGAAGTTAGAAGTAACACCATCAACAACACACCAGCAACTGGTGTGACGTAAGAAGTTAGATGTAACACCATTAACAACACACCAGCAACTGGTGTGACGTAAGAAGTTAGATGTAACACCACTAACAACACACCAGCAACTGGTGTGACGTAAGAAGTTAGAAGTAACACCATTAACAACACACCAGCAACTGGTGTGACGTAAGAAGTTAGAAGTAACACCATTAACAACACACAAGCAACTGGTGTGACGTAAGAAGTTAGAAGTAACACCATTAACAACACACCAGCAACTGGTGTGACGTAAGAAGTTAGAAGTAACACCATTAACAACACACCAGTAACTGGTGTGACGTAAGAAGTTAGAAGTAACACCATTAACAACACACCAGCAACTGGTGTGACGTAAGAAGTTAGAAGTAACACCATTAACAACACACCAGCAACTGGTGTGACGTAAGAAGTTAGAAGTAACACCATTAACAACACACCACCAACTGGTTTGACGCAAGCAGTTAAATGTAACACCATTAACAACACACCAGCAACTGGTGTGACGTAAGAAGTTAGAAGTAACACCATCAACAACACACCAGCAACTGGTGTGACGCAAGCAGTTAAATGTAACACCATTAACAACACACCAGCAACTGGTGTGACGTAAGAAGTTAGAAGTAACACCACTAACAACACACCAGCAACTGGTGTGACGCAAGCAGTTAAATGTAACACCATCAACAACACACCAGCAACTGGTGTGACGCAAGCAGTTAAATGTAACACCATTAACAACACACCAGCAACTGGTGTGACGTAAGAAGTTAGAAGTAACACCATTAACAACACACCACTAACTGGTGTGACGCAAGCAGTTAAATGTAACACCATTAACAACACACCAGCAACTGGTGTGACGTAAGAAGTTAGAAGTAACACCATTAACAACACACCACCAACTGGTGTGACGCAAGCAGTTAAATGTAACACCATTTACAACACACCAGCAACTGGTGTGACGTAAGAAGTTAGAAGTAACACCATCAACAACACACCAGCAACTGGTGTGACGCAAGCAGTTAAATGTAACACCATCAACAACACACCAGCAACTGGTGTGACGCAAGCAGTTAAATGTAACACCATTAACAACACACCAGCAACTGGTGTGACGCAAGCAGTTAAATGTAACACCACTAACAACACACCAGCAACTGGTGTGACGTAAGAAGTTAGAAGTAACACCATCAACAACACACCAGCAACTGGTGTGACGTAAGAAGTTAGATGTAACACCATTAACAACACACCAGCAACTGGTGTGACGTAAGAAGTTAGATATAACACCACTAACAACACACCAGCAACTGGTGTGACGTAAGAAGTTAGAAGTAACACCATTAACAACACACCACCAACTGGTGTGACGTGAGAAGTTAGAAGTAACACCATCAACAACACACCAGCAACTGGTGTGACGTAAGAAGTTAGAAGTAACACCATCAACAACACACCAGAAACTGGTGTGACGTAAGAAGTTAGAAGTAACACCATCAACAACACACCACCAACTGGTGTGACGTAAGAAGTTAGAAGTAACACCATCAACAACACACCAGCAACTGGTGTGACGTAAGAAGTTAGAAGTAACACCATCAACAACACACCAGCAACTGGTGTGACGCAAGCAATTAGACGTAACACCATTAACAACACACCACCAACTGGTGTGACGCAAGAAGTTAGAAGTAACACCATTAACAACACACCAGCAACTGGTGTGACGTAAGAAGTTAGAAGTAACACCATTAACAACACACCAGCAACTGGTGTGACGTAAGAAGTTAGAAGTAACACCATTAACAACACACCAGCAACTGGTGTGACGTAAGAAGTTAGAAGTAACACCATTAACAACACACCAGCAACTGGTGTGACGTAATAATTTAGAAGTAACACCATTAACAACACACCAGCAACTGGTGTGACGCAAGAAGTTAGAAGTAACACCATCAACAACACACCAGCAACTGGTGTGACGTAAGAAGTTAGAAGTAACACCATTAACAACACACCAGCAACTGGTGTGACGTAAGAAGTTAGAAGTAACACCATCAACAACACACCAGCAACTGGTGTGACGCAAGCAATTAGACGTAACACCATTAACAACACACCACCAACTGGTGTGACGCAAGCAGTTAAATGTAACACCATCACCAACACACCAGCAACTGGTGTGACGTAAGAAGTTAGAAGTAACACCATCACCAACACACCAGCAACTGGTGTGACGTAAGAAGTTAGAAGTAACACCATTAACAACACACCAGCAACTGGTGTGACGCAAGCAGTTAAATGTAACACCATCACCAACACACCAGCAACTGGTGTGACTTAAGCAGTTAGAAGTAACACCATTAACAACACACCAGCAACTGGTGTGACGCAAGCAATTAGACGTATCACCATTAACAACACACCACCAACTGGTGTGACGCAAGCAGTTAAATGTAACACCATCACCAACACACCAGCAACTGGTGTGACGCAAGCAGTTAGACGTAACACCATCAACAACACACCAGCAACTGGTGTGACGCAAGCAGTTAGACGTAACACCATCAACAACACACCAGCAACTGGTGTGACGCAAGCAGTTAAATGTAACACCATCACCAACACACCAGCAACTGGTGTGCCGCAAGCAGTTAGACGTAACACCATCAACAACACACCAGCAACTGGTGTGCCGCAAGCAGTTAGACGTAACACCATCAACAACACACCAGCAACTGGTGTGACGCAAGCAGTTAAATGTAACACCATCACCAACACACCAGCAACTGGTGTGACGCAAGCAGTTAAATGTAACACCATCACCAACACACCACCAACTGGTGTGCCGCAAGCAGTTAGACGTAACACCATCAACAACACACCAGCAACTGGTGTGACGCAAGCAGTTAGACGTAACACCATCAACAACACACCAGCAACTGGTGTGACGCAAGCAGTTAGACGTAACACCATCAACAACACACCAGCAACTGGTGTGACGCAAGCAGTTAGACGTAACACCATCAACAACACACCACTCTCGCGTCGTGCAGATGGCTACCAAAAACAGACGCTCTATTAAAGGCACTCTGAACTTTAACGGTCGCCAGTCATTAGAGGGATAGGCCTATGTGACGTCACGTAGGCCTGCTTAGGATCTGCCAGACGTGCGCTGGACCGATCCTTCACAGATCGATTTAATAAGTGAAGTGAAGTGGAGGTTATTTCAGTGATGCGAGTGATGCATGGGTTATAAATTGGGTTGAGTTGAGGGAGACTGAACGATGTCGAGCGTAAGTGACAGTCATGACGGCGAGCTATATAAAGGGAGGGGGAAGAGAGGTTTGTCAATATCATAGAATTTCTGTACAATGTTGCTTTTGGTGTGCACCACGGTAGAGGAAACAAGGTAGGGTCATTTCTATGGGGGAAAATACACTTCTTCATGTTTGGGTAGCCAATAAAATGGTTTTATTTCAAACAAACTTTATGACGTCACCAAAACCTCAAGTCGTTAGGCCAATAGCGGTACCAGATTTGTGGCTAGCAGTGTTGCCAGATACTATATGAGCGCTTCTATTGGTTCGCTGCTATGACGTCACCATTGCCACACGGTAGCCGAAAAATACTGGTTTGACCCTACCTTGTTTCCTCTGCCTGTTCTATCACAAGGGGCACAGGAGGAGGCTGTGTTGGGTGATGCAATTACCCTCCCTAACTTGAGGCAATTCTCCGTCTGGCGAGGTGTCTCTTCAGTTAAGCCTGAATTGTCTTATCTACGCCGCTCACCGTAAAAAAATGACGGCGTTTCCGCAGAAAACTGTGCTCAAAGGAACATGGAAAGTATTTTACAAAGTGTGGTCATGAATTTTACATGGTGCGGTCGAGTAATTTACATAGTGTGCACGTGCACTAAATCGTGTATCTGTGCTACGGACATAATGGTACACTGTTTTTATTCTGTGAAAGACTGACCCACGTACTGGTACAAAGCAGCTAAATCGAGTATCTGTGCTACGGACGTAATGGTACACTGTTTTTATTCTGTGACAGACTAACCCACGTACTGGTACAAAATAGTTAAATCGTGTATCTGTGCTACGGACGTAATGGTACACTGTTTTTATTCTGTGACAGACTGACCCACGTACTGGTACAAAGTAGCTAAATCGAGTATCTGTGCTGCGGACGTAATGGTACACTGTTTTTATTCTGTGACAGACTGACCCACGTACTGGTACAAAGCAGCTAAATCGAGTATCTGTGCTACGGACGTAATGGTACACTGTTTTTATTCTGTGACAGACTGACCCACGTACTGGTACAAAGCAGCTAAATCGAGTATCTGTGCTACGGACGTAATGGTACACTGTTTTTATTCTGTGACAGACTGACCCACGTACTGGTACAAAGCAGCTAAATCGAGTATCTGTGCTACGGACGTAATGGTACACCGTTTTTATTCTGTGACAGACTGACCCACGTACTGGTACAAAGTAGCTAAATCGAGTATCTGTGCTACGGACGTAATGGTACACCGTTTTTATTCTGTGACAGACTGACCCACGTACTGGTACAAAGCAGCTAAATCGAGTATCTGTGCTACGGACGTAATGGTACACTGTTTTTATTCTGTGACAGACTGACCCACGTACTGGTACAAAATAGCTAAATCGAGTATCTGTGCTACGGACGTAATGGTACACCGTTTTTATTCTGTGACAGACTGACCCACGTACTGGTACAAAGTAGCTAAATCGAGTATCTGTGCTACGGACGTAATGGTACACTGTTTTTATTCTGTGACAGACTGACCCACGTACTGGTACAAAGCAGCTAAATCGAGTATCTGTGCTACGGACGTAATGGTACACTGTTTTTATTCTGTGACAGACTGACCCACGTACTGGTACAAAGCAGCTAAATCGAGTATCTGTGCTACGGACGTAATGGTACACCGTTTTTATTCTGTGACAGACTGACCCACGTACTGGTACAAAGTAGCTAAATCGAGTATCTGTGCTACGGACGTAATGGTACACCGTTTTTATTCTGTGACAGACTGACCCACGTACTGGTACAAAGCAGCTAAATCGAGTATCTGTGCTACGGACGTAATGGTACACTGTTTTTATTCTGTGACAGACTGACCCACGTACTGGTACAAAATAGCTAAATCGAGTATCTGTGCTACGGACGTAATGGTACACCGTTTTTATTCTGTGACAGACTGACCCACGTACTGGTACAAAATAGCTAAATCGAGTATCTGTGCTACGGACGTAATGGTACACCGTTTTTATTCTGTGACAGAC